>OY730198.1:68062233-69262233 GCA_963422505.1 Pseudognaphalium luteoalbum
TGGTTCCTAGAGTTCATAAAAACTATTAGTTTGTGTCGGTTGTGTTTTGAGATGGCGTTTTCTTAAAATGTTCAAAACTGATATTTTCCGACAATGTTCCGAAAGCAAGATTTTACTTGTTATTTGGACATAACTTAGCTAGGAAAAACAACAAACATGAAAAAAAAATAAACAAAATCCAAAGGTTTTCGAAAGTTGTCAGGATCTTACAAATCGTCACGAGAGAATTCTGAAAAGATGGATGTGTAGCCCTCGTCGTTGTGATCGCCTTTCTCCAAATGAATCTTGTAATTTAAGGTCGTTTGATGGTAGTTTTTGAGGATGGTGGTGGTGCCGAGTGGTGGTGGTAGTAAGAGAGAGATGAGAGAGTTTGGTGGGGTTGAGTGTGTATGTGTTTGTGTGTTTGAGTGGGCAAGAGGGGGGGGGATGGTGAGGGGAGCCGGCCCACATGGGCCCCACCCATGTGTGGTTGGCTCAAACTTTTGTTTCGTAATTTACGCTCCGTGTGCTATTCGTTTCTCCGGTCGTTTAAACGGTTAATTAATGTTATACGCGTATCTATACGTGTTTCAAATACGAATAATTATTCGATATTTTTGTTGAAGTATTTATCAAATACTTTATAATTGAGTTATAAAATATAACTTAGATTTGTTTCAATTATTTATATCTGTCTCGCTCATTTATATCTGTCGCGTAGACGTTATTTATACGATACGAAATATTTAGGAAGTATTATCAAAATAATATTTATGATATAATAGTGTTATTAAATAATGTTATATTATTTAATAAGTTTGTTCACCAACGTCCGTATATAATTGAATCGAATTCCATCCGATTGGAAATAAGTACGATTTAACCAAATTGTATAGATATATATTCAACAATATATAAAATGATACATTAATTAGCCTAATTTAAGAACTAATTACATGTATTAACAAAGGATTAGACACTAGTTACTAAAACCTAATTTGACAGATGTCACAGAAGGGTTCCTCTCAAATAGCTACATTGTTAAATGTTAGTAATAGCAATTGTGTCGCTACTTGTCTTGTTTGTACGGGTGATGATAATTCTACCCATATTTTTCATAGATTCACCAAGAATGTGCATTACAGAATTATATTGTACAGGTAGAGTAGGGTTCAAATGAGTACACCTATTTTAAGTGAGAATGGGGGAATGAATCTGAGCCATCAAATTTATCAAATCAAGGGTCCATATTAATACCTCATTTTTTAATTAGAAAAATCAAAATAAATTAGATTTTGGGCGGAGGGGTATAATGGTAAATACACAATTTAATTAAATTAAAGCCTTTTTCCTTTTGTTAAAAAAAAAACCTCAGAGACACTCCCTCTCGTTCCTTTCGTTTTCCTCCTCTGGTGATTCACTCCTCAAACCCTAGAAATCACTATATTTTTCATCAAATCATCTGTGTTTCATGCTAGAATCTTCGTTTTGTTCATCCACTTACTTCGAGTAAACGTTCTATCGGTGCGATTTTTACCGAAAACACGATTTGTATAAACCCTAGTTATCAGTATCGTTCAAAATCGAAATAGCACATAATTCTGTAACTGGAGTAACTTGTAAATGGATATTCGTGATGAGATTGCGGCAGGAAGAACCTCTTCAAGTCCGATTCAAGCTCTACCTATTAGAGCCGTACCATTGCGTAAGTTTTTTCGATTTTTCTTTTTTATGCTTTTTTTTTGCGTTTAATATGTTAATATTCGCGTTATAAGTTGCCTTTTGATCTTGTGTTGGATGATATATGTGTAAATGTGATTGGTTTGAAATTAGGATTTTGGTAACACAAGTGTTAGCTTTGTTTACACTGATTCTAATTCTAGTGTTGTAGAAGATTTTAGATATGTTATGGTTTGTATTTACACAAATGATGCTCCTGTTTTGTTTGTATTTTTAGTCTTTTAGTTTGGTGTATTGAATGCGTAAATGTGTTTGGTTTGAAATTAGTGCTTTTGGTGACACAAGTGTGAGCTTTGATTATACTAATTCTAGTGTTTGCAAATGGTTTTAGATATGTTATGGTTTTGTTCATACACAAGTCATGCTCCTGCTCTGTTTGTATTTTAGTGTTTCAGTTCAGTGTATTTTGAATGTGTATATTTGATTAGATTGAATTTAAGTTTTTGGTAACATTAGTGATAGTTATTTGAATGTTATGGTTGATCAGGTTTCTTGTTCACACAACGATGATGATATAAAGAACATGATCAAGAATGCGACCAGGAACCACAAAATGAGGCTGCAGAATCCTGATCAAGAAGTCGCAGAAGATGTTGAATAGGATTCTACGGGGACTGTCTTTATAAAACTATATATTCCAATGATGTAATTAAGTACATTAGTTCATGACAGTGTTGGTCATGTTATTTTTTTTTTGGAATTGGGTGTGTTCGCTACGATGTACTCTAGTATGTTCATAACAATATCGATTATGTTTTTTTTGGTAAATCAGGTGTATTCGATACTATTCACTTGAGTATATATGTTTATAGTAGTATGCTTTATATTTTTTTTGTTAAATTGTTTAGATGTTTTGCTTTTCTCACTATACCATTTTTTTACTGTTATTGTATGTTAACTACCGCTAACACTTGTGTTACATAACACTAACACTTGTGTTACCTGCATCAAACACATGTATTACGTGCCGCTAACACTTGTGTTACATGTCGTTAACACATGTGTTAGTCAACACTAACAGTTAGTTGTGTTACCTACCAGTAACACTTGTTATTGGTAGCACTAACACTTGTGTTTATTGCCACTAACACATGTGTCATGTGTCGCTAACACTTGTGTTACATAACACTAATACTTGTGTTACCTGCCACTAACACATGTGTTACCTGTCACTAACATATTTGTTACCTACCACTAACACATGTGTTACCCGCCGGTAGCACTTGTTATTCTTATCACTAACACTTGCGTTACCTGCCAATAACACATGTGTTACTACAACTAACAGTTGTGTTAACTAACACTAAGACTTGTGTTACCTACCACTAACATTCGCCGTACCTACCACTAACACTAACAAATATGTCGCATGTTTTAAAGTAACGTATTCTTTGATAGTCATTTTATCATGACATTTTAGTCTAAAGTAGTAAGTAGCTTTACCTTTTCAAATTTGGCTTTATCCCTAGGTAATGGTGTTCGCACACGCGTTACCACCCACTAATATATGTGTTACCAATCCCTAACACATGTGTTAACAACAAGTTTGCCTTATATTATGCTATTATATTACTTCCATTTTAATGTTCTGCACCATAAATGTTTTTGGATTATTAAATATCACATGTGTTACTGCATAACAATTCATGAGTTGTAAGTTTGTTTCTCAGCTATTTTTGATGATTTTTAACAGAACAGTTAAAACACACATGTGTTACCTACCACTAACACTTGTATTACCAACGACTAACACATGTGTTACCTACTACTAATACTTATGTTACCAACTACTAACACATGTGTTACCTACCACTAACACTTGTGTTACCTATCACTAACACTTATTTTATGAAACACTAACACATGTGATACAGAACACTAACACAACATGTGTTACCTAACACTAACACTTGTGTTACGGAACACTAACACATATGTCACATATTTAAAAGTAACGTATTCTTGATAGTCATAGTAATAGATAAAGTACTAAGGAAAGTAATACATGTGTTACAAGTGTTAGTACATGTTTTACTATCTACTAACACATGTGTTACAGAATACTAACACATGTGTTGCCAATCGAAAACACGATTCACATGTTTAAAAAGTAACATACACTTGATAGTTATAGTAAAATATATGGTACTAAACAACAGTAAAACATGTGTTAATGGTGTCAACACGCGTTACCACCCACTAACATATGTGTTACCGATCACTAACACATGTGTTACCAATAGCTAACACATGTGTTACCAATCATACAATCTGCGATTTTTAACAACACATTTGTAAACAACATAGCAGAAACATGTATTACATCTCGCATATGAATACTAACAAATTTCAATAATACTACTAAAGATAATAAAAAAATAGTTTTCCAGCAATCATGTTAAAGTTTAATTGAAAATGAAACAACTAGTCAATTTATATAATCTAAAATCACTGTCCACTTTGCATCCATTCTTCTGCTATCTTCCTTGCCTCTGCTTCCGCTTTTTCCTTTTCTTTAAGTTCTGTTTTTGCCTAAGTCTCTGCCTTCTTTCTATCACACGTTCGACTGTTATGGCCTCTTTCTCTTTGTCCACACTTTCCACATTTATTTATCCTCTTTACGACATCTTTTATTGTTTTTTCCTTTGAGCTCATCTTTGGGTATCAGATTCTTGGTCCATCTTCTTAAAATGTACCGGCTTGGTATCTACTCAATGTTACATTTTTTGAACATACAAAAAATGTGCCTACATAAGAATCCACATCTAATGAACTTCTTATAGTTACACTCCACATATCCATTCTTTAACACCGTAAAGCACCTTAATTCAAATAAATCAAAAGAGCGGTAGTAGTTAGTATCACATGTATAAATAGTTAGTATCACATGTGTTATGATATGTAAGATATGTGATAGCATCTTTAACACATGTGTTAGACATCACTATCACATTTGTTAGTAATAACAAAATTACATAATCACAATTTTTTTAACTTCTATTAAGATTAACACATTTGTTACTGATATATAACACATGTGATAGCATCACTAACACATGTGTCGCTCATCACTATCACATGTGTTAGTAATAACAAAATTACAGAATCACATTTTTTTAACTGCTACTAAGATTAAAACATGTTACTGATATATAACACATGTGTTACCGTATGCTATTACGTGTGTTATATATCCATAGGGTAGTCCCACCTGGTGTTTCAATCTCATTTGAAACACACAACATGGTTTTTTATGTAGCCATTAATTCTATAATAGATTTTGCATAAATATAAGATTCTTTATAACCAGTAACACATGTGATATTATATAGTAACACTTGTGGTAATCAATTTGTTGAGTCACTGATCGCTTAACCCAAGATGGTCACTGATTACAAGAATTAAGGGGGAGATCATAAGGATAAATTATGAGAGATTGTTGAAGTCATTAATCGCTGATAATGTGAAGTCACTGATCATGCCTTATATTCACAGTCTCTGTCCTTCTCAATGAAGAACTCTCCATGAAGAAAATGATTCAAGTCAAGCTCCTGTCGCTGAAGTTTATGATCGCTGATCCTATCTCTTCAACCAGTAGATGAAGAATTTATAAAGATCAAAGACTCAACTATGTGTGTCGCTGATACTCATCTATCAGCGAGAGTCTCCAAGTCTTCTTGAGTTCTCTCTTCTGCTGAATAAAAGAAGTCACTGAAGATTAGCTTTTCAAGTCATTCTTTAGGGCATGTTAGCTCGCAACGAGAATGAGGAGAATTGATGTTTCTATCAGTGACTGCAGCATTAAATGCCGCATTAAATAAGGAGTTGACATTCGGCGTTATTACGGTGCAACACGTGTTCCTCGTAACTTGGAAAGAGTAACGTGGAAGCATCTGATTGGTTTATAGTACAAGGTGATATTTCCCAAGACAGAATGTCGAACCATGATGTATCACATCTCAACTACCTCACTAATCAAGCAGCGACACGTGTCCTTCCAGATCCTGAATTTAAGGGTTTCAGCGTCTATAAATAGCCTAGAATGTTGTACTCCATTTGGTGTCGATTGTTTGTATTGTTACTTGTTTGTCAGTAACTAGTTTGTCTAAAATACAAACAACACCAGCGAGTGAACTAGTAGCGTGTTTGTCCACTATTAGTTTACCTCAGCGAGTGAGCAAGTTAGCGTGTTTGTCCACTACTGCTCATCTCCTTTTGTAAGAGCTGTATTGTTTGATTTAGATTAACTTTGGCTAATCTATTCCGCAATCAACAATAGATAAATTTTATCAATAAAAGAATTTATCTTTCAGCTAGAATTGCATCAGCAACTGAACTGCCTATCTTACTTATACATATTTGTGTTCATATTGCTGTCACTTTAATACGATTAAAAACTTGCTAAGTAAGTTAACACATTAAAACAGAAAAGTTTTTAATTGTATTCAACCCCCCCTTCTACAATTAACTCACTGTTAACGATTCATAATCACTAACATAATAGTGATTAGGGACTCACAATTGGTATCAGAGCGGAGTTGGTTTAAATATAATTAAATCAGATCTGCAACGGAATCGGTTAAATACAACTGTGTTGATTCTGAGTATCAGAAGGGAAATGGCTCCACTACCAAACCACCGGCTTTTGATCCATCTAGAATTGAAACCTGGATGTCTAGGATGATGATGTTCTTAGATCTTGCTGATGATCGTCTTTGTGCAATGATTACTGATGGTCCATACACCCCAACTACTATTGTTCCTGCAGTTGCAGCTATTGCAACTACTCCTGCTATACCTGAAATGGTTATGCCCAAAAGGGAGGAACAGTGGTCAGATGAGGATAAACGTATGGTAAGGCTAGATAAACAAGCTAAAATTTACATAAGTATGGCACTCCCTGATGAAGTGTTTGAGTCCATTAGATTGTGCACTACAGCGAAACATATGTGGGACACTCTTAGAAACATATATATTGGAACTCCTGATATAATTCGCTGTAGAGAAGTTAATCTAACTCATCAATATGAATTGTTTGCTATGGAACCCAATGAATCACTGGCATCTACCTATACTAGATATCAAACTTTAATTAATAAAATGGAAAAAGCAAATATAGGAAAGGACCAGAGATTTGTTGTCGAAAAGTTTCTAGAATTACTACCTTGGAAAATCTGAGGAACCATTGCAACATGCATAAGACAAAGAAATGATTATAACTTTCTCAATCTAACTCAAGTTTATTGAATTTTACTTAATTGGGAACAATAATGAGAAGCTAGCTGATCAAGGTGAGCACATTCGTGCTGCACTAGGAGGACAAAAGATTTCTAATGCCCTTGTAGTTGAGCTTGATGAAGTTGACCAAAAGCAGAAAGCAAAGCTCACCAAGATGAGCTCAAAGTCGCTGATCGCAGAAGAAGAAGGCAGTGTCGCGGATGATCAGTCAGAAGTCAGCTATGACGAAGGACTTGAGAAGTTAGAGAGAGATATGGCCATGATGGTTGCTAACTTCAGAAAGAACAGCAGATTCAACAGATCTGCTAGTGCTTCATCAAATGAGGTTTCTAAACCAAAAGGTGAATGCTACAAATGTGGCAAACCTGGCCATTTTGCATCTGAATGTCGGTCCAAAGCTGTTAACTCTTTCGTTGATCAAAAACCCAGCTTCAGAAATGACAAGTACAACAAGTACAAAGCAAAGTACAAGAAGCTGAAGGAATTGTCCAAGTCAAAGAAAAAGAATAAAGGATTTATTGCTGAAGAAGGATCCATCAGCGACTCTGACTCAACTTCATCATCTGATGAAGAAGAAGCCATGATCTGTTTAGACAGAGATTACTGCATGATGGCTGACGATGCTGATTTTCATGAAGACATCAAAGAAGTAGCACAGAAATGTTCAGCATCTGGCTGGGATCCAGAGATTCTCTACAAGGTACATTGTTTTAAGTCAGCATCAGCTACTGAAAAAGAATTAATCTTTGAAACTTTGATAGTTGACTTATCAAATGCTCATGACATTCAGAAAAGACTAGAATGTATGATCAGTGACTTAACATCTAAAATTCAACTTTAAGAAGAAAATTTGTTAAAAATAAAGAATCTTACACTTGATCTTGATGCACAAATACATGCAAATCAAAAATGCATTCAAGAAAAAGTAAAATTTGAAACTAAATTTTCACAACTCAATGAAGTGATGAAGTCATGGTGTAGATCTGCATTAAAAGTGAATCAGTGCATAAGTAATCAAATCCCAAAACAAGTTAAGGCTATTTTGGGAGGTGATTATGAAACTGCTGCTGCTCTCGCTGATGCAACCAAAGTTGATCAAATATTCAATCCTGATGAAACACTCTCAGAGTTTGTCTTTGAACCAATGTCAATTTTCAGTGAGCCTAAACCAAATTACTTTGTGAGAAGTTCACAGGTTACTAATAGTTATGATATTGCTGCAAGTATTGATGAACTAAAGAAACTAGAAATTTATGAATCAACTACTTGCACTGCTCTTGTCAAAACTATCACTAATGATCAAGAATCTATCAGCGACTTCACTTCTGACACTCCAGTCACTGATGACCTCATCATCAGTGACTTGAAGTCAAAGAAGCAAAATGAGGTAGTAAATCTGAGAACTTCTAAGTCTTCATCCAGTGTGAACAATAAGTCAAAGAAATCTAAGTCCACAGATAAAAAATGTTACAAATGTGGAAGTAGACAGCATGTGTCATCAGATTGTTCATCATCACAAGTTTCACTCAGTCAACCATCATTAGTATGTCAGCATGTGGTATCTGAATGTTCAGCTACATCATCTTCAAAATCACAAATAATCAGTGAGCATTCAGATACTATTGATGCAAGCCTGTGGAAGCCTGAACCAAAGGCTGACCACCATGAACCCATCTCAGGATGGGTTCATCAATTGAACTAATTGTTTGTGTGTGATGCAGGGCATTCTCAGAGAGACAATTTGGTATCTGGATAGTGGTTGTTCCAGACATATGACCGGATGTAAGTCCTTGCTCAGTGACTACCAGGATGAAAGAGGACCTGATGTAGTGTTTGGTGATAACAACATTGGTAAGACCAGAGGGTATGGGGTCTTGACCAATGGTAATGTTATGTTTAAGAAGGTGGCATATGTTGAAGGACTGAAGCATAATTTATTAAGCATTAGTCAGTTCTGTGATGCCAAAAATAAAGTGTTGTTTGATCATGAAGCTGGAGTTGTTTACAACAAGAATGGAAGCGCTGTCCTGGCTGCTCAAAGAAAAGGCAATACATATGTAGTCAATATGGACTCAGCACAATCAGGAACATGCTTTTATTCCAGAACCGTTTCAGAAGAAAAATGGTTATGGCATAAGCGTCTCTCTCACTTGAACTTCAAGGCCATCAGCAAGCTCAGCAAGAATGACTTAGTAAATGGTCTTCCAAAGATAGCTTTTGACAAAGACAAGCTATGTTCAGCATGTGAGAAGGGAAAGCATCACAGCTCTTCATTCAAAAGCAAACAAACATCTTCAGTGACAGAATGTTTTCAACTGATGCATATGGATCTGTTTGGTCCAGTGAGTTCTCCCAGTCTTGGTGGTAAAAGGTATTGCTTGGTAATTGTGGATGAATACTCTAGATACACCTGGGTATTCTTTCTCAAAGCCAAAAGTGATGCAACACAGGAAATCATATCCTTTATCAACAAGATGGAAAACTTAAATGATTGTTCAGTTAAACATTTAAGAAGTGATAATGGCACTGAATTTAGAAATGTTGACCTTGAAAGTTTTTGTGATTCGAAAGGTATTTCTCAAAACTTCTCTACACCAAGAACACCTCAACAAAATGGTGTTGCAGAGAGGAGAAATAGAACCTTGATTGAATCAGCAAGGTCAATGCTCATAGATGCTGGTCTTAAGACCTATTTCTGGGCTGAAGCAGTCAATACTGCCTGCTATACTCAGAATAGGTCTCTGATTATCAAAAGACATTGTAAGATAACCTATGAGGTGTTAAGGAGGATAAAACCTGACATAAGTTTTCTCCATGTTTTTGGCAGTACCTCCTATGTCTTAAACAAAAGAGATCACTTAGGAAAGTTTGATCCAAAAGCTGATGAAGGTGTATTTGTTGGTTATTCAATCATTTCAAAAGCTTTCTGGGTTTATAATAAAAGAAGGGAATGTATTGAATAATCAATGGATGTTACCTTTGATGAATCTTATGATAAATCACTCACTGATCTAAAAGACTATAAAAATCTTATTTTTAACACAATCAGTGATGACAAGCATGAGATTCATATATCAGATTCTGAAAGGGAAGATGATGTCCCTGAAGGCACTTCTGGCTCTACTTTAGCTAAGAATGATTCAGGAACTTCATCTTTGCCTATTGACATCACATCATCATCATCTCATCATCTGCATCAAAATGACAACACTCACTGTCCATATCAAAGCTTAAACATTGATCATGCTTCTAATGCTGATGTGTCTGGTGGATCATCTCTGGATAATCAAGTCACTGCTGAACCTCAGCGAGTGATTAAATGGACTAAACATATTGATAATCAATTGATTATTGGTGATCCACAATCCAAGGTCCAGACCAGATCAGCAACTGCTAACTTTTATTTGTTTGTAAGCTTTGTGTCACTGATTGAGCCCAAGAAGGTTGATGAGGCACTTACTGATCATCACTGGATAGCTGCCATGCAAGATGAGCTATCTCAGTTTGAAAGAAACAAAGTCTGGAAGCTAGTGCCTCAAGTATCTGGGAAATCTGTGATAGGAACAAGATGGGTGTTCAGAAACAAGATGGATGCTGATGGTGTTGTGATAATGAATAAGGCCAGACTGGTTGCACAAGGTTACTGTCAGCAAGAAGGAATTGACTACGATGAAACCTTTGCACCAGTTGCTAGGCTTGAAGCAATTAGGTTGTTCTTAGCATATGCAGCTCACAAAAAGTTCAAGGTATACCAAATGGATGTGAAAAGTGCCTTCTTGAATGGAAAGCTGCAGGAAGAAGTGTATGTTAAGCAACCACCTGGATTCACTGATCCCAAGCATCCAGGTTATGTCTATAAGCTGGAAAAAGCTTTATATGGACTAAAACAAGCTCCTAGAGCTTGGTATGACACTCTCTCTACTTTCTTAACTAAATGTGGGTATGTCAGAGGAAAAATTGACAGCACCCTATTTATCAAAAAGGATAAGAGAGATGTCATATTGGTCCAAATTTATGTTGATGATATCATATTTGGGTCTACTAACAATGACTTGTGCAAGGAATTCAGTGACCTCATGACTAAAAGTTATGAAATGAGCATGATGGGTGAACTAACATTTTTCCTTGGTCTGCAAATAAAGCAAACCAAAACTGGTACTTTTATAAATCAAGGAAAATATGTTAAAGATTTATTAAAGAAATTTGAATTCACCAACTGCTCATCCCTTGCTACACCAATGTCATCTGCAGTAAAATTACATGCTGACCCTGATGGTAAATCTGTAAACATCACTGCTTACAGAGGAATGATCGGGTCACTGCTGTATCTAACTGCTAGTAGACCAGACATTATGTTTGCTACATGTCTATGTGCTAGGTATCAAACTGATCCAAAGGAATCTCATTTACTCGCTGTCAAAAGAATATTCAGATATCTGAAGGGTACACCAAATCTTGGTCTCTGGTACCCATCTGGTTCAGATTTCTCACTGAAAGGATATTCAGATTCTGATCATGCTGGATGCAAAATGGACAGAAAGAGTACCTCTGGTAGCTGTCAGTTTCTTGGAGAAAAGCTTGTAAGCTGGTCAAGCAAGAAACAAAATTCTGTCTCAACTTCTACTGCTGAGGCTGAATATGTCGCTGCTGGAGCTTGCACTGCTCAAATTCTGTGGATGAGGAATCAACTCGCTGACTATGGTTTTGACTTTGGCAATGTTCCAATTTATTGTGACTGTCAAAGTGCTATTGCCATAGCAAATAATCCTGTGATGCACTCAAGGACAAAGCACATTGATGTCAGATATCACTTCATCAGGGACCACGTCATGAAAGGTGACATTGAACTGCATTTCATTCCAACTGATTACCAACTCGCTGATATATTTACAAAACCTTTAGATGAGAAAAGATTCACCTTTCTCATCAGCGAGTTGGGAATGTTGAACTTAAATGATTAAAACCTGGTTGTTGAATAAAAGGTATTTACACAATATATGGCTTATAGTTCTAACTCGTTGTCCTATTATTCTCACTGATAGAATCAGCAAGAACAATAAGTTAGCATAGTTATGATCAATAAATTATATACTTTGTAAATAGACATGAAAATTCTTTATATCACATAAATAAAATATGTTTTATGCTTCACAATTTGGCTAGCTGATTAGATTAGTATTCTAAGTTGTAATCTGATCAGCGAAATCAAATATGAGACATAATATTTATTTTATTTTAAGATATAACTTATTTTCATCTCGCTGAGACGTAATGTATCAGCGAAGTTTCTTCCAATTTAATATGACATTTATTTCGACATATATTCCTTTACATTTAATATATTTTGTATTTAATTTTTAACGATTTATTTTCCTAATAAATGCTTTATTAAATATCTCATGGGACCTCGAAAAGGTACACTTTTTCTGACACCTCGTATACCTTTCCGGCGTACCACTCCCATCACCATTTAATGTTACCACTCACCACCATCATCACCCTACTCCCCTACCATCAACCACCATTTTTTTGACCACGTTCATACGCTTTTTGACCACATGTTTTGTATCTCAGCAACCGTATATAAGCAGCGAAACTTTTTCACTTTCACTTTTACGCTTTCTTGATTTCAAAACTTCATCTTTTTCATTTTCTCTGGAAAAATTCTAAAGTCTAAATCTTCTTCTTTCATTTATTAAAAAATGGCTAGAACTAAGTTTTTCAACAATGCTTACACACCGACCCCAGAGATTAAAGCTCTTCGAGCCTCTGCGGTCAGTGAGACGCTTGTTGTTACAGTTCCCAAATCTAACTATTTGGGAAATGTAACCTGCCCTAAACCTGAGTATGCGGAGGTGATAAACTTTATCAAAAATCACTTTATCCTCCCTGCTCTTACCTTGTCTCCTGGGGAAATGAACCCAGAATGGCTAAGTGAGTTCTGGTATACCTGCACTCACTCTGTCGTCTCTGATGTTTCACAACTCCAGGGATTTATCGACAATGGTACCCATCCCATTACCATAACTGCCAACACCATCCGGTCCATTTTACATCTCCCGACCTATGAGTCGTACGAGTCGCTGCCAGAGAGCGACGTAGCCGAACAAGGCCTCGTCGATCTTACTGAGATTGAGTGTAAATACTCAGTCGATGGCAGTGGCAACCGTAAGTACTCTACGGTCCACAAAACTAAAATGGATGGTGTTTGGAATGCTATTGTCACCAATTTCATTCAATCTTTGGGTACAAAATCAGGGAGCTATGATCAATTCAGCTCCCTGGAGGCCCAGATCAGTTGGTCACTGGTCAACTCTCTACGAGTTGACTATGCAAGTGTGATCTTCAATGAACTGATCACCAAAGTCGCTGAGCCTGCCAGGGCCAAATATGTACCCTACCCTAGGTTTCTCTCACTGATCTTCAGGGATCAGTTTGATGCCTATGATAGGGTATCTTTTCAAGGTTTTGAGCCGACCCTGGTAGGATCTCAAATCTTTGCCAAACCAGCGACTGCGGTGTTACCTGCTTTTATGAAACACCCGGGGATCCTTGCACCCCAGCCTGTAACTTCTGTACATATGTCAGTTGCTGCCCCCCCATCGACCACGTCACTGACCACACCCCCAGTGACTACTGTTGGTCAACCACCACTCAAGAAACCACCAACTGCTCCCAAGAAAAAATCCAAATTAGGGTCCCTGACATTAAAGGTTCAGGGACATAGCTCAAAGAAGACATCTACGGATGCCAGTGGTGAATCAGCGACTGTACGTTCAGTTGCTGAGGGCACCACTGCTAAACCCTCAACTTTACTTGCTTCACTGGACTCCCGAAAGTCCAGTGACTCTAAAAAGGGAAAATTACAAACAGCTACAGTGGATCAAACCACTGTTAGCAGTGATTCGGGTGCATCCCACACCCTCATATTGAGTCAACCCAGCCACTTGTCATCCTCACAAAAGGGTGACATTTCACTCAAAGGGCTAGTGACATCAGTGGGTGATAACACACTCATTGCTGATGTCACACCACTGGCTACAGACCCGAGCCATCTCTCATCTATCACTGCACCGGCTGTCAATGTCTCACCACTAACCCATGGTGATATACAGGTCGCTACCTCTATTTCCATTGAACCATCAGCTAAATCACAAGCTGATGATGAGGAAATCATGCCCATGGACACCTCAGAGGACACCCAACCCATTCCTCTACCCACATCTAACTCTCCTATCAGAGAGCTATCTCCCACCTCTTTCTCCAGTGACAACATTCAAGTCACTGCTGCTGGTCAGACCACACCCACTGACCAGGCAGTCCACTCTACACCTACTCCCACTATACCCCCCACAACTACTCCCCCAAATACCTCCACCCACTCCACATCAGATCAGCTACTGATGGAGTACATTGCCTCATCTCAAACCCAAATTAAGATGCTCACTGCTGACCGTGAGGCACTTATAGGCAATGTCTCTGTCCTCCAGAAAGCCGTCACTGCTCTCACTGATGTCTATAACTCCATTGAACCGTGGAGTACATCAGTCAGTGAGAGGGTGCAAACAGTAGCTGAGGCTAGTGCTGCAATAAACCATGCAGTCACTGAGCTAGCCTCCACCTCCACCACAAACTTTACCACTCATGCCACTGCCATTGCCCAGCTCACCACCAACCAAAATGACTTGGCTATCTCTGTATCCAACTATCTTTTCAACACTGACAAAGTTGTCAAGGTGCTTCCGCAGATTGTCTCACAGCTTACACAGACTAGGGCTGAGGTTGCTGCCCTGCGAGAGGAAAATGCTAACTTCACTGAACAGATTCTTAGGGCAGTAGATCAGTTTGAGCGAACTAGTCAGGGGGAGAGTGAAGAAGAAGATGATATTTCTGTCTCAGTCTCTGATCCTGAGATGCCCCTTCAAATGACTGATCCGCTGTCAAACAAAGCTCACAGGGACATTGTGCTCAACACTTATGCACTACGTCCAATCGCTGAGCAACCTGAGTTGGAAGCCCTTGCAGTTGCTGAACTGCATTGGATTGATATGGAGATGGCTACTGACATGGTGGATGTCGCTGAACGCTTTCCTGAGTTCAGTGTTGAAGAGCTCAGGAATTATAATAGGCTGGTACAGCAGTGGGCAGTGGATGAGGCTGCTAGGGTAGAGGGTACCTCAGTGAGTCATGAATTGGCTCGCTGGGAGTGGATGAACAGGGAGGTGGCAGATGATGTATCTGATGATGAGGAAGATGATACCATCATGCATGATGCTGATGATGATGATGACAACAATGATGATGGTCAGGGAGGTGGTCATGGAAATGGTCAGGGTTCAGAAAGTGAAGATGAAGATGATGTAAATATGGAGGATCAGCAACCCATATCATCTGTCATTAAAAGAAAAAGGACCAGTGACACCTCTCCTGCATCTACTCCTCCATCAAAGAAACAACAGGTCAGTGACCTTCAATCACATATTATCATATCTGAGGTAACTGTACCTTCATCTACACCAGCAACCCAAAACCTACCCTCACCCACAGCAACTACAACTACAACTACTCAAACAACCAAAATAACCACACCAACCCCAGCAACAATAACACCAATCTCCACAGCAACTCTCTCCAACACTACCACATCAGACACTTCCCCTACAACATGCCTTTCCTCTGACTCAGCCTCAGAAAGCCTCTGTCCTAATGAAACTAAAGAACAGCGAATTACTAGAAAAGTAAAGGCAAGACAGGACAGGGAGCAGGAGATGATAATGAAAATAACCTTTCAGGCTGAGTTAAGAGAGGAACAAGAAAGAAAAAGGCTGCTGAAAGAGCAATCAAATGCTGATAGAGCATACCTACTGGAATTGAGCTCTAAAGATGCTAATGAAAGGGCCAGACTACTTAAACAAAAGCAAGATCAAGAAGAGTCTGATGCTGCAATTGCCAGGGTACTTGCTGAAATAGAAGAGAGTGAGCTAGAGCAACAGAAACTGAAAACATCAGCTAGCAAGAGCTCTAAAAAGAAAGGGGGAGCTGTCAAAACAGCAGTGGATAGAAAGTGGGATGAGATAGATAGAAAAAGATTTGCTGCCCGAATGACAGGGAGATCAAACCCTGCACCTATCACCAAGGTAAAATTGAAGAAGTCTAAGAATCAATCTCAACCTCAACTACTCATTCAAAGAGGTTCAGAGACTCAAGCCATGCTACTTGATCAAGTATGCAAGCTGCACAGAGAAGAATGGAATGAAATCAGGCTTGCTATCAACCACTCTACAAGTGCAGCTAAAGCTGATGTCCTGAAAGAGATTGATAGGCTATATCAGAAGATGGTGTCGCTGCAACTTCTCAGACCAGAAGATACTGTCACATATGGTGAAGAGATTGTTCAGCTACCAAGCCCGAGGTATAGGTCAGGCACTAGCAGCATCTATCGAATCCCCAATACTTCAAGGTTAAATCTGTCTATCCCTGCTGGTGTGCCAAAGCTTGAAGGACATGAAGTCGTTGAGGGGGAGAAGGGTCTGGTATACAGGGACTTAAATGGTGCCCTTAGGTTTCAGAGAGAAGCTGAACTTGAGAAGGTTGATCAAGAACAACTTATACACCTAATCAGGTCAGCTAGCATGCTTCCTACAAATTCAAAAATCAGAAAAACTATTCTCGATGAAGCCTTGGCAAGAAAATTCAGATACCTTCCCTCCAAAGACAAGTATGAACTTGAAGCTGAGCTTGGCATAGTGAAAGAGGAGGAGATGTGGAGAGATAAATAAATTAGATCTTTTGTAATAGTTAGTCTCTTGTAAATATTCATTTAATGATATAAATGAGGCTTAACACAGAAAATCTACAAGTACAAGTCTCTGGGCGACCAACCTACCGTCAGAGACTAAAAACCTTTCAGCAACAAAAATTTACAAGTACAAGTCTCTGAGCAACCAACTTATCATCAGAGACTAAAACTTTCCTGCAACAAGTTTGTCTAAGGGAGCTTTGACTTAAACCATTTAGGGGGAGATTGTTGAGTCACTGATCGCTTAACCCAAGGTGGTCACTGATTACAAGAATTAAGGGGGAGATCATAAGGATAAATTATGAGAGATTGTTGAAGTCATTAATCGCTGATAATGTGAAGTCACTGATCATGCCTTATATTCACAGACTCTGTCCTTCTCAATGAAGAACTCTCCATGAAGAAAATGATTCAAGTCAAGCTCCTGTCGCTGAAGTTTATGATCGCTGATCCTATCTCTTCAACCAGTAGATGAAGAATTTATAAAGATCAAAGACTCAACTATGTGTGTCGCTGATACTCATCTATCAGCGAGAGTCTCCAAGTCTTCTTGAGTTCTCTCTTCTGCTGAATAAAAGAAGTCACTGAAGATTAGCTTTTCAAGTCATTCTTTAGGGCATGTTAGCTCGCAACGAGAATGAGGAGAATTGATGTTTCTATCAGTGACTGCAGCATTAAATGCCGCATTAAATAAGGAGTTGACATTCGGCGTTATTACGGCGCAGCACGTGTTCCTCGTAACTTGGAAAGAGTAACGTGGAAGCATCTGATTGGTTTATAGTACAAGGTGATATTTCCCAAGACAGAATGTCGAACCATGATGTATCACATCTCAACTACCTCACCAATCAAGCAGCGACACGTGTCCTTCCAGATCCTGAATTTAAGGGTTTCAGCGTCTATAGATAGCCTAGAATGTTGTACTCCATTTGGTGTCGATTGTTTGTATTGTTACTTGTTTGTCAGTAACTAGTTTGTCTAAAATACAAACAACACCAGTGAGTGAACTAGTAGCGTGTTTGTCCACTATTAGTTTACCTCAGCGAGTGAGCAAGTTAGCGTGTTTGTCCACTACTGCTCATCTCCTTTTGTAAGAGCTGTATTGTTTGATTTAGATTAGCTTTGGCTAATCTATTCCGCAATCAACAATAGATAAATTTTATCAATAAAAGAATTTATCTTTCAGCTAGAATTGCATCAGCAACTGAACTGCCTATCTTACTTATACATATTTGTGTTCATATTGCTGTCACTTTAATACGATTAAAAACTTGCTAAGTAAGTTAACATATTAAAACAGAAAAGTTTTTAATTGTATTCAACCCTCCCTTCTACAATTAACTCACTGTTAACGATTCATAATTACTAACATAATAGTGATTAGGGACTCACACAATTAGTAACACATGTGTTATTTACAGATTTTATGTGTCCCTAATTTATCAGCTAGCACATGTGTTAATGAATTTTGAAAATCAACAGATGAATTTTTTTTCAACTCTTTTTGAGGAGTTTTGACAACTAAAAACGAAACATATGACTTGCATAGAAGACTGATATCCATTAGCTACTAGTATCACATATGTTAGCACAATTATTGTGTAGATATTCAATTAAAACAGAGTTTTGGGGTTGTCGTATGATTTCGCACGATTCAATTTTGCATTTTCGGTTAAAATTGATTGTTCAATCAGCAGAAATCATAATGCTATTACGTTTTCGTTAATCAAATCGTAGATAGCAGTAGGTTAAAGCCTTAAAATCGCGCAAAACTCGATCACAAAAACTCGTATTAACACAAAACCAAATCTAATCACATGTATAACAGAAAAATCGACCAGTTATTGTTTGAATTGAAGAATTGCGAGTTGATTTAACGTTATTCGTACCTTGGATTCGATCTTCGTCGTGCCTGATTTGAGAGAAAACCCTTCCGATCGTGTTTTGGGAACGTATGTAGTATCTCTGTGTATGAACTCTGTATATATCTATTATATCTATATATTCTATTTTTGTTTTTGTTTTTATTTAATTAGAATTAAAGATGGTGTATAATGACTAGAATACCCTTCCACCCCTAATGAAAATGGGGCATTTTCATTGGTTCTTTTATTCTCACACAAAAAGCCATTCTCATTTGAACCTCACCCTGTACAGGTAAATAATGCATGTTGATGGTGGATCTATCAAAAGTGGTTGTGGATTTATCACTACCATGGTGTGATAACTTGTGGGACCGTCATTCAAGATATAGAGCTTTGTGCGAGTTACCTTAGAAGTGGGAGTGGTATGCCCACGCCTAGTTGTTGTTCAGGTGCTAAGGCTCTTGCAGCAGCCGCTAGTACAACGATTGATAGACAGGCTGCATGTCAACGCCTTAAGTCGGCTTCCCAAAGGCTAAACCCAAACCCGAGCCTAGCTCAATCACTTCGTGGATAGTGTGGGATCAATTTGGGCTTCAGTATCTCATCTAGTGTTTGATTGCACTGATTTAACACCGACATTTTTTTCTTCCAAAAGAACATGAATACGTAGATACGTGGCATAAGCATCATATAGTATCTACTATCTTTTCAAATAAATATGTAGATACGTGGCATAAGCATCATATATTATCTAATATCTTTTCAAATAAATATATACTATAGTTATTGTCATCAAACTTGAATCAAGTTACCTACATAAGAAATCGATAACAATTGAGACGATTAACATCTTATGCACTCGTTAACAAATTTTGCACTCTATTGGGATAAAAGGGCCAACTATAACAAAGTACACATGATCGAAGGATCATTGGCCTTGCATTATTGAGGTGGCTGCACAACCGTGAGGTTGATGGTTCAAGTCCTGAAGCAGGACAAAATTAAAATATACGTAGGTTAGTGTACATATTCATGTGTTAGTTGTGGTTAGAGGTGGTAATTTTAGACTCATTGGTTAATTATAAGTCAATTTGGTTAATATTTAGGAGGGGATTTGTTTGTTGGGTCTCCTCCCCATTTCTTGGATGAGTTTAAATGAGTTTTTCAATAAAACCTTCAATTATGTAACAATTAACCAACAAGTTTAGTGAGTAAAAAAAAAATTCACCTCATTTCATTTTTTTCAATTTTCACTCAATTTTTTAAAAGAAAGTGTGGTAAAAACTTGATGACTTGACTCGACCCGAGATCCATCCACCCATCAGACCCGGACCCGTATAGACTCATCCTTCTAAATGATCCATCTAGACACGAACTCATTTAGATCCAAACCCATATAGACCCGTAACCTAACCCGACCCAAACCATTCATTTTACCAGTTATAGTTGTGGTAAATAGTTATATTTTGAAAGAAAAAAAAAGTACACACGTTTCACAACACGCTTCATGTTACTCGTACTTATTCCTTGCTGGTTGTAAGTTTGTATTCACAAATTTCTAGCAATTTCTATAAGCTAGTATAGGGTAGGTCTCAAACACAATACAACCCATATTAGGGGTGTGCATAAATGGTTCGGAACCACCCTAGCCGGTAAACCAAATCAGGATCGGACCAGAATCGAACCGGACCGTAGCATAATGGTCCGGTTCTCGGTTCTATAGTTTAGCATTAATGGTTCACGGTGCGGTTCGGTTCTAGAACCGGTAAAAACAGATCGAACCGCAAGAACCGGTTTTGTAGGAAAAGATAAATATATACTTGATGTATGTATCTTTTAATATCGATAAAAATTGAGCTATATTATTAGATTTTAAAAAATTGTTATATTAATTATAACTACATATGTTCTTTTAGATTTTTATGTTCTATATTCCATGCACCAAAAAAATTCAACTTACATTTTCTTTCTCTTATTCGTCATCTGCATAGTTCCCTCATATTTTTTTTTGATAAATTGTTAACGATTGATCCATTTAATAAATCTTTTTGGAACGTGATCAACCCTATTCTTTTATATTCGACATACATGCATGTTTTGTTTGAAAAAACATAGATGTATCTAGGAGTAGGGCCATGTAGATGGTAGGGGTAATAGTTGCTACGAATCCATTCACTACATATAGTGTAAATTTCTTATAAAAAATTGCACTTTTTGTTACATTCTTTATTTGTGTTATGGGTTCACAAAAAATAAGATATCAATGTTACAGGTCACTGTAAATCCTAGATCTTACACTAGATGTATCCATATTATTTTAGAATTACAAAAACGTTTCAGTATTAATTATTAGACGATTTAAAGTTTTTCCGATTCCTTAAATATTATATTTAATTTGATACCCATATGCTTTTACACATCTTCTTTTTTATAACATACGCACGTATATTATTTGGTTCGCAGTTTTGAACTAAAACAGCAAGAACCACACCGGAACCATACCGGACCAGAACCGAATTACATGGTGCGGTTCATGGTTCTTGATTTTTCATTTAGTGGTTCGCGGTTCGGTGCGGTTTTGGTCCGGTTCGGTGCGGTTTTTGGATCACGTACACCCCTAACCCATAATCAATATTTACATTGTAATTGACTTAAATATACGAAAATGTAATTATTTATACTACAATAATATTCAAAGTATGTAACAAAATATTTTGGTGTGTAATAAACTAAAAGTTTATTGTTATTGTATGCATTTTGATGACGTGTTAACTTGTAGTGATGTCACGCATTATTTCATACGGCTGACGTGCAAGTAAAATTTCTAAAACTTACATACAATGATGATGACGATGAATATTAATTTTATTACATACACAATGGATAGCCTAATAATTTTATGCACAAATATGAATATCTATCCAAAACATTAAAAAAAGATAATTAGGCTCTTAATTGCATAATTAATTGGCTTCCACGTATGAGTTTTTGGCGCCAATTTTTCTCCGCCCAAAACTTCCTTTAACATTGCACAAAACATGGTAACCATCTTAATTATTTATTTATCTAAATCTACATACAAATATATGGTTAAAGTTAACAATAACTCTCTAGCTTTGGAAACCGACATCTTCTCTCAATAAATCGACAGTGTAACTCTAAGAATTTGTCAAAACTTCTCTGCCTATTTTCAGTATTTTGTATCTAATCTGGAAACGTTGGTGTGTATCCATATGCGTACGTTAATAATTTTTGTGTTGACATTCTTGGACATAAGATCCAAAGTCTTTACAATTCATGTAGGTTTTACTTTTAATTGTAGTTTTTGTTATTATAAATATGCAGTTTTTCTTGAAACTAAAGTTCATAGACTTGAATTTTGGATTTGAATCATTCTGTGGTTATCGTCTTCTTTCCGTATTATATTATGCAACGGATATGCCTGGGGTTTTATAAGACATGGAAGGGAACTATATGAACCGTATACGTATCAACGTAAATAAATATCTTCGATGATCAAGACCGATTTGAGTCAATGACTTATAATCTAATCTTATCTAACTTTGTTTGGTTACATAAAAAAATCGTTCCTTAACCGCATATTAGTCATTTAACATTGTTTTCTTATATGTTTATTTAATATATGTATGAACTTTTATTGTCATTTTTCTTAGCATTTTGGTGTTTTCTCATATGTGTATATTGTTTTATGTCAAAAGATGTTTCCTACTTCAACATGAACATTTGAAGTTTGAATATGGCTTCATGTGATTCATGTAGGTTCTGTAAGTTGATGAAGACTTTTAGAAACATTTGGATTTTAAAGTTGTACACATTTTTTCTTAACATGTTAATCATATATGTGGATATATCAGTAATGCACATCGATAACAATTGTCATTGTATTTTCAATATCTATAACAAATACAAACAATTATCCCAAAATACTTAAATTACCGCTTTAAAGTGACTAAGGAGGTGTTTGGAATTACTTATTTTACCTGTTTATTTGCATATTGCTTATTTTTATAACACATAAGCAGAAACAAACACTCTTAGTAAATTGTTGTTAATCTGTTTATTCTTAAGGAATAAACACTTAAAAATAAATATGAAGACCCTTACTTATTTTTTAAGCAAAAAAATACTTACAAATAAGGAATCCCAAACACCTTCTAAAAACTATTACGCAAACTTATACAAAATCGTTCTAAAAGGTTTACCATGGAAGATGCTTCAATAACAAATGAATACAATATGGCCACAGTTTACTTTTCTTAGTACCGTTATTGTTTAGGATAACAAATACAATTTCTTGAGCAAACCGTGCATCGCACGGGTAATGATCTAGTCAAATGACAAATTTTGATACACTTCCGTGTAACTTCATTTTCCGACACATTAATTTGCTCTTAACGTTTATTGAAAGAAATAATAAGCCCAAATGTCTACTATACTTCTCTTATACTGTGATCAGTGATGGTCCGAATTCATTTAAGGGTCACGCTGGTTCTGCGCCATTTCCATGTTTGGCTTTTTAAGTAGTCCAGTGGGACTTTGTACAACACAAAAGAGAAAATGGATTGAAATCAATAGCTAAATGTTACCATTATGGCCCTAACTACTCCTAGTGGATTACTTTTGAAAGTTTGCTGTATCAAAAACTGAAGTATAATTTTAGGGACCAATTCATATCTTTATTATCAGGGGCAAATGGAGATGTACAGATAGGGATTAGGGATGGCAACGGGGCGGGGATTGTTGGGATCTCATGTCCCATCTCCATCCTCGGTTCCCACACCTCATCCTGGTATTCATCCCCGTCGGTGATTAATTTTATGCATCCCATCCCCATCTCCAACAGGATTGCCGAATTCCATCGGGTATTCGAGGGTTTCTTTCCCCGTTCCTAATTTAACCTTAATTTATAAAAACAAAATACTAAAATGACAACATTAACGAATATAGTATATCATATAAACTCATATGATTTATTGCAAGATTGAATATGACATCAACTTCTTATTAAAGAGAGATATAAGGTTTCTGATGTTTATTTAAGAATTAAAACAAGTTTAAGTAACACATTAGTAAAATGGGAATTGAAGATACATAACTTTTGATTGAGAAAATGAAGCCTAGGATCAATGTTTTAAAAACCGGTTTTTTAATTGAATCGATTGAAGGTCCGGTTCCGGTTCAACCGGTCCAACCGCCGATTCAACCCGGTTTACTATAATATGAATATTAAAATTAAATGTGTACTTGTGTTCACTCCAATTACCAAGGAAAATATGAAAAGTCAAAAAGTAGATGGTACTTCCTGACTATCCCACGTGATACACTACAACCTACACCACCTTCTCAAATTCTTTTTCTTTTATCATTTTATTAAACCAAAATTTCTATTTTCAATTTATTTCATCTCTTCTACCATCCTCTTTTTCATCTCTCATCAGTCATCACCACCACTCAAAATCCAACCACCTCTCATCACCACTTCGATTCTGGCCACATTTCTTTCACTTCTCATCACAACTCAAATTTCGGCCACCTTTATTTAACTCTCGTCACCGCTCCAAAATTCAGACCACCTTTCTTTCACCTCTCATCACCACTTAATGTGCTTCATGTACTGTGGCCGGAGGCGGAGGAAATGGGATGGAGACGGTCAATAGTGTCCATAGGTGGATGGTAGTTGACGGAGGTGGAAGGATGTCGTCAGATTTGGCCTGATTTGACCGGATTTGGTGATTTAGGGTTTAGGTATTTAGGATGTTCATGAAAAAAGGGAAAGGAGAGTTTTGTATGTTCTCGTTTTTCTCTTTCATTTTCGCACGAACATGATCTACTGTTAACAATATATGGATACAAAATCATCTTGACATGTCAAACAGAAAAAACAGTTTTGAATTCTGGTTCCGATTCGCCAATTTTCTGGTTGAACCGGGAAAGTCAACGATCTAAACCGATTCAAGAAATAGTCAATAACCGGTCAGAATTGAACCGGAAAACATTCCGGAGCCGATTCAACCGGTCGAACCCGGCCGGTTCAACCGGTTCTTAAAACACTGCTTAGGATCACTAGTGGTTGGACAAACTCCAAAACCGATAACGATATATCCGCGCGGCATATATAACACATTAGGAACAACAATACCAACCGATTTCCTAATTGTGGGATTCCATAGCACAACCATCTCAGTTCCATAGTCTATGTCTATATCATGATAGAGACTGTAAAAACATATTAACCCGTGAGACGAACCAAGTTTCGACGCGTTCCTAAGTGGATTAAGAGTTACTGGAACAGTAGGGGTAAACTTGTGTTGCGGAACACTATCATCATCAATAATGGAAACGTATGTTCGCACATAATCTAATTTATACCTTAAGAGTAGATGATGCGGCTGATTGCCGCGCACGCTGCTTTCATGGATAAACTTCGAGCAGTCGATTAATGATTTCCATGGTTTTGAAATGGATCTGAATTTGATTAGTGATTTGATCGGAAGCTTTTTGATGATTTCCGTTTGGATGTCGAATGGTAGGCGATCAGACATTTTGAATTTGAATCTGATTTTGATTACGATTTTGAATTTGGGGGTGTTTATTAGGGTTTGAAATGTGAGAGTTGAAAGCAAAACGGAGACGTATGTATGGGTACGAAATTTGGGCTAACAGGGCTTTTTGGTCCATGAGATCCGGATATAAGACTGGTCCGTATAAGATAACGGCTTTATTAATCAAAATTAAATTAAAAAATCTAAGATCAAGCATTCAGATAGTAGGGAAAAGTTCAGAGGAGAAGGATCAATATGAGGAGAAGAGGAGAGAAGTGAACCAACCAATCAGCATGTGATACCTGTCCAGTCATCTTTCCCACGTCCAAGGGCAAAAAAGTCATTTCCGTACTAAATGCAGCTGCCCCACTTTCTTCACTTCCTGCCCGTATCTTCTCCAATCGATAAACCCCAATCAAAATCTCTCCAAAATCATCGCAGAAATCATTGAAGATTCTATCTCAAAATCATAATTGTATCAAGATTTTTTACAATTCTCTCTATAAAATCGATTATACACATACAGGTCGTACATTATATATATGTATATATATATTAACATTACGACAGATCATCGAGTGAAAAAACCCCTAAAAATGGAAGATTCATCGGCTGCATAATTAAGCGAACACGACGAAATTACTGAAGAAACAAACGATGATTGTAATTATTCGACTATAAATTTTAGATATATGTGCGTATATATATCCCTGTGTATGTATATATATATACATCTCTGTTCATCTGTATATTCTGTCGATTTCTTTTATCAACGATAATCTGTGTTCATCTGTTAATCTGTTCATCTGAAATTTAGAATATACAACGATCAACATCATTATGTTATATATTTGCAAGCATCGATGACTTATATCCATCATTATATCATATATGTACTATATGAATGTAAATGTTACTGCATTTTATTATGATCACAAGGAAAAACAGTTAATATTAATGTAAATAAATATTGAAAATGCAGTAACAAAAAATGTATTATTACTGCATTTTAACAGACTCACCTAAGGTTATAAATGATCATATGCGTTGTGTGATATTATAAAAATGCAGTATATACTTCATGAAAGACTAGTATCTTGTGTGTTTATTTAACAGAGTAAAATTGTAACAAAAAATGCAGGTGTTGCGAAAAAAGTTTCACTACCATTCCATAGTCCAATGGGAAGTCGAATCTGGTATCCAGAAGTTGAAGAGAAGCCAATAGTTGGAACTATATACAACACTTTGGATGAGGCATATTTAATGTCTCAGCAATATGCTAAGAAAGCAGGTTTTCAGTCTAAAAAGAGTTCATCTTATAACCCACATAAGATAACAAACCCTAAAAATAAGTATTTCAGATGTAATTGAGAAGTTACGAAATATATAAAGAAGCCCAAACTACTTAAGATTACAAAAGAGGTTGAAAAGATACCAAAAGATGCTGAAGGTGAAAAAAAAAAGATAAAACGCCCAAGAAAAACTAGCAGTTTTAGGATTGGTTGTGAGGCGCACGTTGGTCTTTCAAAGCTAACTAACGGGACATACAGACTTAAAAAGTTTGTAGAAGGTCACAACCACTACCTCCTTGAAAAGGATGATATGAAGTTTGTTAGAACAACAACTAAATTAGGATACATGAAAGAATAGTTTCTATTTCAGGTATCAACTGTTAACATTGGTCCAGTGAAAGGGTTTAAGATGTTGAAGGAAATATATGGAGGGTTTGAGAAAATAGGTGTGACAAAAGTTGACTGGAAAAATTTCAGGAGAGATGTAATTGTTTTTGTGGGAAAAGAAGACGCACAGATGGCTGTGGAGAAACTTCTTGGAAGGATGCAATATATCAAAGACTTCTATGTGGACTATTTTTTAACTGAAGAGAACAAACTAGCTGGAGTGTTTTGGGCAGACCCTGAAGCTCATCGAAATTATGAATTCTATGGTGATGTTGTGTCTTTTGACTCAACTTTCAAAAAGAATAGGTAAAGCTATTTTGTATTGTATTATGTTTTTTTTTTATTATTTTCAAAATCTCTGATATATAGACCTGTATGTTGATAATCACACAAATCATTAAAAAAATGCACCAAAACAGATCAAAAGATGCAGTAACAAAAAATGTAATGTTTACTGCATTTTATGATAATCACTGCATTTTATAGAAGCAAACTATTGAAAAATGCAATAAAAAAAATCTTTGTTACTACATTTTATTAGAATAACATCATGTTACACATAGTTAAAAATTATAAAAAATGTAGTAAAAATAAATAAAAAATACAGTAATATAAAAAGTGGATATATATTTGCAACTTTTACTGTACAGTTAAAAAAATTGTTAACTTTAATTTTTTAACACGTATGGAATAGTTTCTGTACCATTTACTGGAATTGATAACCACAATCGTTGTGTTACTTTTGGTTCAGCGCTACTCACAAAAGAAGCTGAAGTTTATTATAGATGGCTTCTACAAACTTTCAAAAAATGTTTCAAAGTAGACCCAAAAGTTGTTGTTACTGATCAGGATGCTGCAATGTGTGCAACGATAATATTTGTGTTTCCAAACAAAGGTACAGATTGTGTATGTGACACATTATGCGCAAGTTAACGACAAAGGTACTTCATATTAACAAATGCTTCCTTAGTTATTTGTTGAAAAAACATGCATCACTTTTAAAAAAATCTTTTGTGTTCCTAGGTTGGTGCAATTTTATGTGCAAACACAGATTTCAAGAAGAAAATCTGTGGTATTGTTTGGACAGATAAGATTTCTGCTGAAACATTTGAGAGACGATGGAAAAGAATAGTCACCGAATTTGGAATTGATGACAATGAATGGTTGCAAGAAATTTATGATATGAGAGAGAGATGGATACCAGCTTATCTGTTAGATGAACCTCTGGCTGGACTCATGAGAACATCTTCAAGATCAGAAAGTGAAAACCATTTCTTTTCCAAATTTACCAGCAGATACTTAATGTTGGTGGAGTTCTTGACCCATTACGATACTGCAATGGAACACCAATGATACGTTCAACAACTTAATGATCAAAACACAAGATACACTGTTCCTGATTTCAAAACAAACCTTGCATTAGAAAAACAAGCAGCTGTGATGTACACCCGCTTAATCTTTTTTGATGTACAAGATGATATAGTTTCAAGTTACACCAACTGTTTGTCAGAGAGCCGTGAGAATATTGAAGCTTCAGAAATATTCAAAATCAAAGACACAGAAACAAAAAGAGTGTATGAGGTATGTACAACATTATAATTTTTAAATAACTCCACTTAGTTTCTCACTCTCTGTATTTATAAGTTTGAAAAAATTGATAACACCCATTGCATTGTACACTACTGATATTAGTATTTTTAAGGTTACATACAATGCTTTGGAGGTTACAGCTGCATGTTCATGCAATAAGTTTGCTCTGTATGGGTTGTTATGTCGACACATATTCTACGTGTTCCATTTTAACAATTTGGAAGAGTTTCCAAAAAAGTATGTCCTTAGAAGATGGTCTGTTGAAGCTATGCCGGAAAAGATAGACAAAGTTGTTAAACAACCTGAAATCCGTAATAGTACAGTTGCAGGAATACGAGCAATACATCAAATTGTTGAGCAAACTGCAAACAGACTGGTTCACGATGCAGATAAGTTTGCTAATATCGAGAACGTCTAATGGAATTACTTGAAGAGGCAAAAGCTGAATTCCCAACTGCAAAAGAAATGGATAAAGGTGAGGCCATTTGCTCTTTTTTTGGAGTGAAGAAACCTGTTGAACACACCATTAAGAATCCAGATGATGTCAGGACTAAAGGAAGTAAAAGAGCACAATCAAAAGGGGACATTGCAATGGATAAAGCTAAAAAGAGAGCAAATCAATGTGGTAAGTGCAAGGAGTATGGTCATAACAGCAGAGGCTGTAAAAACTCACCAATGGTAGACAACACTCCAATGGCAAATGCAACAAATGAAGCAGAACAACTACAGCAAAAGCTATGACTGATGTGGATCAACCTACTGCATCTTAGTAGAGATTCACTGCATTTTTTAAATTTTGATATCTTGACATTATATTAGTAATTTTTTGTTTGAACTGTGTTCTAAGTGTTATTCTACATCTTGACTTTTATGTTTTTCCTTTGATTTGTTAATGATTGAGATATATTTAGTAGTTGCCTATTGCATTTGATAACTGCATCATGCGTTTTGAAATCATATTACAAACTAGACATGTTAAAAATGCAGTAAAAAATATCAACAAACATATGAACTATATAATATCTATGTTTAAGCATTTCCAACACAACATAGTCATAACCATTATCTTACAAATACTAACCACACATAGGATGTCAAATTATTCAGGTAACAAATTAAAACAAAGTCTTAGCCAACAGTTTGAAAACAACCAACTGCATAACCAAACAACATTCATGAACCCAAAGTCTTAGCCAACCGTCTTCCAATTTTAGCTTTTGCTGCCTTTTCGAATTTCGACCTCACTTCCTTGCTAAGTCGATCGTATTCCCTGACCTTTTCAGTTGTGTGCTTGATAAGAAAATTGTATTAGACAGAATAATCTTTGCAGCATACTTCCTTCTCAAATCATCCAGTTGCTTCTTTTGACCAGCTCCTTCAACTTGAAATTGAGTCTCAAAATTTGCCAACCATTACTTTTGTAGCATTCCATATGTCTCATGACAAAAATACCACAATCAACATAGTTATTCGTTGTTGCCCATTCAATATCCAGTATCTCAATTTTCTTGCTCATTAAATCGAAACTAAGAACAAACTTTTCTTCAACAGCCAGATAGGAACAAAACTTCTTAGTCTGTAATAATAATGATATAAAATGTAGTTACAAGATATTAAAAATATGCATTAATAAAAAATGCAGTAAAGCGTTCTTTCAACAATTGTCAAAGTCTACATAAAAAAACCTTACCAGTAAATTTGGAAGATTTTCATATCTGTTAAAAACAATGTTTGGGTCAGCACGTTCCATCTCAGTCAACCTGATGTTATCAATTATATCAATTCTCAAACTTGTCAAATTGAAACACATCAAGTAAAAGTGAATTTTGTTTGACTTTCTGGTTGGAGACACCAACAGCACTGGAAAGAAAACCTATGAGAAAAAAGCCACAAAGTTAAAACATTAAAAAAATAATAATACTATATCTATATACATCTAAATTTAAAAACAAATAATTTTTTTTAATAAATACATACCAAGTTCACTTTTTTGTATGATCCATACGGTGTCTGCAATACACTTAATGTATAATTTTCTTTGAACACATTGTCTGCAATTGTTTGATCATGGTAGGATCAAAAATAAAGTTTTCCTGCAAAAGAAATAAGATAAACAGTAAAGTAACTATAAAACTAAAGCTAAACACTCAAAAAAATATAAAATTATCTTAAAAAATACAAAACCGTTGTTTGTGTGCAGCAGCAGACACGAGCATAATTTTTCAAGACATCACGTTTGCTCTCCTCATAATTAAGAAGCTGTGACCATACATCAATTATCGAAGACGCGACACAATAACCAGGATACAGGCTCTCCAACACATATAACTCGAGGTCTAAAGCATGTGTCTTGAAATAAACAGTACTGCAAAAGAAATATAACATAAAAAATATGTCAACAAAATCACTGCATTTTCTATAACTTACTGCATTTTAATATTCACTGCAACTTTACAAAAAACAACTTGCATTTTTATGTATACAATAAAAACACTTACTTTGGGGGTTGAGATGCACTAAAAATAAACCTTGCAGCCCTCTCTTCATCTGCTATCCTCTTTGACACTAGAGAGACAACTCTTTCAGCAAATGGTGAAGAAAGAAACGCAGACACCTTCACATTCCTTCTTTCATCGTCAATAACAACCTCGGTTTCATCCTGATCATTTTGCTCAACAGCACCACGTTTACGCTTACCACCTTGTGTCTTCTTCTTTTTAGCATCAACATCAAACCCTAGAAGTGCAATATTCCCTTTCATTTGATCGGCAGGAAATTCAATCTGCAATGGCTGAGCAGAAACTATTGAACTCACTTTTGATGCCTTTTTCGAGAGTTTAGCTGGGGAATAACTCTCACGAATATCCTTAAGCTCTTTTTCAAACAACTTTTTGTTGAAAACCAAAGGTGAACCAACAAGCTTAATCATAGAATTCGGTGTATGAAACACATCTTTCTGAACATCTGACTTCATAATATCCTTCACCTTCTCCTTTTTTTCAAACTTTGATGTTGCTTTCGTATTTTGTTTCTCTTCAGCCAACTTTTCCATTTTTTTTGCATAAACAACTTTTTTGACTGTTTTTCCTTCTCCTTTTTACTCTTTCTGTTCATTTTCAACAACCTCATGCTCACTCAAACCAACTGACTTATCCTGCTTCTCTTCACCATAAATTTTCGCAGTCTCAGTATTACATTCCGTAAGCCCTTTTTGATTGCTCTTCATTTCCTCACTCTGTTTTTTTTACCTTCACCAATAGCTTCTTTACTTAACAATGCAGCATTTGCCAGAGTAGAAAGTGCTATATCTTCTGGATTTGCTAATGATGTAACCTGATCTACTCCAGTAACTTTATTCTGAGCTTCATCCGATTGAATTTTATTATGTGATGATATCATAGCTTCAGCCACACCATGAAAAACATAACAAAATTGTACAACAGGAGCACCACCTTCTGGTAGTTGCAAGAACTCATTTTCTTGCAACAAACCACCCACAAAATTATCCACACCTGAATCTGTCATTATATCATCTTCACTAAATATTTTATCTCCTTCTCGTTCAGACACATCCAATTTCGCTAAACTCATATCCACATTCTGAGTTTTAGGATCTTCAACACTATCATCGCAAGCATCTTTAGACCCTTTATCAACTCCAACAAACTGAGGTAGGTAAGATTCAACAACTCCACCCGACTTTGCATAAAAAAAATTGTGTGAACAGGCCTTATCTGTTTCATCATGTGATATATATTCAACAGCTTCTTCATTAGGATCATCTACAACAACTTCTTCATTAGGATCATCAACTTTTTCATTAGGATCACCTGCATCTTGAAGACGATCCGACTTCTCACCATAAAGAAAATCACTTCCAGAGATGAAACTTCATCAACACTTTTTCTTTGGAAACCTCCATATAACTTCTTTTTAAAAGAAGCCAACAAAACTATCTCAGGATCGTCAGAATGGTTAACCATCAAATTACTCATAGAATCTTTCCAAACTTTCAAGATTTTTTAAGACTTTCCAAACTTTCAAGATTTTCTTTTAAAATCTTCTTCTAATTCTGTTACATAATAAAAAAAATACGACATATATAATATTAAAAACATAGAAAAATAAAAAATGTAGTAAAATATAAATTAAACTGGACAAACTAACCTTCAAATTGTCATCACCAACTATAAAATCTTCTTCTAAACCTTTTTCTTCCAAAGTAGAATGTTTGTTCTTCTTAGATGAAGATTTAACATTCTATTTGGGGATAACCTCCTCTAAACATTCAACAATTCGGATATTTTGAAGACCAAAACCTCCATCAATTTTCTCTAAAGTCTCACGTTCTTTAAGCTTTTCTGTATTCTAGTTAACAAAACCATGCTTCAATCTGTTCACTTCTTCATTCTTGAATAGTGTAGAATTCACGTATATATGCTTATAAAAAACAAAATAAAAAGATGATATAAAGATAACAATATTACAACAAAACAATATAAAAATAAACAATGAAAGTGACGAAAACACTTACCACCATAGCTAACAATGGCCCATTGTAGTTATTCTTAAATTTGAATCCCCTTGTACATCTAATCATAGCATCTAAAATGTACCCATACCAATCCATGGCTCTAATCTCTTCATCTTTTTCAGGAATGCACATCAACAACTTCTGATTAACACCACCAGCCTTTGTACACTTCACCAACAAAGATGTAGCAAGCACAAGAAAGTTAAGTTTAAATTGCCTATCACCTGTGGTCATCTTCCTCATAATATCATCAAGAGGCTTACTGAAATAATTCGGAAGGTTAGACGTAGAATACTGCTTCCTAAATTGCATAACAATTGATTCTGTCTCAAGCGATCTATCCTTTGGATCAATAGGGGAACCTCCAAATGGCAATCCAGTGATATCATGAATTAGTTCTTTCGTAACCTTGATTGATCGCCCATCTGGAAACTTGAACTTACATTCTTCGCAATCAAACATTTCAACAACAAATCGACCAAGCTTCACAGGGATTGATTCAAAATCAAATGCACTATCCAAGAACCTACTAAAGCCAATATCTCTAACTGCTTGTTTTTGTTCAGTGTTTGTATCAATAAGAGTTTGGGACAACCACTTAGGAGACACCCTTGCATCAATGATAGGAAACTTACGTCTTGTTTTCGATTGTTTTGCCTTCTTAACTGCAAAATTCAGTGACAGTAAATGAAAATGTAGTAGAATAAAATAACAAAAAAAATTCAATAAGAGTTCACAAAATAAAAAACATACTGTTTTGTAAACACGTTATGATCACAACAACAAAATAAATGCAGTAACAATAAGTTAAATAACATATGCAGAGACTTATATAAAAACAATATGCTTACTAAATTATAGAACATTCATTGAATAAAAAAAATAAACATACATCAACCAAAAAATAAACTATAATAGCATTATAAACACATAGTAATTGTATATTGTCTACTAAACAAACTATAATAACACTATAAACACATAGTAAGTGTCTATACACATCAAACATTATAAAATCTACAACTACAAATAAATGACACAACAACTTCAATTAAATGCAAAAATATAGACATTCAAACACACCTTTTTCTTCCTGAGGGTTTTCATCAACAGGCGTTGATGCATCTTCAACATTTTGTTCATCATCATCAGATGCATTCTTAGTTTTGCGGTTGCTTCTTCTAGTTGCTAAAAATTTAAAAAGTAGAAATAATTAGTAACAACATACGAAAACAGAATAACTAAACAACAACAAAATTGATAAATATATAAGAACAGTATCACATACGCGTTGATATCTCTTTCGATTTCTTGTTATTCTTGGTTATCACTTTCGAATTTCCTGAAACCGATAGGGTTTTTTTACCTAACTTCTTGTCCGTCATTGCGATTGAATTGACTAGACATTGCCGCTAAAAACACACACAATTAATGGAATCTGATAGATTTAGAAACCTAAGAAAATCATTTGAAGTTATATCGAAGTGTATTTCTGTGTTTAGAATCGAGAGAAGGAAGTGCCATTTGAATGTGAAGAGAGAGATTTCTGTGGAAAAAAAATGAAGTGTAATAATGAAGAAGAGAGTATAAATACAATTGTTATTTGACCACCATTAAATGAGATTCCTCATAAAAAATTACTATTATACCCCTGTTACAAAAAAAGTAATAACATAAGTAATAACTGTCAAACAGTTGTAAAATTCAATAAAAAATCATAACATAGGTAAATTATATTTACTTTTACTTGTCAATATGTATATCTTAAGTATAAATTTCTGTTACAATTGATATTATATGAAAAATGCAGTAAGTTAAAACAAAAATGAAGCAATTATTATAGTACAAATATCTAATAATACAAAAATATTAGTAAAATGCAGTAACGTTATAAAAAATGCAGCATTTATTAAAATGTGTGAACTGTTACTAAAATGCAGTGGATTATATTAAAATTCAGTAGTTTTATAAAAATGCAGTGGATTTTAATAAAATGCAGTAGACGTTAAAATGCAGTATATTTTATAAAAAAATGCAGTAAAACAAAAATGTTATATAAACTGCCAACAACTACAAAACTTGAAAAATCATTACAAACCTATGTCACAAACATTTAATAATTACCAACATGATCCAATTAACACAAAGTGAGATACAAAACACATACCATAATTGTCCAAAAGATAACAACCACAAAACGATTATCAATAACACAAAGTACTTAAAAACATAACATTTAGAAACTAGCTCCTCCTAAGCACACACTTCCCAACATTGACATTTGAAGACAACTTGTTCTTCAATCGAAACTCGGGATCAAGTTTGTCATACGCTACTACTGCATTTTTCACCCGCTGCACATCATCATTGAAATCACATAGGAGGATCTTAGCAAGAAACTTTTTCCTCAAATCTGCAACCTGTTTCTCTAGACATTCAATATCGAATTGGTTCTTCAAATCATTCACAATATTGTCTTTGCAACACTCCAAATGTTTCATCAGAAAAATCCCGCAGTCTACTTAGTTATCTTTACTTGCCCACTCAACATCAACAACTTTTATGTCCTTTGACATCAACTCAAATGTATTGGGATGCTTTTGAACCGTACCAAGGTACTCACAGAACATCATACGCTGCTTATAAAAAAAGTATATAAAATTTCATCATAAAAACACCTATATAAAACTAAATTAAAAAGAAAAGAAAAAACTTACAAGAGTGTTAGGAAAATTCCTATATCTTCGGAAGATATCCTTCTGCTCAGATTTGATACTATCAATGATAAAAATGCCAGGATCTTTCAAATTAAAACAAACCAAATAGTAATGATTAAGAGTGGTTGACCCAATCAGTATCGGCAAGGATATTGGAAAAAACACCTGATAAAACCAATTATGAATTTAATTAGAAAAAAATAAAAATCACTGTTTGTGAAAAAAAATATTGAGCACCAAGATAGAAGAAAATACCAAAGCTGTTTTACTCATATCTGTACTTAAGGTTTGCATCAAACTTGATCTAACACTTTGTTGAAATTCTGATGTAGCACGGGTTTGATCACGATGCACATCAATCACATTGTATGTCTAGGAAGCGAAATAATATACAAAAATTTATTCAAAATCACATAGTTATAACAAAAACAAAAATTAAAGCATAAAAATTATACCAATGTTGAAGTATCACAGAAAACACACCCGATACATTCTTCAGATGGCTCTCTTAAATATTCTTCATAATTCATTATCTGAGTCCACACATCAATAACAGATGCAGTTACTGGAAATCCATGATGCATTGTCTTCAAAGATTGCAAATCAAGACGAGAACAATAATTCGTGAAAAAAACACGGCTGCATAAAAATAAAATATGAAAAGTGAAAATGCAGCTATAACAAACATTAAAAACATATAAATATTAAAACGGAAAAAATACCTCACAGGTTGATAAGCACTAAATATGAACCTACACAATCTCTCCTCTTCCACTGCCAACTTTGAAACAACGGACACTTCCTTGCAACAATACGGTGAAAAAAGATCATCAGACACGCTCACTGTCACAACCTCACCATCAACCTCAACCTCAACCTCAACAGTTTCTTGAACTTTCTGTTCAACTTTTCTACCAACTTCAACATTTAGATCAGAAACTTTCGATGGAAGACTTATAAGATTCATTGAAGTTGTGAAATTCTTGCTTATTGGAAATGGAGTTATCGGCTTCGGAAGATTTTTTGGAAATTCAAATTTGAATTTTTTAGAACCACCAACACTGGTCTTTGGAATAGGTTTAGGCTGAGTGCAATGAACAGGATTGATAACACATTCATCACTTCCAGTACTCAAACTCTGATAAGCAAACAACGAATCCTCGATAACTCTCTTTCGAGCTTCGATACGCTTTCGACCAAGCTCATCTGCCGCTGACTTCTGATCAGCAATAAACTTATTTCTAAGCTTAGCCTCTTGATCTCTTTTACTCTCTTCTTCAACCTTCTTTTTTTCAGCTTCAACTATCATCATTCGTTCTATCTCCTCTTCATTTTTATTGCATTCACATTATCTAAAAACTGAAGCCTCATTTTTATCTCTTCATGATTGCTGCTTTGAGACTCATCTTTTTTATGCTTCAAATCTCCTTTAACTGCCACAAGATTTGACTTCTCTATCAACATATCAGCATTCTTTTAAGATTTAGACAGCCCCCAAACTCTATCAATAACAACCATAGCTTCATCACAAATTTCAAATTTTACTTCATTCTTAACCTCCTTTTTAAGGTCAACAACAACATCAACAAACAATAGTTTTAAACATTCAGATTTTTTCTCATCGACATCATCTTGCGAAAGTCCTAAATCAAATATTGGGAAGTCATCTAACTTCCTCTTCTTCGATAACACGGAATGAGATGGTTCTTGATAAACTGAAACAACCGTGTTGTTATTAACATTATATTCACCTTCATTTATATGAGAACTCTTCACACCACCAGCTGCTATATCTTCAATCACAGATTCATTCAAGTTCTCTTTCTTCACTTCCATATAATCAACAACATTTGCTTCTGAATCTGGTTGGACAACCTCAATGAAACCATGTGTGTCTGCATACATCACTGGATCTTCATCACAAATTGCTGCTTTAGAAGATTCACCATAATCTGTAACACGTTTAACACCAGATGGACTTGTCTTTTTGTCATAATCATCACTTTCAAAAATTTCATTTCTTTCTCCAGCCAGCTCAAGCAACTCGCGATCAAATGGATGAAAAGACAAGACACTGGACATAATTTCATCAATGAAAGCTTTGTAGTCACGCACATGCCCAAGATGTTTTATATTTTAACACCTATTATTGTCTACTAAAACAAAAAATGTAGTATATTTTAATAAAATGCAGAAACAAAAAATAGAATAACTTACTATCAACTTCTCATCACCAATTTGAAAAACATGATCAACATCAGCATCAGAGTAAAAACTTCTTGATTTTCATCGAAAATGCAGTGGTTAAAAAAATGCAGTGATTAAATATAAATGCAACAATTAAACAAAAAATAGTACAAACAAAAAAAATAGATGATAAAATTGCACTGGCTAAATAAAAAATATGCAGTAAAAACAAAAAAAAATGACAAAATGCAGTGACTAAATAAAAAATGCAGTAAACACACAAAATGTCAAAAATGCAGTAAATTATTAAAAACTAAAACTAACCTACAAAATTTCATCAATAAAAAACACATGAACTACATAAACAAACAAATTTAGTCTACACATCCATCAAAATCAAAAAATGCAGTAACAAACAACTGATACAAAAAAAAACTTTGTTTTAAAAACCCTAGAAATTAAACTAACTAATCAAAATCATTTGTTATCATCATCTGTTAAACCTAAAAAATACAGTAAACACACAAAATAATAAGTAGTAAGAATTGATGATAATACCTCTAGCTACACTATCGGCTTCGTCACTATTATTTTCATCAGATACTAAAATAGTAGCTTCAGCTTCTTCTATTTGTTTAGTATTAAACTGATAACGTGTACTTCGCTGACTTCTACGCATCCCTGTAACAACAGAACACAACGAATCGATTAAACATGTAAAATAACATATAAATAAGCTTAATCGATTAAATTACCAGTTTTGTAAGCTTCTTTCCTCTACCAGATGCCGAAACGGCTTTAGAAGCATAAGGTTGAATAGCTTTTTTCATCGTATATTTCCGTAGAGAAATAGTAGATCTAGATGATATCTGATTTCGAAAATCTGAATTACTATGTGTACTATGTGTACTATGTGTTTGGTGTGTGTTGTTTACCAAGGAAGATAACAGTCAAATTATGAGAAAAAAGAAGAAAAGGGAAGCGGTGACAAGACCATACACTGCCCATCGAATTAAAAGATACCCGTAAAATTACTAAACTACCCTTCCGCCATATTACGAATTTAACATACAACCCCCAAATTTACGAATTTACAGAAAACACCCCTCCGTGTTGATGTGGCCTCATATCAGCTTTTGATAAAATATTAATGGTGAGGATCAAAACTTCCCCTCCTTCCCTTCAAAAGGGGTCTCCTTTGATCCTCAATCCAGATATTAACCTTTTAATTTTAATTATCAACTAATGAATTAAATAATGATATAAACTATATTTCTAATTAAAGTAATCCATTCCAAACAAAGTCTTACCAAATCCTAGACTAATATTATAAAAATATCAGTGGTTTAGCCCGTACGATGCACATATTTTGTTATGTTCTAATGTTAGCATACTTATAATTTGATAATTGTACTTAATACTCTTAGTAATTGATTTTGTATATTTTTAGTGATGCCAATGATAAAATGTAAGGAGTAAAGTATGTGACTTATTTTTAAAATACTTTGATTACAATATAACTTTTTTAATGGTATAGATTGTTTATGTATCAGTGAGTTTGTCCAATTATCGAGTTGTATTTAAACATGTATTATTTTGAGTTGCAAATATATATCCTTTTGAGGTTTAACAACAACAAAAACAAAAACCAAAGGAAGTTGATATATACAACACAACTTTTGATGTTTACACCTTACTGTACAAATATTTGAGCACACAGTACAAACATACTATATTACAATTTTGGTGTATGAAACAAAACCCATGTTGTATTTATCAATCCTCAAAACCAAATAACATGACGTTTCTAGATGTCCGAAGATAATTCCTTAGGGACATTTACTCATCCACAGGTTATAAATGTGTTTTGACTGATATACCCTCTATGTTTCGTCCTGTTAAAGTCTTAATTTTTGTTTATTATGATTATGATTATTTAATTACTTTTGTACTTTGCTTGGAGATTTGGACCCAAAAATCTAACAACAAAACCATTCGCATCTCCCACTCTTATCGTTACTTTCATTGGTGAATCCTTATCTACATGTAAGTTGCGATGCTCTTCCCGATTATCATCATGGCCCAAATTAAAATGATGTTGTTTATTCTTTGTATTTTCTCATCAAATACATATTCAAAATCAAAATTAATTCACATATTAATATAGCAGCTACCGATTAAGAATGAATCAATGAGTATTTCATTTGCACCAAAACAGAGTCAAAGACTTCCAATCTCAGAATAAGACTATATTTTTGGTTTGAGCCTGTGGCGGCGTAGAAGGACGCCTGGATATGGACAGCGACCGGTGGATGCGAGCGGCGGAATGGTTTTCGTGTTCGTATGTTATCTTTTTTTGGTTGAAGATATGATTTCCCCATAAACGGAAAGGGTAGTAATTTAAGTTGGATGAAAAACTGTTCAAAGGCATAACAGACAAAACATATTCATAACCTGTGTCAAAGGCACCCTTTCTAGTTCTTATAAATGAGTTATTAAGTTCAAAAAGGAATATTGTGACACTCGTCAAATTAGGATTAGTGATTAGTGTCTAATTCTCTGTAATACATGTAATTTGTTCTTTGATTAGGCTAATTAATGTATCAATATATATATATATATTTGTCAAAGGCACCCTTTCTAGTTCTTATAAATGAGTTATTATAAATTGAGTTGAGTTCAAAAAGGAATATTGTGACACCCGTCAAATTAAGACTAGTGATTAGTGCCTAATTCTCTGTAATACATGTAATTTGTTCTTTGATTAGGCTAATTAATGTATATATATATATTTATATATATATATTGTTGAATATATACACGTACGCGATTTGACAAAATCATGCATTTCCAATATCGAATGGACTTTCGGTACAAATTCATACGGACGTTGGTGGACACAATTTTTTTTAAATATGAAATTATTTAATATTCAAATCATTTATTAAATATTATTGATAATATTTAGCCTATAATTCGTATCGTATCAAATAAACTATACGCGACAAAAATGCGCAATTCGCGCCCGACAAACAACATAAATCAAAGTTATAGTTTTATAACTCATTACAAAGTGTTTTGATAAATACTTCAACAAAAATATCGAGTGATTATTCGTAAGATAAAACAAGTACATAAACGCGTATAACATTAATTAAACGTTTAAATGATCGGGTAAACGAACACCACACGGAGCGCGAGTTTGGCAGTGTTTGAGTGAAGCCCATACATGGGTGGGCCCCACCGAAACCGGCCAACCCACTCCACCACCCCCCTCTTTGCTTGTTTGACTTAGCAAAACCAAACCCACACCCTTTTGCACATCATTTCATCATCACCATCTCACACTCTTCCTACACCTTCTCTCTACTCCTCACCTCTCTCTCTAAAAACCGTCCAACATCACCACCAAAATACACCATCAAAATACCTTGGATTGCATAGCTTGTTTGGAAGAAAACGATCACGAAATCAAGGGCTAAGTTTCTATCTTTTCGGAATTTAAAACCGACACCCGTAAGATTCCGACACTTTGAAACTACTTACATTTTGTTTATTTCCAAGTCTAGTTGCTTATCTTGCTAGATAATGTCCAAAGAATGTGTTAAAATGCATTTTCTAAACATATATATAAACTTATTATAAGCATTGTCCAAAGAATGTGCTAGATAATGTCCAAGTCTAGTTACTTACATTTTGTTTATTTTGGACCATTATACAAAACCGACATTTCGAGACAACCACAATACGAACCGACAATTTTTATAAGCATTATAACCTATTATAAGCATTGTGTAAAAGTTTCGGGTCAAACCGAAGTCGTTTGACCACAAACCCGACACTTGAAAATTATCACAGCCTATTATGTCGCAAAAAGGCTGGGCTTTCTGCGACACAAACCACTATGTCTCAAATCGAGCCCTACGTCGCAAATAGCGACACTAACTATTATGTCGCAGAACCCTTTAGTGACACCACACTTTATGTCGCACTGACTTTGTAATGTCGCAATTGCGACACAAGCTCTTATGTTGCATTAAATTGCGGATGTCGCACATAGTGACACGGTACCTTACGTCGCACCTTGTGTCTCACAAATACGGTGTCGCTCCCAGTGTCGCATATCACAGAATTTTGGATTTCAGATGCGTTTTTACTAAAGCAATATGGTTGAAATAAAAACTTTCCAAGCTGACCTGGCAGCTCGACCCTCAGCCAGGGGCTTTGCCCTTTGGACCCCGCCAGGGGTTGCCACCCCTTGGACCCCGTTACCAGGGGCGCTGCCCCCGGACCCCCGTCAACTAGGACTCAAAAATACTTTTCACACTAAGTGTTGAGCACTTACTACTACAAAACCTTATACGATGATACTCGTACACGATATACATATACTTTTATAAGTATACAACAATCAAAGTATAATAATAATAGTTGAGATTATTATTACAAAACCATCACCAACGGGCCGTACACGTTTTCTAAACGCAAACAAACAAACAATCAAATCTAATGTAATTTGGACATTACTAGTCGTGTGATCAACTAGCATAGGTGATCTTGCGATATGCCTACTTATTTATTAACCATCGCGCGTCGTGGATGCCCTCAGGTTAACGGTCTGCGGACATCTCCTTGCTTGGCTAAGCAACTTATGTTTATTGGTTAAAATGCAACAGACTCAGGTGAGTCTCATATCCCCTCTTTTTACTGTTTTTCATCCGGGGGTGTGATTCATAGCTTGTTTTTAACATGTGAACGCGAGTACAAACTTTTCATATACTACATGAGTTTACACAACTAATATTTTAAGTCCTCCACAACATAGTTTGGTAATACTTCGGTAGCACGAATGTTAGTGTATAGTACCATATAGGATTGACAATCCTGGTCCGGGTTAGTAAGCACTAACTGGTCAAACGGACGCATTAGCATTTGAGGTTTGTGAGTGTGGATTAGGCACTCGCGGGGAGGCACCCTCGATCAGGTCCTTGAATGTGGATCCTGACACCTTAGTTAAGGCTCAGACTATGTGCTCATGGTTGTATACATTATTATTTGCTTGTTGCAAATCAATACATTAAATCTTGCGGTTCATACAATACTTGATGTTAAACCCTGTGAGCTCACCAGCGTTAGCTGACCCATTTTAACATGTATCACAGGTACTCAGCAGTAGGTTGGACTGCCCATACAGGATTACTGTAGCTCGAGTCAGCATGCAGAAATTAGAGATTTCCTTGCATTAATATATTTTGTAAAAGTATTTATGTATTGGAATCTCTCATTCCCAGAACACGAGCTATGTATAGCTTCAAATGTTGTAAACATTTCTTATATCAATGTAATTTTTGTAAATGACACATATAGAGTCGTTACTATATATCTTTGTGCTGTGATTACTTTGATCAAGTCGCACCCAAATCATATGCTTCCGCTAACCACGAATTTGGGGGTGCGACAAATATGAAATCAAAAAAGAACAAAGGAATGAATCACAACCGTCCAATTCCATCAAGTGGGGAGAGGTATTTTCATCCTTCAACGATTTCTCATTTAATTAAAATAATTAAACAAATATATACATAAAAAAACACGGAAGAAACCTCTGTATGTACGTCGTCCCCTAAGGTTTCTGAAATTCTCATCGTTGATCTCACAAAATCGCCAAATCGAAGGTAAGGACTTCAGTATTGGGTATCAAATTTGTAAAATACACACTATATGCGATCGATTTCTACTGCGTTCTACCGATTTCAACTGATTCGTTGTTTTTCATGTATGTAGCCTACAAAAAGTAGGAACTGTAAAATTAATACAACTTTTCACATATTTATGATTTTGTATGTATATTTTGATGCGTAATCACATATTCTACTGATTTCTATTGATTCAACAACTAATTTCAACTAATTTGAACAGGAAGATAAAAAGGTGAAGATGATTATAAGATGTAGGAATTGCGTAATAATACGTTAAATTAATTGACACCTGAAACTAATTTCTTTAATGATGAATTGTACTACAGATGGTTGTAATTGAAGGATGTGAACAACCTGTGCAACCGCAACCTACAGCAAAAGCTATAGGTATGAAATTAAAATGGTAAAAATGAGATATATCACATGTGGTAATATCAATTATGTAGATGTAAACTGAACAGTATAATATGTAATAGTAGCTTGTTCTAATATATCTTTGTATAGAGCTATGTAATAGACTGCATGTGGTTTATGCCCTTTTAATGAAAAGTCATATAGAAAGTATGGTCTAGAATGTAGAAGTCGATGTGGGAAGTCAACTATTTGGACCTGTGGTAATAGAATTGTTGATATGGGTCTGAATATTGCTGTCATAATGCAATATGTTAGAAAGGTTAATAGCATGTGTAATACGTTTAAGATATGGTATGAAATGATGTGTTACAAGTGTGATTGGATGTATTGGATTACTCGTCAAACTGGAAAGTCAACGTGTTGGAAATTTGATGAAGCAGTAACAAGAGCTGGCAGTCTATGTTTTGTTGGACTAAAGTGTCTATTTGGGTTTATAATCTGGTTAAGGAAACAATATGGTCTATTTGAAACCATACAGGTTATATATAGATTGCTGTTGGTTTATTAGTATTTCTGTTACTAAATATGTCGGGGGGGTGTATTTTGGGTGGGTTATATGCCAGAGGTGTAGGTAGGATAGAATGATTGATTTGGTGTGTTATATGTTTGGATTGCCTGTTTGCTACTGGTCTGTTAAAGAGTTGACGGGAATAATATGGTTTTATATGTTGGCGTTGGTTTGTCGTAATGGTAAGTCAATTATTAGGCATGCTGACTTGGGTGCTATTCAGATCTACTTGAAACGTGTTAAAGGCAAATACTGCAATATAATAGCAGATTGTGAGAGTGCCATTATTGAAGGATTAAGGTTGCTAATGGTATTATTGCTTCTCGCTATATGTTTAGTGCTGCCAGTGGCTTTAACAGGTTTAAGGCTGCTAATGGAATTGAAGTGTTTAATGCTAGTAGTTGTAAGTTTAATACTACTAGTGCAATTGGCAATTTTAATGTTGTGTATGGTAATAGTACTGCTACGGGTAAACTTAGTTTTTGGAAAGGGTTACTGGACTGGAAATGTTGGTATTGGGCCTCTAATACGTGGAGGGTGGGCTGCATGAATGATATCAGTAGTATGGGTCGACTATGGTACATAGAAGGTAGACTACACGAATATAGCTTGGTCGATATTTAGGTTGCAGGTGAGCAAAATGAAGATGTTTCAAATTGTATATGGACTACGAAGTTTGGATGGGTTAGAAATATGGCTATTGGTCGATATTTAGGTTGCAGGTCAGCAAAATGAAAGAGATTATGGGCTGTATGGATGATATTTCTAATAAGGACTGGATGAGCTACAGTGGTAATGGCAGGGTGTATGATGGTGTAAAAAGGCAAGCGTATCAAATTGGATCAGTGGTGAAGTGTAATGAGGATCAGGAGTATGAAGACATGAAGACTAGAAGATTAAGGATCGAAGACTTGAAGACATTTTTATTTTTTATTTTATAGGATGAATTTAAAATTGGTCATTTTAATGACCATTTTAGTTTGTCGTTTTATTTTTCTAGTGTTGGCCATTTTAGATTCATAGGTATTTTTGTAAAAATGGCCGACATAGGAAGTGGGTTAGATTAAGGATAGTGATAGGTTTTTTGTATATGTTTTAGACGTTCACTAAAAACGTCTCCTCGGGCATACCTGTTGTAAACGTGTAATTCTTTTTTTGTTTTAGTAAAATTTTGCCAAGGTACCGTCCCCTTTATCAAAATATATATATATATATATATATATATAGTATGTTGATGAAAACTAATGCTTACCTTATGTGGTAGTATCTTGTGGTAAACGTTATCATATAAGATTATAGAAAATTAATTATATCACATGTTATAGTAGCTTGTGATAATATATAGTATGTCGATGGTAACTATTATCATATAAAATTGGCCAAAACTTACTTGTACCACATATGGTAGTAGCTTGTGTTAAAAGTTTTCATACAAAATTATATAACTGAATCTTACCACATGTGGTAATAACTAAAAATCACATGTGGTAATATGTCAACTGTGATATACGGACTACGGTACTACCTCATGTGGTATTATCCGCTTCCACATACGGTACTGCACACTACCACATGTGATAATATACACTATTGTTTTTTTATTTACAGGTTTACAATGGTTAACAATCCTTATATCATATAAAATTAGCAAAACTTACTTGTACCACATATGATAGTAGCTTGTGGTAAACGTTTTCATACAAATTTATAGAATTGAATTACACCAGATGTAGTAATAGCTAAAATATCACATGTGGTAGTATGTCGACCATGATATATGATACTACCACATGTGGTAACTACAACATGTGGTATTAGACACTACCACATGTGGTAGTATCTGCAACCATATGTCGTACTCTATACTACCGCTATCACAAGTTATAGTTAGTGGTATCTAATGTGATATTATCTACTACCACATGTGATACTAGATGTACCACAAGTGATAGTATATGGTACCACATGCGATACTAGTTGCTACCATATGTGATCGTTGGTGCAACAAAACTATGAAATACACCACACATGGTATTTGTTTATAAAATAAAAGTAAGTGTACAAAATGCTAACTACTACTAAATAGTAAGTGAAAAGTTAGACTTTGTTTACAAAAATGAGGTACCACATGTGTTATAATTAGGTACCATAAACTGCACATTACATTAAATTCTAAAAATATTGAGAAATACCATAAAACTGTAATTTAACATAAAACTGTGCTTGAGCATAAACCATGAAACTGTATTTGAGCATTAAATTTTCAGAAAATACCACATAAAACCACATTCAAAAAAGTACCGAAAAGACATTAACATACTAGTCTTCTGCAATAGGTTGAGTATTGTCTTAAACATAACATGATGACTTCTCTTCACTGCTATCTTCATTTAACGCTTTATACGATCCACCTACGCCATCTTCAAGTTCAACTTCCTCATTGGCTGCAGGATTTTTATTTACACCTTCGTTTACTTCATCAGTTGCTTTTGTTTCTCCTCCACCATCACCATCTTTGCCGTCTCCACCATTGTCTTATCCATCATTTCCATCGCCGTCTCCACCAATATCTTCTCTAAAATCTTTATCATCAACAACTTCGCGATAAAACGCCTTCTAAAAATGTCATCAAAGTTAACACCAACATCCACAAACCGCAAATCATTAGGATATTTTTTTATTCCATCATGCATCTTCTTTCAATAAGAAGTTGACTCTTTTTCATCGACTCAAGCATCTCGTAGATAATCTAGATCATCCTGTACATTTACATATATAAAAATCAATAACACAGTACCACGTGTGATAGTAAAAAGTACAACATGTAAAAGTAAAATAGTATCACATGTGATATCAAAACGTTACCACATATGATATTAAAATGTTACCACATGTGATATCATAAACAATACCACATGTGTTAGAGACTAGTAACACATGTGCGACGTGGTACTATCAGTTTTATCATAAAAAATAGGTGAAAAAAAACTATAAATGACAAAGCAATTGTTAAAGATGTAAACTACTTACATTTGGACATTGGTCCTCTCTCGGGATAAGTTGATGAAACCTTCTTCTTTAATGGCAACGGTAGGATCATACGAAGCAGCAAACTCTAACGTGCCAAATGATCCATTTTCAAGTTCCTCATGTTGAATGCTTTTCATCATACTGGAGGTCCAACTGGCTATTATCGGACGATGATGTACAACTCGACATTTTTTAGATTTAACATGATCAAGATATCATAGCTGGATTTTTAAAAGATAATAAAATGAGATTAAACATCACTGGCAGAATAGTTATATATTGTGACAATCGTCAAATTAGAACTAGTGATTAGTGCCTAATCATCTCTAATACATATAATTAGTTCTGTGTTAGGCTAATTAATGTATCAATTAATATATATTGTTGAATATATACAATTATGCGATTTGATTAAATCGTACACATCTCCAATCGAATGTAATTCGGTTCAAATAATACGGACGTTGGTGAACAATTTTATCAACTAATATAACCTTATTTAATAAAACTATGACACCCGTCAAATTAGGACTAGTAATTACTGCATAATCAATTGTTAATACATGTAACTAGTTCTGTGTTAGGCTAATTAATGTATCAATATATATATATATTGTTGAATATATACAAGTATGCGATTTGATTAAATCGTACGAGTTATAAATCGAATGCAATTTGATTCAATTAATACGGACGTTGGTGAACATTTTTATTGAGTAATATAACATTATTTAATAACTCTATTTTGTCCAAAATACTATTTAGACAATATTTCAACTCAAATCCGTATCGTACAAACTACAATTATACGATTAAAATAATAAATGCGCGAACCATCGAAACAAGAATAAGTTATATTTTATAACTCAAGTAAAAGTATTTGATGAAATACTTCAACAAAAACATTAATAAATATTCGTATTTTAAATAATTATTTAAACGATTAAATGATCGGGGAAACGAACACCGCACGGAGCACGGATACAGGAGTTAAAAATTTGGGACACCCACCTTAGTGGGGCCCACCGAAAATCAGTCAAAATGTGAGGGTCATCACCCCCTCACCTCATTTACACTCCCACCCACACAAACTCTCGCTCTCTCTCTTTTACTACCATCTTCACCACTATCACAAACCATCACCTTAATTCTCAAAATAACACCACAAAATGACCTCCAATCTCGAAGCTCCTTTAGAGAAAAATGATCACCTCGTCTCGATCTACATTTCCATATTTCCGGATTCCTTCGGCGTAAAGTTTGTAAGTTTCTGACAAAATCCGAAATACTTCGATTTTCATTATTTTTACTTGTTTATGGGTTATTTAAGCTCATAATGTCCAAATATGGGTTGGGTAAAAATTTTAAGTCAAACGGAGGCCGGAAAACACCTTTTCGGCTCATTTTTCGGCCAACAGCGCGTTATGTTGCAGAGGCTCCAGGCCACCTGCGACATAAGCTTTTATGTCGCTAAATCAGGCCTTATGTCGCATATAGCGACATAAGCCACTATGTCGCACTAATCACGGATGTCGCATATAGCGACACAAAACATATGTCGCAAAATTCATTCCCGTCGCATATAGCGACACAACGCCTTACGTCGCATTAAATTGCAGATGTCGCACTTAGCGACACAAGCCCTTATGTCGTAGACATGATCTGCGACACAACAGACTATGTCGCACTTAGCGACACAAAGCCGTATGTCGCACGCGATGTCACATGAAACAGAACCAAGAAAACACAAATTTTACTAAGTGTCAAGGCCTAAAATTTTATCACTCGAGTTCACCCAAATTCAAGTCCAGATGCATCTCGACCCCAACCAGGGGCCAGCCCCTTGGACCCCGCCAGGGGTTGCCACCCCTGGGACCCCGCTAACCAGGGGCGCTGCCCACGGACCCCCATCACTTAAAGTTTACAAATACTTTCTAAATATAACACCTTTCGAAAAATCAAAATAATAATGTGGAATTATTATTACAAACAAATCACCAACGGGCCGTACACGTTTTCAAAACATAACCAAATCTACCAAATCGTAGTAATTTGGACATTCTAGTTGAAAGAACAACTACAAAGGTAGTCTTTATAGATACCTTCTCACATTGATAACCATCGCGTTTCGTGGACACCCTCAGGTTAAAAGTCTTCGGACATCGATTCTCGGCTAATCAACTCAAGTTTAATTAGTTAAACTCTCCAGACTCAGGTGAGTCTCATAGCCCCTATTTTACTGTTTTACTCAGGGGTGTGATAAACTGCTCGTTTTATTTTAATTATATGAACGCAAGTACGAAAACAAACGATTACTACATGAGTTATCTCACTAATCTTTTAAAGCCCTCCTCAGCATAGTTTGGTAATACGTTGTAGCGTTAATATTAGTATATGGTACCATATAGGATTGACCCTCCTCGTCTGGGTTAGCATGCACTAACTGGGTAAACGGATGTACTAATATTTGTTCAGACGAGTGTAGATTACGCACTCGTGGGAGGCACCTCGATCAGGATTCCTTAAATGTGGACCTGACACCTCGAGTTAAACTCGGACTATGTGCTCATGGCTATATAACTTTTATTTTGCTTAATTGAATTTTAAATTCAATTAAATCTTGCGGGGCATACAAATATGTGTTGACATACAAACCTGTGAGCTCACCAGCGTTTCGCTGACCCATTTTAGCATGTATCACAGGTACTCAGCAGTAGGTTGGACTGCCATTCAGGATATCATTAGCTCGAGTCAGCATGCAAAACATTCAGAGATTTAGCTGCATGATTATATTTTGTATAGATTAATTATGTATGTAAATCTCTCAATCCAGGAACTGAGCTAATGTAAACTATATTTTAATGTAAACTTGATTTTATTAATACAAGTTGTAAAACGACGCATATAGAGTCGTTCATTATATCTGTGAGCTTTGATTATTGATTCGTCGCACCACGACCCGATTCGCTTCAGCAACCCGAATTTGAGGGTGCGACAAATACTATTATATCCAAAATATTATTTTGATAATATTTCATTTACATTTCGTATCGTACAAATGATGTCTACGCGATTTAAAATATTAAATGCGCAAACCAATCGAAACAAATCTAAGTTATATTTTATAACTCAATTATAAAGTATTTGATGAAATACTTCAACAAAAATACCGAATAATTATTCGTATTTTAAAACGTATATTTAAACGTATAAAATAATTATTTAACGTTTAAACGATCGGGGAAACGAACACCGCACGGAGCGCAAACGCATGGGACAAAAATTGGTGAAGTCCACACCCGTGGACCCCACCTAAACCGGCCCAAGATGAGGGTCATCACCCCCTCACCCTCCTTTGTCTCATTCATCACACAAACACAACCCTTATCATCTCTCTCTCTCTCTCTCTCTTTTCTCTCTTCCATTACCACCTCCATATCACCACCACCTTCAATCACTAAATAACACCACCAAACGACCTTAAATTCTCTAGCCTATTTGGAGAAAAGAACCACGACATCGAGAGCTTCATTTCTATCTTTTCGGTTTCACTTTGCGTTAACTTGTAAGATCCTGAAAAATCTTGAAACTCTTCGATTTCGTTTATTTTTACTTGTATATTGTTAATCTAGCTTAGAAATGTCCAAATATATTTTTAAATCTCGTTTTCGGAACATTGTCGGAAAATCACGGTTTTAGTCATTTTGAGAAAACGACACCTAAAACGGCTATCAACAAAAAGTAATAGTTTTTATTAACTCTACAAATTGATTTAAGGGTTGGGTAAAAGATTCGGGCCAAACGGAAGTCGCCAAACACGTTTTTGACACAAACCACGCCTAGTCAAACGCGAGTGTCACACCGGGCCAAAAACAGTAAAGCGAAACTCAGTCGAGTGTCGCACAGAACATGAAAACCCACTTTTTGTGACACTTGATTAAGTGCCGCTAAAACCCTCTTTTGAGACACTTGCTTAAGTGCCGCCGTAATCAAAATCTGAAACCTGCGATACTTGTCGAAGTGCCGCCTATAATCAAATTGTAACATTTCCCGACACTTAACCTAGTGACACAAAAATCAATCGAACATTTTATCCTACACCGACCTTCAGTGTCGCAACCAAGTGTCGCCAACATTTGCGACACTTCACTAAGTGACGCTAACAATATCGAACTTTCATTTTATGCGACACTACCTTGAGTGTTGCCAAAAACTATTAAGTGACGTATACAAGTGTCGCCAAAAACAGAAAGTTTACAACTCATTTTTATACTAAGTGTTAAACTTGCAAAACCTCAAACACTTATACGATACGATTTCTAAAACACATTGGGACATACTTTTTTTTTTTGTATAATACATCGAAATCAAAATAATAGTGCTTTGGGCTTATTATTACAAACAATCACCAACTGGACGTACACATTTCAAAACTCAAACAAATCAACCAAATCGTAGTCATTTGGAAAATCTAGTTGGACGAACAACTACAAAGGTAGTCTTTTAAGATACCTAATCAATTAATAACCATCGCGCGTATTGGACGCTCTCAGGTTACAAGTCTTCGGACATCATTACTCGGAAAATCAAATCAAGTTTATTAAGTTAAATGCTCCAATATTCAGGTGAGTCTCATAGCCCCTATTTTACTATTTTTCTCAAGGGTGTGATACATTGCTCGATTTATTTACATGTGAACGCAAGTAAAATTCAAAATCAAATAATACATGAGTTGTTTTCAACTAATCAATTTAAAGTCCTCCACAAACATACTTTTGTAATACATCTATAGCGTAAATGTTAGTATATGATATAATATAGGATTGACAATCCTCGTCCGGGTTAGCAAGCACTAACTGGTCAAACGGACGTATTAGCATTTGGGTAGACGAGTGTAGATTAGGCACTCGTAGGAGGCCCCTCGATCGGAATTCCTTAATTGGACCCGACCCCCAAGGTAAGCTCAGACTATGTGCTCATGGTTGTATAACTTTTATTTTGCTTAATTGCATTTTAAATTCAATTAAATCTTGTGGTTCATTCAATATGTTTTGACATACAAACCTGTGAGCTCACCAGCTTTTAGCTGACCATTTTAGCATGTATCACAGGTACTCAGCAGTAAGTTGAACTGCCCGATCAGGATACTTTAGCTCGTGTCAGCATACAAACATTCAGAGATTTAGCTGCATTATTATATTTTATATAAATTAATTATGTATGTAAATCTCTCATTTTCAAACCGAGTTAATGTAATTAACAATCTTGATGTAAACTTTTGTTTAATCAATACAAATGTAAAATGACGCATTTAGTGGTCGTTCATTATATATCTTATGTGCTGTGATTATTGATTAGTCGCGTCCCGACCCGATTCGCTTCCGCAACCCAAAATTGGGGGTGCGACATATATATATATATACATACACACACACAGACATACATAGATACATACATACATAACATGCATAGAAAAAGACCAAGAATAACATACAATGAGAAACATAACTGGATCATGATAGTGCTGTTTTTTGTCCTTCTTCCAAGACAATAGTTGGTGAGTTCATAGATTTAAGTAATAAACATACAGTTTATGAATCACGAGATTTCAGTAAGCATTACAACAAGCAACGTAAGTATAAATAATTTCATGCCATGAGCCCATAGTCCGAAGCATAACCAAGTGGTGAGGACCTGCAAAATCAATTACACCTCGTGCCCCCGCAGGTGCCTAATCCAGAACACTCGTTAGGATCAAATACTAATGCGTCCGTTTGACCAGTTAGGGCTTCTAACCCAGATGGGGATGGTCAATCTCAAATAGATCTATTCATTAATACTCGCGCTAAATCCATACTAACGAAACTATGTAAAAATGAGGGACTTCAGTGGATTAGTGAAAACAACTCATGCAATCCATTGTAAAGTTTAAGTACTAGTATTCATGCGTAAAAAAGATATATCTCACCCCAGATAAAAACTATAAAAAGGGTTTATGAAACTCACCTGAGTTTAGGAAGCGTTTATATAATAATGAGTAGCCGAAAGCTATAGTCAATAAGTAGGTTCTCCGAACCCGCAACTTTCTAGTGCCCTAACGCATAAGGTTGTGTTACTAGATATCTCGCAAGACAGTCTAGGCTAGTTGTCCACTCAACTAGTTAATGTCCAACAATTTGTTTAATGTTTGCGTTTTGAAAATGTGTACGGCCCGTTGATGACGGTTTGTAATAATAATAATCCAAGTATTATTATTATTATGTATTTCGTTATATACTTATAAAGTATGTTGGAGCATATGTGTTTGAGTTTGGTATAAGTATTTTTGATTTCATGTAAGGTTTCTGAAATAACACCTGTTTTGTCCGAATGTATATGTGTCCGAAAGTTTGTACTATCCGAAGTTTAGTTAATCCGAAAGTTTATTATCCGAATGTATCTATATATTTAAGTCCGAAGGTTAGTGATTCCGAATGTATAAATATTTATCCGAAAGTGTAGTGTCCGAAAGTGTGGTATCCGAATGTGTATATATGTTTTTATCCGAAAGTTTTGGGTCCAAAAGTGTAAATATTCAAAATTTAGGGTCAAAAAGACTATTTATCCGAAAGTCAATGAAATTCAACTTCGAAAGTTGACTTTCGGAGTCAAAATATGAAACTTACTTCAAAATCCGAAAGTCAAACATTTACTCTGAAAGTCAAATTTTCGGAGTGAAAGTCAGACTGATTTTTGGGATTTTTTTTTGACTAAGTAAAAATTGTCTAAAATTCATGAAAAAAATCATGGATGTTCTCCTATGTCTAAGCTATTTCCTGTATTTTTTTTGTTAATTTAGGTCATATAGAAGTCGACTAAAAACAAATGGTAAAGCCCTTGAGTTCCAGTTTTGACCAATCTAGCTACAAAGTCAAACATCTAATTTTCTGGACAAATCGATGTATTTTTAGAGGTCGCATTTTAAACGAAAGTTTTAGACAATAAAATTATCAAGATTTTTCAAGTGGTCCCATGCATTTTTGAGGTCTAGAGCTCGAGATATGGCTGCGAGAAGGATGATCAGTTTTCTGTCAACAGAGACAGCTTTGACACTTCGTCGGAGAAAATTATTTTCGTGTACTAAACGGAGTCGTAATGTTACGAAACAAACTTTTTTGGAAATCTTACTTCTTGTACGCACGCACAAACATAATTCACCGGACACCGTAATTCACATGATTCAATCCGCACGCGATCCACCGGACACCGTAATTCACATGATTCAATCCGCACGCACAAACGTAAAGTGGAAACTGGACGCATTACAAGATTGGCAATTGGTACCAATATCATTCCCGCCTCTGCGGAGCCCTATTCTCGTAGAGCTTGTTGTCATCTTGTCACGCATCGGTAATTGCCAAATCTCCAGGGTATACACGGATACGGGTAGCGCTGTTGAAGTTATGTACGAGCACTGCTTCCTACAGCTGCCATCACATATACAAGAAAAGCTAAAAGAACCTTGTTTCCACTCTCTATCTATGCCAATGACACTAAATGGCCAATTGGTAGACTCACCCTAGACGTAACTCTGGGTGATTACCCGTATTGTTGAACTTCCGAGCTCGAATTCGTAATTGTTCACGCTCCATCTCGGTTCAACGTGCTTTTAGGCCGCACCGCCCTCCATCAGTTCGGGGCCGTCACATCAACAGTTCATGGGTTAGTGAAATTGCCCACCCCTGCTGGCGTAGCCACCTTGCTGACAGCAGGCATAACCATACCCGTGTGCGCTCAAGTCTCGAAGGCTGCTCCGGTACCATTTACCATGACCAACGACGAATTGGTAGCCATCAACCCCAGGTTCCCGGAGCAAAAAGTCCGAATTGGCCTCGCCCTGAGCCCGCCAACAAGGCTGAAACTTTGCGAGATTCTCGCAGGTAACACGGATGTTTTTGCTTGGCAAGACTCTGAGATGACCGGCGTACCACGGTCAATCGCCGAGCATAAGCTGAACGTATATACAAATATCACACCGATCAGACAGAAGAAGCGGGGCATGGCTCCTGACCGAAGCCGCTTCATCTGTGAAGAAGTTATCATGCTAGTCCACGCCGGCATCATGCGTGAAGTCCATTACCATACATGGGTCGCCAACCCTGTCTTGGTAAAGAAATCTGATGGCTCATGGCGAATGTGTGTAGACTTGAAAGATATTAACAAGGCATGTCCAAAAGATAATTACCCGCTCCCCGAAATCGACTGGAAAGTCGAGTCTCTGTCCGGGTTTAGGTTCAAATGTTTTTTAGACGCCTACAAGGGGTACCACCAGATACTAATGGCAAAAGATGACGAAGAAAAAACCGCATTCCACACAGATCAAGGCATCTTCTGTTACACCAAAATGCCATTCGGTCTCAAGAATGTGGGAGCAACATACCAGCGCGTTGTCGACGGTGCCTTCAAGTCACAAATAGGCAGCAATCTAGAAGCATGGAAGATCAATATGAAACTAGAAACTTTTTCTTCGTTGCGAAAAATCAATATGAAACTCAACCCGACCAAATGTTCATTCGGCATGGAAGAAGGCAAATTCCTCGGGCACATGGTGACTCTGAGAGGCATAAAAGCAAACCCAAAGTAGATACAAGCAATTGCCGACATGGTATCCCCACAAAATAAGAAAGATGCAGAGCCTAAACGGAAAGCTAGCGGCCCTGGCTCATTTCCTGTCCGAGGCCGCTGAGCGATCATTACCGTTTTTCGACACATTGAAGGGCTGCATAAGCAAGAAGGATTTCTCCTGGACGCAGGAAGCAGAACAAGCATTCCAGGACATGAAGAAATTTTTGGCAGAAATACCAACTCTCACAGCTCCGACCCGTGGTGAAACGCTCACTTTGTACCTGGCGGCATCACAGAGCGCCGCCAGTTCAGTACTTATCGCAATGCGTGACAAAACACAGATGCTTTGCAGCCAGGAGAGCTGAACTACTCACCAATTGAGAAGCTAGTCCTTGCGCTTGTGCACTCAGCACGGCGCTTTCGCAGATATTTTCAGGGTCACCCAATCACGGTCCTCACGGACCAGCCCATCAAACAGGTGCTTTCGAAACTTGAAATCTCGGGCCGACTGACGAAGTGGGCTATTGAGCTCGGCGAACATGAAATCACGTTCTGCCCACACAACGCAGTCAAGGGTCAGGTCTTGGCCGACTTCCTGGCCGAACTTCCAGGGGAAATAGAGGGTAGGTGCACCTCGGATACCCCTACAAGTGAAAACTCAGCTATCTGGGAATTGTTTACTGACTGGGCCTCAAGCTCGGAAGGTCTGGTGCTGGACTCATACTTATCAGTCCCGACAGGGAGGAACACACCTACTCTTTCCGTTTCGGTTTCCCTGCCTCTAACAACGAGGCCAAGTATGAAGCACTGTTATCCGGTATTCGGGTTGCGACCGAGATGGGCATTAACGACCTCCGGGCATACGTTGATTCTCAATTGGTCGAAAACTAGTTCAACGGTGCCTTCGAGGCGAAAGATTCAGCAATGAAGTAGTATCTGGCACTCATCCAAGACGTGGTGAAGCAATTCAAGTAATTTTAAATTGAGCAGGTCCCAAGAAACAAGAACAAAAAAGACGACGCTCTGAGCAAGCTGGCATCGCTCACCTTTGCTCACCTCACCAAAAAATTTCTGGTCGAGGTCCTGGGGAAAACGTCAATTGACCCGACCAGCTCTGTGGCCCAGGTCAAAGAAGAGGGGGATAACTGGATGACCCCGATTATGTCTTACATCCGGTCCGGCGCCCTCCCACAAGACCCGATCGAGGTGAGGAAAATTCGAATGAAAACCCCAATGTATTTTATTGAAAAAGGCGAGCTCATGAAAAAATCATACCTAGGACCGAACCTGAGATGCCTGGGTCCGAAGCAATCGGATAACGTTATCTGCGAAGTGCATGAGGGTCATGTGCCCTTCACTCAGGCCACAAGACTGTGGTGGCAAAGATCATGCGCATGGGCTATTTTTGGCCGTCCATGTAAAGAGACACTGCTGAAGTAACAAAGCATTGCACCTCCTACCAAATCCACACACCAATAGCCAGATCCGCAAGGCATGACCTGATCCCAATTTCATCAGCATGGCCTTTCTTCAAGTGGGGCATCGACATTGTGGGACCCTTCCCACCGGGCCCCGGCAATGTTACGTTCCTGATTGTCGCTATTGATTACTTCACAAATTGGGTTGAGGCCAAGCCCCTAGCTACCATAAGTGGCAAGCAAGTTCGTAACTTTGTGTGGGACAACATTGTGTGTCGTTTTGGTATCACACACGAGATCATCACCGAAAACGGGAAACAATTTGCATAAAACCCGTTCAAAGCCTGGTGCGAGGGACTCAGCATCAAGCAAACATTGACCTCAGTGTACCACCCTCAGGCCAACGGCCAAGTTGAGGTCACAAATAGAGATCTGGTGGCTGGCATCAAGGCTAGGCTCGGTGAAAGCTGCACCGGCTGGGTGGATGAGCTCCCCAATGTACTATAGGCTCACCGAACCACTCCCAAAGAAAGCACCGGCGAGACTCCTTTCAGCCTCATCTACGGTTACGAGGCGGTCATCCTGGCGGAAATCAGTGTCCCCAGCAAAAGAATCATTAACTTTCGTGAGAGCGGAAGTTTGGAAGCTCAGCAGCAAAATGCCCATGTGCTGCAGGAGCGCAGAGATATGGCCGCTATCCGCAAGCCGCAAACAAGCAGAAAATGGCCCGCTATTATAACAAGCATGCAAGCCGCAAACAAGGAGACATGGTCTGGCGTAACAACGAGGCTAGAAAGTCCAAAAACACAGGCAAGCTGGGGCAGCACTGGGAAGGCCCGTATCGGGTTGTAGAGGCAAGTACAAATGGCTCCTATGTCTTGGCCACTCTGGATGGTAAGTCCGTGCCGCGCACTTGGCACGTGACAAATTTGAAGAAATGTTATATGTAATCAAACTTTGTAATAGCTCAGGCCGGGCTTATCCCCCCACCTTCGTAGCATCTATATGTGTATGACCATGTAATACAAAGGAAAAATCACCGTCAGGCGCCGTTATTGTAACCCTGGCATATGACCAAAGGAGTCAGCTAAGCTCGGGGCACAACGACCCTGCCCTCATAAGGGAATGCCTTCTAGCGTCCCGAAGGCAGAGGTCCCCTCGGACTGTCTCCCATCGTGTTAGTCCCTTAGACGTGGATCTCAACGAAACGAGTCAATTCAATTGTTTGCGGAATCTACAATTAGATAAAGAACACAACCAAACGAATAATCAAATACAATATGAATCAAACCTAACATTATATTATTGATTATAATCGATCAGTTTACAATGGATTTTGACAAATTGCGTTTAGGGTTTTTCGTCAACCCTAAAACTGAATACGTAAAACGTATTTATACAAAACTGCTGGTTCCTGCGACATTACACACAATGTCGCAGGCCCAGGCCCAGGCCCATGCGACATAGACAATGTCGCAAGCCCAAAACCTGGCGTCGCACCTGCGACATTACAAACAATGTCGCAGGAGTCAGGAAACTCAAACTAATTACAAACTCTAACTAGACCAACTGAGAGACACACCAAAATGCATCATCAAACCCCCTCGTGTCTTCAGCTTGGTCTTCAAAAATTTATTCAGTTAAGCCCAACCTGCTGGAAACTTTCCATCAGCATGAATACCATGTGTCACACAAACTCTTACCACATTCTGAAATTGATCTGCAAGTTTCTTGTTGAATTCATTGTTTGCATTAACCCGAATCCTATTATCAAAGAGTTTTCTTAAATCCTTTTCATGAAGATTTATCAAACTCATAGGATCAAAAACTCTGAACGTAGCCTTTCTCAAATTCCAGATACCTCCGAATTCTGGCTGCGGTTCTGAATCAGGAACAAAAATAATTACCGCTTCACCAGTATGTGGATCAAGTTCCCAGTGTACAAATATTCTAAGAAAGTTATAGGGAACTGACTCCAAAGGTATTTCAGTCAGACAGTCAGCCGGTGGATAATGAACTTTAATCATAGGGCGACCTGTCGTAGGATCCAACTTCTTCTTGTAAGTATACTGCATACCGAGTATAGGCTTTATCTTGGTATACCTTTTGCTTCGATCCTCTTGACACAGAGTTCTCTGAATATAATCTGCATAATCATCTTTCAAAGGATTAATCAAATTTAACTGAGCCAATCGATTGATCTCTCCTTTAGGCAACGTACTTAATTGTTTAAACCGAAGCTTGAAGTACTGAATGCCGTCCATTCTCTTAATCAAAAACATTCTTTTGTAAACTTTTCAGCTCTTAATAATTCCTGTATAATCTCCACGAACCTTATAAGATTTACAAATCACCGGTACTGGTTCAACTGATCTTCCCTTAGGCCACCATAACTTATTTCTCTCAACCTTATCTTCAGCAGTCTTCATTTCACATGCAGAAGATTCAGTTTCTGGAACTGCAGATGCTGTTACTGGTGCCTCTTGATTTGGTGGTACAGAAGTAGATTCTTGAGTAGACTCTGCATTAACTGATGTTGATTCTCCATGGAGTAGCTTTAGTAGACTCTGCCTCATCTTCACTAGAATCTGTCTCAATGAACGGTGCATCATCATAAACTTCATCAAAATCTAACTTCTCATCTTCAACTGATACATCATCGTCCATATCAAACATATATCCCGATTCCATTTCAGTACCAGTTTGATTAACCATTCTCTGAATATATGTCAAATCAGCAAAAGAATAATCTACCGCTAATGGTCTCGGCTAGCCTGGAATGTCATCAACACTGAAATAATCCAAAACATGAACATTTTCATTAATAACATTTTCAATTACAGGGGTTGGAGTTACAGACTCTGGTCATATTGACTCAACATTGGGTACCCTGAACCTAGACTCCCCCGAGGCAATAGACCTAGCCTCCAAAACAGAAACCCTAGTCTGCAATTCTGCTATCAGCTTTGACTGGACTTCAATGATTGCTGACTGGGAAGCATTCCTTTCAGCTTGTTCCTTCATCTGCTGTTGCATCTTCTGCATATTGTCCATCATTTGTTGCAGGAATGCAGGAGTGGGCTCAACAACCATTTCTTGTGATGGTTGAGGAGGCTGAACAGTAGAAGTACGGCGTACTCGGCGAGAAGATGGTTGAAAGACAATATCTTCGATATCATCGCCGGTACGGGGACGTTTGCCCATATAACGCTTGCCTTCACGAATACGGCGTTGAATTCTCAAATAGCGAGCCGATTCGTGTACCCTAATCCATTCCATTTATGATGGGTGGGGTACTTCACCATCGGAATCTGTCGGTTTCTCGCCGCCATCCTGCGGTCTCACAAAATCTGAATCATAAGACGATGATTCATCAGTAGTGTCATGAGGTGAACCCGTTGCTGAACCTGTCCAAATTGTTCAATCTGAACCAAATCATCCTCAATATCCTCCCCCGCAGCCTGAACAGGTATATTCACGAGTGGTTGCTGCGGTTGCTGGGTGATAAACGCCAAAATGTACTATATTGTAGTACTAATTCACCCCGTGTTTGATAGGTTTCTAATGCATTTTGTATGAATAAGATACTTATTTCGTTCATATTTGTATTTAGGAGTTTAATCAGAGCTTGGATTGAAAAGGAACAGAAAATGAGCTTATTGTGAAGAAAAGTTTCTAAAAGAACAAAGCGTTGGACAAGAGAGGATTGGATCGAAGTGTAAATGAAGCTCGAATCGGAAAAAGAATGAAAGATGAGCTGAAAATGAAAGAAAAATGTAAATGCTGAATTTTCTGCGCGCTGTTAGTATTTTGGGCATAACTTCTTCATACGAACTCCGATTGGGGTGATTCAACTTGGAGAATTTAGCTAACAGAGAGGGCTACAACTTTGGTTTTTACCATTTTTTCTGAAAATGCATCCATACGCCGTATGGAATTTTCATACGGCGTATGGATTGAAAATGGGCTAAAAAAATGTTATCGCGGGCCGAGACTGATGGGCTTTTACATCCATACGCCGTATGGAAATTCCATATGCCGTATGGATGACTTTTTCAGCCATTTAAGTCCGATTTTAGGGTTTTCACTTCATAACGTTTACCCTAAACCCTAATACGACTAACATTCGACCAGAGGGGGTTTTTCCCGCATTTTGGGAGTCAAACGATGGCGATTCGGAGGCGGAAAAGGCTAAGATCATCTTATTGATTCTACTTCTTTCGGTTTATGATTCGGTTTGCTTATCTCGTTCCGACTTCAATTCAAACATGGTCTATGTGTTTTGTTTTGAGTTATGAATCTGATTTTGTATGATTGAATTATGAATTAGACTTATTGTTAATTGTTTATCTTAATAACCTTGGATTATGATTATTTGATGGTTATAATTGTGTTTTCGTCTGATTGAAGATTGTTATGTTATCCGTGAATCCTTGTTTATTGGTGATTGTTAGTTACTACTTAACGTGGTTGATAATGTCATTGAGATTGAGTTTCTTTGATGTTATTGATTATTGATGATTATGAATCTAGGTTTATAGTCATTGCTAAATATGTTGAGTCTGGTAGGTTAAGAGACTAGTAATTAATCGATCTAAAATGAGCAAGCTAATAAGTGATTATTAGTAGGTATTGTTGAGTCATACCGCTAGGATCAATCATAACAAGTCGTGAATACTTAATGCACAATCTAGGGAAAATCACACAATAGAGCACCATCCTTATGACAACGGATCGATGTTTAATGTGGGACTCTAGGTTGTAGAAATTAGTTGGACCCGGAAAGTTAGCTAATTTACATTTAACTTGGACTCTTTGATTAGTATCTAAGTTAATATAAAGGAAATCACAATCAGACAATCAAAACACATGAACCGGATAATATGAATATGAGGTGAAGACTTTAAGCAATTACATGTCTATCTCCAATTGTTTATCTGTTCCTTCTATCTGGTTTTATGTTGTTTGGTTTGGTTATTTAGTTCATATTGAACGTTCATACGGAACTAAAACGTAACCCCTATTTTACTACTTTATTAATAATTCCAATTTAATTGAATAACAACGTTCCTGTGTTCCTGTGTTCGACCTGGACTTACCATAGCTATACTATTCCGATCGGGTATTCTTGCCTGGTTGTGTGATAGTATTAATAAGGTATTTTCAGTTATAAATAATAAAACACGACGCGCTTTCACACGCATCACTGAGGTGCTTGAACATCCATATACTCAGTATCCGGCGGCGGTACATAATGCTCATCAAGAACTGCACCGAATAAAGGAACATCCGGTGGTACCTGAACCCCTTTTCCTGAGTGGAGCAGACCGCAAAGATATGATTCATCATTGGTGTGATCTTCAGAATGTTATCGACATCACCCTGTTGTTGAAGCTCTGGGTGATGACGATTTAGGAACAGTTGCACAAATCGTGGATACAAACCCATTTATTGGTTCCAGCGTTGGCATTGTCTACCATGGCCTTGAAGATGAACCCAAAATAGTTGTAGGGCTTGTTGTAGACTAACACAAGCATACCCAAAGCCAGACGATGACTGATACCATTTGTTCCAGCCTTCCGATTTCCTAAACAAACAATAAATATATGCATAAGATATCTCCAGACCCGTGTAACATTCGCCTTGCGATACTGATCTGTCGGAATCCCCGGATAACCCATCCTATGCACGCCGCCAGTGATAAAAGAGTTATCGAAGAGAACAGGCATGTCTGGTTGATCATTCAGTTGAAGCAGGTCACGAATACTGTAACACCCGTCAAATTAGGACTAGTGATTAGTACCTAATCAGTTGTTAATACATATAGTTAGTCCTTCGATTAGGATAATTAATGTATCTCAATATATATATTGATGAATATATACGAACATGCGATTTGATTAAATAGTACGCAATCCCAAATCGAATGTAATTCGATTCAATTTATACGGACGTTGGTGAACATTTTTATTAAACAATATAATATTATTTAATACAACTATTATATCCAAAATATTATGTTAATAATATTTCATATTTATTGCGTATCGTGCAAACAAGGATTTCGCGGTTAAAAATAACAAACACGCAAACAAAACGAAACAAGTCAAGTTATATTTTATAAGTCAATTATTAAAGTAATTGGTGAAATATTTTAATTAAAATATCAGGAAATTATTCGTATCTTAAAATGTGTGTATGACGCGCGACATAAATATTTAAACGTTCAAACGATCTAGAAAACAAACACTGCACGGAGCGCGTATGCGGGAGAATGAAAAACTGGTGAAGCCCACACTCGGTGGACCCCACCAGCCGGTCCCCCCTCCCCTCTCTTTTCCCTCTTCTCTTCCCTCCTTTCTTCTCATTCTCACCATTCACTTCTCTCTCTTTCTTCTTTTCTCTCTACAAACACCATCACCACCACCTCTAAATCACAAAATTACAGCACCAAACGACCTCGGTTTTCATCGCTCATTTGGAAGAAAAGAACCACCTCACAACGATCTACATTTCCATCTTTCTGAATTCTCCCCGCGTTAAGTTGTAAGTTTCCGACAAAACCCGCAACTCCTCGATTTTTAGTGTTTTCAAGCTTTTGTTGTTTCTTTAAGCTTGTAATGTCCATCTAAGGGTTGGGTAAAAGTTTCAGGCCAAACGGTGGCCGGAAAACACGTTTTTAGCTCAAAAATCCATCATCAGATTTAAGTGTCGCATAGACACCTGCAATATAGCGTCACTTCGTGCGTCACTTAAGTGATGCATAGAGTGACGCCTAAAACCCTAATTTTCTGTCACTTGTTTGAGTGCCGCGAAAACCCCCATTTTCCCGACACTTCAACCATCACTTGTCTAGTGACGCACAACACCTTTAACCGACACTTTTAGCTACACTTCCTAAGTGACGCTTAGATCCATACCCGACACTTATACCGACACTTACCTTAGTGACGCCCTACCATGCGTTACTTCCCCTAAGTGACGCACATGCTCAGATTTACTATTTTTAGCGACACTTCCCAAGTGTCGCCCAAGCCCCTAAGTGACGCTATAAGTGACGCATAAAACAGAAGGTTTCAAACTAATTTTACACTAAGTATTGAGGCCCAAATTTGACGCCCCATTTCACTCAAATTCAAGTCCAGATGCGTTTTTCACCAAAGCAATTTAGTAGAAATAAAAATTCAAGTCCAGCTCGACCCCAGCCAGGGGCTCCGCCCTTTGAACCCCGCTACCAGGGGCGCTGCCCCCGGACCCCCATCACCTAAGGTTTATAAATACTTTTAAGTATAACACGTCGAAATCATAATAATAATAGTGGATATTATTATTACAAACAATCATCAATGGGCCGTACACATTTTTCAAACACTTAGACAATCAACTAAATTGTAATCATTTGGACATTCTAGCTGGACAAACAACTACAAGGTAGTCTTATTAGATACCTTCTCATGCTTATAACCATCATGTGTCGTGGACACCCTCAGGTTACAAGTCTTCGGACTTCGATTATTGGCTAATCAATCTCAGTTTATTAAGATAAACTCTTCAGGCTCAGGTGAGTCTCATGCCCCTCTTTTTACTATTTTACTAGGGGTGCGATACATTGCTCTGTTTTTAACACGTGAACGCGAGTACATATTTCAATATACTACATGAGTTATTTTCAACTAATCAAACCAAAGTCCTCCGTCAGTATAGTCTGGTAATACGAAAGTAGCGTGAATATTAGTATATGGTCCCATATAGGATTGACCCACCTCGTCCGGGTTAGTCGCGCTAACCTCTGCAACGGACGTACTAATATTTGGAAAGACGAGTGTAGATTAGGCACTCATGGAGGCACCTCGCTCGGAATTCTCTATATGGGACCCGACCCTCGAGTTAAGCTCAGACTATGCGCTCATGGTTGTATACATTATCTGTAACTTTATTTGCTGGATGCAAATCAATACTTAAATCTTGCGGTTCATAGAATATTATTTGATACTCAAACCTGTGAGCTCACCAGCGTTAGCTGACCCATTTTGGCATGTATCACAGGTACTCAGCAGTAGATTTGGACTGCCCAATCAGGATGCATCTTAGCTCGAGTCTTCATGCAAACTTCAGAGATTTTATTGCATTATTAGATTTTGTATAACTAATTATGTACTTAAATATCTCATATTACGAACACGAGCTATGTACGAGTTCAAACTGTTGTAAACCTTTTAACATTAATATATTTTGTTAAAACGACGCATATAGAGTTGTTTGCTATATATCTGTGTGCTTTGATTATTGATTAGTAACACCCAAATTATGCTTCCGCAAAACATTAAATTTGGGGGTGTTACAAATACCCTGCTTAGTGATAACAATCTGCGTGCCGAATACAGTAGATACCAAACGTGGAATCTCATTCTCAGTAACGACCGTCACATTTCTCCAGAACTGACCCACTAAATTCTTGTAGACAATAGGGGAGTCTGAAATAGCATGGAAAATCCGTGAATGTCTGAGAAAAGCAATCATTGGCCGAAATGGCTCGGCCTTAGAAAGCGTGTCATCCAAAAATGCAACCGTATTATGTCGCGGTTCGTAAGCCAAAGCCATATCTGTAAAAAACAGTACAACAGATATACTCGAAAAGCGTTAGATTAAATGACAAACGAATTCACCTAACATATTTCAAACATTCCGTTTTCTCCGACATCACAGATGATGTCGCAGTTGAGAGTGCGAAGTTGCATTGACGTCGCATAAATCAATTCAAAATCAATAGCGATGTAGAGCCCTATGTCGCATAACAGAAGAGCGGCGTTAAGGGGGCGTCGCATTTTGTAATTAATTGTGAATTTAATCACATAAGGTTAAAAGTGCGACGTAGTACACGTCGTCGCCTGTGAAGTCGCACAAATTTGCGACATAGCACAGGACGTCGCAGTATATGCGACGTAGCATGTGACGTCACAGTGTATGCGACGTAGCATGAGGACGTCGTAGTCTGGTATGAAATTACCAAAGAAATGCGACATCGGCTGCTACGTCGCAGCTGACGTCGCAATAATGAACTGCAACCCAACCCAGAAAACCCTAAGTGATAAATTTGGGGTTTTTCTATTCGACGTATACTTACCGATGCGGCTAAGCAATGGGAACATAGAAACATAACTTATATGACATACAAAAGATGTAATCGTATCTATTTACCCAAAAACAGAAAACCTCATTACCCGCAATTGAAATTCGAATATTAAACGAAAATTAAACAATAAAACGATGTAAAGATAGTACCTAATAGTCGAGTAAAGTGAGTAGAATAGGAAATCGTGAGTGAATAGGAGTGAAAATGGCCGGAAATCACAATCGAATCGAAGGTCACGACGTCGCAATCGCCAAATCCAATGTCGCAGTCTACGTCGCAAAAATATTTTGAATAGTGTACCGTAGGACATCGCGGGTTGGAACTATATATAGTCTAACCCTAACTGCGATGTAGAATGCGACGTCACATGCGATGTTGATGATGATGTCGCATGATTGAAATTACAGAAAATTCAATTTCGATTTTAATTTTAGGTTTTCGACGCGCGATTTGAAAAACAAACTTGTAACTTGGTGTAATGAAACTAAGTAAGAAAATTTTTATGAATACACACTGAATGCAAATTTAAAAATATATAATTAACACATTCTTTTTGGTGACGGAGTTGATTTAATCTGGTTAGGGATCATATCGGAGTAACATACAGTTATTAGGAACAGTAAGTGTTATTTCGATCATCAGTATATTTGTCCACTTTAAATTTATTTGGCATGCTAAAAACACTTTTTATAAAAATTATTTCAAAACGATTATTAGTATATTTGTCCTCTTAAACATGTTATACTTAATTCTAGGATCTTATTTTATTATTATTCATATGTACATTTCGCTGTGGTCCCCACCATAGATATACACCTTATCTTAAGACATAGACCACGCTTCCATTTACAGAAAGAATATAAGAACATCAATTTTAAGAATCAAGTCAGCGATGACAGGTCTGTACTTACGTACAATAGAGCGACATAGCTTGATTCAAGTTTAAGCAAAACCAGACTTGGACAAACCATTTTGGTGACCTTGTTAGGTATCTTAATTTTAAAGACTTTGCAAGTACTTTGACTTGTGTTTGCTTAGTTTTTAAGTATATATTAACAGAGACCAGGTCTATACTTACGTATAACAGAGGAAACTGTCAATATATACCCCCAAATGATATCAAATAAACTTCTTTCACGAAAATATGTCTAGCATAAGTAAGAAATTGAGACGTTTGTCATACATCTAATGATGTTATACCACTTGAAATAGACAATTATTTATCAGGCTTCTTAAGAGATCTCAAAGAGTTTTGCATAACATGCCTACTAATATATCATATGACGAAGACAATGTTTATAAAAACCGTTTTCAACATGTCAGATAAATCTACTGACACATCCAAGATAAACCTTAAAATTCCATTTTGTGCATGTCACCCGATGTACTATCATATCCCAAGTTGTTTACAGACACAACTTCAACATCTATTTAAAAATGTAGCAACCGTGCATTTCTTTAATACTAAAAAGTATAAAGAGTGGCTGTTGCATTCTCTCTTCTTCAACTCCATAGCATGAGCTTGAAGAACACCTATTAATTGGTCCAAAGTCATCCTAGCTAATTCTTGATTTTCTTTCAAGAATTGGACCTTCACATCCCAAGCACTTGGCAACACATCCAACAATTTCTTGTTTATCTCCAGTGCAGTGAGATTGTATCCTCCTTCAATTAACTCACTAACCAATTGTGAGTATCGGGTGAATAATCCAGAAGTAGTTTCATCAGGAAAGATGTCAAACAGATCATATTGCTTCTTGATTAATTCCAACTTAGCCTCCTTGGACTTTTCATTGCCCCCGCACCTCGTTTCTATTGCCTTCCACAAATCATAAGTTATGTCATGAGTTTTAAAGAGTCTCATAACATCCTTTGTTAAACACATACATATAGCAGAATGTGCCTTCCTTTCTATCTCTAGTTCCTTTTTCTCTTGAGGTGTCATGGCATTGTACGTTTTTGCTGGAGGAATTCCACGATAGTTTCCTTCTGCAACTGGAGCCTCATATCGTTGTTTTAGTGGACCCCAAAGTTCTGGACAATGAAAGTCTACAAATTGTTCAAATCTGTCTCTCCATTACGCATAATCCATATCTGCAGTGAACAAAAGAGGTTTATTGCTAGAACCTATATCATTTCCCTGTTTGATCATTTCCCTAATTCCTCTAATATCTTCCTTATCACCAGCCATTTATAACAGTTAAATTAAATTACTGTCTGAAACTTGCGACAATAGATGTAATGTCGCACTAGATCCGTGCGACGTAGCAATTAATGTCGCAAAAGGCTAAGGATTCAATTAAGAATCAAAAGTGCGACGTAGAGTCTAATGTCGCTACTGTTGTCGCAGAGTCACACGATGTCGCAACGTGATGTCGCAACACGATGTCGCAAAAACCAATTAAGATCAAAATAACGACGTCACAAATGATGTCGCAACAGTACGTCGCAAAGATCAAATTAGGTCAAAAGTGGTGATGTCGCAGGCGACGTCGCAGATGATGTCGCAGTTGATGTCGCAAAGTCACAAATAGCTGCGGCCACAAACCCTAAAATCGAAAGTTTTAAACCCTAATCGATTTCCACGAACCACAAACGACGAAAACCTTCAGAAAATCCTAGTAAACATGATCGAACACCTGTAAACACAAATAACAAACGTAATATTCACAAAAGACAATATGAATACTACCTTTATCAATCCAAACTCGATCCGATACTCCAAAAACGAGCTTTTTCTGCTCTGATACCAGTTGTTAGTCCCTTAGACGTGGATCTCAACGGAACGAGTCAATCTAATTGTTTGCGGAATCAACAATTAGATAAAGAACACAATCAAACGAATAATCAAATGCAATATGAATCAAACCTAACGTTATATTATTGATTATAATCGATTAGTTTACAATGGATTTTGACAAATTACGTTTAGGGTTTTTCCTCAACCCTAAAACTGAATACATAAAACGTATTTATACAAAACTGCTGGTTCCTGCGACATTACACACAATGTCGCAGGCCCAGGCTCATGCGACATAGACAATGTCGCAAGCCCAAAACCTAACGTCACACCTGCGACATTACAGACAATGTCGCAGGAGTCAGGAAACTCAAACTAATTACAAACTCTAACTAGACCAACTGACAGACACACCAAAATGCATCAACACATCGCTGAGGGACAACCAGAATAATATTGGCCGAGTCGACGAAAACCTCCGCCACATGCCAACCCATAAAGTAGTCTAGAAATATACTAAGTCATGACAATAAAACTAAGGCGTACGTACATAAAAATAGATTGGACACGTGCAATTAAAAATGAACGTTGCATTTATTTACATAACAAAATTTTACATAAGCAGGGATGTCGGCCTCACAAGTAAACCTATCAATCTATGGCCGCATCCCCAAAATTTCATCAACAGACAACTCCATCTCCCTACCTATCCTCTCTATAAACGGGACATAGATTATTTTCAAGGCTTCACTTCCCCGTTGCACCAGCTCAAAGCAGTCCGGGTGCACCTTCGATGTTAGGGCATCAGGAAAGTGGAGTCGGGAGCCCGGGAACGTGCTCCGTGAAAAGATTTATAGTTTGAAGCACCTCCACCTCCTGGATGGCGGTCATGAATTCCTTAAATGGACCCGTCACGCTATCTACTCCATGTCTTCCGCCAACATTAAGTTCCGGATCTCACAGTCGTTGAAATCCTTGATGTGAAGACTGCAAGCAGTCTCCAGCTCCGTCACCTCATTCTTGGCAGCGGCCAAGTCCGTCGTCAGGTCATCGAACCTGCATGCAAGTAGAAGCTTAGCAACCGAATGGCAAATACATATCAAAAGGCTAAGAGATAATTATCTCACCTGCTTTGAAGCTGCTTGTCCTTGTTCACAAGCGCAACCTTCTCTGCCTCCGCAACCCTCACCCGCTCCTGCAACGGAGCAAGGGCTACAACGGCCTCAACCCTTTGAGCCCTCTCCACCTGGAGGTTAGCCTCAGCTTTCATTCTTGCTTCATTGGCCGACCCGAGCCTCTCCTCCAGCTCCTGAGCTTGCCCCTTGAGGATGGCAATTTCCTCTTCCTGGCGCCTAATCACGCCGGCGTTGAGCCTATACTACTCCGTCAAGGTATTGGTGTGCGCCTGCTCGTCACACTGTAGCGCAAGATTTCAAAAGGACATGAGCAGATGCGCCCTCTTGGCATCAATGGCCGATTGCTGGGAGAGCATCTCGGAAACTGCCGGCGGAATGGCATGTTGGGCAAACTCGCGCAGAGACTGCGCGTCCACGGCCAAGTTGTCAATTTTAAAATCCCAGGCCAGGACAAATGTAGCAGCTCCAGAACAGGAAGGATCGGTGGCTGGCACCTTCAAAAACCGTACCGAAACGAACGGCTTTAGCTGCATGGACCTAAGAATAGCCTTTCTATCAGACCTGATTGAAACACTTAGTTAAAAGGATATACACGCTTATGAGTTCAAAAAATAAGAACACGATCATTACCTCATGCTGTCCGGACGCGGTGGCGTGGGCGCCCTGGCAGGACTCGGAGGTTGGTCATGGATAGGTGACGGACGGAGCAGACTGTACTCGAGCATCACCGGCTCCTCAACACGAGAGCCTGCACCGCTACCTACTGGGACAGCTCTTGATGAGCTGCTGTGGTGAACCTGCTGCTCCTCCTCTCTCTCCTCCTCTCTCTCCTCCTCGTCCTGCAGAACAAGTTCACTGCTGATGTGTCCCGCACCAGCAGTGTGCGGGTCCGTCTCAGCTAAAAAGAGGAAAGAAGAAAAGCAAACTTGCTTCTATAAAACAAAGCAGGGCTACGGACCATCCTCGGGTATAATGTATTGCCCACCTATGCTGGGCACGGACATGAAGTTTCTCAGGTTGGCCTCGGCGACCTCCTCCGCCGTCTTCTTCTTCTTCAGAGGTGGCCCTGCTGCCTTCTTGCCCGGGGCCTGATAACATCAAATAAGTACTATATTTATATATTAATATTCCCATAAGTTTATATACTTCTATTGTATTTATGTGATTTTAGGTACTAATTTCTTTAATATTTTCAAAATAGGTGTAAATGAAGCTTGAATCGGAAAAAGAATGAAAGATGAGCTGAAAATGGAAGAAAAGTGTAAAAGCTGAGTTTTCGGCTATGCGTTAGTATTTTGGCCATAACTTCTTCATACGGAGTTCGATTAAGTTGATTCAAGTGCTCAAATTTAGCTAACACAGAGAGCTACAACATATCAAAAGTTCAGATCATTTGGACATAGGGAAGATCGCGACGCGACCATGCAAGATCGCGATGCGATTTCGTGTCGGCCAGAAAGGGTATAAATTCGACTGTAAGCTCACTTGTTAACCCTAATCTTCATTCCAGCCAATTCCAGAGGCCTGAGGACGACTTTTAGGGATACCTAGAGTCCGATTCGTCCGTTTCCATCCGTTTGAAGCTAGAAGATCGATTCCATACATCTTTAACATTGGTTTGTTCGTTATTTACTCGATTATGAACATGTTTATGTCTATGATTTATTGTTTTGCTGAACCCATGATTATGGGCTAAGTTTCTAGTACTTGTTTAGACCGATTTTGCATCTAGTTTGGATATATTTTCATGATTGGATTTATAGACTTTGATTTCTCGGTAACGAAAGAACGATTGATATTATTTATTGGTTGATTAATTCAAGTAGTGACTTTATTGCTTTGCAATTAGTGATAACTTTTGCGTGATATTGTTACTTTGTCAATTGAGTGATTGATTGTGAATTTTGATTAGACGTGATTAGAAGACTTGAATTGATTAGTTGATTTATAATATTGGTGGACCATAATTTAGAGATATCCTGTATGGTTAATGGTTTTTATGAAAGTAAGACTATAAGTTAACTTGAGATTTCATTGATTACATATTTCATAGTTAAGAGGTTTTAAATTTCAAGGACACTTGGATTGTATAATCTTGACTAGGTGATTGTTAAGTGACAACTTGTAATCCGGATTATGTTTTCTAGATGTACTAAATCTGATCCAGTTCTTTATCCAAAATATCCAATAAACTAGATGTCAAAAGGTCTAAACAAGTATATCTTCGCTATTTGAGTACAACTATCATTTACTTGCTTTTCTTATTTAATTATTACTTTAATAAACTCTTTTTGACTGTCTGTCGTTAAAAGACACAAAAATCCCAATCTTTACTTATTTTGTTAGTTTAATTATTAGATAAATTAATTACTTAAAATACACATACATTGTTCCCCGTGGAGACGAACTTAACCGGAATTTACCTTTACTATACTATTGTGCGATTGGGTACACTTTCCTAGTTGTGTTTTAGTCTAGATAATCAATAATTTTCATATCATAATTTTCATATCATTTACTTTCCTAGTTGTGTTTTAGTCAGCCAGCAACCCCTCCTCTGCAACCGTCAGCTTCGGCGTAAGACTAACGTTCCGCGGCTGTTCGTAGTGCCACACCAACGTCTCAACAGAGTCATTGGGGATAACCGTCTGATCAATAAAAAAGAAGGTATCCCGCCATCCGTGCAGGGACGATTCCTGACACCCAACAAAATCATTTTTCTTGGCAAAAGTGTACCACCCCCTGCCACTCAGCGTCAGTTTGAAACAGGCCTGGAACACCTTCACCAGCGGCGTCTTCCCCAACGACCTGAACCACATCTCAAAGATGCTAACTTTTTTCACGACGAAGGGGTGCAGCTGGCTAAACCCAACCTTGTAGTGCTTGCACACGTCTAAGTAAAAGGGGGTGGGTGGCATGCGGAGATTGCCTTTCTCCACCATCTTCCAGTACACCACCACCTTCCCCTCTGATGGCGCGTCGGCGCGCTGTGCGGCGGTCGGCGCCATGGGATTATACCTCTGCAGGCACTTAAAGCGCCTAAGTATATCCGGAATCATATTCGGCTTCACCGAACTGGCTTCATGCACCACATTCACCGCGCCACCACCGGCCACAGCCCCGCGCACCTCCACCATGCCCTCAGCAGCAGCCATGGTATGTATATATATCAAAAAAGAAAAATGATGAAGGTATGAACTACGGACCTGGGTTTGTTTGAATGTAGACGGAAACTGGGTTGAATAGCCAGAACAGTTGACGGAATGTTTGAATGTGGCCGGAATGCTCTCAAGATTTTTAACTCGCGTAAAAATAAAATGACTGCAAAAGCCCCTATTTATAGGCAAGATTGTATGGGCTGGGCCTCGTGGGCCTCAATGCTGGCCGTACACGTGTCATCAGATCTCACACTCCAAGAAGTTACTGCGTGCTGGCCCCGTTTTACCCTTACACGTTTCGCCAGATCTCATGATCCGACGAATGAACAGTTGTGCGCTAAATGTACTATGACGTCACGGCCCACGTGGCTACAAGCTGTTCCATCGCATGTCAGCTGCGAAATGCGAAAGGACGTGCATTTATTACGCACCGTCAATCATTCAAAGGCATCATTATAGCACCACGTCACTCACTCTAAGTCCGCAATCATATTTCCGGAGCGGAATATAATAACGGACTAGGGGGACTTAATGATGTACATCCCATCTCGGACTTCGGGTTACTCCAGTTAACCGGACCCCGGTTCTGAGCCGAGCCTTGACCCGGATGATATCTGTGCCCAACTCTTGTAGCACTTAGCACGGAGGTCAATGTCCGAGTCAAACGTGGGCCCAGATATGTTCCACGCCCCGGACCACAGAGTTTGTTATCATATCAGTCATTTAACAACGGTACGGTGGCAAGGCTACGATGCGCACCGTACTCCCCTCGCAAACCCGACATTCTCTGACAAAAGTACGATCTGTGACCGTTATATCCAAGTAATTAACATGGCTTGGCCACTAACTTGGTCGGCTCACCCGGTTGGTCCATGTCACCTCGTGTACAGTAGTTGTCCAGTTTGATTGCAGCTAGCACGCCCCTTTTCTTTCCACTTTCTCTTAGTCAAGCTTTGAAGCCCCTACTGGGATGGGATATTTGAAGGTCGTGCTCTCCCATGACCGAGCACCCATGTCAGCAATAGACGAGGAGAATGTCGTTTTCCCCCACGACCAAACCCTCCACGTCAGATTAGGGTTTGACTATAAATACTAGTGCTTTGTTTCCATTTCAAGCCAACAACTAATAAAATCACAAGAGTAATCATTCAACGATTGCTCACATAGAATTGAGTTTTCACCACCCTCGATTGACCAAGTCTCGATACTGGGTTTGCACGTTAATCGAAGTGTGACAAACTAAGTTCCTCATACATCATCACCATCATTGTAATCAAGTGTTGATGTGAGAAAATATGTGGTTGTGCTTTACTTCCCTCCTTCCCCCAATTTAAGAGCTTCCCTCTCTCTCTCTATATATATATATATATATATATAGGATTGGGATCAAGGGAGGAGGGTTTTTAGATGGAGAAGGTGGAGAAGCAATCTTGGCCATCAGATTAATGATTCAATGGCTGAGATTAGTCAATGGATTTCCTTTGAAAATTTGAGGCGTGAGGGGCATTCTGGTCTATTACTTATGTCCACATCAAAAAGGAAACAAATCATACTTAATGTAGAATCAAAAACCGATCGGTAAGTATGTAGGGCAAAACAGAATTCGACGCTTCCTCTTCCATCTCCATCGGCACCAATCCATAATCAAAACCCTAATTTTGATTTCATAATTGATACTGGCCAAACGATATACCCTAATATATCATTTTTTCTGAACTCGCATCTGAAAAGACTAAATCGTGAGGGGCAGTTGGAGGCCGAACATGTTTTTGTTATTAGAATCAACGGGTACAATGAAAAAACTGAAAAAATCGAACATCAAAGGTAATCCATCTATTTTAGTTTTTGTTTATTGAAACAACATTTAGTTTTTTCGTTTCGCAAAAGTTAGGCGGAATCAATGGGTTTAGCGTAATTAACAGGTTTGGTGCAGGGGTTTTTCCACATTAACCAGTGAATCATTAGTATAAGTTATCGAATATGGTAATTTCGGTTGGATTGCATGTTTTGGGTTAATTGGTTATGGCTTTTTTAGGACTGTGAATCATTAGCAAATGTGTTTTTGTTGTGTGAGTTTGTTGCATTAAGTTATGTGATACCGAATCAAAATAAGATTGTCACTTTATTAACGCAAATTCGTTAATCATTGATTAATAGCGTTCATTGCTAGTCTTTAGCTGTTAGGTTGATTCTAATGTGTGAAAAAAATGGAATCTTTAAGCTATCGATTCAGTGTGTTATGATAGATGTAATGCCTAAGTTTTTTGATTAAGTGTATCGACTATTGTGACACCCGTCAAATTAGGACTAGTAATTAGTGCCTAATCAAGTGTAATACATGTAATTAGTTCTGTGTTAGGCTAATTAATGTATCAATATATATATCGCTTAATATATACAATTATGCGATTTGATTAAATTGCACAATTTTCAAATCGAATGTAATTCGGTTAAATTAATACGGACGTTGGTGAACAATTTTATTAAATAACATAACATTATTTAATAACACTAATTATTCAAAATACTATTTGATAATATGTTGTAATTAATTCGCATCGCACGAAGAAACATCTACGCGATTAAAATATTAAGCGCGCAAACAATCAAAGCGAAACTAAGTTATATTTTATATAACCCAAGTGTTAAGTATTTGGTAAAATACTTCAACAAAAATATTGACTAAATCCTCGTATTTTAAAACGCATGCTTAAACACGCAAAATAATTAATTAACGATTAAACGATCGGGGAAACGAACACTGCACGGAGTTAAAAAGTGGAGACCCCCACACTAGGGAGGGCCCCCACCGATCAGCCACAAGGGGGTGAGGTCACCACCTCCCCACCCCGTTTCCCACTTCTACTTTCTTTCATCTTTTCCTTTCTCTCTCTCTTTTCTCTCAATTTACCACCAACCTCACCATCACCATTAAGCCACAAAATAACACCATCAAACCTCAATATTTCATCTCGCTTGTTTGGAAGAAAAGAACCACCGCGCAAAGACCTACATTTCTATCTTTCCGGATTCTCGTTTCGCTACTTTGTAAGTTTCCGACGAAATCCCGAAACCTTTCAATTTCAAGTGTTTTTAAGTTCTAGTTGTTTCTTTAAGCTTAAAATGTCCAAATATGGGTTGGGTAAAAGTCACAGGTCGAACGGAGGCCGGAAAACACCTTTTCGGCTCATTTTCCGGCCAACAGCTCGTTGTGTCGCAGAGGCTCCAGGCCACCTGCGACACAAGCCTTTGTGTCGCATAATTTGAATTATGTCGCAATTAGCGACACAAGCCCTTATGTCGCAGAGGTGATCTGCGATACAACAGACTATGTCGCAATTAGCGACACAAGCCCTTATATCGCAGAGGTGATCTGCGACACAACAGACTATGTCGCACTTAGCGACACAAGCCCTTATGTCGCAGAGGTGATCTGCGACACAACAGACTATGTCGCACCTAGCGACACAAGCCTTATGTCGCATGCTATGTCGCATGAAACAGAACCAAGAAAACACAAATTTTACTAAGTGTCGAGACCTTAAATTTTATCACTCGATTTCACCCAAATTCAAGTCCAGATGCGTTTTTCACCAAAGCAATTTAGCGACGCCATGATCAATGTCGCACCCATGACCTGCGACATAACAGCCTACGTCGCACCTAGTGTCGCATGAAACAGAACCAAGAAAACACATATTTTACTAAGTGTCGAGACCTAAAATTTTATCACTCGATTTCACCCAAATTCAAGTCCAGGTGCGTTTTTCACCAAAGCAATTTAGCTCGACCCCAGCCAGGGGCTCTGCCCCTTGGACCCCGTTACCAGGGGCGCTGCCCCCGGACCCCCGTCATTAACGGGCTTCGCCCTCACCCTAGGGTCACAAGTAACGGTGTTACATCTAAACTTTCACACAAAGTGTTAAACTTGTATAACATCAAACACGAATGCGACACAACTTCTAAAACACATTGGAACTTAATTTTAGGTATAACGCTTCAAAACCATCAAAATAATAATGTGGGATTATTGTTACAAACAAGCACCAACGGGCCGTACACACTTTCAAAGACTTAAACAAACAACCAAATCGCGGTAATTTGGACATTCTAAGTTGGACGAACAATTACAAGGGCAGTCTTTCGAGATGCCTACTCATGTTATAACCATTGTGTGTCTTGGACACCCTCAGGTTACAAGTCTTCGGACATCAATCCACCGCTAATCAATTCAAGTTTATTAATTTAAACACTCAAGGCTCAGGTGAGTCTCATGGCCCCTATTTTACTGCTTTTCAATCAGGGGTGTGATATTATTGCTCGTTTTGTTTTACAAGTTGAACGCAAGTACAATTCAAAATCAAATACTACATGAGTTACTTCAACTAATCAATTTAAAGCCCTCCATAGCATAGTCTGGTAATACGTAGTAGCGTGAATGTTAGTACATGATATCATATAGGATTGACAATCCTCGTCCGGGTTAGCACGCACTAACTGGTCAAACGGACGTATTAGCATTTGAGAAGACGAGTGTAGATTAGGCACTCGTAGGAGGCAACTCAGTTAGGTTTCCTTAATTGGACCTGACACTCAAGTTAAGCTCAGACTATGTGCTCATGGCTGTATAACTTTTATTTTGCTTAATTGTATTTTAAATTCAATTATAAATCTTGCGGTTCATACAAATTTGTGTTGACATACAAACCTGTGAGCTCACCAGCGTTTCGCTGACCCATTTTAGCATGTATCACAGGTGACCAGCAGTAGGTTGGACTGCTCAATCAAGATCTATTAGCTCGAGTCAGCATGCAAACAAACAGAGATTTTAGCTGCATTATTATATTTTGTATAGATTAATTATGTACTTAAATCTCTTATTTTCAAGCAGAGCTAATGTAAACAATATTTTGATGTAAACTTTTGTTTTATCAATATTAATGTAATACGACGCATATAGTGGTCGTTCATTATATCTTTTGTGCTGTGTATATTGATTAGTCGCGCCCCGACCCGATTCGCTTCCGCAACCCGAATTTGGGGGTGCGATAACTATGCACATGATGGAAGACTGATTCAGTTGAACCTCTATCAAAACAAGTTAAACAATTGCATGGTCATGATTCGGATGACGATTTCATGACCCCTCCGCCAAAGGAATTTAGGAGTCAAAAAAGAAAGAGAGGAGATAATAGGAGAACAGTATACGACAAAACCAATGGAAAAGTGAAAAAAACTAAACCAATAGAAACCCACCAAGTGTTTTAGTAGACTTGCTTCTTATGTTTACCAACGAATAGAAGGATGTCGTGAGGCGAATCGGTTTCAAACATGTGCTTGGCCTCTCAGTTGGCAAGTTACCGTTGAAGCTTGGCTTTTGGTCATCTACTATTATTCATATTAGCATGGTTTATAAGCACGTTATGACGGTAAAATTGTGGCCAATTTGTATTTTTGTTTAGCTGACTAATAGGATGAGGTTTGCCAAGAAACGTATGATACTGCTGATTCAAGGAATAATAAAAACAGAATCATAGTACATTTACTGCTGAATCATAATATACTTAATGCTAAATCACATTATGATTAATGCTAAATAATAGATTATGAATAAAAATTCTATTGGTTTTTTGATGGGGTGTTGAGTATATGCCAAACCATAGGCGACTAAGCTACTTCAGTTTCAATCATGTAGTCGAAAGTTTGTATGGCTATTGGTAGGCCGGTTGAGGAGCGGCTAAAGGAGTTTTCTGAGAATTTGGATGACTGTCTTGCACGATACAACATTGGTGATATTAACAACTACGGATTGGTAATTAATAGTTAAATACACATTGAAGTGATTATCTACATTTCTGTTGCATTTTTTTAAAGTGGGTTGTTTGCGGTGTAGGTGTTCTTCCCGTTGTTGAATCGGGCGCATTTTTGGTGTCTTGTGTTCAACCTCGATTCCGACCATATTTTTGTACTTGACAATTTGGCGAATGGTGACGCGGATACTATTATTATGAAAAAGTACATGAGAATTTGGTAAGACTTAATAAGCCCTTTGTTGTTAGTGTAATGTGTATATACAATATAAAATGTGGTAAGCTACTTTATGTGCATAACAATAGTTTGGTGTAGAAAGTTGGTTGCCCGGCAAAAGTTTTGCAAAAATGATTTTAGATCAGATGCATAAAAGGTTGAAAATATTCAAACATGGACTGATAAATGTTGAGTAATAGAATTAAATAATGCTGAATCATAATATAGCTAACGATGAATCAAAGGAGAACTACTACTGAATCATAGGCTAATTACTGATGAATCATAGTAACTGACTGAATGTATGATGCATCTGAATCATAGTTATTTTAGGTAGAAACGTTGGTGTTTTTGATTTGATTCATTTCTTTTTGTAAAAAATTTGTAGCGGGATCGATTTTGTGACTACTTAGAAACCATGCGGCACCCTATGGTCAGAACTCTTCGCCACGTTGTTCCATGTAGACTAAGCTTATCGTGGCAAACATCTTTCAATGGGATAGACTGTGGCGTATTTTTAATGCGCCACATGGAAATGTTCAAGGGAGCAAGCAACTTTGATGCGGGGCTTAGAGCTGAGAATAACAAGCAGCAGATGCAACTAGATGACCTTCGGAGGAAATACGCATCGAAGATATTGTTGTCCGGGTTGAACAAGAGGGCTTTTAAAGTCGACTTTGAGGCAAATGATCATGATAAACTTGTAAGTCCCTAGTTCTAGGATCGATAACTTCGTTATCTGTAATATTAAGGTGCGGAATTCCTCAATACGGTGTTATCTTACTAATAACGATTTAGTTCGCGTTTAGGTTAACCAATTGCTTTACTTTATACGAATAAACGTCAAAGTCTAGCCTTTAGTATTTGTTTCTCTGGAAATACTGAATTCGCAAGAATGCAAAAATCCTGATCTCCAATTAGTTATCTCCAAGTTCTGTTTTGTTTTTCACGTACAAAAACATTTATATATCTCGTCTCAACTCGCAGCCACTGGGCCTGCGAGTTGACTCAACTCGCTACGCAGCCCAAGCCCATGAACTCGGCTCGTTTGTTTCTGTTGAGTTCTGCGAGTTCAGATCTCATCTCGCATCGCAAAGCCTTGCGACTTGAGATCTCGACTCGCAACAAACGTCTAAACAAATAACTCGACTCGCAGTAAATGTATATTGTTAAAATCTATATTCGTCTAACACTTTATCATAATAATATATTTAACGAATATTAATATCAAAACAATATCAATTTACAAATCTAAACCAATATATCAACATGATAACAATTACACTGGTCATATTGCAAAGCTAGATCTGTTGTCACAAACTATGTCTCAACAGACTCCCCCTTGACAATAGCTCTAGCTTCTTTATCTTCACATTGTCTTTGGTTTTATGAGTAAATCTTACTACCTGCAAAAATCTTCATCTTCATACAAGTCTTAATCATCATTTGATAATCTCGTGCTAAGTCACCCCATGCTTCAGTACAAAAGATTCTGTTCTCATTTAACTTCAATAAATCTTTTCTTGACATGTTCATTAGATGACGATGATCATAAACTCTGAAGATCTCTCTTTCACCACCTTCAACCTCATCATCAGCTTCAACCATTACAGCTTCTCCAGTTTCTGAATCCACATGCCAACTCTTCATATTTCCCAAAATGTCTTGAGGCATTTTCTTCAGTGGAATCTGCTGCACACATTTTATAGCTGGATAAATCTTCTTCCTTCTTCTTCTACCAGTTCTTTGACTTCTTTCTTCCAACTTAATTGTCTTTCCTTTCCTTGGCTTAATCTTTTCAAATTTATTAGCTCTAACCTCAGTCTTGATTATGTGTTCAACATATTTTCCAACAAAATCATCACTTGGGTTATTCAATGATAATCTAGCCAAATCTCTAATCTCAAATATAGGCAAAGAACTAAAAACTGCAAGTTTTCTTTCAAAATATTGAACTCCATCAAATCTCTTAATAGCAAACAGTTTTAGATCAGCATCAAAATACCATCTTATAATCCCTCTTTTTGCTATACGCTTACCCGTAATATCAATTTCTGATATACCAAGCTTTTCTTTCTTTTTCTTTGGCAAAGGCTTGAATATAGGATTATCTTTATGCTTATCATGAAGATTTTCTTCATCTGAATCAGTTGAGTCATCGATCTCTTCATCTACATCGACAACCGTTGGACCTTCATCATTTTCAATAATAACCTCTGTTCTAGATGGGCTCACATGGTGTTCATCAACATAAGCATCTGGATCTACACCCATGTCATGCACTATCTCAGAAACAGCAGTCCAATCTGTAGGCGGTTGAAATTCTCCCTCTTCAAGATCATAATCAATCTCTTCATCTATCTCATCCAAAATATCATTTTCTGAATCTGATAGATCTAGACTTTCCATTCCTAGAGAAAACAAACAAACACAAATATATTAATGATTTAAATTCTCTTATTGATTTCCCTGAATCAATCTAAGAATTCCAATACTAATCCTTTTGTGTAATATAAACGCGAAATATATATAACTTATAAATCTTTTATTGATTATCAATCTAAGATTTCTTAAGTCTTATATCAAACACTTAACAAACATTAATTAAATTTAAACTCTAATGTACTGTGAAGAATCACCAAACATTTAAGACTTAATTGAACTGTTATATCATAAGATCTTAACTTTCAATTATATCTTTAAAATTATATATCATTTGTCTAGTTAAAAATCATACAAATTTAACTTGTCAGTTATAAAAACTCTCAAGTCTAAAATGTCTAAGTTAAAATAAATTTTGACCGCTGAAATATATCAGAACACGCCGCTCGACTTCTCAATGAGTCGGAAGACTTTCGATCACTAATTTATTTAACCTTTTAAAATCAAATAACTTAAACAATTTCTAATATATTTAAATTGTAATAATAATAATCTCAAATCAAATATATTACCAAAACTATTAAGTTACAAATATTCAGTTACAATTATAAATTACAATTACAATTCAACTAAATTCTAAATACAAATAACTACACAAGTCTAAACTGTCTTACCAGCTTCACTTGTTCCTGCAGCACTTGTACCAGCACCATCACCACTTGCACTTACACCAGCAGACTCCCCCTGAATAATAGTCTGCTGACCAGTCGTTGAAGGACCAGCCAGCTCACTATCCTTCTGAGCATTGGGATCTTCGTCTTTGTCATCATCTCGTTTCTTCCTCAACTCATCTTCTTTGCAAGATTCTAGATATACCAATATCTCCCCCTGAGCTGACTGTCCTGAATTCACTCTCAACACTAACCGTTCTAAGTGTTCAAGCTTCAGTCGCTGGGCAGTAAAATCATCAAGCAAAGTATTATGAGTGTTTAGCAGAGTCAAATATGATGTACTCATATGAACCATCTGCTGAGCAAGAGAAACATTCTCAGCTAACATCCCTGGAATCTTAGAAGTAAGTTTCTCTAACTCCTTAACTCTGGACTCTAAGGATGTAATCCTTTCAGTATCAGTCGTAGGAGTAACAGAAATAGTATGTGGTCCAGGAGGTGTCACTGAAGCGATGTAGGAATCTCGTGTAAGTGGTGGAATAACTTGAGATAACGCTTCCGTAAGAAGAGTAGCTGTAAATCTACTAGCGTTATTGGTATCAGCCTGTTAAGTTAAACAAAATTAATTAAGTAATTGTTACAGATTAGTCTGTCTCAATCTCTAATTAATTATATAACACTTGTATAACTAAACTTATATCCCTTACCTCAATAGGTACAGATATCTGTTCAGTAAACGCCGGTGTTACATTCTCCACCTGCGGTGTATCTCGAGCAACTGTCACAGAATTAACTGTCTCAGTTTGAACTACTAATAAACAACAAGTTAAGATTATCTAACTTTTAAATATTACATACCATCCTGAATGGTCAAAGTCCTGGAACGCTTACGGCGTCGAGTAATAAGAGGTGTATCCTCTTCCTCAGAACCTTCATCAACAAGACTGAAGTCAGGATCGACTTCCTTAGCCTTCCTCTTCTCCTTCAGTGCTGGATCTGGAATCATCCGAGATCGATATCTAATATAACCAGCATCTGGAGGTGGAGAAGGAGTACTATCATCATCATCTGAAGCCGATTGACCATCACGGCCTCTAGATGGACCAACATCAGGATTCTAAATATTGAATATATTAAACATTTATGATTAGCTAAAAGCTCTATCACACAAGTTCTATATATTTATGATTAATCTGATAAATACCTTAGAAGGTAAAACCTCAGATCCATCTAACTGTCCCTGCTCACCCTCAGGTCGAGTGACCTCTGGGTCTGCAGACTCAGCTCCCTGATCATAATGATATTTATATTTTATAATTAGAAATATTATCTAATTAACTAAATATCGATAACATGTGTATTATATATAATAATAATGTGATAAAGATATAACAACTAAATACCAATATTACTATATAATTATAAAATTACCTCAGGTGAAGCAACATAACTATCAATATCCCGTAGCAGAATATCAGTAGCATCATCATGCTCTACTAGCACCTCCTGTATCACCTGAGCAGCAATATCTGGGTTCACCTGTTCCCCAGCATGTGCAGGTTGTTCCAAAACATCCTCAATCAGCTCTTGTGGATCATCAGCATGAACCACATCAGCTAACGGTTCAGGAACCACAACTTCAGCATCAACATCTAGCCAACCATTGTTCGGTGGCGTCACATAGGTAGGATCAACAAGAAAACCAAAAAGTTCTCTCTCCTCAGGTTTCACTACCCCTTCCTTTCTTACTGACTGCAAAAACATAGCATTGTATCCTCTAAGACCAATAGTATCTACATGTAAATATGGCCCAGGAATAACAAGCTCTGGCAGACGAGCACGAATGATCAGCATGCAAAAACATGGATAAACCAGAAATCGTGATCTAACAGAACCCGAAATCTGTCTAACCAGCTCTCCAAAAATATAATCACAAAAACTGTATGGTTTATTATAAACCAGTGACAGTGCAGCTGATACAAGGGCAGGGCTCAATTCGTCAAAGCCTCCCTTCTTCGGTGCAAAAACTGTGACAATCACATGCCACAAAAACCTCCATTGTCCAATAACCAGAGGTTTTTGGAACTGACGTCCCCTCCTATCTCCTGTATACCCCATACGGCCTATCGCACCCTCAACAAAATCACTAGGATACTCCGTCGGACCATCCTCCTGGTCTACTGTACCCAAGCGTAAAATCTGATGTAGATCGCCAGCAGAGAAAACAGCCGGTCGATTACTAACTTTGGTAACCGCTTTGACGACATCTGTTTTCGTGACTTACTAACTTTGGTAACCGCTATTGGAGTCTTAGGCACTAAAGGATTAATAACATGCTCTTTATTAATCAATTCATCAATCTTAGTATCATGAATTACTCCACCCGGTACATACTGTACTTTGGTGAAAGAAACTCTCTTACTATCATCAGATGAAGGATTCTTAATAAACTCCTTCTGTGCCTCTGACAGATCAGGTTTAGCTACTGTTTTCTCATAACTTACTTCAGTCATTTCAGTATCTTCTGGAAGCTTTGTGTAATTCGAATTGAAAGGAGGAGGTGTCTCATTGTAACCTAATCCTGACTTATCCTTTACACTTCGTTGAGCATCAAGCATTTTGTCCATCTCAGTGGTCCTATAATTTTCTATCTTCCTATTTTGCTCAACTAGCTTCAATTGACAGTCAGCTAACTCTTTCTCCTTATTAGCTATTTTCTGATTTAAGTCTTTTAGATTAATATAGAGACCATCTATGATGACAGCTTTTTCATTAATGGTATCTCTAAGAGCACTCCTATCAGAAGCATCAGACTTAATTTTATCTTTTAAATCCTGTTTATCATCACTTAACCTACGCACATCAATCTTGGCTAGTTCAAGTTCAGATCTAACAGCCTTACTAGATTCAGTCAATAAGCTAACTTGAGATGTCAGGTTTTTATTTGCTACATTTAAAATACTAACCTGTGATTGCAAATCGGTAACTAAATAACAGACATCAGCAAGAGTAAGAATATCAAGACATACCCTTTTCTTGTCTGTTTGAACTTCAGCCATGCATGCTACAAAGTCTTCAGGAGTCATGTTTTCAGTTGACTCCATATATAGCACATCTTCATCACCTGCTTTAGCTGCAACCTCTGGCACTTTTACCTCACCCTCTGCATCAGTAGGCATATAGGATGTAGATCCATCAATTTCTGCCATGAAAGCTTCCTCAGATTGAGCTTTCCATTCATACGATCCATCCAACTGTTTTACAACTAAGGCTTTGGAAGCGAGAGTACTTCCCGAACCTTGTTGTCCATTGCCAGCTTCTACCTTAGGTCTTTTGCACTCTCTAGCAAAGTGTCCATAACCCTGACAGTTAAAACACTTGATCTTGGTTTTATCAAACCCTGATCTATTGCCAACTACCTTTCTACCTGTTTTCTTCAAGAAATTCTTAACCCTTCTTGACAACATAGCAAGTTGGTCCTGAAGGTCTATTTCTTCTAGATAATCAGGGTCAATCTGATCGTAATCTTCGTCAAACATAATTGGATCATTGATTTTCCCTTGAAGGTAGTTTTCATAAGAAGCTACAAAGGAAGCAAGAACAGATAATTGCTGTTCAGCAGATTTCACACTCATAGGCATCCTTTGATGCTCTTGAGGTGACTTCTCAGTTGGTTTGCCCTTTGCATCACTACCAGATGATGTAAGAAGACACAGATCATCGGTAATCATTTCACCTTTTCCTTCAGCATTACCAACAAATAAAGCAGTGGTCGAGCTCGAGGAAGCAGTAGAGATAGTAGATTTTCCATGATAAAGTCCCGGATCCTAAGCCTGATCAGAATCAGTATCTCTAGTTTTCTTGGTGAAATCATAACCTCTGAGCTTATCAATGGCCTGCTCTAAGGTCATGGTCGCATACCTCTCATCGTTGTCTTTGAGCATTATGCCATGCATTTCCCACTTAGACGGTAAACCCTCAATAAATTTGTCGGTTTTCTCAGTCTCTGTAGAAATAATCTCATGATCATCTAGCTCACTCAGCAAATGGTAGTATCTTGTGGTATAAGCATCAAGATCTTCTCCTTTCATAGCTTTAAACACAGTAAACTGCATTTTCAGGAGATTTTTCTTGCCTGCTGTTGGTGCATTTTGTGTGTCAGTCAGTTGGTCAAACGTTTGTAATCGTTAAAGTCAATTAGTCCGCGTATGTATAATGTTTAGTGTGTATATGCGAGTCTGTAAACGAATAGTGAAATAGAGAATATACACAAATTAGTGTGTATGCGACACTAAGCAAGTGTCGCATATAGCGACACTTAGCTAGTGTCGCTATAGGGTTTGGACAGCCTATAAATAAGGAGTTATGTTTCAGTTTTAGGGCGGGTCGTTGGTCATTAGAGAGATAGAGTGAGGCGTTTTTGTGTGTGTGAGAGAGAGGAGAAAAGCTTGTAACGTTTATACTCAATTGTGAATACAAAGAAAACGTTATAGAAGTGTTCGTGTGATTCATAAACGTTCATATATTCAATTAAACGGATTCCGCACGTTTGGTTGATTTCGATTCGATTAGATCAGAGATAAGGGAACCTACACCTGCTTTAACTTGTGGACTTCCTTCACATCTCTTTTCAAGAGCTGTCCACAAAGATCTAGCAGTATGGAAGGATTTGAGTTGATGATTGAGCTCCTTAGGAAGACTCATATTGATTGATGAATGAGCCTTGTTTTCAATCTCAAATTCCTTCTTTTGTGCTTCACTCATCTGTTGATAAGTGAGAACCACAATTGCATTTTCAACAGTCTGGGTAGGTGCCGTGTATCCATTCTTGATACACATCCAGATAGATAGATCATGGAATCTACAGTAAGATTCAAACCTATCCCTCCAGCTAAAATAGTCCTTAACTCTCAACAATTTAGGTGGGACATTAGATTTGCCAATCTCGTGTTCCATCTCAATCATTTTGCTAAGGTCTGACATCGTGAAGTTTAAAGTTAAAATGTATTTGCGAATTTAGATAAAGTAAAAATATCGACTCGCAAAACTCAGTTCAAGTCGCAATCTCAGCTCGACTCGCAGAATCTCGGTTCGCAAGTCTCAGTTCGAATCGCAGTGATGTCAACTCGCAAGTGATCTCGGTTCGCAAGAGATCTCGGTTCGTAGAATATATCAACTCGCAAAGAGGTTCGACTCGCAGAATGTCGACTCGCAAGTTCAACTCGGTTCGCAAACTTATTCTGAAACCCTAATCTCGACTCGCAAAACGGCTGAAAATTACGAAATCAGAAATTTTTGGTATTTTTACGATTAAAACTGGAAATTTCGATCGTAAACAAACCCTAAATCATCCAGAGAATGATTTTGATCATTTTTACACACTAATGCACGTCAAAACAATCCTAAATCACACGCGATTAACCCGAAAACTTCGAACGACACTCGTTATCTAGCCCGAAAGCTCTGATACCAATTGTAAGTCCCTAGTTCTAGGATCGATAACTTCGTTATCTGTAATATTAAGGTGCGGAATTCCTCAATACGGTGTTATCTTACTAATAACGTTTTAGTTCGCGTTTAGGTTAACCAATTGCTTTACTTTATACGAATAAACGTCAAAGTCTAGCCTTTAGTATTTGTTTCTCTGGAAATACTGAATTCGCAAGAATGCAAAAATCCTGATCTCCAATTAGTTATCTCCAAGTTCTGTTTTGTTTTTCACGTACAAAAACATTTATATATCTCGTCTCAACTCGCAGCCACTGGGCCTGCGAGTTGACTCAACTCGCTACGCAGCCCAAGCCCATGAACTCGGCTCGTTTGTTTCTGTTGAGTTCTGCGAGTTCAGATCTCATCTCGCATCGCAAAGCCTTGCGACTTGAGATCTCGACTCGCAACAAACGTCTAAACAAATAACTCGACTCGCAGTAAATGTATATTGTTAAAATCTATATTCGTCTAACACTTTATCATAATAATATATTTAACGAATATTAATATCAAAACAATATCAATTTACAAATCTAAACCAATATATCAACATGATAACAATTACACTGGTCATATTGCAAAGCTAGATCTGTTGTCACAAACTATGTCTCAACAAAACTTCCCATGGAGTGGAATATAATGGTAGAAGAGAGAGCAAACAAGATAAGAGAAGAAACATTGACGGTGTTTGGAAAATGAATGCAATATGCAGGAAGTAAATTTGTAGTTAAACATTTGATTTGTTTTATGTGTTTAGATTACTGTGTTTTTATGATGTCTTTGTAAGTACGACTGATTTTTTGATAGTGGTATGTCATGAGAATTTTGAATCATTGGTCAATGACTTTGGGCAAATTTTAGGTGTCTTGTCTTAAGCCTCGATTCCGGGCATAATCTTTGTAATTGATGATTTGTGGACTGGTGACGTGGCTGAGTATTATTATGAAAATTTACATGAGAAGTTGGTAAGTATTACTAAGCCAGTAGTTGTTATTATAATGTGTATAAACAACATAAAATATGTTAAACTAGTAGATGTGCATAATAGTAGTTTGGTTTAGAAGTTCAATTGCACGGGAACAGATTTGCAAACATTTTTTTAGACTAGATGGAAAAATGATGAGCCTTTTCAAACATGGTCTGATAATGCTCAATCATAGTATACATTAATGCTGAATCATAACATAGTTAACTCAGAATCAAAGTATAATTACTATTGAATCATAGGTTACGTAAATACATGGTAGTAAAGTGCACAACAGCAAGTGTGTTCGAAACATAATTGTACAAGCAAGTCCTTTAATTTAACTAATCGATCAATAGCGGAATCAATGTAGTAATATGAATTGCGTATTATAGTTTGTATCTCTTCCTTGTTGTCCCCGAAATGAAATCAGCCCAAAACGGTTTCGTGGCAAATGATGATCGCAAAAGACTATGAATAGTTGTCTAATATATGTTAATAAGTTTGTTCAAGATTATGATCGCAAATGATGAATTCTTTCAAGAGAAATATTGTTTTTGACTAAATCTATAGTTGCAGAAGACTATGATCACAAATGATGAATTCGTTTAAGAAAATATTGTTTTTGACTAAATCTATAGTTGCCTAATATATGCTAATAAATTGGTTGCCACTTTCCGATTATAAGGGAGAAAAAAACCGTCCACCACCTTAATTATTTAAATTACATCATACTTAATTAAATAACCAATTTACAAAAGACTATCATGCTCTTTGACCTGAAATTAAAATGAATGGTCAGGATTCATTCTCTCTCTTCCCCACAAAATATTTCTTCTTTTTAGATCCTTCAAATATATATATATATATATATATATATATATATATATATATATATATGTTTGCTTTACTATTTCAATGATATGTAAACAAAACACTGATATACGAATCTACTCATACATTTCATTTATGAATACAGGAAATGAGATATCAAGGAAAGATGTTTGTGCTGTTAAAAGATTTGTAATGTTTTGCTCACCGACAACGTGTGACAAAAGGTGCAAGAAGTGGGATCAGAATAGTGAGGGACACTGTATTGCTCTTCTACGTTGTTTATTTATTAAATACCAGAAGATATACTATAATGACAATTCTTGTTTCTAAGTAATTAGCTTTTAAACTTATAATAATTTAAATATAGAACAATAAAGAGATTAGTAAACACTAATTTAAAGGGTTAACTTCTTGTGTAGTCCCGATTACTATTGGTTGTATCTATATTTTTGGATATCACAATATAAGTTTGAAGGTGTAAACCCCGTTGATATATTTGGTACACAAATATCTCACTTTGTTGCCTAAAACCCGTCAAATAATAATAGATAAAAAGGCTCGGTATTCTAAAAGTAATGATAATAAAAAACCTTGTGTAATACTGATTACTATTCCCTCCCTTGATCAGGTTTTTGGCATGTCAATCCTTTGAATTTAACTACAAGAATAACCATATATGTGTGGATGTGCATAAGCTTAAATTAAGGATATTTTAGTCAATTAAGAGGATCTAGGACTGTTAATGTAAAAAAAATGTACCTTCTAGTGACTAAACATGCGAAAACCTTAACAAGGGACTAAATTTGGAGAAAATACTCTAACACACAAACCATTTTAGTGATTTACCAAAAAAATATTATGTCTATACGTTGTTGTATGACTTTGTTTTATTATAACTTCTATTAACCTTTTCATATGCTTTTAATTTAATATTTTAGATTGTATTACGTAGGGGGAAATGCAGGGGTGGAGCTAGGAAAATTATACAGAAGGGGAAAAAAATTATTTTGCGTTTTTTTTAGTTTTTAGGAGGCAAAATCTTAATTTGTCATTAATACCTTCAATTTTTATTTTTTTTTGTAATTTCAGAAATTTTATGGGGGGTAGCTGCCTCCATCTAGCTCCGCCCTTGGGGAAAGGAGTGTTACATAACACATACATTGTGGGAAGATTATCACTCAAGGTATTACAAAAATTATAGATCTGGTGTGTAACCATTGCTCATAATATCATTCACTTTCATAGATAACTAAAATTAGTGGAGTCTATAATATCTATGTAAATGTAGTAGATAATATGTAGTGCGTAAAATACATATCATGAATTTTGTTATAGAATAAAATGGATCGAATCCTAACATTCAAGAGTAAAAGTACATATTATGGATCATCCATGAAGTTGGCCCATCTTATACATATTGTTTCGTGTTATAAATTGCCTCCATAACCATCGTCAATAATATCATTTGACTTATTTGACTTTTTTAGATATTAAGAAATATTATATTATTATGTAACATGTTATATATATATATATATATATATATATATATATATATATATATATATATATATATATATATATATATATATATAGGGGAGGGTTCAAGAGGTAAGTATTTTTTGGGAAGGAGGAAAGTGTAATATTCATCTTAACTTTCTCTAATACAAATATCAAAGATAAAATTAATTTTACTCATACATAGTAATTAAAATCGATGCTATAAAGAATATATTCACAGATGAAATTCAATTTTAAGTCATAACATTGGTTTATGTATATTTCTTTAATAAAACGTCAATATTCATCATGGTGAATGTTAACTTAACATTCATCACGATGAAGGTTAAAATATAACATTAACTGAATTTTTACATTGATCGTGATGAATGTTAAGTTAACATTCACCACGATGAATATTAACGAGTTTGGATATAAAATTCATCAATTGATGTTATAGCCTACAAAATTTTTTTATCAAGGAAGCTTAATGTTCATAGCATCGATTATGATCAACATTTATTAATTTTCACTTTTTAATTTTTGACAAATGTATTGACGAAATTAAGATGCTTCGTGATGAATATTACACTTCCCCCCTTCCCCTAAAAATAGAGCTTCCCCCTAGATCCTCCCACTATATATATATATATATATATATATATATATATATATATATATATATATATATATATATATATATATATATATATTGGGAGGATCTGGAGGGAAACACTTTTTTGGGGGAAGAATGGAAGTGTATTATTCATCACGATGTATCTTAACTTCGTAAATCCATTTGTCGAAAATTAAAAAGTGAAAATTAATAAATGTTGATCAGAATGGATGCTATGAATGTTAAGCTTCCATGATTAATTCTTTTTGGAGGCTATAACATCAATTGATGAATTTTATATCCCAAATTGTTAATATTTATCACGGTGAATGTTAACTTAACATCCATTACAATGAATGTTGAAATAAAATTAATGTTAATATTTAACATTCATCGTGATTAACATTCACCACGATGAATATTAACGTTTTATTAAATAAATATTCATAAACTAATGTTATGACTTAAAATTGACTTTCATATGTTAATATATTCTATATAGCATCGATTTTAATTACTATATACAAGTAAAATTAATTTTATCTTTGATATTTGTATTGACGAATTTAAAATGCTCCGTGATGAATATTACACTTCCTTCTTTCCCTCAAAAAATTGCTTATTTTTTATCCACCCCCTGTATATAATATAATGTGTAGTATGTAACACACGATGTGTAATAATTAGTAAACATGCTCCAAATTTAAGGATATTAAATATGCTAAATGCTAAATTGGTGAGAATGACCAAAAATGAAGTACTAGTATTATTCAAATTGGAAATCATAGAACTGTTGAATCAATGCACATTATAGTTAATAGTACAATCAAACACACTTAAGCATTAATATAGTATAGGTGAATACATTATTGATATTTTTATCGATCTCAATCAAGCTTCAACTTTAAAAGTATTGTATATGTAACATTGCAGAAGCCTCTCAGATCCCACCTGCCTCTCAAAATGAAACCAATGATCAAGCTGATTACGAGAATCAGAATCTGAATGCTGATGAAAATGGGATGTCTAGTGTTGATGATGGAACACAGGTACTTCGTTCTAGTCCCCGAATTGGTTCGAGAAGAAGGAAGTCTTCTGCTGTTAAACGTTTAAGAAAGATGCAGCCTCCAAAAAATATGCGACTGGGAAAACGACTGTGGCTAGTGATGATTATGAAAATGTTGTTGATATTCCCCAAAGTCTTCCTGTTATTACAAGGATTGTCAATCCTGTTAACTATTCAACTTCTATAATTAACGGCACAGAGGAAGTGTGTGTATCATTTTTGGTCATGAGCTAGGGATCGGTATTGGATAAATAGGCAGATTGTCAGGGCCTCATGTAACTCCCATCAAGTTCTGGTTTGTAGATGTTGCTTAAAGATGGTCAAGTTGAAGCATGCTATATGTAGTTCTTGCACGGAGGAACCATCTAAATGACCGTGCAATGGAAAAAATGAATATTACATCATAGCCTAACTTATGCATGATGAGAATATACAAAGAATAGCCAACAGAAGGGGACATGTTGAATAATTATAGTTTGTGTCCATCACATTTGGCTAATATATATTCTACCATGATTCGCACTGTGGAAGTTGGATGCACACATTATCTGTTTACAGCAGTTGAGATCCTTACACAGGAATGAAGTCCTCCATTCTCGTTGGTGTGTTATATGGGTTGTAAAATGGATATTCGTTTTAATTTCACGTTCTTGCGGGTTTGGAAAGGCGATTATCTCAATTTCGCAACGCGATTTGGGAGGTTTGGCGACGCGATTCTAAAATTTTTGTTTGCAAATTTTAAAAGTGCACGTGTTAGTAGTGCTTTTAGCGACAAAATTTTGATAAAATTTTATTAAACTCGGATTGGGCTGAAATTAGCATGACCACTCGAAAAACGGTCCAATGATCAAGGCTCTTTAAAATGAGCCTAGGCGGTTTTAGGCCTTCCGGGATCGTTTAGGGGTCGAAAATGGCATTTTTCAGTTTTTGAACCTCGTTTCGGACTTTTTGATTATATTTCGGATTGGACTTTTGGTTTCTCTGATCTCAGCGATTAACTGTTTAAGTAGATATATTATGATGATAAATTGATTTGTGATACATTGTTTAAAAACCATTAGTTGTAAAGTAATATGACTTTATTTACAACCTGGTTTTGGTTTGTTATTTTCATACTATTTATTGTTATTATTTTGATACTATGTATCGAAATAGGTTATATGATTATGAAATCAGTTATATATTATGGGACGAGTTACTAACTCATTATTTAATTGTATTCTCAGATACAGGAGAAGGCTCGGTAATATTAGACTTCTGAGCCTGCGGCTGAGGTAACGGTGAGTGGATCTGTAATCCTCAATGTGATTTAGTTGTAACAAGTTTGGTTACATCGGGTAAATGTATTATTATCATTTATAGACTCATTTATAGACTGTTTAGTCTGCTATGATATTGTTACTGTCGATAAACAGTTTAGTCTGACATGATGCCATGACGATTATGGATTATGTGATTATGTGACATATAGCTATTGGGCACTATTTGAATTGGAGGTCAACACTGGTTAAGCTTTGTTGCTATTGTTGGGCTGGTTCATGGGTTCTTTATACGCATAGTTAATAGGAACTTGTGGCCAGTGAAGATAGCAACAAGCTATCGGTTAACTTCTGTATTGGCTTGCAGTTGTTTTAAGTGTTCTTGGCTGGGAGTTTCCCCAAGAACCACCGATCCTCTTGGGTTGATATTTCCATGTTTACGATGCTTTGGGCTGTAAACATGGAAATTATGTGTTTACGATGTTTTTGCTGTAAACAAGGTTGATATGTGTGTTGTGACATAGTTTGTGACAACAAATCTAGCTTGAAAATAGGACTAGTGTAATTGTTATCATGTTTGTATATTGGTTTAGATTTGTAAATAAAAAATATTAGTTTGTTATTAATATTTGTTAAATATATTAATGTTGTTAAAGTGTTAGATAAATATCGAAACAAACTAAAGTCTGAACTGCAAGTCGAGATCTCAAGTCGCAAGACTTGGTCTTGCGAGATGAGATCTGAATTCGCAAAGGCAATGATGGCAGCGAGCTGAGACGAGTACGGGCTTGGGCTGCGAACTGAGCTGGACTAGCAGGCCCATGACCTGCGAGCCGAGACGAAGTATTAATATGATTTCGGTTTACGAAATTAAGAACTTTTGCCATTTTCGATTTTAATACCTGCGAATTCAGTTTCTGTGATCCAGAGAAATCCTAAATAGACTAACGGCTAGGCTTTGATGGTTTACGTATAAAGCAAAGTAATTAGTTAATATAAACGTTATTAATCGTTATACAATCGTTTAACTAGTATTAAGGGATTCTGCACCTTAATACCTATAGATAACCTCGTTATCGATCCAAGAACTAGGGACTTACAATGTGTTTACTATGTTTTGCTGTAAACATGGTTGTTATGCTAAGTTGTACCGTTGGTTATTTATTCACTCACTTAGCTTTATGTTAACCCCACCACCCCAATTCTTGCAGGTTATGGTTTTGATATAACTGGTTGGGCAAGAAGCTTTTGATTCAGACGGAATGTTTGACCTGGCGTTTCTCTGATATTTATTTTATAATGAATCCACGTTATGTTTTGAATTATATAACACCTAAATCAGATATACTATAGTTTTGAAATAGTATGACTTCATTTATATAATATGTAATGTAAATTATTAATGTATGTTGACCTACGCTTCCGAGGTACTGTATATTATATAAAAAAATGGTTTATAAATTAAGGGGTTTTATAAAGTCTTAGACTCACCATGCCCTTGTGGGACCCATAGTGGGCCGGCCAAGTGGCATGGCAAGCCATGCATCCTCTTGCTTCTTTGACTCTACATCCATCATTTTCATTCACCACACCCATCACTCTTTCTCTCATTTCACACACTACTCTCACCCCTAACCTCTCTCTCTCCCTATGGTTTCAACATCATCACCACCTTCCACCTTAAACCACCTTGAAACACCACCAAATAATCATCTTCATCCAAGACTTCTTCAAGAGAAAGCGTTCACCACCTCAAGAGGAACATTTCTACCTTTTTCATTTCTTCAAACGACCATTGTGAGACTTCTAAACTCATGTATTTTACTTGTAATATGTTTACTTACATGTATATTTGCTCATACAACTAGATAATGTCCAAATACTATAATAAAATTGTTTTTCAAACACACACACACATATATATATATATATACACACTTTTCTGGACAGAAAAATCAGTGTTGGTAGAAAAATCGTATATAATCGAAAACATAAGATAAATGCATGAAATATATACCAAAATCTTCCTTATCATGTAGGCTACAACTTTCAAGAAGAACACTTCTCCTGAAAATAAACACATTTTTCAGAAAAATCGATTTGTACACGAAGTTCATTTATGGCCGAATTCAGAACTTGCATGTTTCTTGATTTTTGTTACCTAACCTAATGACCTCTAAAAATTATGGGAAAATTTGATATAATACTAGAGACATAGAAGAATGTGTGATTTTTTTTGGATTTTATTATGGAGTTTAACTTGTCAAAATCGTGAGATGAACCGGGATAAAAATCTGGAAATATAATTCAAGGGTTAAATTTTGTACACATTTTAAAAACCGACAATTCGGGTAACCACAAAATGTCACGATAATTTTTACAACTCATTTAACATATTTAATACTTGTGTAAAAGTCTCGGGTTAAACCGAGCACGTTTGACCACAAACCCAACATGTTAAAATTGATCAGCCTCTTGTGACACAAGCTATTATGTCGCCAAAATTAACTATGTCGCAACCTGCGACGCAACAATTATGTCGCAAACAAATTTCGATGTTGCATGCTGCGACACAAACCCTTATGTTGCAATGATTTCGAATGTCGCACTGAACCGAATGTCGCATATAGCGACACAAATCCATATGTCGCATAGGTATGATTTCTGATTTATGCGACACAACTCTAGTATCGCAAACCAGTGTCGCACCTAATATCGCAATTCACATAATCTTGAATTTCTGATGCATTTTTTTTACTAAAGCAATATAAACCGATTGATTTCAAACATTACTTAAATCTTTTGGTTCGTACATTATGCTTTATCATTAAACCTGTGAGCTCACCAGCTTTTAGCTTACCTTTTCGTATGTATTCTCAGGTTCTCAGCAGCAGTAGGTCTGCTCACTTTGGATACCTTAGCTCGAGTCCCATGCATACAACAAGAGATTTACCTGCATTACTATATTTTGTAAAAGTAGTTATGCCGTAGAATCTTCCAGATCAGGATACTGAGCTATTGTAATTATTACAACATTGTAAACTTTTATAATATCAATGTATTTTGTTAAAATGACACATATAGAGTCGTTCATCGTACCTTTGTGCTTGATCACCTGATTAGTCACGCCCCGACCCGAACCGCTTCCACACAAAAAATTTGGGGTTGCGACATCTAATAAATGTATGGTCTCAACTGCCTTAGCTTTTTGCAACTCATCATGATGTTTACACATATCACATTTATAGTAAAAGTCGGCTTTGTGAAAAACTGTTGAACTGAAATAACTTCTATCGAGGGTGCAACTAAGGCAAGTCGTAATCTGTTTGCAAAACAGTGGACATAGTATGTATAAGGACATTCTTTGCGAACAATAGCTTGTAATCCATTCCATTCCCCTCTCATGTTACCGGCACCATCATATCCTTGACCATGGATTTTACTAGTAACAAACTAATAATGCAGAAGTCGTTCCCACAAATTATTTTTAAGAGTTACTGCTGAAGTATCGATAACGTGCACCAAATCCAAGAACCTTTCTTTTTTCTATTTTATGATTAATATAATACATACTTTTATTTGTTCTATTCTATGTATTAAACTTGTAAATATCGTCTATTGTATGTAAGATTTCTTTTTTGGGTAAGTTTAAAAAAGGAAACTTTCCTCTTTTTCCCTTACACAAAAAGAAAAGTTTACATCTAATACACGATATTTACAATCTCAATAAATAGAATTGAAGCTTTCAAAGTTCGACTTATAAAATAAGTTAGTAAAAGTCGTGAAGTTTATTAAGACCTAACAAAACAATAAACTCTTCGAAAAATAGACATAAAGATAAGGCGATAATGGAATAATGACGTCATCGATAGAGACCGTACCTCTTTTATACTCCATCCGTCCCAAAATTATTGTCCACAGACAAGAAACACGCAGTTTAAGAAAATATAACTATTACACTGTACTTTTATGTACTATGACAGTTGTACCCTTACTTTTTACCTACCTTTTTATAACATACATATAAAGTAGGGGTATAATAGGAAGTTTGGTTAATTATATCATACTACTTTTGGAAGTGGACAATTATTTTGGGACGTCCAAAAAAAGAAACATGGACTATAATTTTGGGACGGAGGGAGTATATCTTAAAATGTAAATGTCCTTGTTGGGACTATTCTTAAGTTGACATTCTTTTTATATTTAATAATTATATACTCGTATAAATTGAAATCATATATTTTATATATAAAAATATGTGTGACACATTTCTGATTTTCTCAATTGTATGATCACCAAATGTAATAAAATATGTAAGACTCGCAGGTGCCACAATACTATATATATGTATATACATGTTGAAAGCCTACATAGGTAATCTTCATGCAATCTACAACAATGGAGACGCATATAGTTTTCACTTTTATTGTTTCTTGTCTTTTACTCTTCGTTTACATTGTGCTCAACAAGAAAGTCGAATCCTCGATATCTTTAAACATGCCACCAGGCCCACAAAAGCTACCTCTAATCGGAAACATACACCAAAACATGGTCCCATCATGCATGTCCAACTTGGCCAAGTCTCTACAGTTATTGTTTCATCACCTCAACTAGCGAAAGAGGTGCTTAAAACACATGATATTGCACTCGCCGATCGTCCCAAGACTTTTGGGAGTGAGCTTGTATTGTATGGAAACATTGATATTGCTCTTGCCCCCTACGGAGAGTATTGGAGACAAATGAAAAAGATATCATCTATAGAACTACTTAGCGCCAAAAAAGTTCAATCTTTTAGTTCAATCAGAGAGCAGGAGGTTGACCGTTTCATGGAAATTCTCAATTTATCTTGTGGGAAAGCTGTAAACTTGCACCAAACCGTCACGGAAGTGATTAATGATATTGTTTGCGTAGCTTCTTTTGGAAGAAATTGTAAACACCAACAAGCTCTAATAGAGTTCTTGGATGAGTTTTTAAGAGTAAACAGTGGCTTTTATCTAGCAGACTTGTTTCCGAATTATAAGTTTCTTTATGTGATGACTGGACTAAGATCAAAGTTAATGAAACTGCACAAGACTCTTGACAAGATCATTGATGACATCTCGGAAGAACACGAATGTAAACAAATAGACGGTGATGCACAAGAGGAAGATCTTCTGGATGTTCTTCTCAGAATCAAAGAGGAAGGTGGTCTGGAATTCCCCATCACTAACAACAACATTAAAGTTGTTTTTGTGGTACGTTCATATATCATAATCTATAAGTATTTTCCCTAACCTTTATCCGTTTTGTTAAATCAGTCGATCCACACTCGAAGCAAATTATTGATTCTACTCCATCAGTGTATGCTCTTAGATTAATACTGTTTTAAAATTTCGAAATCCATTTTTTGTAGAGACTTCTTATGGAGTAATTCAGTAACTTGAATACACTATGTATTGAATATAGAGTTGATCTTCTCTAGTAATTTTAATAGTCTTTATGACAACCTATATAGATAACTTCTTTTGATTAAAGTAGATAACTACTGCTTGCTTGAAATATAACCTAATAATACTCCGTCTAAAATTTTGGTACCCATGTCAAAATCAGTAGTGAAAAATAAAAGTCAATTAGTAGAAACCAGTGGTGGATCCGGGATCTTAAATTACCCGTTGCAATGGTATCCTAATTTTTCGGAACCCGTAGCACAGACAAGAAATGCAATTAAAAATGTTATTTTCAATAGACATTACACTGCGTATTGAGAATGAACCCGTAGCAACGACTACCTTTACCTTTTACATGGTTCCAGCCCGAGTAGAAACATGAGCCAAATAATGACTGTACATATGATTACTTATAAGGTGTCAATTATCTTTGAATTAAGTTAATAACAATAATTGGGAAAGCTTGTTGACTATATTGAGGTAGTTGATGTTATTCCCTCACCCACCCCTTTCTCCCTACCTAATAGAAGTTTTTAATGTTTTTTTGTTGCCACATCATACTTAACCTTTTTTTTTCTTAAAAAATGAACACTTACAAACTAACAAAAAAGTCTTGCGCCAATTATTTAAAGTCTTCGAAAGGCCTTAGAAAAACGTATAATTCTTGAAGTAAAGAAATCATCAAGTATAAACCCCAAAAGTAAATAAAAAGAATCTTCCGTAGAGTGCAGATGAATATTGGTTATAGAGTCCCAACACGGCAACACGGTTAACATATATATATATATATATATATATATATATATATATATATATATATATATATCCATACTGATACAGGACATCTTTTCTGGAGGCACCGATACATCCACAATAACAATCGGATGGGCTATGACCGCAATGGATTCTTAATAAGAAGTTTGCGGAATAACACTTGTCAAGTAGGAAGATTATGTTTATTACTTGTAATGCAATTGAAACAGATTTGTAAGTAATGTAAGAACACAATTGATTCAATAGCCAAAAGCTTCAATATTATTATTACAATAATACGGATACACTTTGTTGTATCAGGGTTACAAAGAAACCTTGAAGCTAAGTTACAACTTGACTAGAAACTTACATACAAGCATATATTTCTGTCTAGTATCTTCTAACCATAAACCATAGGACATACTTATAAACTAAACAACTTGTATAAAATCTATACAAAATCTACTTTTCTAAGACAAGTTTTCTAGGAAACACGCCAACATTAAATGCATTACCATTCCTTGTCTGCTGCGTGCACTATTCCTCAAAACCATGTCTGCAGTAGGTGTACTTGTGTTGCAGAGTTGGTAGAAAGCAGATCCACTGAGCAGTATTAACAAAATGATGAGCAGCACTAACAGAATGAACTGGCTGAACTAATCTTTGCATTTCTTCAATCTTGGCAGAACTAACAATGGAAACACTTGGCAGAACTAATGATAAGATGACTAGCAGAACTAACTCTGGAAAACTTTGTCTTCAATAAATGAACAGAGCTAACTCTACCAGCAGAACTAAGTCTTCAAGCACCAACAGAATTAACTTTCAACAAGGCTAACACTTAGAATATTTGAACATTTGATCTCCAGCAGATTTTAGCCCAACAATCTCCCCCTAAACTTGATCTTTCCATGAACAGATTCAAGTTTTCTTCTTCAAGCTCTTCTCAAATTCTTTCCTGATTTCAGCAGCTCTTTTCTTTCTAATTTCTTCATTTTGAACAACATATTTTTCAAGTGCTCTTTTGTAGTATTGTTGAACTTCATGAACTAAAGAGGCAGCTGTATCCAGATCATCACATTTAATGGTTAGAGAGAGCATAGATCTTAGCTGTCCCACATTCCATGGATACTCTGTGCCAATGAAGAAGTAGGCAAATACTCCACTTTGTAGCTGCACCAGATGTACTCCATTGTGTGAATAGCAGTACCATGCCTTTGCTCTTGATCTGTCCTTGTAGAAATCATTCTCAGCATCCATCTCATACAGAATAGAGAGACTATTGTAGACAATGTGTTCATCACTATGCTTCTGTGCATTTTGATATTTTCTCATTGCAATTCTCCACATGTCATCCAAATCATCTCTAGATAAAGTCTTTATGCATCTGTAGAAGGATTGAAATTTCTCCTATGTGTTTCCAGCCCTCACAATCTTAAAACGTTTTCTCATCTGGCCATCAGTTTCCCACATCCAATCAATCACAGGGAAATGTACTGCAATAGGAACCTTTGGGCTTTCAACTTCCACCATTGATCTTATCTGGTTCCAATCAACCACTTCTTCTTCAATAGGCTTTTCAGGTTCAGATGTAGAAGACACCACAGTAGGTACTTCTGTTTCACTTTCATCCTAATTATTCCTCACATCCATTCTTTTTCTTCTTTGAGATGAAGGGTTTCTGTTGGAATTTTCTTCTTTAATGCATCAAGATCATCTTTTTCCTTTTTCTCCATTTCTGCCTTTGCCTTTGCAATTTCTGCCATTCTTTGTTGTTTCTCCTTTTCTGCAGCTGTCAAAGTTTTAACTTGAGTAGCAGCTGCACTTCTGGACTTTTCTTCTAAGGATCTTTTTGTGCTCTCTTCAATATCCCTTAGAATTTTTAGATAAATTCTCTCCAGATCATAAAAGTCCAAAGACATAAGCTACTTTAGAGTTCTCCCAGTGTTGTTCTTAACTACTCTGGCATACTGATCTTTTAATTGCCTTTGAGTAGGTGCCCTTTTCCTTTTCTCCTCCATTCTTTTCTGGGCATCATGCTTTCTCCTCTGCTCTAGAATATCCAGATACCATATTAGCCTCTGATCAGGAGTGAACTCTTCCATTTGAGCTTTGTGAGTTCCATCTGCTAGTAGGTGATCAAAGAATATCTGCTCCTCTGAGGTCATCATAATTTTCACCTCATCACCCATATCCACCTCAACAAATATGCTCCTGCCCTCTTCATTGAACCGAGCTTGTAGATTTCTGGCAACCCTTTCACTTACTGCCTCAAGCTCTTTTTTCTTTAAGGGTTTCACAGGCTCAACCATTTTCTCTTTGCCTTTTGCCTTAGCCAAATCACTTTCTTTTTGTTTCAAGGCATCATCAACAACTATAGGTCTAACCTGTGAGAAGGGGATTTCTTTGATAGTTATACTAGTTGAGCTTCTCCCTTGTTCTGTGCTCTTTGCAACCTTCAGAAGCGCATCTGCAACAATTTGTTCAATATCTGTCATTGCAGAGCTAACTTTCTCCTTGGGACTGGCAGACTTAACCATTTCTGGTTCATTAACCCCAGCAGAACTAACCAGTGCACTAGCAGAACTAACTTTTGCACTAGCAGAACTAATTTTTGCATCTACCATCCCACTAGCAGCACTAACCTCAACATTTACACCAGCAGAAGTAACCCCAGCAGCACTATCTAACATATCTTTGGCACTTTTCTTTGCAGCCTCAGATATATCTTCATCTAACACTTCTAGAATCAAACTTCCAACCACATTCCCAAGCTGCTCTGCACTCACATCACCATGTATGCTCTCATCCATTTCCATCACATTATCTACAGGCTTTTCCAGATCATCAAGATCTTTTTCATACTGTTTCTTCTGCTCCTCCTCAGCTAGAATCAAATTAGCCTGTTCCTCAGATATTCCTACCTTTTCTGCTTCCCCTGCACCAGTGAATTCAAATTGGTCTGCAATGTCCTCATCACTTGTGCTTTCATCAACAAGTAATCTTTTCAGTCCAGTGGACTTACTCTCAGCCTTACTTTTGTACTCCTCCCTTTCCCTCATCAACAAATCAACCTTCTCCTTTAATTGGACAATCTCCACCCTTTGATCCTCTACCTCCTTTGACAATTTTGTACAAATAGCCGTCAATTCTTTTAGAGTCAAGCTATCCTCACCATTGCCAGAAGTGTTACCCTCTTTTAATGGATCATTGGAAGATTTAGCCAATGTCTCAAACCTAGTCTGAGCATCACTAGCCCCCAATGTAGTTTCTTGGCACCTAGGACCACTGTATATATTGATATCCACTGGATCCTCAGCAATAGAGGAGTCCAATGGCATCTCAATATCCTGTGTTGCCATGGATTGGGTCCTAGTTCCAGTACCACTGTTAGCTCTCCTAGTGAGGTAGCAACAGTAGTGGTAGCCCTTTCCATATGGTCTCTCTGCTCCTCAGTGACCACCTCATTTGCATTTTTAGACTGAGACAATTGAGGAAGAGGAGCCTCATTTGTCTATTTCTTAGCCTTTTTAGCTTTGGGTTTGGTGGGCTTAGGGTCCCTTGTTCTTTTTGTTTTTGAAACTATGCCACTTGGTTGAGAAGTAGTGGGAGTTTCTACTTCCTGTGGCATAGTGGAAGGCATGTTCAACATATGATCAGTTAAGTTGGTCACCTTCCCAGAAAATTCTTTTCCTTTGACCATCCCCTTTCTCCTCATGTTAGCAAAAGTCTTTTTAGAGAGATTTGAGAGGATTAATCTACCACCTTCCCTGGGTAGATCTTGAATTTCCTGGTCAATTATATGTTGTAAAAATCTTGGATACATTAAAAATTTATCTTTTGGTTTCTCAAGATTGTTTACCATTCCATTAAAAATCAGCTTAGAAAAATTAAACTTCTCATTATTGGCAAGATAAATTAAAGCAGAAGCAATGTTACTGCTAAATTGCTCCCAAGAAGTTTTCTTTTGTGAAATGCAGTGTTGTAGGGTATGGATTAAAAATTTCCATTGTTGAGAGAAGAGTTGTTTATAATAGGTTAATTTTTCTGTTCTCTCCCCCTCATACCCATACAACACTAGTTGATCATGTATCTGAGAAGTAGCATAGCATTCCATACCAACTGCATCATCTAGTAAAAGATGAGCACATATGGAAGCTTCAGTTATAGAAATACGTTTCTCATTTACTGTTGTCGTTATGGTTTTAACCCCATTTTCTTCTTACACCACGGCAGATGTCCAGAAGTCGTTGATATGTGAAATATAGATCATGGGATTAACAGTAAGTGCAAACCTGAGGGAGGTGCACTTCAAGAAATCAATGATTTCATGATAATCATCTGACCCTTGTGACTTAAGAAGAAAGCCACAGACGTTGTGTTGGTCACCTATGTCGAGTGGTTTAGAAGAAGAAGATGAAGATGCCATTGTTGAATATTAGGTTTGAGAGGTTTTGAGAGGTTTGTTGGAAGCTAATTTCATTTTTCGAGAAAAAGTGCAAGTGAATTGAAAAAGTGTAGTGTTTGGCAGATTAAATACCATTTGAAAGTGAACAGTACTTTCAAGCCCTAAAACAACACTATCAGAATTAAAGTTTGAAAAAGGTACTGGCATAATTAAGTTTTGCAAATTAACTCTAGCAGAACTAATTTCAACATTTCTTCACACTTGGACAATTCCACGTCACTCTTCTATTAATTGAGCTGGCAGAACTAACTTGTGCTAGCAGAATTAATATTGTTGAAAACTGAGGTAGCAGAACTAACAACCTTTGAGCTTTTAATCCTGCAATGTTAGCTCAAAAATACAATTGAACTAGCAGAATTAATTTGTACTAGCAGAACTTAAATAAGATAACCAATATCTATACTAGCAGAACTAAGTAATGAAAGTATAAATATTGATAACCTTATAATATCTGCTATAACAAATTAAAGTATCAAGTGTAACCCCTTATGAAAAACATTTTGAAAATAGATAATGATTATAATGAGCTGTTCATCATACCTATACCAATAACCAAAAATGTAAACCTTCCAACATCAAATGCCTTTGTAAACAGGTCTGCAAGTTGATTATCCGTGTGTATTTTGAAAATCTGATTTAATCTTTTCTCATTACAATCCCTAATGAAATGATATCTAATTTCAATATGTTTTATCTTAGAATGCTTTACAGGGTTATTAATGATACTTCTAGCAGCATTATTGTCAATATACATGGGAGTATTTAGAAAAGTCAAACCATAGTCTAGCATCTGATTTTGAATCCATAGGATTTGAGCACAGCAGCTTGATGCAACAACATATTCTGCTTCTGCTGTTGATGTAGACACTGTAGTTTGCTTCTTACATTGCCAAAATACTAACCTATCTCCCAAGAATTGACATCCACCAGAAGTTGACTTTCTATCCAAATTGTTACCTCCATAATCACTGTCAGAATATGCTACCAAATTGAAAGAAGAATTCTTTGGATACCACAGGCCCAATTTAGGTTGACCCTTTAGGTATTTAAAAATTCTCTTTACAGCATGAAGATGAGACAACTTAGGATTTGTTTGAAACCTTGCACACACACATACTGCAAACATGATATCTGGTCTACTGGATGTAAGATACATCAGTGAACTTATCATGGATCTATAGAGGTGTTTATCAACACACTCCCCCTCAAGATCTGCAAGTAGTGGTTTATGTGTTTCCATTGGTGTGCTTGCAACCTTTGCATCACTGAATCTAAACTTATCCAAGATGTCCTTTACATACTTATCCTGACTTATGAAGATTCCATCTGCTTTCTGCTTCACTTGAAGACCCAAAAAGAAAGTCAATTCTCCCATTGAACTCATCTGAAATTTCTGATGCATAAGAGATTCAAATTCTTTGCAAAGACTATCCCTTGTGGAACCAAAAATGATATCATCTACATAGATTTGTACTAGTAGAATATCACTTTCATTTCTTTTGATAAACAAGGTTTTGTCTATAGCACCTCTTTTGAAACCATTATCCAACAGATACACAGACAGAGTATCATACCAAGCTCTAGGAGCTTGATGCAATCCATAAAGTGCTTTGTCCAATCTAAGCACCTTATTTGGATATTTGGGATCCTCAAACCCTGGTGGTTGACATACATATACTTCTTCATCTATCTTTCCATTTAAGAATGCACTCTTTACATCCATCTGGTATATCTTAAAGTTCTTGAAAGAAGCATAAGCCAAGAACAATCTGATAGCCTCAATTCTTACCACAGGTGCAAATAACTCATCATAATCAATTCCCTCTTAAAGGAGGATATGTTGCATTTGCGGGTGATAAGGGTGGAGAAATTACTTGTAGGGGAACTCTCACTAATGGATCAGTGAGTTTTGACAACGTGAACTATGTGGAACAATTGCATTATAATCTTCTTAGTGTATCACAAGTATGTGACAAAAAGTTCACAACAGTGTTTACGGATACGGAGTGCTTAATACTCAAACCAGGCTTTCAAATAGCTGAGGAATGGGTACTCATTCGAGCACCGAGGACAAAAGACACATATGTCCTTGACATGAGTACTGTGTCAACTTCAACATCTGAACATACATGTCTATTGTCCAAAGCTACTCCAAAGGATTCCCTTTTATGGCACAGGCGAATGGGACACATAAACTTTCGTAATATGAACTATCTTGTAAAAAATGAGCTTGTTACTGGTGTGCCTAAACTCACATTCAGTTTGGATGATAACTGTGTTTCCTGTCTCAAAGGAAAACAACACAAGCAGTCCCATAAGTCGAAGAAGGTGAATTCCAATGCATCGCCCCTAGAACTATTGCACATGGATTTATTTGGGCCGGTTAATAAGAGGAGTATGGGAGGTAGTACTTATTGCTTAGTAGTCACCGATGACTACTCTCGTTTTTCTTGGGTTTACTTCATTTCTACAAAGGATGAAGTCCCTGAGATCTTAATATATCTGTTTGACAAGTTAGAAAACTTGTGTGGAAAGAGAATCAAGAGAATTAGAAGTGATAATGGAACGGAATTCAAAAACAAAACAATTGAGATGTACTGTTTAAGGAAGGGTATTCATCATCAGTTCAGCTCTGCTTATACACCTCAACAGAATGGTGTCACTGAACGCAAGAACATGACTCTTATTGAAGCTGCGCGTACTATGCTATCAGACTCTAAGCTTCTAATCACTTTTTGGGCAGAGGCGGTTAATACCGCGTGTTTTGTTTTAAATAGGGTTTTGACGGTTAAAAAGGAAAACAAAACATGCTATGAGCTGTTTAACAACCGTAAACCAAACTTACAATTTCTGGAGCCCTTTGGATGTCCTTGCACCATTATGTCACAAACTCAAAAGGACAAGTTTGGTGAAAAATCAATCGATGGAATATTCTTGGGATATTCTGTAAATTCTCCTAACAAGAGAATTTATAATTTATCTACAAAGAGTATTGAGGAGCATTATGAAGTCAAGTGTTTACGCTATACGGCTCCTCCCGAAGGCAAAGGACCAGAAAATCTGTTTCAGTATGATAGTTTCTTTGACTCATTTAATATTCCGACCCCTGAGAATGTTGATGATGAAGAAACTATTGTCACTCTTCTACATGGTTTGGATATTAATGTAGATCACACTTCATCTGCACCACCTGTCCAACCTAATACATCTTCCACCTCAGCATCAACACCATCAGTTGATGCACCAATTCTAACAACAGATCCTCCATCACCTCAACCGTTAGATATGGCTAGTCCTTCAGAAGAAAATGTTGAAGCCAATGATCCTCCATCCGAGAACAATGCTACTGAAGGAGATCTTAATAATTTGGAATTACTTATTGTGCATAACTCAATTCCACAGACTCGGATTCATAAGACTCACCCCACTGATAATATCATTAGTGAGTTAAGTAAAGGTGTTCAAACTAGACATCAATTGGCTGTGACCGACACGTCTGCTTCAACTTCTGAAGCATCTCCTACAGCCTCCTTGGAATGTCTTGTAACTGAAATGGAAGAATGTTTTCTATCTCAATTTGAACCAAAGAAAACAGCTGATACATTAAAGGATCCGCATTGGGTTGAAGCAATGCAAGAAGAACTGCATCAATTTGAGAAGCTGAAAGTTTGGGAATTAGTTCCTCTACCCAAGGGTGTCCATGCAATTGGAACTCATTGGGTATATCGTGTGAAGAAGGATGACCGCGGTGTAGTGGTTAGAAATAAGGCACGATTAGTAGTTCAAGGATTTACACAAATTGAAGGATTGGACTACGATGAAGTATTCGCCCCTGTAGCTAGATTGGAATCAATTCGCATTTTTTTGGCTTATGCTTCATTTAAAGGTATTCGGGTTTATCAACTAGACGTAAAGAGTGCTTTTCTTTATGGACAAGTTGTGGAGGAAGTCTATGTCAGGCAACCTCCTGGATTTGAAGACTCGGTTCATCCGGATTATGTCTGCAAGTTAGACAAGGCTTTGTATGGTCTTCACCAAGCACCACGAGCATGGTACGAGAGGCTGTCTACACATCTACTCAAGCATGGATTTTCCAGAGGACAGATTGACAGCACTCTCTTTACAAAAAGGTCCAAAAACGATTTGTTACTTGTGCCGGTATATGTGGATGACATCATCTTTGGCTCTACAAGTAATGCTCTCTGCAAGGAATTTGAGCAACTTATGAAGTTTGAATTTGAGATGAGTGCAATAGGAGAACTCAAATTCTTTCTAGGTGTCCAAGTTGAACAATCTGACAAAGGCATTTATATCTATCAGTCAAAATATGTCTTTGACATGTTGACTAGGTATAATTTGCATGATTGTAAGACTTATGGCACCCCCATTGAGGTATCTCACAAACTTGGACCAGCTGAGGAAGATGATGAGTGTAACGAGAAGGACTATCGTTCAATGATAGGTTCTCTCATGTACCTTACTGCTTCAAGACCAGATATTGTTTTTGCTGTTTCTTTGTGTTCCAGGTACCAAGCTCATCCGAAGGTTTCTCATATGAAGGCAGTTCAGCGGATTTTTGGGTATCTCAAATATAGACCCACTCTTGGTCTATGGTACTCAAATGAAGACGACTTCACTTTGACTGCGTATTCAGATTCAGATTATGGTGGATGCAACAAGGATAAGAAGTCCACATCTGGTGGATGTCAGTTTCTTGGACCGCGCTTAGTGTCATGGCAGTGTAAAAAGCAGACAACCGTTTCAACCTCCACAGCCGAGGCTGAATATATTGCTGCTACCAGCTGTTATTCACAGGTTCTGTGGATTCAGCATCATCTTTGCGATTATGGTTTCATCTTAACTCTTACTCCTATACATATAGATAACACTGCAGCCATACCTATCACAAGCAATCCTGTACAGCACTCTAAAACAAAACATATAGAGATATGATTTCACTTTATACGGGATTGCTATGAGAAACACCTTATTGACCTTATCCAAATAGAAACACTTAAGCAAAAGGATGACTTGTTTACTAAGGCCTTTTCCCGTTCTCGTTTTGATGAATTAGTTTCTATGCTTGGCTTACGATTTTTTAAATCGTTACAGTGACGTTGATTTTACATAAAAAAAAAATCGCAAGAGCCACACTTTATACTTCTTAGTTTTAAAGTAATGCATTATTGCTACATCTATAAAAAGACGTTGGGTTGTGTCTGTAAACAACTTGGGATATGATAGTACATTAAGTATCATTCACGAAATGCAAATGTTCACTGTTATATCTGATGTATCAGTAGGTTTATTAATGTATTTATCATAAATTTCTTAACATACAGCTTCATCATATGATATGTTCATAGGCAACTCTCTATTTGTTCTCGGAGATATTAAACAGTAATTTCAACTACTTGTTAATTTTATGTAGTAAACATCATATGACGTACGGCGGTGTGTCTTAATTCCTATATTTAATATGGTCAATTTTTCTATTCTAAAATTTTATATCAACTTATTTGGGGGATATAGTATTGGTTTCCTTTGTTGTACGTCGGTACAGACCTGGTCTCTGGTACTATATCTTAAAAATTAAACAACTGCGAGTTAATCAGACTTGCAAAATCTTAGAGCTTCAAATACAAATACATACTTAAGTCAAGTTAAGTCGCTTTGTTGTACGGAAGTATAGACCTGTCACCAATGACTTGACAAAAATTGATTTTGTTTACACCTGCATCAAGATAAGTCGCTCTGTTGTACGTAAGTACAGACCTGTCACCAATGTCTTGATTTTTAAAAATAAATTTCATATAATTTTTCTTTAATATAAAGATTAACCATATGTAGATGTTAGGAGTATGTCATATGTGTGAATTGCAAAAGATTGAACATATTAACAATAAAAGGTTATCTCTGATGAATGAAGTTGTTTAAGCGGATAATAATATGAACAATTGTCTTGAACTGTGTGTTATTAAATTTATTTTAAATATGTTATGTAAATTTAAAGAGGACAAGTATACTGATAATTGGAATAACAGCAAACATATGTAAAGTAATGTATGATGACTTAATATGATCCCTAACCAGACCCAAAACAATCCCGTCACCAAAAATAGTGTATTTGTTTTGAATTCTTAGTTAAGTTATAATTATTTTAATATTTTTTTTCTTACTTAAAGTCAAATGTCACTGAATAGCCAAAACCGACTCGCGAAAGAATTTGAAAGTTTTAGGAATTTTCAAAATTTTAAGTCTGTGACACTCACTGAGTGTCGCATAGAGTGTCGCCTGCGAGTGTCGCCTATAGTATGGAGTATATAAATGCCACCCTGCGGCATTTATCATCACATTTCCTGCGACACATACGATTCTGCGTCACTCGCTCTCGTTTACGCGACACTTGCTCTGTATCGATTTTTGCTGCGATTTTTTGAAGATTTTTGAAATCTGTGCTTTGAATCTTGTTCTTCTACTTCACACGAACATTAAGGTACTAATTTCAATCAAAATCCTTCATTATTTAGTGATAATCTGTAGGTTGTAGTTACGGGTTTTAGGGTTTGGGTGATTTCGAACGTATTGAGGTGTATAAAGGGTTAATATCGTGTGCATTATTATCGATATACATGTATCTCCCAAGTTATTACCCTAGGTTAGCTTAGTTTTTCAATTTTGTAAAAATTTGAATCTGGGTTTATGGTTTCTGGGTTTGTGTTCATCTTTGCGACACTCGAAGCGACACTCGCCTTAAGTGTCGCAACATGGTACTTCAAACACTAACTGCGGCACTCAACTTGAGTGTCGCCTTTTTGCCATGCGTCACTTGATTAAGTGCCACCTTGTCTCTTGCGACACTTACCTTAAGTGCCGCCTTTAAAGGAATATCAATTAGTTGCGTCACTTAATTAAGTGCCGCCTTGTCTTTTGCGACACTTACCTTAAGTGTCGCCTACAGTTGTCCTTAAGTGTCGTCTTATATATTGTATGCACTTATGCGACACTCAACTGAGTGTCGCCTCTTGATTTGCAATGCAGTGACACTTACCTCAGTGTTTCATGGTGATTTTTAAGGCTTCTGAGCGACACTCACCCGAGTGTCGCTACTTCTAGTAGCGACACTTCTTAAATGTCGCCTAAAAGTAATTTTGAAAGAACGGTTTATACTTTATTTACACTAACGGTATAACTTTTCTTTGTGTATTATCTATGTCTTATTTTTGTGCAGATGGCAAACTTAGCTATTTATGCTCGCCGCACGCAGCCACGACATAATGTGGTGGCTTTTCTCGATGATACGCACGCCAACTCAATTCCGTTTCATCCGATGATTCAGTTTTTGCGTCGCTCAAGGATTCACACTGCTATCACCGCTTCATGTCCAATCTACCTGAATCAAATCGAGGAATTTTATGCAAATGCTGTGATTAACACAGAAGGCGACTATCGAAGGATTTTATCAACTGTTTTTGGTCATCGTATTGAAATTACGGAGGATACGATACGAGAAGTGTTGGGATTTGATGACAATTCTGAGTTTCCAACTCAGTTTGAGAACAGTTTTATCGCTGGTGGTCTTCAGTGTATGGGTTATCCGACTATTCCTCCAGATCAATACAGGAAACAACATTTGAGCAGAGTCTGGAGGTACTTAGCACACATTATCATTGTGTGCCTCTCGCCAAGGAAGGCGGGATTCGATGGGATGAGTTATGGAACGATCTCTCTGATGCTGGGTTTGGTTTACAACAAACCTTTCAACTACTCTGGATACATCTTTGGGCATCTAGTGGACAATCTACGAGCTGGAAATAACATGTGGTTTATGTATCCACGTTTTTTGCCGCTGATCCTGAATTCCCTGAATCTAGGGATTCAGCCTGACCCAAGGTCGATTCTGACCTTGACTCCGATGCTGGTCAGGGTATTTGGGGATTGTGCAACACCCCCAAAGGGTCAGGCAGTTCTGCCTGATGTTCCGTTATTCGGCCACGTGATTGATGAAGAATATGTGGCTCCGCCGGATAATGGGTTTCTTGATATTGCAGGTCCACCACCGCAAGTTGATGAAGCGGTTTTGGAAGAAGTTCTGGTTGACATTGAGAATTTTCCAACTTCTACACCTGCTGCTGCTGCTACAACCTCTGCTGCAGATAAGGGCAAGCGGGTTCGGGATTCTTCGGACACAGAATCCGATGATGTTCCTCAACAACGTCGTCAACGAACCTCGACTGCTGCTTCTGATGACCTTCAGCCACAGCCGGAATTTTTGAAAAAACTGATGGATGATATGGCGCAAATGAACCAGATGCTTCAAGATCAACAGGCTCTCATTCAGGTTCAAGCGTCAAGAATTTTGGAGTTAGAGTCCACGGTTGCTCGTGTACCGGATCTTGAGCGTCGTGTATTAGATTTGGAATCTCTGGCTGTGGTTCCGGGGGAGTTAGATCCTGAAACCACAGGCCATGATAATGTAAATGTAATCAATGATTCTGATATTAATGAAAATATTAATTTGGATTACTTTGCGTCGTCAGCTCACGTACCTGGCCAACCAGTACCATTAAATGTAGATTACTCGCATGCTAATCTTGAATATCTACAAAGTCTTGTATTTGGAACAACTACAAATGTTGAAAATGAGGGTCCAAACATGTTTGCCGATGATGTTAAATTTGAACCTGATGAGGTTTCTGATGAAGATGAGTTCGAGGATAATCCATATGAGGAGGTAGAATCAGATGATGATACCGTTCCTGCTGCTACTTCTGCAGAACCATCTTCCCATTCTGCTGGTACTTCAACATGCACTGCTCAACCTAGAAAGTATCCAGAATGGATTTTGCCTCCAACGCCCGAGTTGAAAAGATGCCGAGCATATTCTGTTCGTGGAGACTTATCTGGGCTTATAAAAAACTGGAAATTCGATGCTGATTTTCGATTGTTTGTCATCAAAAGGCAAGATGGCATTCAATATTTTAAGGCAAGGCTAGATCATTTGACTACATTACCGAAGGTTTATCTAAATCGACTAGCTCAAATGAATATGATAAATCCCACTGATAATCGAGAAGCTGAATTCTTTCAGCAAATACTGCGTCGAGAAATAAATACGAAGAAATTTAAATGGATTCGACCAGTAATGGGAATTAGATTTTCAAATAAGAAGAAGTTGGACCCGAGGACGCGCCAACCCATATACGGTTATCATTATCCTCCAACCAAGAATCTTACCCAAGTGCCATTTGAAAAGTTACCATTTGATGTGCTGGGAAATTTTAGGTTCTGGTGGTATGACACAGTTACTGTTGAGGCGGTTATTGAATATTTTTCTCAAAAGGGACCGGGACGTGATGCTAAAGAATGGAAACATGTTACTGGCTACACTCTTAGAGTTTTTGATCCTCTTAGCCTGATTAACATGTCAAAGAATGATCTTTAAGCTCTTCACAGTAATACATTGCAATTTGATATGATTGATCAAGAAGATGATGTGAGGTTTCAGAGAGTTGTGGATCTCTGCATTGCTAAGGGAATTCATGCTGGTGGGAATCTCCCAACAGACTGGATCTGATATTGAAGATATTTTTAAAGACCAAGCTAAAGACACGGGGGAGTTTGTTGAGTCATATTAGTGTGTCTATCAGTTGGTCTTGGGTCTGTAATAGCTTAGATTAGAAAATAGATAATTTTCTGTTTTGAGTGACACTTATCTAGTGTCGCATTCAGGCGACACTTAATAAGTGTCACACTAGGGTTATGATCTGCGACACTTAGCAAGTGTCGCAGGATCAATCTGTTTGTATATATAGAGCCATCACGGCTCATTGCAAAGGTTGGACAAAACCTTTGCACAACTTGTCGACTAAAACCTCTGTAAACAAGCTAGTATTCGTTAGTTATTGAAATATAAAGCATTCTTATTCAATATCTCATTGTGTTGATTTATATTTCATGCTCGTTACTTCAATCGTGTGATTCCGCCACACAATTGATTCTAGTCATTCAATCTAGATCCTAGGTTAAAGGACAACAAACAGGACATCCAAATGGTTTAAGAAAGCTAACCAAAGGTTTGCTATTCAGAAATAACTCATATGGTGTCTTGTTGTGAGGCTTAACAACTAATACCCTGTTCTGGACAAAACAAGCAGTGCTAATTGCTTCTGCCCAGAAGGTCATTGGTAGTTTAGCATCTGCTAACATGGTTCTAGCAGCCTCAATAAGTGTCCTATTCTTCCTTTCTGCTACTCCATTCTATTGTGGAGTTCTAGGAACACTATATTGTCTATCTATACCTTTTGATTCACAGAATTTGTCCATCTCTTGATTTCTAAACTCTGTTCCATTATCACTTCTAATGATCTTTAGCTTTCTATTGGTTTGGTTTTCAATCTTAATGATGAAGGACCTTAGTATGTCTCCAGTCTCATCTTTGGTTCTTAGAAAGTATACCCAACTAAATCTGCTATAATCATCAGTAATCACTAGGCAATATGACTTCTTACATATACTACTCACATTTGTAGGTCCAAATAAATCCATGTGCAGTAAATGTAAAAGTGAGTCAATAGAGTTCAGTGTTTTGGTCTTATAAGAGGATTTATGTTGCTTGCCTTTTTGACATCCAACACAGTGGTCATCACATGAATATGTTTTCTCTGGTAAACCTCTGACAAGTTTTCCTTTAACAAGTTTGTTTATTGTTTTAAAATTCATGTGACACATCCTTCTATGCCAAAGGTCAGATTCATCAACAGTTGCTTTTGAAATAAACAACTCAATTCAGGTTTAGATACAAACTTAGCCAATTCACAGCTATACATGTTGTTCTTTCTGGGAATTTTCATCAAAATCATTTTAGGGTCAAGAACAAATTTCTCAGAAAGAATACAACATTCTGTGTCATTAAAGAACACTGGGTTCTTTTTCTCAGCTATTTGGCTAACACTTAACAAGTTGTACCTCAATTATTCAACAAAGTACACATCATTGAAGCTCATCTTATCAGTGTTGACATTTCCCATCCCTGTAATCCTTCCTCCTCTAGGATTACCTCCAAAAGCTACAGGACCTCCACCAATAACTTTGAAGTCCTCCAATCTGCTTCTGTCTCCTGTCATGTGCCTAGAGCATCCACTATCAATGTGCCATAGGCTTTTCTTCTTACTCTGCACATATAAAGGACAAATGATCAGTTTCTCTTGGGAACCCAAACCAATTTGGTTGTGGGTTTCCCTTTTTGATCAACAGCATCAACTCTTTTGAAAGTTATTGATGCTGATGTCAGTTTAGTTGGTTTCTAAACCCAACTAATGTTTGACGTGACAGAATTAAGTGGTCTGGCAGAATTAATTTCTGAATCACTTCTATTTTGCCTGGCAGAACTAAAGTTGGTTAACTTTTTCCTAGCATAATTAACATTGTTGTTTTGCTTGGCAGAATTAAACTTTGTCATAGTCATTTTAGTTCTGTTGGCATTAACTTTGGTCAACACTCATGCATTTCTTTTTGGTTAAACAGAGCTAACTTTTGCCTTTGACTTTTTGACTATACTGGCAGAATTAACTTTTGTTTTGAAATTTTGATGGTTAATTATGTCAGCAGTAGTCCATGATGATTGTTTAACCCGTTGAAATCTTGGGTTATTATAACAATCATTTTGAAGATGATTAAATCTTCCACAGATGAAACAAGCTTTCTCATCAACCCTTTTGAAATTAGATCCAAGTTTTTGAGAAACCATTTGATTCCAATTTCTTTGGTTTCCTCTTGAATTTTTCTTTGATTTTGAAGACGATGATGAGTTAGCTGAACAAACACACTTAGTACATTTAACAACAACAATTTTATCATTTACTGGTGTGTTAACAGATGTACTAGCACATTTCCCTTTCAGATTATTCAAGTTCATCTTAGCTCTTTCTTGAAACAATTTCTTACCCTCTGCTAGTTTCTCAGCTTTAAACTTAGATACTAGCCCAGTAACAGAGTTAAGTTTTGAATGAAATCTCTCATTTTCCTTAGGTTCTTCCTCATTATCTGAAATCCACTCAAATACCTCAACCTTTTCTAGATCATTTGCATTTTTGTTCAATGTTGCAACAGGATCTGCTTGCTTAACCTCATCTATCATTTTCTCCTTAAGCTTACTTATGTCTAACTCAGTTTTAGGAGGCATGTATGTGTGGTTGTAAGGTGGAGGTACACTGTTAAGATTATAACCTAAGCCAGTTTTAATCTTATCATGGATTTGATTCTTAATCAGATTTTGAACACTTTCAGAAGCAATCTCTAGCTCGGCCACTATAAGTTTGATAATTTCTTTCTCAGCAGTGACTTCAGCTAGCTTCTTATATAACTCATCAACCTTATTTTGAAAAATATCCTTTTCATACTGAGCATACTTAAGATCATAATCATATTGTTCCTCATTTTTCTTGTATGCTTTTATCTGTTTTTCTAGATCTTCTATTTCTAAGGTTGTGTGTTGGCTTCTAATGTCCCAATCCCTAAGTTCCTTGCAAATATTAGCATTATGATCTCTGTAGTGTTTAACAGTTTTCTTATACACATTAGAATATAATTTTGCTTGTACCTCATAAGGGACTTCATCTGATGTGTCTTCTTCTCCAACAGACATCAAAGCATGATTCTGAGGTTCCATTTCTGCTTGATCATTCCAATCATAACCCATACCATCCTGTGAAACAAGAGCATTTGGTGTAGATTCTTGAACAGGAATGGTTCTTTTCTGAGGACCATTGTATGCAGCATTGTATCCCCCAGATCTCTGTCCATTTCCCTCTTGCCTTGGAGATCTGCACTCTCTAGCAAAATGACCCAATTTGTGGCAGTTGTAGCATTCCACTTTGCTTTTATCAAACCCCACATTGTCATCTCTTTTTCCTGCAAAGTTGTTCCTTCCTGTCCTCTGCAAGAACCTTTTTACCCTCATGGTAATCATTGCCATCTGCCATTTGATGTCCATTTCCTCTAGATCATCAGGATTCACTTGCTCTAATTCTTCATTAGTCAGTGAGGAGTTCACATGACTAGCAAAGAAAGCTTCTACCACTTGATCTGTAGACTTTTCTTGTGTCACAGATAATGAACTAGATCCTACACCTTTCACAACGGTACAGATCCATAACTCTTTGGATCTACCTTGGACCTTCCCATGGACATGAATGCAGCCTTATGAGAGCCTTGTGCTTCACCAACACTTTGTTTTCTACTTTCAACTTCAGGCTCAAAAGCTATGAGATCATTGTATAGATCATTGAGCTCCTTGTCATCTAAATCACTTCTTTGCCTTAGACCAACTGTGTACATGGTCCATTCCTCACCCAAAGATCTTAAGAACTTTCTGTTAAGATCATCTTTGTCTATGACAACTTTGTGATTCTTAAGCTCACCAACTAGCTTTTTATACCTGTTGAACACTTGAGTCAAGGTTTCAGACTTGACAGAGCTAAAGTTCTCAAACTGCTGTTTGAGCATGGACCTTTTGTTCTTCTTGGTGCTTTCATTCCCTGCAAATCTCTTATCCAACTCTTCTATAAGCACCTTAGCATCATCAACCTGCTCAAACTCACTTTGATACTCATTTGGAATGGAGAGTAACAGAGTGCTTAGAGCTTTGAGTTCTGTAGCTCTTTCTCTTCTTTCTTGCTCAGTTGTTGGTGTACCCCTTGGCAATCTTACACCATTAGCATCAGTTTTATGCTTGGGACCATTTTCCACAACGTCCCATAACTGATAATCAGTGAGCAATGTGTGTTGCTTGATTCTATTCCTCCACATATTGTATTCATCAGGTCTAAGAATAGGAATTCTAGACACCTGGATACCATCTACAAATTCTGATGTCATGCTAATAATATCAAGCTTAAAGATGAACTAAACCTCAAATGCTCACTGCACTATCCCAGATCTTCCTAAATTCAAAGCTTACACAAGCTTTGATACCAATTGTGGGGTCCCACAATTACACTTGTTTACACAAATGAATTGACACAAGCAATGAATTCTTAACAAGAAGTTTGCAGAATAACACTTGTCAAGTAGGAAGATTATGTTTATTACTTGTAATGCAATTGAAACAGATTTGTAAGTAATGTAAGAACACAATTGATTCAATATCCAAAAGCTTCAATATTATTATTTCAATAATACGGATACACTTTGTTGTACCAGGGTTACAAAGAAACCTTGAAGCTAAGTTACAACTTGACTAGAAACTCACATACAACCATAGGACATACTTATAAACTAAACAACTTGTATAAAATCTATACAAAATCTACTTTTCTAAGACAAGTTTTCTTGGAAACACGCCAACATTAAATGCATTACCATTCCTTATCTGCTGCGTGCACTATTCCTTAAAAGCATGTCTGCAGTAGGTGTACTTGTGTTGCAGAGTTGGTAGAATGCAGATCCACTGAGTAGTATTAACAAAATGATGAGCAACACTAACAGAATGAACTGGCAGAACCAATCTTTGCATTTCTTCAATCTTGGCAGAACTAACAATGGAAACACTTGGCAGAACTAATGATAAGATGACTAGCAGAACTAACTCTGGAAAACTTTGTCTTCAATAAATGAACAGAGCTAACTCTACCAGCAGAACTAAGTCTTCAAGCACCAACAGAATTAACTTTCAACAAGGCTAACACTTAGAATATTTGAACATTTGATCTCCAGCACATTTTAGCCCAACAATCTCCCCCTAAACTTGATCTTGCCATGAACAGATTCAAGTTTTCTTCTTCAAGCTCTTCTCAAATTCTTTCCTGATTTCAGCAGCTCTTTTCTTTCTAATTTCTTCATTTTGAACAACATATTTTTCAAGTGCTCTTTTGTAGTATTGCTGAACTTCATGAACTAAAGAGGCAGCTATATCCAGATCATCACATTTAATGGTTAGAGAGATCATAGAGCTTAGCTGTCCCACATTCCATGGATACTCTGTGCCAATGAAGAAGTAGGCAAATACTCCACTTTGTAGCTGCACCAGATGTACTCCATTGTGTGAATAGCAGTACCATGCCTTTGCTCTTGATCTGTCCTTGTAGAAATCATTCTCAGCATCCATCTCATACAGAATAGAGAGACTATTGTAGACAATGTGCTCATCACTATGCTTCTGTGCATTTTGATATTTTCTCATTGCAATTCTCCACATGTCATCCAAATCATCTCTAGATAAAGTCTTTAAGGATTGAAATTTCTCCTCTGTGTTTCCAGCCCTCACAATCTTTAAACATTTTCTCATCTGGCCATCAGTTTCCCACATCCAATCAATCACAGGGAAATGTACTGCAATAGGCACCTTTGGGCTTTCAACTTCCACCATTGATCTTATCTGGTTCCAATCAACCACTTCTTCTTCAATAGGCTTTTCAGGTTCAGATGTAGAAGACACCACAGTAGGTACTTCTGTTTCACTTTCATCCTGATCATTCCTCACATCCATTCTTTTTCTTCTTTTGAGATGAAGGGTTTCTGTTGGAATTTTCTTCTTTAATGCATCAAGATCATTTTTTTCCTTTTTCTCCATTTCTGCCTTTGCCTTTGCAATTTCTGCCATTCTTTGTTGTTTCTCTTTTTCTGCAGCTGTCAAAGTTTTAACTTGAGTAGCAGCTCCACTCCTGGACTTTTCTTCTAAGGCTCTTTTTGTGCTCTCTTCAATGTCCCTTTGAATTTTTAGATAAATTCTCTCCAGATCATAAAAGTCCATAGACATAAGCTCCTTTAGAGTTCTCCCAGTGTTGTTCTTAACTACTCTGGCATACTGACCTAACAAAACAATAAACTCTTCGAAAAATAGACATAAAGATAAGGCGATAATGGAATAATGATGTCATTGATAGAGACCGTACCTCTTTTATACTCCCTCCGTCCCAAAATTATTGTCCATAGAAAAGAAACACGCAGTTTAAGAAAATATTTTTATAACATACATATAAAGTAGGGTAATAATAGGAAGTTTGGTTAATTATATCATACTACTTTTGGAAGTGGACAATTATTTTGGGACGTCCAAAAAAAGAAACATGGACTATAATTTTGGGACGAAGGGAGTATGTGAAAACATAATAACGATCTAGCTCAGATTTTTTAGATCTTGATCTAGGATACAATAACATTGAATTAATCATAAAGTGCGGAATAACTATAAGAACATCAATGTTATCTCAAGCCTCAATTTTATTCGATCACAATAAAACGGTTACACGATTGCAACAGGATCAAGAATACCTTGATCTTGAGGCTAAACAAAAACTCTTAGACGTCTACATTATGTGTGCACACTATTTCCTACGTCCCTAATGTCTCTTTATATAGTAGAGATATTAGGGTTTACAAGAAAACCTAACTTGCATAGGAATTAAACTTAATATTAGACATTAAGTCCTTCTAGTTTCATCATTCTTTATTTATGCATATTTTGATTTGTAATCATCTAATCTAGAATCCCTACAGAGTATATCTTAAAATATAAATGTCCTAGTTGGGACTATTCTTAAGTTGACATTCTTTTTATATTTAATAATTATATACTCGTATAAATTAAAATCATATATTTTTATATAAAAATATGTGTGACACGTTTCTGATTTTCTCAATTGTATGATCACCAAATGTAATAAAATATGTAAGACTCGCGGGTGCCACAATACTATATATATGTATATACATGTTGAAAGCCTACATAGGTAATCTTCATGCAATCTACAACAATGGAGACGCATATAGTTTTTACTTTTATTGTTTCCTGTCTTTTACTCTTCGTTTACATTGTGCTCAACAAGAAAGTCGAATCCTCGATATCTTTAAACATGCCACCAGGCCTACAAAAGCTACCTCTAATCGGAAACATACACCAAAACATGGTCCCATCATGCATGTCCAACTTGGCCAAGTCTCTACAGTTATTGTTTCATCACCTCAACTAGCGAAAGAGGTGCTTAAAACACATGATATTGCACTCGCCGATCGTCCCAAGACTTTTGGGAGTGAGCTTGTATTGTATGGAAACACTGATATTGCTCTTGCCCCCTACGGAGAGTATTGGAGAAAAATGAAAAAGATATCATCTTTAGAACTACTTAGCGCCAAAAAAGTTCGATCTTTTAGTTCAATCAGAGAGCAGGAGGTTGACCGTTTCATGGAAATTCTCAATTTATCTTGTGGGAAAGCTGTAAACTTGCACCAAACCGTCACGGAAGTGATTAATGATATTGTTTGCGTAGCTTCTTTTGGAAGAAATTGTAAACACCAACAAGCTCTAATAGAGTTCTTGGATGAGTTTGCAAGAGTAAAGAGTGGCTTTTATCTAGCAGAATTGTTTCCGAATTATAAGTTTCTTTATGTGATGACTGGACTAAGATCAAAGTTAATGAAACTGCACAAGACTCTTGACAAGATCATTGATGACATCTCGGAAGAACACGAATGTAAACAAATAGACGGTGATGCACAAGAGGAAGATCTTCTGGATGTTCTTCTCAGAATCAAAGAGGAAGGTGGTCTGGAATTTCCCATCACTAACAACAACATTAAAGCTGTTTTTGTGGTACGTTCATATATCATAATCTATAAGTATTTGCCCTAACCTTTATCCGTTTTGTTAAATCAATCGATCCACACTCGAAGCAAATTTTTAAAATTTTGAAATCCATTTTTTGTAGAGACTTCTTATGGAGTAATTCAGTAACTTGAATACACTATGTATTGAATATGGAGTCGATCTTCTCTAGTAATTTTAATAGTCTTTATGACAACCTATATAGATAACTTCTTTTGATTAAAGTAGATAACTACTGCTTGCTTGAAATATAACCTAATAATACTCCGTCTAAAATTTTGGTACCCATGTCAAAATCAGTAGTGAAAAATAAAAGTCAATTAGTAGAAACCAGTGGTGGATCCGGGATCTTAAATTACCCGTTGCAATGGTATCCTAATTTTTCAGAACCCGTAGCACAGACAAGAAATGCAACTAAAAATGTTATTTTCAATAGACATTACACTGCGTATTGAGAATGAACCCGTAGCAACGGCTACCTCTACCTTTTACATGGTTCCAGCCCGAGTAGAAACATGAGCCAAATAAAGACTGTACATATGATTACTTATAAGGTGTCAATTATCTTTGAATTAAGTTAATAACAATAATTGGGAAAGCTTGTTGACTATTGAGGTAGTTGATGTTATTCCCTCACCCACCCCCTTTCTCCGTACCTAATAGAAGTTTTTAATGTTTTTTTGTTGCCACATTGTCGCACCCCCAATACACGTGGCAGCGGAAATGAGAGGTGTCACGGGGGCGCCGACCAAATCAAATATCATCAACACAAAGATCAAGCAAACGACCTCTATATGAGACGTTTAAAAATATTACATTACCATAATTCAAATGTTTACAAAATAATTCTGGAGTTCGCATAAACCGATTAGAGATTTCTAATACATTATTGAATTTACAAAATACAGCTACATGCAATCTAATCTCTTGATGTTTTGAAAACAATGCGACTCGAGCTAAGCTTTCCAAAAGCTTCCTACTGCGGCGGGTTACCTGAGAAATACATACTAAAAGGTCAACATAAAGTTGGTGAGTTCGTAGGTTTGTTAAGTAATCAGTTGCTAAAATGATCCACAAGATTTCCAAGTTTTGCATCATTCGTCAATGATAAGTAAAAGTATCGTTATCCAACGACAAGTAAAAGTATTGCATACAGCAATATAAGTATACCATTTGCATGAGTCTCATAGTCAAGCTTAACGTTGTTTGCCTCCGGTAAGTGTACTAATCCGATACACTTCTAAATCACAAGTAATACTGCGCCCGTGGGTTGGCTAGCGCGACTAGCCCGGACGAGGTTTGTCAAACCCTGATGGTACCACCCAATAATACTCACGCACAAATTTTAATGACTATCATAAGTAGAGGACTTTAGTGGATTATTCAGGTCTCATGCAATCCGTACAGAAAAGTTATTTCCAGTACTTGTGATCATAAAGCAGTTTATAAAACAGTTGTATGTATTCTCACCCCAGTGAAAAACAGTAAAAAGGGGCTACGAAACTCACCAGAGATAAGCAGGTAGCAAGCAATATCAAATATTAGCAAGTAGTGAGTGTTCTCGTTCCCGTATGCAACCTCCTAACGCCCTAAACGTATGAGGTTGTATAAGTAGATGTCTCAAAAGACCATCTATAGCGATTGTATAAGTGGGGGTTAATGTCCACTTAAGCCAATCGGGTAGGTGGGGGTTTTATGTCCACCTAAAGCTAGTTCATCAACTAGTATGTCCAAATAAGTTGTTCAAGTTCGTTTATCAAAACGCGTACGACCCGTTGGTGAAAGTTTGTAATAATAATTCGTTAAAACATTATCATTATGATGTTGTATCGTGTGCTTACAAAGCATGTTTATGTGTTATCGAGTTATATCGTATAAGTTTAGATGTTACATGAAGTTCAACACTTAGTGTGAAATCTAGTTTTAAAGTTTCTGTTTTAGGCGTCACTTAGGGCGTCACTTAGGGGCGTCACTTATGGGCGTCACTCAGAGGCGTCACTCAGGGGCGTCACTTAGTTGGTTAGCGGCACTAGGTCAAGTGACGTTAAATGTGATTTTTAAGTTGGCGGCGTCACTTGGGGTAGTGACGCTATATGCGGCACTTGGTTCAGGCGTCACTAATGGTAAGTGACGCTATAGGCGTCACTTGGGTAAGTGCCGCTGGTAGGGCGGCACTTAGGCCTGATCAGATTTTTAATTTTATTCCAAGTGTTCTAAGTGTCGGTTTTTCATTCGGGAAACTTTTTAAATTTAGTTTTTGGTCCAAGTTACTAATTAAGTCAACCAAACCCATTTTTGTTAACACTTTCCAAATATAGTAAGTTTTTCGAAAACAAGCCACTTTTGTTGACTTGGTCAAACTTACTCGGTTTGACCCGAAACTTTCACTCAACCCAAATATCAGTTTATAGGGTCTAAATATGATGTCGGAGTTCACCAAAAGTCTTGGTTTTTATAAAAGTCCAAAAACAGTCCATATTTATGTTTTTCGGTTTTGTCGGTTCACTTCCTCTATTTTTCTTAACTAGTTATATTCCGAGTTAGAGTCCACAATTTTTACCAGTTGTTCTACCATGTGTCTAGAGGTTAACTTAATTTTTCCAGTAATTATAGTGTCCATCTTGATAGGTATAAAATTTATGGGTAGAACCATACTCAGTTTTTAAGCACATGCAGACTAGTCGCATAGATTCGTATTTATGTGAAAATCCGTAGATTTCTGGAAAGAGCCATAGCAGAACTTTTTGTAGATCTTTTCAGTATGCAACTTTAAAAAAAATTCATCTTCTAATTCTTTGTAGAACTTAAGTTATGGTCGATTTACTAAACTGACTTTTCTGAGACAGATTATGTAAGTTTGAATATAATTTATAAAAACGATTTTTGTCAATGGTTTTGGACATAAACATGATAGATGAACTTTATAACATGTAAATAAACATTATGTAAGTAAAACTAATGAAGAGTTTAGGTGATTTATACCAACAAGATGAAGAACAAGTGATGATGAGGAAGATGATGTTCTTGAGGTTGAAAAACCCTAGCAAATGGTGGTGGTTGATGGTGATTTAGTGGTGGTGGTAATGGTGGTTCTTGGGTGGTGAAAGGGACTGAGTTTTCTGAAGTTTAGAGAGGGGAAGAGTGTGAGAGAGAATAGAGAGAAAGTGGAAATGGGTGGAGTGTAGAATGAGGAGTGAGGTGGAGTGTGGGATTGATATCCTTGCATGAAATTTGAATGGGGGAGGGGAATGGGCAGCAAAAAGGGAAGGAGAGGGGTGGCTGGTCGTTCTCATGGGCCCCACCAAGGGCATTATGGTCATTTTTCATTCCTAGCTTAATTTGTTGCGTTTTACGTTTGTTTACTCCTTCGGTTTGGTGTTAAATGTTTAATACGCGTTTTTAAGTAACGGTTTAAGTTTCAATATTTTTATTTGAAGTATTTAATCTAAATACTTGAAAAAAAATTATAGGAAGGATTCGTTAATTTAGTGATCTCGATTTACGCGTTCGTTGTACGAATTTTAAATCGCGTGACGTTTTATTTGGACGTTTTTCGTTATCGTTTAAAGATACGGTATATTAATTGATAACTTTTCACTAATTAATATATTTTAGATTCAAAAGTGTATTTTGAATTTCGTTCGATTGCCGGTCGCGTTCTGCGCGTTTTCGTTGCGTTTGAGACGTTTTAATCGAAACGTCTAGGTTTTTCGGGTATTATTATATCAAATAATAATATATGATAAATAACTTATAAAAATAGAATTAAGTTATTTATAAAAATGTTTTCACCAACGTCGTATTTATACAGTGTCGGACTCCGTCCGGTTGTTTTGCACAATTTCACCAAATTGCGTAAGCGTAATTACAACTAATTACGTAGCGTAATATAAATCAATTACGGAGGTGTATATTCACATAAAATATACAAATAGATACAAGTAATTACAAGTATTTAGCCTAATACTAAACTAAACACACGTAATTAGGGTTTCTAGAGGGTTAATCAGTAGCCCTAAATCATCGGGTGTCACACACATCATACTTAACCTTTTTTTTTTCTTAAAAAATGAACACTTACAAACTAACAAAAAAAGTCTCGCGCCAATTATTTAAAGGCTTTGAAAGGCCTTAGAAAAACGTATAATTCTTGAAGTAAAGAAATCATCAAGTATAAACCCCAAAAGTAAACAAAAATAATCTTCCGTAGAGTGCAGATGAATATTGGTTATAGAGTCCCAACACGGCAACACGGTTAACATGTATATATATATATATATATATATATATATCCATACTGATGCAGGACATCTTTTCTGGAGGCACCGATACATTCACAATAACAATCGGATGGGCTATGATCACAATGAATTCTTAACAAGAAGTTTGCGGAATAACACTTGTCAAGTAGGAAGATTATGTTTATTACTTGTAATGCAATTGAAACAGATTTGTAAGTAATGTAAGAACACAATTGATTCAATAGCCAAAAGCTTCAATATTATTATTTTAATAATACGGATACACTTTGTTGTATCAGGGTTACAAAGAAACCTTGAAGCTAAGTTACAACTTGACTAGAAACTTACATACAAGCATATATTTCTGTCTAGTATCTTCTAACCATAAACCATAGGACATACTTATAAACTAAACAACTTGTATAAAATCTATATAAAATCTACTTTTCTAAGACAAGTTTTCTAGGAAACACGCCAGCATTAAATGCATTACCATTCCTTGTCTGCTGCGTGCACTATTCCTCAAAAGCATGTCTGCAGTAGGTGTACTTGTGTTGCAGAGTTGGTAGAAAGCAGATCCACTTAGCAGTATTAACAAAATGATGAGCAGCACTAATAGAATGAACTGGCAGAACTAATCTTTGCATTTCTTCAATCTTGGCAGAACTAACAATGGAAACACTTGGCAGAACTAATGATAAGATGACTAGAAGAACTAACTCTAGAAAACTTTATCTTCAATAAATGAACAGAGCTAACTCTACCAGCAGAACTAAGTCTTCAAGTACCAACAGAATTAACTTTCAACAAGACTAACACTTAGAATATTTGGACATTTGATCTCCAGCAGATTTTAGCCCAACAAAGGCACAAGCAGAATTGAGGGAAGCCTTTTTGGGGAAAGGAAAAATCACAAAGACAAATTTAGAAGATTTGTCCTAGTTGCAATCGGTTATCAAGGAAACTCTATGGCTTCACTCTCCAATCCCTTTGTTACTCCCACATGTATGTAGGGAGCAATGCAAAATTGGTGGTTACGATATACCTGTCAACGAGAAGGTGATTGTTAACTCTTGGGCGTGCTCAACCGATCCTGAGTACTGGGAGGATGCTGACATCTTTAAGCCAGAGAGATTTGAAAATACTTCAGTCGACTTCATTGGAACTAATTATCAATTTATACCATTTGGGTCAGGGAGAAGAATGTGCCCCGGTATATATTTTGGTTTAGTATCGGTACAAGTTTTTCTTGCTCAAATGCTATACTATTTCGATTGGAAACTTCCCGAAGGCTTAAATCCTGTAGATATTGATATGACAGAGACCAAGGGTTCATTAGTAGCAAAAAAGGTTCAATTGCATCTGATTCCTACACCCTATGTTCCCGCAAACTGAAATGTACCACAATCATACTACGGTGGTGTTTGGGTGGGCTTATTTTGAAGCTTATTGGCTTATTTCTAATGAACAAAGTAGTAATCGAACAACAGAATACACAAATACTAAATGATTACCTTGAATAATCAACAAACCAAACCGGCTCAAAGGCCAAAAACAAAACCAAGACTCGATCTCAGTTTTACAATAAAAACACTCAATGATTCTATATCAATAGATATAGATCATTCACACAAAACTAAACCTAACCAAGTATCAAGATGATACACAGCCGTATACAATGATATGAAACCCTAGATTTGATCGAGAGAGAATACAGAAACAATAACGAATAATAATACCTAAAACAAAAAATAAAACGTTTATATATTAACCTAAAAGAAATTACATAAAACCCCTTGAACTTCTGTCTTGAACACAATCAACCCAAAACTTCAAAAGACTTCAAATACAAGTTTCTTTTATTCCACTTTTGGCACCAAAACTTTTACTGCAAAATATAACAACCACAAACTCTAAACTGACAACAATTAGATTATTACCTTCCAACACCCCTCCATAATCTAATTGTGAAAGAGATCTTTTAATCCCAACTTACAGCACAATACATTATGTTGAGTTCCAGACAACCCTTTTGTAAAAACATCTGCTATATTATCATCAGAATTAATTTTTTCAGTTACAATGATACCTACATAAATCTTTTCTCTTACAAAATGAAGATCAATCTCAAAATGTTTGGTTTTCTCATGAAAGACTGGATTTGAAGCTATCTTTATAGCTGCTTTATTATCAACAAATACCTTTACAGGTATAATAGGTTTTATACCAAATTCATCTAACAATTTTAAAATTCAAATAACTTCACAACAAACATCAGCTAGAGCTCTATATTCTGCTTCAGCAGATGATCTAGAAACAGTAGCTTGTTTCTTACTTTTCCAATAAACAATTGAACCATTTAAAAACAAATAGTATCCAGTTACAGACCTTCTTGACATAACATTTTTACTCAAATCTGAATCAACATGTGCAAATAAATCTGCATTAAAATTCTTTGAGATGCAAATTCCTCTTCCAGGAGAACCTTTTAGATTTCTTAAAATTCTTAATGCATGCCTTAAATGTGACTTCAAAGGTGAATGCATAAACTGACTTAACACATGTACAGCATAGGCTATGTCAGGTCTAGTTAAAGTTAAATAAATAATCTTACCAATCAATCTTTGATAATCACTTATATTTTCTAAAGGTGAATCATCAAGATTGGTGTTACATGAAGCATTTATAACTAAATTTGATTCTAATGGAGTATTAACTGGTTTACATCCAAGCAGACCAAACTCAGATAACAACTCAAGATAATATTTTCTTTGTGATAAACATATATCTTCTTCAGATTTCAAAACTTCTATACCTAAAAAATATTTCAATATTCTCAAATCTTTTATCATAAATTTAGAGCTAAGAAAACTTTTAAATTTATTTATTTCATTAACATATTAACATTGTTTCCTGTTATTACAATGTTATCAACATAAACCGATAAAGCTACAAACAAACCACTATCAGATTTTATAAATAAAAAGTAATCATTTTTACTTTGAACAAAACCACATTCAACTAAAGCACAAGTAAGTTTTTCATTCCACTTCCTACGTGCTTGTTTTAAACCATATAAAGACTTTTTAAGTTTACACACTCTTTTATCATTTTCATTAAAAACACCTACTGGTAGAGACATATACATCCTCATCCAGTTCACCATATAAGAAAGCATTATTAACATCAAGCTGAAAAATATCTCATCCTTTATTAACAGTTAAATTAATTAAACATCTAACAGTAACCATTTTTACAACAGGTGAAAAAGTTCCATCAAAGTCAATTCCTTCCCTTTGATTAAAACCTTTAGCAACAAGTCTTGTTTTATACCTATCTATTTCACCATTAGACTTATATTTAATCTTATAAACCCATTTACAACCTATTGGTTTTCTTCCTATAGGTAACTTTGTAAGATCCCAAGTATCATTTCTATATAAAGCATCCATTTCAGAATTCATAGCATCAATCCAATACTGATTTTTACAAGCTTCCTGATAATTATTTGGTTCAACACTTTTATTCAAAGTACTCACAAAACAGAAATTATCATATGACAAATGAGAATAATTAACAACCTTTTCTATTCCATATTTAACTTTTCCTTCAACAACAAAAGGTTCAAATCTTTTTGGCATGGTAGTATCCCTTTGCGACCTTAAATTTAAACCATCATTTTGATTTTCATTATCTGAATTAAGATTGCCCTCAGGGAAGCTGTTTTCAGCATTTAGTGTTGCAGATGGTGAACTGTTACTAGTATGCTCATTTGAGCTATCTAGCATACTATCTCCATTGCCATCACTATCTTTATTATCTTTCCCTTCATCCTTGGGACTTGAGATTTGATTGTCATCAAACAAAGAATCAAAAAAATTAATTTGATTTAGATCATTATCAAAACTACAGTCTTGATCTTTATCCTTCAACTTAAATGGAAAAATACTTTCATAAAACTTAACATCTCTTGAAAACAAAAAAGTTTTATTATCAAGACTATATAATTTGTATCCCTTCTTAACAGAGGAATACCCAATAAAAACACATTTTTCTGCTCTAGAAAAAAACTTGTCAGTATTATTTAAAACAGTAGTAAAAGCTAGACAACCAAAAACTCTTAGGTGGGAAAGATTTGGTTTTCTTTTATAAACCAACTCAGAGGGACACTTGCCATTTAAACAGATGAAGGAAGCCTGTTAATTAAATAGGTTGCAGTTAGCACACATTCACACCATATATTTAGAGGAATCCCCCCTTGAAACATAAGAGCTCTTGCAACATTAAGCAAGTGTCTATGTTTCCTTTCAACAATACCATTTTGTTGTGGAGTATAAACACAAGATGTTTGATGTATTATTCCTCTTTGTGGAACAAAACTTTGCATTCTTTGATTAGTAAACTCAGTACCATTATCACTTCTAAATCATTTTATAGTTTTGTTAAATTGATTTTTAATTAAGTTAAAAAAAACCTTCTTTTTAAAATTAGCAGGATATCCAACTACTTCAAAACACTTATCAACAATATTATTTGTCATTCCACACTTAGTACATTTCAAACTATAACTCCTAGGTGGATATCCAACAATCTCAAAACATCTTTCTATTATATGACCTGTTCTTTGACACTGTTTACATTTCAATTCTTTATTATTAACAGTCTTCTTAAAAGTATTTGAATAAAAAGCAGAAAATTCTCCACTCATTTTCTTTTCTTTTGACTTAGTATTCCTATGTGATTCTTCCCTTGATATTATTGAAAAAGCAGTTTTAACACTTGGAAGCGGGTCTTGCATCAAAATATTACTTCTAATTGATTGATATTCATCATCCAACCCCATTGAAAACTGCATTAATTTCAATAGACTTGTATGATCATGAATTTTTTTTGCAGTTGTACAAGTACAGGCAGGCAATTTTAGTAAAATATCATATCGTTTCCATAATGAATTTAATATGTGATAATAATCAGAAACATATGTATTGTTTTGAGTTAAAGAATTATTTTTTTGATGCAAATTAAAAACAACTAACCCATCAACCTTACCATAGGTTTCTTTTAATTCTTCCCAAACATCATATGCAATTTTTGAAAAAATTTGACCATGATATAAATCTTCTGAAACAGACCCTAAATTCCATGACAAAACAACAGCATTGCATCTGTCCCATTGCCTACCCAAAACATCATCATCAACAGATCTTTCTAAACTACCATCAATAAATCCAATCTTATTTTTAGCTTGTAAAGCAAGTTCTATAGCACATGACCATGACTTATAATTTTCTGTTCCCTTTAATTTAAATGTTATCAATGGTGTGCTATTAATATCACTAGCATGCAGATAAAGTGGATCACCAAAATCCAATTTACTAATTTCAGTATTAACAGAACCACTAGGTTTATCATTACTAGGTGGTTTATCACTCTCTTTAATCATTTTTATAGATAAAACAACAATTTTAACACAAACAATTAACAAATATTTATAACACTAATACTCAATAAAAATAACTTCTAACACAGAATAATCAATCAAATGAATCAAATAAATCAAAGCTATAAACAAATAAAACCCTAAAGGTTAGCCTAAGCAGGGATCCGTACAAGTGGTCTCTCAAGAGGATTCCACTCTTGGTCTTACTTAAGGACCTCTCTTCTACCACAAAAAATGGTTAGTACACGTAAATAATCAAGTAATCACAGTTTATTCAAGTAATCAAACAAGCACAGAATTACACTATAAAGGAGAAGAGATATAGAACGTTCTCACAGAGTACTCCGTGCAAGCTTAATAGAAAAAGAAGATTAACAGCGGAAGACTTGATACAAATTCTGGAACAGCCAAGAGTTACACCAGATGAAGAAGATTCTTCAGAAAATCACAAACCCTAATTTGAGAAATTAGGGTTTCAAGCCAAAATTCCTTTTCCCAAAGATGGAGCCCAAATATTGTAACACCCTCTTTCCTGGTCTGGTAATTCCTTTATTTAAATTAGTTATTTAATTGTTTTTAGGAATTACTTGATATTAATTATTTTACTTGTGAAACTTAAGTAAATAAGTCTTAGGACTTATTGTGAATAGTAAACTATTACTTGTTTTAAATTGATATAGATGACGGTAAAACAAAATACTATTTCTCGCAAATGGTTTTTAGGTTCCAGATAATAGATTTAGGACAGGTATAAAAATTATACCATCTTATATGCGAAGCCGGTTGTTAAACCGACCTTAGTATCCTTAAGTTTCCAAGTCGTCTTCTTCTTCTTTATTTTCATTTGTAAACTCACAAGTTCAAAGAAACCATAAACAAATTAGATTCAAGCTAGTGCGTCCGCTGTGATTTCGAATTCAAAACATCAGAATTATCAACATCCACATCCTAATCTTCATCAACTTATCAATCCTTTTATTTTCCTTTAAAAAGTGAGTTTGATTTTGAGTGGGTGAATCAAATTAATGCTTGTTATATTGTTATTTGGTGTTAATAGGTGTTGTTTGATGTCACCTAAGGTATTAGAAAACATAGCATTGAGTTTTTTGAAGTGTTGGTGAGTTTTGATTCGAAAATCTCGTAAGAACAGCGAAACTCGCAGAACCCAGTTCGTCCTGCGAACTGAGTTCTTGTTGCGAAGCGAGTTGAGTTCTGCGAAGCGAACCGAGATCTTGCGAACTGAGATATTGCTCTGCGAGTTGAGTTTTGCTTTGCGAACCGAGTTCTGCGAAGCGAGTTGAATTTCCTGCGAAGTGAGATAATTAGCAATGCGAGTTGAAACTGCGGTGCGAACCGAGTTTCTGCGAAGCGAGTTGACTTTGCGAGTTGAGATAACTGCGAACCGAGTTTTTTTTTTAAACTTTTATTTCGCAAATTTTGAAAATGCGTAAGTCTTTTCGGGGTAACGGACAGATGACAATTTTACTAACTCGGATTGAATTGAAATTCACATGGTCACTCGGAAACGGCCTAATGATCCTGGCTCTATTCTAAGAGTCTAGGCAGTTTTTTGGCTATTCGGGGTCATCTAGGGCCCAAAAATGGCATTTTTCAGTTTTTAAACGTCATTTCGGGATCTTCTAATTTCATTTTGAATGAACTTTTGTTTGACTAGACTTCAGGGATTACCTGATTTGATAAATATGCTCTGATGATGATTATGGAACAAATTTCTAACTTATATTTGAATTTCTGTTTCAGATCAACCTAAGACTCAGTGATATAAGAATCCTGAGTGTGGAGACGTCAGAGGTATCGGTGAGTGGATTTAGAACTCACCATTTGATTTAGTTGTAACTATTTGGTTGCAACAAGTAAACGTAGATATGTGTTAGACTGTTTAGTCTTGATTATTAACTATGAATCTACGTGATATGTGAATATATGTGTATCAGATTATTGAGGTCAACGTGTAGTTGGACTTTTGGTTATTGTGTGAATTACACAGGTTTTGATTCATTTGTTGTGTTTGAGACCTGTGTATGAGTTTAATAACCAATAGTTATCGGTCTATTCTGTATTGGCCATATAGATTGACGTTAAGTGTTCTTTGGGAATCCCCGGGTATTATGATATCCCAAGAGCCACCGATCCTCATTGAAATATGTGTGTTTACGATTAATTGGTGTAAACTCATGGTTAAGCTAAGTTGAATCGTGTGTGATAAATCTATTCACTTAGCTTCGTGCTAATCCCTCATATTACTTCCTGCAGGTTTTGAATAGATATGTGGGTGAACAGGAAGTGGATGCCTTTGGCAGGGAATGTTTGACGAATGTGAACTCTAATGTATTTTGATAAATTAAAGTTTGGAACTTTATAATACCCCGTTTGTGTAATATGTGTAATGTGGTTTCAATAGTTTTAAACTATTGTGTATCAGAGTTTGAAAAAGATTATACACTTTTTATGATGTATATTAATAAACTATGTTTTTAAGCCAATGCTTCCAAGTTAAATTGTATAATATTCATATACTGAATGAGAGGGGTGTTATAAATATTACCACCAGAAACCAGTCGGAACCCAAACAAACTAAACAATCAGAATCAGTAGAGTCGTCGAGAGAAACGAAACCCTAATTCTAATTTTATATCTTAAATCTAACCGAAAACTAGAAACTATCTAGAGTCGTAGCTCTGATACCATGAACAAAGTAGTAATCGAACAACATAATACACAAATACTAAATGATTACCTTGAATAATCAACAAAACAAACCGGCTCAAAGGCCAAAAACAAAACCAAGACTTGATCTCATTTTTACAATAAAAACACTCAATGATTCTATATCAATAGATATAGATCATTCACACAAAACTAAACCTAACCAAGTATCAAGATGATACACAACCATATACAATGATATGAAACCATAGATTTGATCGAGAGAGAATACAGAAACAATACGAATAACACCTAAAACAAAAAATAAAACGTTTATATATTAACCTAAAAAGAAATTACATAAAACCCCTTGAACTTCTGTCTTGAACACAATCAACCCAAAACTTCAAAAGACTTCAAATACAAGTTTCTTTTATTCCACTTTTGGCACCAAAACTTATCCTGCAAAATATAACAACCACAAACACTAAACTAACAACAATTAGATTATTACCTTTCAACACCTAATAAGCAAATAAGCTAAAAAATTGGGGTTTATTTTGAGCCTATGAAGCTCCCCTCACAATTAGCATATAAGCTCAAGTAGATATACTCATCCAAACACTAAAATGTTAGTTTATTGTGTTGAAATAAGCAAATAAGCTAACAATCTTGTAAAATAAGCACACCCAAACACCCATGCGTTGATCGGGTATCTTTACAGTTTTATCATAAAATAAAGCTCGCGCCTTTAGCTTTCATTGTTGCAGGCTTGTTGCACTTGTATTAATGTTCTTTGATGATGGGATTGTGGTCGCATACATGATTAAACTAGAAGTAAGAGTAGATCAATTTCGTTTTATCGAGACGTACATTAGTGGTCAACTTTCATTATATGTTATGTTTTGATTCGTAAAGTAGAATTAGTTATAATTATAAGTTTATTTTAATGGAGGTTTAATCGGTAAAAACAATGAATGACGGGATCATATAAAGAATACGATGTACTATTTTGAAGAGGAAGAATTTATATATTTTTTATTGGGTGGGAGCAGATCCTTGAGGGGCAGAAAAAACATATTTTTGTCAATCGATATGTCCCCATTTCTTCCATCACGGACTATTGTAATTTCGAAAAATTTAGATATCTGTCCGAAAAATTCCTCGAAAATTTATCAAAAAAGTTGTAAAAAATTATTTATTAAAAATACTTGATAGTATGCAAGATTCCGTAAAAAAGTAAAATGCAGTGAAAAAACATAATATGCAGTAAACAAAGTAATAAAAATGTTGAAAAACGTAAAATGCAGTAAAAAATATAAAATGCAGTATCAAAGTAAATTGCATAAAAATGCTAAAAATCGTAAAATTCAGTTGATGTAACATAAAATGCAGTAGAATAAACATAAAATGCAGTGATTTTTTCCAGATCTAAATTTTAAAAAGTAGATCTAAAATGTAGTAACCGACATGTAAAATACAATAACCCTTTCAAATCTACTTTTATAGAAGCAAATCTAAAATGCAGTAACCGGCGTGTAAAATGCAATGACTATTTCATATCTACCTTTTTAGATCTAGATCTGTAAAAGTAGATCAAGATCTACTTTTTTCAGATCTAGATGATGAAGGTGGTCGTGGATGACGACGGTGAAGGTGAAGGTTTTGGTGGCGGTGAAAGTGGACGTTGGTGAAGGTGACCGGTGAAGGTGAAAGTGGTGGTGGTGGTGGCGGTGAACGGTAGTGGTGAAGGCGGACGAAGATGGTGAAAGTGGTGGTGGTCAAAGTGGACTGTGAAAGTGGTGGTGGTTGTGGCAGTGAATGCGGCGGCGAAGAAGGTGGTTGCAGCGGAGAAGGCGGTGGCGGCGAAGAAGTGGTGGTGCCAGCGGAGAAGGTGGTGGTGACGTCGGAGAAAGTGGTGGTGGCGATGAAAGGTGGTGGTAGTGGCGGTGGTGGTGTTGGAGGTGAAGGTGTTGGTTGTGGTGGTGGTTGTGTGTGTGTAAATTTAGTGTGAGAAAAAATAGGATTTGTGTGTGTTGCGTGTGAAAGAAAAGAGAGAAGAGGAGATGAGAAAATGAGCTGACCTAGTTTTTGTCTATATTTAACACTAAAAATTATTTTACATAAATTGCATTTAGGTCCTTACGCTCAAAAGTATTTGCAAACACATCTTCGCATGATATGACATTATCTGAAACGTTAAATTTTGAAATGAATGGTGGGGATTTTGCTACCCTCTCTACTCCTCATAATACACATACCTCTTTAATCCTTAACTTTTTTTATTTAAAACATTCCAACACACTTTTTCTATATTGCTTCATCATCTTCGCACTCAATTAACTTTTAAAAAATGTAAAATTCTCTAGTTTATGATTAAAAATATTCAATTTGTTCCGACAATGCAAACTAATATTTCTACAATAAAATCCTCAACTTTTCTACGATTTACTTTTAAAAAAAACTTTCCTATTTTGACCTAACCAAAAAGAAAAGTTTAAATACAATTGATGACATTTACAAGTTCAAGACATACGATAGAAGCTTTCAAAGTTCGACGGTAAAAAGCGTTAAGTTTAATGCATAAGTAAGGAAATAATAAACTAATAAAAAAGTAAGAAAAATGGACAACGAGGACAAAAAAATGAAATTTGCTCATATATAACCATTATTAAAATTCATTTAAACGATAAGAAAAGTTTAGAACTTTGAAGATCAAAGAACCTATTCTACCATTTTTCATATGCAAACTACTTTGGAAAGTCTGCCGATTAAGCATACTCGTATAAGTCAAAACTATATTAATATATTTTTAGCCAGCTACTTTTGAATGTAACTAAATTTGTAATTACGTGATTACTACATATCTACATTTACACTATGAAATCATATAGATATTAATATTAATTAATAACAAAATAATGAATTTAAAATCATCTATATATCAAAGCTTTCTCGAAATTTTATACATTTTCCGGTATGTATTCTTAGTAACGAAATATATAGATATAGCAGTACACGTTTTATAATTTGTAAACAAGATACAAAATTCAAAAATGTCAAATGAATTCTAATATAATTCACGAGCTTTATTATCATAAAAAAAGAGCAATACTAAGATCCTCCTAACCGTGATACAAACTGACGCATCAATTTGCGTCAAATTAACGTCACGTCAATATTTTTCTTTTCAAAACTGACACAACACTGATCACTTCAGTTTTTTTGGACCCTACATGTTTTTATTTTATTTATTTAAAATAAAAAATAAATAAAAACAATTTCATTAAAATTAATAAATACATTAATTAAAAATAAAACATTATATTAATTAATTAAAAAGAAAATATAAAAAATAGTTAAAAATTTTAAAACAAAAACACATTAATTTAAAGCCCATACACCATTAAATCATCTAAAAGCTTTTTGGCCCATTTATCATGCTAAACCCAATTGAAGCCTAATTATTTATTAGCCCTAAAATGTCATCATCCTCATCGTCAAAAAAATTTATAGGAAAAGTCACTTGGGCCCGCTCCCCTTCACCGACACTCTCCCTCTCCCGTCGAAAACCTGACATAGTGTGCCAATGACGTCGATTCCATCATAAAAATGACAGCCCAACCGACCCAGGGTTGGGGGTAGTCTAATATGTTTTCTAACACCTATAGGCTATAGCTATACATATGGATTGTTATTCATGTAAACTTACACAATTTTTTTAAAATTGCAGTTACGTGTAACAATGATCAACATGAATCCCAATACCTCACGCCGACATGACAATGATTCACATTGTTTCAACATTAAAGAACCAATAACAAAAAATTTAAACCTTCCTTAATTTAGTAGTTGATTAATTTTATTTAGACAGTGAGATGCATAACTTAGATATGAGGGGTAACACTGTTAAAAAGTCAATAACTATTCAACTAATTTTATACTAAGTCGACAAAATTGACTAGTGTTACGTAGGTACAACCTTGACTAATTTAACCAAACACACTTCAGTACTTCACTTTTGTATTGTTGTTTTCCCGCCGAACATCTCAATCTCCATGGTCAACAGAGAAAATCACAAAAATGATTCAATCATCACACCCCTTTTAACAAAATAATTCTTTGACCAACCATTTTAACAAACTAATCCTTTGACTAGCACCGGGTCGGCGCCCCTGGCGCCTCACCCTCAAAAGACGTGCCACGTGGAAAAAGCTTGCCCCATTGTCGTCAGGCACCTCAGCATGTGGGACCGGTGCCCCGGCGCCCCACCATTATCGTTGGCGCCCCAATATTAAATATTAATAAATCTTTCCACGTGGCACGTCTTTTGAGGGTGGGGCGCCGCCCCGACGCCAGTCGAAGGATTAGTTTGTTAAAATGGTTAGTCAAAGGATTATGTTGTTAAAAGGGGTGTGATGATTAAATATTTTTGTGATTTTCCCTCAAATTTATGTTTTCATCATGTACTTTATTTATTATTTTATTCATTGTATTACAGTAAACATCTACTTTTGACTAATGTAAGTGCATGAACATCTACTTTTGACTAATGTAAGTGCATGATATAGTAACCAGGGAAACACTATGCCATTAATCATATGCAACAACTGTGTTACTATGTCATTAATCATATGCAACAATTGTGTTGATGTTGAGACATAGTTTTGTGAAAACAGATCTAGCTTAAAATAGGACTGATGTAATTATTATCATGTTTGTACATTGGTTTAGATTTGTAAATAAATGTTTGTTTTGTTATTAATATTCGTTAAATATATTAGTATATTAAAGTGTTAGACGAATATCGGAAACAAAATAAATATGTATAGCGAGTCGAGATCTCAAGTCACAAGGCATTGCGATGCGAGATGAGATCTGAACTCGCAATACAATAGGTATAGCGAACCGAAGCCAAGTTGGGCTTGGGCTGCGAGTTGAGTTGGACTCGCAGGCCCATGACCTGCGAGTTGAACAAAGTATATATATTTGATTCGGTTTAACCTAAACAGAACTTTTGTCATTCAAATTTCATACCTGCGAATTGAGTAATCCAGAGAAAACGTTCTAAAAGCTAGGCTTTGACATTTTATCGTTTAAAGCTAAGTATTAGTAGAAATAAAACGTAAACTTATTAGTTATAGTAAGATAACATTGTATTAAGGGATTCCGCACCTTAATACTACAAATAACAAAGTTATCGATCCAAGAACAAGGGACTTACATATGGTATCAAAGCTTTCGGGCTAAATACGAGTAAGTTTGGAGTTTTTGTGATCATTGCGTTTGATTTTGGGTTGTTTTTACGTGCATTAGTACATATTAACGATCAAAGTCATTCTCTGGACAATTTTGGGTTTATTTACGAACGAAATTTCTAGTTTCAATCGTAAAAATACCAAAAAAATTGTTTTCGGGGTTTTTCAGCCGTTTCACGAGTTGAAATTAGGGTTTTAGCTACGTCTGCAAACCGAGTTGAACTTGCGAACTGAACCCAGTTGTGCGAGTCGAACCTAGCTGCGAGCCGAGATCACTTGCGAATCGAGATCACTTGCGAGTAGACATCTGTTGCGATCCGAACTGAGATTGGCGAACTGAAGTTTGCGAGTCGATCTGAGATTGCAAATTGAGCTGAGTTGCGAATCGAGTTTAATCTGAATTCGCAGAACAGTCTGAATTTTTAAAGATGTCTGATTTAAGTAAAATGATTGAGATGGAACACGAGGTTGGAAAATCTAATGTTCCACATAAATTGTTAAGACTTGAAGATTACTACAGTTGGAGAGATAGATTTGAATCTTACTGTAGATTCCATGATCTCTCAATCTGGATGTGTATCAAAACTGGATACACTGCACCTACTAAATCTGTCCAAAATGCCACTGTGGTGATTACCTATCAGAATATGACTGATCAACAAAAGGAGGACTTTAAAACAGAGAACAAAGCTCATATACAAGATGTGTCTTCCTAAAGAGATCAATCATCAGCTGAAGTCTTTTCATACTGCTAAAGAGCTCTGGGAAGCTCTTGAGAAAAGAGGTGAACGTAGCCCACAAGTGAAAGCTGGCAAGAAGAATCTTCTCAAGAAGCAGTTTACAGTGTTTAAAGCTTTAAAGGGAGAAGATCTTGATGCTTATGTTACCCGTTTCTACCATCTACTGAGTGAGCTAGAAAACCATGAGATTACTGTAGAAGAAGCAAAGAAAACCGACAAATTTATTGAGGGTTTGCCTTCTAAGTGGGAATTGCATGGTGTTATGATTAAGGATAATGAAACACGGTATACTACCATGACCTTAGAGCAGGCTATTGACAAGCTCAAAGGTTATGATTTCACAAAAAAGTCAAGAGATACTGATTCTGATCAGGTTCAGAACCCTGAGATATATCATGGTAAGACAAATCTTTCTACTGCGTCCTCCAGTTCGACCACTGCATTGTTAGTTGGCGATACTGGTGAAAATGGTGAAATGATAACTGAGGATATGTGTTTTCTTTCCTCATCTAGTAGTGAAGCAAAAGGAAAAGGTAGTGAGAAGTCACCTCAAGAGCATCAGAAGATGCCTATGAGTGTGAAATCTGCTGAACATCAACTGTCTGTTCTTGCTTCCTTTGTTGCTTCGTATGAGAATTATATTCAGAGTAAAATCAATGATCCGATTCTTTTTGATGAAGATTATGATCAAATCGACTCTGACTATCTTGAAGAAATAGATCTCCAGGATCAACTTGCTATGTTATCAAGGAGAGTGAAAAGTTTCTTAAAGAGGACTGGTAGGAAGGTTGTTAGTAACCGATCAGGGTTTGATAAAACCAAGATCAAGTGTTTTAACTGTCAAGGTTATGGACACTTTGCTCGTGAATGCCAAAGACCTAATGTAGAAACTGGAAATGGAAAACAAGGTTCGGGGAGTACTCTTGCTTCCAAAGCCTTGGTGGTAAAGCAGTTAGATGGCTCTTATGATTGGAAAGCTCAGTCTGAAGAAGCTTTGATGGCTGAGATTGAGGATCAAGAGAGAACTGCTGATTCAATGTCCTACATGCCTACTGATGTAGAACAACAAGTAGAGGTGCCTGTGTCTGAAGTGAAAGCAAGTGATGATGATGTGCTGTATATGGATTCAACTCAAGAAATGAGTCCAGAAGAGTTTGTGGCATACATGGCTAAAGTTCAAACAGATAAGAAAAGGGTATGTCTTGATATTCTTACTCTTGCTGATATCTGTTACTTAGTTACTGATTTACAATCTCAGATTAATGTGTTAACTGTCTCAAATAGCAATTTGTTATCCCAACTGAATGTGGATAGAGAATCTTATAAGACTGTTTGATCTGAACTTGACCAAGCCCTTATGGATGTGCGTATATTAAGCGATGATAAACAGGCCTTAAAAGATAAGATTAAGTCTGATACTTCTGATAGAACAGCTCTTAGAAATACCATAAATGAAAAGTCAGTTATCATAGATGGTCTCTACATGAACATTAAAGACTTAAATGAAACAATTGCTAGTAAGGATCAGGAAATAGCAAATCTTAATTTGAAGTTTGTTGAGCAAAACCGTAAGCTTGAGTCTTATAGAACTATTGAAATGGATTAAATGCTTGATGCTCAACGTAGTGTAAAGGACAAGACTGGGATAGGATACAATGATGTAGCCCCTCCTTTTAATGCCAATTACACTCCTAATCTTGAAGATTCTGAAATGGTTGATGCTAATCATGAGGTTATAGTAGCTAATAAGTCTGATAAACCTAAGGCATAGAAGAATGTTGTTAAGAATCTGCCATCAGATAATAGTAAGATTTCACCTCTCACCAAAATACAATTTGTATCAGGTGGAGTGATTAATGATACTAAGACTGATGATAAGGTTAATAAGGAACAAACACCTAAATCTTTAGTGCCTAAGACTCCGAATGAGAAAGAAAAAGTAGTAAATCATGAAAGCAGATGTCTAGTTTCAAGTGTCATCAAAAGGGACACGTAGCTTCTTGTTGTCCAAATAAGAAACTGGAAGCATCACATAAGCTTGTGATTGATGAAAAGACACCGACTGACTCAAGTTTGAATGTGGATAGGTTAGATACCAAACCTAAGTTAGGTAATAAACATGTTAACATTCTTAAAAGAGATGGTAATCATAGTGTCTCCCCACCTAAACCTAAACAGCCATATACTATAAGTGACAATTCTTCTGATAAGCTTAGGGATATGACACCGTCAAGGTTTAGAACTCAAAGTAGAAATCACAGTCATTATGAGAGTGGTTCTACTTCACGAACACATGAGTTTAATTATAATTATAATAATAGAACTCTTAATTCAGTGCCTAGGAGGTTCTCCTCAAATTCACCTCTTAAGGCTGATCGTCCACAAGCTCAAGCATCTTCGAAAGTAACCAAAGCTCCTGATGGGAAGGATGGTTATTTTAAAGAGCTTCAGTTTGTTGATGATAAGGGACAAACCAAGACCGTAATGGCTTGGGTCCCTCTTGACAACTGATTGTGTTTTGTGTTGTGTGCAGGAGCCTACTGTGAACAAGAATAGCTAGTGGTATGTAGACAATCGATGCTCAAAGCACATGACTGGAGAACGAAGTCTATAAAAGGACTTCAAAGAAGGTTTCAAGCAAAAAGTTAATTTTGCAGGAGACAAAGGAGGAGTAATTACGGGAAAAGGAAAAGTTTCAAATGGAACTTTGACTCTAGAGGATGTGAATTATGTTGAAGAACTAACACACAACCTAGTGAGTGTTTCTCAAGTCTGCGATAAAGGTCATCCAATTCATTTTAATGAAAAGGAGGCTTTAGTTCTGAAGCCAGGCGTCACAATTCCTGAAGAGTGGATATTGATGAGGGCACCAAGGAAGAAGGACATCTATGCTATAAACATGGGTGTTTCTAACTCTTCAATGGTGTCTACATGTTTATTATCCAAGGCCTCAGAAGCAGACGCATTATTATGGCATAGGAGAATGGCACATCTGAACTGGAGAAAGATGAATTTCATAACCAAAAATAGGTTAGTTCTGGGTGTACCACAAAAACGTTTCGAGTCTGAAGATAAGTGTGTTTATTGCATGAAAGGAAAGCAGCACAAGAAACCACACAGATCTAAGACTGAAAACTCGATCTCTGATAAGCATCAAATAGATACTATATTTTATACTATTTATCCCTATATTTGTATACATTTTAATGCATTTATATGATTTTAGATACTTATTTTGTTAATATTTGCAGAAATGTATTTTAATTAAAGATTGGAGAAAAAAGAACGAAAATGAATCCAAAACTGAAGAAAACTGAAGAAAATGAAGGAATGAAGAAAAAGGAACTTAAACCTTAAAGAATTGAAGACTTAAAATGATAATATTGAAGAAATGGGTCAAATTGAAGATTAAGATCCGTTAAAGAGAAGAAGAAGCCCAAAAGTGAAGCCCAACCCGAAGTTGAAAGATTCTGGAATTGAGGTCCAACCGGTGGTTGAATTACCCAACCGGCGGTTGGGGTATAAAAGATTTAAGGCGGTTTCAGACACGGAGTTGGACCAGGACTCAAATTGATCCAACCGGCAGTTGGGAATTCCAACCGGCGGTTAGACTGGCGGTTTTGAAAACTATAAATAGAGGCTTAAGTTTAGGTTTGAGATATACGATTCTAAGAATAAAAAGTCGAAAGTTAGGGTTTTAGGTCGATTATAGGTACGAATTTGGAGGCTAAGGAGCTAGGGTTTAAAGGTTTTTAACCCTAGAAAAAGCTAGTTCGTCAATTGGTTCGGTTTCTTTATTCTTGTAACTTTATTATTCTTTTGGGTTATTTTGGATAATGTTTACTTGAATTAATTGTTTGTTAGATTTTCATTATGAATGTTTAAATGTATGTTTATTTAGTTTATTATATGAATTATATGTTTATGTTGGAACTATATTATTGAATATTACTATACAAGAATTGTTCGTATTATATTATATTAATGATGGTTCTTGATTTAGTTAACTGATTTATATAAACTAGAATGACCATAAAAGTTTCTATAGATTAGGTAATTATGTTCACATCTTGATATCATTTATTAATGTTAAGTAATTATATAATTCAACCGATTCAGGAATTGTATTAATAATATGTTGATAGATCTTAATAAATAGTGATACTTTACATATCCTTTGACTGTATTGCTATATGAAAATTATCTTATTCTTTGTGGTTTTCTACATTAGTAAATCACAATAATAATAGCCAACACACAAATAGACATAAGTTAATATAATAAGTTTAATAAATACTAGTTTAAATAGTCATAATCTTCTATCCAATTGAGTATTCTTAAGTTGTGCCTTAAAACTTATCTATTAAGAATCGGTATCAAATATAAATATGTTCGATCGGAACGAAAACGTCCCCCTATCTTGTATATTATTGTAAATTGTATATTGATTGTAATAATTGTAATTAGAATAAATAAATAGTTAGTTATAAATTAAATCATGTTCCCTGTGTTCGAATCTGGACTTACTTATAAAGCTATATTCTATGATCAGGATAACACTTGTCTGAATTGTGTGATAGTATTATTTAGTATTTCCTTATTTAAAACTTGTGATTATAATTGTCTATAGTTAGCACACATCAAGTTTTTGGCGCCGCTGCCGGGGAGCGGTGTATTTTAATTAAAACCAACTATTTTCCCTGTAAAATAATTATTCTAATGCGTTGCAAAATCAATACGAAATATCGGCTCACCCATTGAGAATACTGACAAAAACAAAGGTATAAGGAGAGTTCAGCTATACCTCATTGATTTATCATATAAGGGGTAAGGTGCTTCTCAAAAGAATTTTTAATAAGCTTCGCGCTGACCTGTTTCTCCGCTTTTGTGTACTATCAATGGAACTACCGAGATCTTTTGATTAGCAATGTATAAGATATTAATATAATTATTCAATATGTATAATAAGTTACTTTAGGAAAAATAAGATTAGATAATTAATCTAAACTATGTGCTATTTTATGTGCATAGAGAAATTTAACTGTTATTAAGAATGGAGTCGATGCTAGTGGACTTTGGAAGTGATTATAAGGATTTTAAAGATATAGAGATTGATGACCATTCTTTTGAACCAAACAAGAAAATCAAGCTAACAACTGAAGATGAATATTTTGAACATCCTCTCGTGATTTCAACCAAGGAAGACATGTTTGAATACTTAGAACACCATGAGGATGAGCTTAGATTTGTTATGGAACTCATACATAAGTCTACCTTAGAATATACTGATTATCAAAAAGAGTTAATTAAGAAAATGGAAGAACAATTCAATGCTTGGGTTATATCTAATGAAACCAGAGATACAGATGATTTTATCAACTATGTGAATGAGCTGAAGTATGATATTGTGAGTGAACATGAAATGGTAGATCTAACTTTTTGTGAGGAACAACTATTGAAGTATGCTTATGTGCATAAAACATTTGAGAAATCTTTGTTTCCTTATTCTGATAAACAAAGAGAAATGTTAGGAGAGCTTAAGGAAATAATAGAGTATGCCACTGGAAACTTGAGTAATATGGCTGACATCTGCTTACTAAAAAACTTTCAAGACTTTTTCAATTCAATAAAGGCTAGAGAGCATATTGGTTCTGGAAGATTTTTCATAGATTGTACGGTTGATTTCTATATTCAGGATATTGTTGATGAATTTTACTATGGAGAATGGGATGAAGTAACAGGTACAATTCCTGAGTACTTTTCTGATGAACCAATGGTGAACTTGGTCACTTATGCTAAAAAGGAGTTGCAACTAGCCTACAATGGAATTCACTACAATCAGAGAATAACCTTTTTCATATAGGGTTATCAGAGGTTTATTATCATTTAGTAGATACTTTTAGGTATTCTGGGTTAACAACAGATCATCAAGAAGGATACTATAAGAGAATCTTAAAAGACATAGGAACAGCAGTGAGAACCCACAACACATATGATTATCATGATATACATTTAGGTTTCTATGGGTTATTAGATTCGTTAAGGCAAAATCATGTAGAACGCGAAACGAAAATTGAAGATAACTATTTGAGTACGGACGAAGATGGTAGAATAGCTAAGAAGGTAAGAAGAATAGCTGCCATGCTCATAGAAATTGAAAACGCTGAAAGAGTTTATCATGAGAGTTTCTCTGAATTTGCTTCGCCAATACCCGAGTTAACTAATAAAATTTATATACATTTTCGAAGGATTTATCCTGAGAATTTTGGAAAACCTATCTATGGGAATTAGGTTTGAAGATCTACAAATCACTTCTGAAGATCATTTGCAACCTTTTCGTTTTTAATAGCTAGTTACATTTTTCTGTTTTCTATCTAATTAAGGATTTGAATGTTATTTAGATATTTGAAGTTTATTGTTTGATTAATATAAAGTTTACTGTTTTCAGATTTATATGATTATCTCATCTCTATTTGTATTAGCTACATAAATGTTGAAAATTTAAGTATTCAGAATTGATTTTTACACGAGTTGCAATAGTGATAAGAGTTTGATTCAAATTACTTAAAGAGATTAAATAATAAATTTTGAAATTATGCTTAACATTGTTTACAAGATTGCAGATATATTAAACATAATATTTTTGGTGACAAAAAGATTGAAACAATAGTTGGAATTCAATAAAGTCGACAATTGAATTTCCAAACAGTGAATGAGTCGACACAATCACTGATTGATAAATCTATGTATACCAAAGTAGGTTTATTTATATCTATTACTTGTAACAACTAACAGCGATGCAGGTATTTATATTAAATGGAGGAACGAACTTCTTAAAATGATAAGTCTCTTTTTCCATGTATTTACTTTCCTAAAACAATTTAAGATACATATAGTATATAGTTTATAAATATTATGTAATAATATTGTATATTGCATTTGTAGAAATTCTGCATTAAAAATACGTTAAAATAAAGAAATTAAGTTATTAAGTATTATTACGCAAATTTTTTAAACCAAAAGAAGACAAATTTTATTGATAAAAAAATAATATAAATAATTTAAAATTAAAAATCGGGAACAACGGGCCGAAAAAGGCCTGAGCCCAAAATTAAAACCAACCGGCGGTTGGATACTTTTTCGATCAAAACCAGAAAACCCCATTTTCTGCCATTTACACACATTTCACACACGAACACGCACACATACAGATACACCCATACACACACTCTAAAATCACCATATTTTCATCACATTACTTCGTTTTCGTGGTTTCATCATCAAAGGTACAATTTCTAAATTCGTTTTTATCCAAATTTTATATGTTTGTTTGTGGTTTTGGGAATGATTAAGAATTATTATAATTGACTAGATGATTAGGATTGCTTAGCTTTTAGTTTCGGGTAGTTAGGTTATGATTTTATGATTCGAGGATTGATTGCGAAATGTTGCGGATTGAGTTAAATAGGATTAATGCTCGGTTTTACATATTCTTAGAAGAACGACAATTTCTAAAAATTTCGACTTAATAAATTTATGAAACAAAATTATAAAAATTTATAGAATTGATAAGATACAAAATTTATTAAAAATACATTTTTAGACTCGATAAATTTTTTGAAATAAAAATGACTATATTTTGAATACGAATAAAACTTTGAAATTAATTATTTTGAAAGAATAAATACGTGTCATTATAAAACTCGTCATTTAAACATTTATTGTTACAATTTACAAACCATTTTTGAATCGATATTTATTGTGACATATTCATTATTTGATTTGATATTATATTTCGAAATAAAGACATATATTATAGTTTATTGGATATAACATTTGAAAATAAACAGGTGACTATCAAATATTAAGCAGAAATGCTGCCTAAATTTCTAATTTTTAATATTTATTAAAAAGTTATTAAGTTTTATGTTTACAGATTTGGAGACTAGACGTCAGAGAGGACGTGCACTCTTAGATAGGGAGGATTTCCAGCTACATCCATATCTACGTTTTGAGCATGAGACTATTACAGCACAGCAGAGAGCAGAGTTTGTTGATGGATTACTGGAGTATATTGCTCAGCCGGTAGAGACACCGGATGTGTTAGATTGGTCGATTATGGAGAGAGTTATAGATCCTCTCCATGATGGGGAGACTGGGGATGTTACTTTGAGGAGACTGATGATGCAGAGTTATATTTTACAGTCAGGTGATGTTGGCTTTGTTTCTCTGGCTTGGTTTCGATTATTTCAAATACAAGATATTATTTATAGGGAGTTGGTTATCGAGTTTTACTCTACTCTTAGATTTGATTCCACTTGGCAGTTTGACCAGCCTTCGATTTCTTTTTATTTAGGAGGTCAGCCTAGGTCTATGAGTTTGATTGAGTTTGGAGTAGCTGTGGGGCTCTATACACTAGATGAGCTCCACAATCATTCTTTTCTAGAGCATTTGACTGCAGGTATGGTAGAGCAGTATTCGTATGTTGAGATAGCTGAGTATTGGAGACAGCTGGCTATTGTTGATTATGGGGAGAGAGCACCTTCTGATATACATATGAGGAGTCCAGTTCATAGACTTTTGCATAGAATGTTAGTATATTCTATTTGTGGTAGGCATACGGGACCTGAGAAGGTCTATCAGCCTGATTTCTTTTATTTACACACTATGATTCAGGGGACACTGATCAATGTTCCCTGGAAATTAGTGCATTGGATGACTACCAGAGTGACTGGGTATAGGCTTACCAGTAGTTTATGTGGAGGGCAGTATGTTACTAGGATAGCTAGGCATTATGGTATGACAGCTGCTGATTTCTTGACATGCAGACCAGTTACACCAGGGATGTCCTTGCTAGGCGAGGACAAGCTGATTGAGTTAGGGATTCTACAGGTAGGTATACAGGAGGGGGTATTATTATGGACACCTGAGGTTGCACCAGGACAACAGCCGATACATAGAGCTAGATTGAGAGGACCACCTGTTCCACTACCGCTAGTTCCTGAGATTCTAGTACCAAAGGTTGATCTACCAGCAGGTAGAGGTAGGGGCCGTGGTAGAGGTCGTGGCAGGGGAGATATGTTGGATGATATTCAGCAGAGATCGGAGAGGATCGAGATTGCTCATGGTAGGAGGTTTGATACGATTGATCAGAGGTTTACCAGGTTTGAGCAGAGGTTTAATAGATTTGAGAGAGAGAGCTTTCATAGATCTGATTATCAGCATGGATTACTGTAGAGGTTGTTGGCTGTGAGATCTATTGAGTTTCAGCCATATGTTCCATTGATATTTGATGATGGAGCTGGACCTTCGAGACATCCAGGGCAGGAGGATTCTGATGATGATTAGATTGTTCTTGTTTATGATTGATACATTTGATATGACTGTACTTATTATTACTCTTATTACTTTTTATCTTTATTATGCTAATGTGGTTGTTTATTTTTGATAGAGTTAGACTGGCAGTAAGTTTAGCACTTTATTTAATACAGTCTATCTTATTTATGAACTTTGTGGGTATGTTCCATGGAAACCCTCACGAGACTATAACTCGTCCACTCGGGATACCGAGGGGTTTAAAGGCTTATTGCATAGGCTAAATGCAATCGTGATTAACTACGAAAGTGTGGATGTTGTATATTATTTTTCAAGAGATCAAGGAATCAACCAAGCAGAATTTTTCTTAGCCGATGATGAATTTTTAAATTTCAGTCAGGGGAGTTTTTCTGTTCCATTTTTCTTTTCCTTACTCACTTTTGTTTATCATTTTTATACAATGAGGGCATTGTATAATTTAAGTGTGGGGATAGGGTTCGTAAGAAAAAGAATTTCTTTAATTATTTAAGTTTCTATTGTTCTTAATTTTTACCAAAATTTTAAAAAAATTTAGTGTATAACTGAGTATTTATTAGTTAGAATACTTTTGTTAAAAGTTTTGTTTTGTATTTAAAAGTTTAGACTTTAATGTGGATTAACTATTTTGTATATAATGTAAGCAACTTAATAAGGAATGATATAAAGTTACATGATATGATGTACTAACAGGCAATCTATAGGAAAATTTCTGAATTTTAAGAAATTAATAAAAATAACTTGTTTATTATTTTATGGTACATAATATGATATATGACATAAAAGTTTTAATTCTTAGATTTATCATGCAATAATTTTGTATATCTTTATATTTATATAAAAATATTTGGGGGTCTACTAACAGTTTCCTCTGTTGTACGTAAGTACAGACCTGGTTTCTATTTAGTATTCTTAAATAAAGTAAAAGAAAGAAGAAATTCTTTCAAAGGGAAAAAATGAATAAAAATAAAAATCAAACTATGTCGCTTTGTTGTACGGCTGTACAGACCTGTCACCGCTGGTTTGATTTAAAAATTACTTTACCTGAATCAAGTTATGTCGCTTTGTTGCATGTAAATGCAGACCTGTCACCAATATCTTGATTCTTAAAAATGGATTTTATATATTTATTTGGAATATAAAAGTAAATTGCATGATTAAGTTTAAGAGTATATCATATATGGAAATCATAAGTAATATACATACTAATAATAAAGATGTATTCAGAAGTATAAATATAGATTGTTTAAAGTGGAAAAATATATTAGTAATCGTTCATGAACTATATATTGCACGAATAATAATGATTTTTATTTGTACATTATAGTTATCCATGTTAATTAAATTGTTTAAATTTTTAATTTATAAAACTGGTTTTTATTTCTGGTATTCTAATTTTTAAATATTAAGTTTGATGCTTATTTTAAATTTTATTCAGTATTCTACTTGAGGACAAGCAGAACTTAAGTGTGGGGATATTTGATAAGCATCAAATAGATACTATATTTTATACTATTTATCCCTATATTTGTATACATTTTAAGCATTTATATGATTTTAGATACTTATTTTGTTAATATTTGCAGAAATATATTTTAATTAAAGATTGGAGAAAAAAGAACGAAAATGAATCCAAAACTGAAGAAAAATGAAGAAAATGAAGGAATGAAGAAAAAGGAACTTAAACCTTAAAGAATTGAAGACCTAAACTGATAATATTGAAGAAATGGGCCAAATTGAAGATTAAGATCCGTTAAAGAGAAGAAGAAGCCCAAAAGTGAAGCCCAACCCGAAGTTGGAAGATTCTAGAATTGAGGTCCAACCGGCGGTTGGATTACCCAACCGGCGGTTGGGGTATAAAAGATTTAAGGCGGTTTCAGATGCGGAGTTGGACCAGGACTCAAATTGATCCAACAGGCGGTTGGGAATTCCAACCGGTGGTTAGACTGGCGGTTTTGAAAACTATAAATAGAGGCTTAAGTTTAGGTTTGAGATATACGATTCTAAGAATAAAAAGTCGAAAGTTAGGGTTTTAGGTCGACTATAGGTACGAATTTGGAGGCTAGGTAGAAGTTGATAGGGCCAAAATTGATGTCATTGCTAAATTACCTCCACCGACCAATGTGAAAGGCATTAGAAGTTTCTTAGGTCACGTTGGGTTATATCGTAGGTTCATTAAGGATTTTTCCAAAAGCACCCGACCAATGACTAAGTTACTTGAAAAAGACACACCCTTTGTGTTTGATGAACCGTGTTTGAGTGAATTTTCGACCTTGAAAGACCAAGGTTTTTAACCCTAGGAAAAGCTAGTTCGTCAATTGGTTCGGTTTCTTTATCCTTGTAACTTTATTATTCTTTTGGGTTATTTTGGATAATGTTTACTTGAATTAATTGTTTGTTAGATTTTCATTATGAATGTTTAAATGTATGTTTATTTAGTTTATTATATGAATTATATGTTTATGTTGGAACTATATTATTGAATATTATTATACAAGAATTGTTCGTATTATATTATATTAATGATAATTCTTGATTTAGTTAACTGATTTATATAAACTAGAATGACCATAAAAGTTTCTATAGATTAGGTAATTATGTTCACATCTTGATATCATTTATTAATGTTAAGTAATCTTATAATTCAACCGATTCAGGAATTGTATTAATAATATGTTGATAGATCTTAATAAATAGTGATACTTTACATATTCTTTGACTGTATTGCTATATGAAAATTATCTTATTCTTTGTGGTTTTCTACATTAGTAAATCACAATAATAATAGCCAACACGCAAATAGACATAAGTTAATATAATAAGTTTAATAAATAATAGTTTAAATAGTCATAATCTTCTATCCAATTGAGTATTCTTAAGTTGTGCCTTAAAACTTATCTATTAAGAATCGGTATCAAATATAAATATGTTCGATCGGAACAAAAACGTCCCCCCTATCTTGTATATTATTATTAAATTGTATATTGATTGTAATAATTCTAATTAGAATAAATAAATAGTTAGTTATAAATTAAATCATGTTCCCTGTGTTCGAATCTGGACTTACTTATAAAGCTATATTCTATGATCAGGATAACACTTGCCTGAATTGTGTGATAGTATTATTTAGTATTTCCTTATTTAAAACTTGTGATTATAATTGTCTATACTTAGCACACATCAATCTCCTCACCATTTGAGTTGCTACATATGGACCTCTTCGGCCCTATAAGCAAGAGAAGTCTAGGTGGCAAATGGTACTGTTTGGTTGTCACAGACGATTATTCTAGATTCTCATGGGTGTTCTTTTTGGGATCTAAGGACGAAACTCCTGGAATTCTAATTGAGTTCTTTGATCTAGTAGAGAATGTCTACAAAACGAGAGTGAAGCGTATTCGTAGTGACAACGGAACAGAATTCAAAAACTCAACGTTAAATATCTATTGCCTAAGCAAAGGGATTATTCATCAATTCAGTGCACCTTATGAAGCTCAACAGAATGGTTGATGTGTGCTAAGTATAGGCAATTATAATCACAAGTTTAATTAAGGAAATACTAAATAATACTATCACACAATTCAGGCAAGTGTTATCCTGATCATAGAATATAGTTTTATAAGTAAGTCCAGATTCGAACACAGGGAACGTGATTTAATCTTTTACTAACTATTAATTTATCCTAATTACAATTATTACAACTAATATACAAATTCACAATTATAAACAATAATATACAATAATATATAAGATAGGGGGACGTTTTATTTCCGATCGAACATATATATATATATATATATTTGATACCAATTCTTTAATAGATAAGTTTAAAGAACAACTTAAGAATACTCAATTGAATAGAAGATTATGACTATTTAAACTATTATTTATTACACTTATTATATCAACTTATGTCTATTTGCATGTTGGTTATTATTATTGTGATTTACTAATGTAGAAAATCTCAAAGGTTATGACAATTCTCATATAGCAATACCATCAAAGGTTATGTAAGTATCACTATTTATTAAGATCTATCAACATATTATTCATGCAATTCCAGGGTCGGTTGAATCATAATGCTATTTAACATCTAATAAAACATAATCACTTAATTTAAAAACCCAAAAGGTTATTGCAGTTTATCTATAAATCAGTTAATTATGATTATTAACATAATATAACACATAATTCTTGCATAATAATATTCAATAATATAGTTCCAACATAAACATATAATTCATATAATAAACATAATAAACATACATTTAAACATTCATAATGAAAATCTAACAAGCAATTAATTCAAATAAACAATATCCATAGTAACCCAAAAGGTTAGTGAAGCTACAAGGATAAAGAAACTGAAACAATTTGACGAACTAGCTTTTCCTAGGGTTGAAAACCTTCAAACCCTAGCTCCTTAGCCTCCAAATTCGCACCTTTATTCGACCTTAAACCTTAATATTTGACTTTGTATTCTAAGAATCGTATATCGTTTAACCAAAACTAAGCCTCTATTTATACTAATTCTGGCCGACCCTCCAACCGCCGGTTGGGACCTCCAACCGCCGGTTGGAGTTATTTGAGTATTACTCCAACTCTGCGTATTATCCACCGCCTTAAACTCTTAGCCCCAACCGCCGGTTGGACTTAATTTCCAGAATATTCCAAAATCGGCTTGGGCTTCAAATTGGGCTTCTTTTTCTTCTTTAAACGGATTCACTTGTTTTCTTGGCCCAAATCTTCAATATTATCTTTTTAGTCTTCATTTCTTAATGTTTAGATCTTCTTTTCTTCAATTGCTTTAATTTCTTCAGTTTCGGTCTTATTTTCGTTCTTTTTCTCCAATCTTCAATTAAAATACATTTCTGCAAATATTAACAAAATAAGTATCTAAAATCATATAAATGCATAAAATGTATACAAATATAGGGATAAATTACTATAAAATATAGTATCTATTTGATGCTTATCAATGGTGTAGCTGAAAGGAAGAATAGAACGTTGATAGAGGCTGCTAGAACAATGTTTGCTGATTCAAAGCTTCCTGTCATCTTTTGGGCAGAAGCAGTGAATACAACATGTTATGTTCTAAATAGAGTTCTTACGGTCAAAAAGCAGAACAAGACTTGTTATGAGCTTTTGAACAATAAGAAACCAAAATTAAAAGGATTTGAACCCTTTGAAGTTTCTTGCACTATATTAAAAACTGGTCATCAAGTTAAATTTGGTGAGAAGGCTGACGAAGGATTCTTCCTAGGTTATATGCCTAATTCGCCAAACAAAAGAGTTTTTAATAAAGTCACAGGACGTTTGGAGGTAGTGTATAACATTGAAGTTACAAGCTACACACCAGATGTACATAAGGGCTTAGATTGGCAATTTGATTATTCTGATCTTTTTGCATCATTTAAAGTTCCTGTAAGTGATTTTGTCAGTGATTCAGAGATTTCTGAACATTTAGTATCTGGAAATGAGGATATTGGTCACACTCCAACATCGAATGCTCAATCTTCTGCAATCAAGACAGGTGCTGATCCAAATCAACCATCTACTAGTGGATCTCAAAAATCCAAAGTAAATACACCTCCAGATGAGGAAGAGCTGATGCAAAACTTAGTGGATGATATCATTACTCCACTTAAAGAATTAAGAATATCTTCTAATATTGATAATTCACAACCATCCAGTGAGGAGGTACCAGATTTGGAAGACACACCTGAACCTTATAGTACTCATGAAATAGGTACTAGTTTGGAGGATGAAATACCAGTTGAACCGGTAACGGTTACTCGGACTAGTAAGAATCATCCACCTGAGAACATCATAGGTGATCCTCAAATCCCTATGTTAACTAGAGGCCAAGTTAAAGCTAGTGTTTCTAAAAACCGAGACTACCCAAGCTTGTATGCTGAAATGAAAGAGACAGGGATTCCTAATCAATGTCTATATTCATGCTTTATCTCACAAGTTGAGCCTAAAAATGTTCAAATGGCTCTAAAGGAAAGTTCGTGGGTGGAAGCAATGAAAAAAGAACTATCTCAGTTCTCAAAATTACAAGTATGGGAGTTGGTTGACCTTCCAAAGGGAGAGTATCCCATTGGAACTAGATGGGTATTTAAGTGTAAGAGAGATGATCGGGGTGTCATTACTCACAATAAAGCTGGTCTAGTGGTTCAAGGTTTTAATCACCAGGAAGGAATAGATTACAATGAAGTGTTTGCACCAGTTGCTAGGCTAGAAGCAATTAGAGTATTCTTAGCATTTGCCTCATTTAAAGGGATAAAAGTTTATCAGTTGGATGTTAAGAGTGCCTTTTTGTATGGCAAAGTTGAAGAATTGGTGTACATTTCACAACCACCAGGGTTTGCTGATCCTGACTATCCAGATAGAGTATATCGATTGAATAAGGCTCTATATGAATTACATCAAGCACCTCGGATGTGGTATGGAACACTATCAACGTATCTACTTGAGAATGGACTCACAAGAGAATCAATTGATAGTACACTTTTTGTAAAGTGGGAGAAGAAAGACTTTCTACTTGTGCAAGTGTATGTTGATGACATTATCTTTGGATCTTCTGATGAAAAGATGTGTCAAGAATTTGAGAAAGTCATGAGAAAAAGGTTTGAAATGTCTGCAATGGGAGAGTTGAATTTCTTCTTAGGATTGCAAGTTGATTTAAAGAAGGATGGATTCTTTATTCATCAATCTAAATATACATATGAGCTATTGGAACGCTTTTAAGATGGATGAAAGTAAGGTCTACAATACTCCAATTCCAGTCAATCATAACCTTGGACCAGATACATCGAGTGATAGCGATGTGGATCCAACTCTTTATAGAGCAATGATCGGATCACTAATGTATTTAATTGCCTCTCGGCCTGACATTATGTTTGATGTTTGTATATGCGCAAGATATCAGGCTAATCCGAAAGAGTCACACATGCAAGCTATAAAATGGATCTTTCGTTACCTCAAAGGAAAACCGAAGCTAGGACTTTGGTATCCGACTGATGGAGACTTAGATCTCATAGCTTATACTGATTCGGATTATGGAGGATACAATCAGAATAGGAAATCTACAACTGGAGGATGTCAATTCTTAGGAGGGAGATTAGTATCTTGGCAGTGCAAGAAGCAAAGCTCGGTAGTCATTTCTACATGTGAAGCTGAGTATGTTGCAGCTGGCAGCTGTTGTTCTCAAGTACTTTGGATCCAACAGTAATTGCGGGATTATGGGTTAAACAATACCAATACTCCTATGATGATTGATAATGAGTCAACAATGTCGATCACCAACAATCCGGTGAAGCACAGTAAAACTAAGCACATTGATATTCGACATCATTTTATTAGAGAATGTGCTGAGAAGAATTTGATAAAGTTCGTTAAGGTTTTGTCATTGGATAACTTGGCAGACTTATACACAAAGGCGTTCGACAGAGCAAGATTTGAGACGTTGGTTCAATAATAATTACTTATTAGCTCATTCATTTTAGATTGATTAGTTACTATTATCTTAACCTATCAAACTCAATCTATTTAGCAATGATCATAAACCTAGATTCATAATCATCAATAATCAATAACATCAAAGGAATTCAATCTTAATGACACTATTAACCACGTTAAGTAATAGCAACTAATAATCACCAATAAACAAGGATTCACAAATAACGTAACAATCTTCAATCAAACAATTCATTCAAAACACAATTATAACCTTCAAACATTCATAATCAAAGATTATTAAACTAAACAATATACATAATCTAATTCATGATTCAATTATACAAAAATCAGTTTCAAAATCTCAAACAAAACACATACACAATGTTCGAATTGAAATCGGAAAAAGATACGCAAACCGAATCATAAACCGTTCGAAGTAGAATTGATAGGAATCAATCCTAGCCTTTTACGCCTCCGAATCATCATCAAAATGCTCCCAAAATGGGGTAGAACCCCCCTTTGGTCGGCTGCCTCTTTTTAGTCTTTGGTATGAAAATTATGGTTTAATAACCCTAAAATCGGACTTAAATGGCTGGAAAAGTGATTCATACAGCGTATGGAAATTCCATACGGCGTATGGATGTAAAAGCCCATACAGTCCAGCCCGCGTTATCTTCTTTCAGCCCATTTTCAATCCATACGGCATATAAATATTCCATACGCCGTCTGGATGCAAAACTAGTCCAGGGGTAAAAATGAAAGTTGTAGCCCTGCCTGTTAGCTAAATTCTCCAAGTTGAATCACCCCAATCGGAGTATGTATGAGGAAGTTATGGCCAAAATACTAACAGCTGTCAGAAAACTCAGCTTTTACACTTTTCTTCATTTTCAGCTCATCTTTCATTCTTTTTCCAATTCGAGCTTCATTTATACTTCGATCCAATCCTCTCATATCCAATGCTTTATTCTTTTAGCAACTTTTCTTCGCAATAAGCTCATTTTCTATTCCTTTTCGATCCAAGCTCCATTTAAACTCCTAAATGCAATTATGAACGAAATGAGTATCTTATTCACATAAAATGCATTAGAAATCTATCAAACACGGGGTAAATTAGTACTAAAATATAGTACATTTTGGCGTTTATCATTTAACTAAACGGAATGAGAAATCCAGAGTGATTAGTCTTCCAAGGGTACTTTTGTAATAGTTAGTAGTACTTTTTATGTTCTTATTAAAAAAAAAGGGAGGGGGGGGGGGGGTGTATAGCATTCATTTATTTGTTACCTGAGGGGAATCGCCTCCAATAAAAGAACAACAGTAGTTCTTTTAGAAAAATGTTTTAAGTTTTTATCTGCAAAAACTATGGGAGATTATAGGACATTAGGAGAATAAGCTTCACAATAATAAGCTTAAGTCCTAAGTATGTTGTGTTAGTAGGTTCAATTAAAGCTACATTAGAATTACAACGGTTCTATCAGGTATGTATTTATATTTATTTGATTATACACCTATATCCACAAGTTATAATTTGCATGTTTTAAATGTCTAGATAGCTTCATTATATGATGTACTGGTAGGCAAATTATATAAACATCTCTAAGCATTTAAGAAGTCTTAATATATTTTATTGTTATCTAGTGTTTCTATTATATGGTGTATGACATAAGTCTTAACTGTTGACTAAAAGCATTCACATGCACTATAATTATAAAGCTATAAATGACAAATAGTAATAATATGGGTATTAACTTAATTACTGATGACTGTGTTGTACTAAGTACAGACCTAAAGCCTTTAATTAAATTGATATTCTCAAATGTATTTTGAATTATGCTAAAAGAGATCCTCTGTTGTACTAAGTACAGACCTGGAAAACATAGCATCTTCAAAGTATGTTTGATATTTGTCTAAATTCTAAATTCAAGTGTAAGTTTGATAAACCTCTACCTTGAATCTAAAGAAATCGGTGTTATATGTGTTGCTTGAATTCTTCAGTATGTCATATCTTAGAAATCATTTGGTAATATTCATACTAATAATAATGGTGTTGCATAGACTTGTGAGTATAATTTGTTTATGTGGATCATAATATTGGTAATCATCTTGAACTGTCTATAAGCAAATATTCACTTTAAGTGAATAATATGTTGTTATTAATTATGTTATGTGGATAAAGGTACCTAAGATATAATTTTATAAATATAAATGAATAAATGATACAATTAGTTGTAATTCTATTGTAATTTATTTGAATTTCATGAGGTATGTATACTAACAATCTACTTAGACTTTTTAATAAATTTGAATAGTTTGTTCTTTTTAATATGATCCCTTAGCAGATAAATTCTTATTTAGCTGATTTATGTATTCTATTTTATTTCAAGTATTTAATAAAATGGTACATGATACCACTGTTTGTCTAAGTAATTGAGTTATTTACTTTTATTTTATTTTATCTTTATGTTTATTTAAAGTTTTTGTTTTAATAAGAGTTTACCCTGTGGAATTAAATTATACTGCAATTCTATACGTATGAACAAATGTAACAAATATAAGTGAAAAATAATTTATTTATTTTCGACTTGTGTAAAGACTTAAGACTATAAGGTATATAAGTAAATAATTTTAGCTCGAGATTTTCCTTATACAAGATTAACTGTATCACAGGTTTAGTCGGTTAGTATATGTAAGAGGATTATCATTGAGGCAAAATTAAGCAAAAAACATTTCATTTAAAATGTTTAGGCTAAATAGTTACACAGATAACTATAATCGTAAATGGGTTTTTAATTTATACTTAGTATTAAATTTGTGTTTTAAATTAATTCTGCGAGTTTGACTAGTCAAACCTGCGGATCGAGTTCAAAATTGCGAATCGAGTTAAATAGTATAAAGTACCAAGTTAAAAGAGTCAAAAGTTCACCGAACCCACTTGTATTTGCGAGTTCACTTCATCTCTGCGAATCGACTGGGTGCGAAACGAAGCGAAATATTATTTTCGTTTGATTTCGATTTTACAAGTACGGGAACGAGTTTTGAATCCGTAGATTTTGTACACCTTTTCATTGCAATCATTTTAAGGTACACATTAACGGATTTCACCGTATAATTAACACGAAATCAAAGATTTTATAAAACTAGGGTTTCAGGTTAAATATACAAAGATTAACGTCGATTTAGGGTGTTATTTAACAAGAACCATATGAACGTAAATCTTTAGATAGATCACATTACATCTTGTAGATTAATCGGTTTTTGTCTCAACCCGCAGTGGCAGTTTATGATGCGAGTCGAGTTCCAGACTCAACTCGCAGACCAAACGAAGCGAGTTGAGTTTTTGATTCAACTCGCAGAACAAACGACGCGAGTTGAGATTACAATTGTATTGACTTATTGACCATGCGAGTCGACCTTGTTTGGTGAACTTGTTGACTTGCGGACTGAGTGAGTCTGTGGATCGCCTTGCGAGTTGACCTGCGGATTGACTTGGTTAGCGAGTTGAATGGTTTGCGAATTGAGTTGCGAGTTGAGATTTTTCTGCGAGTTCAATACTTAGAAAATGTTTGATAAACTCGTAACTTGACTTTTTGATGTACTAAGTTATACCTAAGTATAATTTTAGACTTCAAAAGTTATTATAAGTTTTGACGTGAGAACCTTTGTTAGCACGTAAAAATATATTTGTATATATACGACTTACGATTATGTAATTATAAGTTATATATATATATATATACAAGTAACTTACGACAAATTTGTAATAAGTTAAAATATTTATATATACGACTTGTGACGATATGTAACAAGGCTATGTATATAGATATTTAGAAAAACCACTGAATATATATAATTAATGAATTTAACTGTTTTGTTAAGTTTTACCACTTAACCGTTCAATTTACTTTCGTCGATTATATAAGTTTCAAAAATGTGGAACTAAGATGTATGATGAATCTTGAGATTCATAATATATTATAGTTTAGAATCTATTTTGTATCTTTCATATGTCCTAATTGTCTTTGTCATTTGTGTTCTTACAATTATGGCTCGACAATTTGACAAGGGTCATAGCGTGCTTGTTGATTTAGATCTCACAGCACGTGGAACCAATAAAGTGGCACAAGTGCTTACATTTCTTGCACATTCTCGGATACGATATGCTGTTACAGAGTCACCAGCAATCTCTCAGACCATATTGAATGATTTTTGGACATATATTCAGTATGATGAGACTGTGAATCCTCCAGTTATCCGTACAACGGTCAACAATCGACCGGTTATTTTTGCTGCATCTGATTTACGATAGATTTTACATCTGGGTATAGTAGACCAGGAGGATGGTCCGATGGAGTATCCTATGGATTTTATTGAGGGTGCTCTAGGACGTATGGGATATACCGGTCAGAGACGAGGATGCTAGTTCCTTAAAGCTCTCGTTATCGGAGAATAGAGGTTCTTGTGGCATGTTATCGTTACTGTTTTTGGACCGAAGAAAGGAGGTTTCGATGAGTTGAGCCCTTCTTTATTATCGGTGGTACTGTCACAAGTTTATAACGAACCATACAGTTTTTATGATTTCATTTTTGGTGAGCTGTTAGACAGATTTCGGGTTCTGTCAGATCACATTTTATGATCTACCCGAGGTTTTGTATGCTGATTATCCGTGACCGTCTTCCGGATCTTGTTATTCCTGAGCCGTATTCGCGTGTTGATACTATTGCGCTCAGAGGATACAATGAGATGTTTCAGCAGACCATTCGACGGGAGGAGTATGTCAAGCCAGAGGAACGTGACCTCTTTGGCTTTATCATTGATACGTTGTATGTGACGCCACCGAACAATGGTTGGCAAGATGTTGGTGCTGCTTCTGAGATTCCTGCACCTGTAGATGATGTGGTTCCTCCTGAACATCCACAAGAGATTCTCGAAGAGGTTTTGGAACAGGCTGGTCCGGTGGGACAGCAAGTGAATCAGGAAGTTGCTGCACAAGTGGTGCAGGAGGTGCTGGTTCAGCATGATGATGCTACAGATCCTGTTTTGTAAGAAATAGATCAGTTTATTGCTCCTGCTCAGGTATGTATTATATTCAATATTCTTTATAGTTAATAAACTGATAATATAGAAACTTAGATGATAGAGCTTTAGGCTAATCATAAAGTTTTAATATTATTGTAATTAGGAACCAATGGAAATGGAACCAAAGGTTGATAGACCTACAGGTTCTTTGGCTGTGGTCCTACCTTCTGAGGTATTATATGTTATTGACATATAGAACGTGTATGATAGAGCGTTATGCTAATCATTAATGTTTAATATGCTTAATATATAGGATACTGAGGCTGGTCCGTCAGGTGGACGTGATGGTGAGACAACATCAGATTTTGATTCTGATATTGTTCGACCTATTTCACCGCCTGTTGGTATGATTCCTTACAGATCTGACATATAAAGGATCCGAGCTTAAAAGGAAAACACATAGCTGATGATTTAGATCCTGATTTTACTGTATTAGATGAGGATCTAGATGAGAAGGAAGAGATTTTGGAAACTCAAAGCAGTAAAAGGGCTAGAGCTTCTACTAGACAATTGACTATTGGTCTAGGTTAGTTTATCTACCGTTAGCATTAATTATCTTGTTAGTTAATCACGAGTTATCAACTAAGACAGATTTATCTGTAATAGCTGCTCGGGATCGACAGTAGGATGAGCAGGTGTCACAACAGGTGATTACTGAACCGATATCTGTACCTATGGAGGTAAGGGATATAAGTTTAGTTCTATATGTGTTCTATAATTGATTAGAGATTGAGTCAGAGTAATCTATAACAATTACTTATTTAATTTCATATAACTGGACAGACTGAGATTGTAGACTTAGTACGTTCGGTTAAGTTTTCGACTACTAAAGCAAGCAGATTTGTTGCTAGCTTACTCACGACAGCTTTATCTCAACCTACTCTACCATTTACCACCGCATCTCATATTGCCTCACTCACACCACCTGGACCATCAACTATCTCTATTACCCCTACAACTGATGCTGAAAGGATTACATCCTTAGAGTTGCGGGTTAAGGAGTTAGAGAAGCTTACTTCAAATATTCCAGAGTCGGTAGCTCAGAATCTTCTGTTTGCACAGCAGATTACTCAACAGAGTACATCTTACAAGAAACTGCTGGAGACTCATACCACATTGCTACAAGATTTTACTACTCAACGACTGAAGCTTGATTCCTTAGAACGATTGGTGTTAAGAGTGAATTCAGGACAGTCAGCTCAGGGGGAGATAATGGTATATTTAGAGTCTTGCAAAGAAGATGAGTTGAGGAGGAAAAGAGATCAAGACAAAGATGATGATCCCAGTGCACCAAAAGATAGTGAGCCGAATGGACCTTCAATGACTAGTGAGCAAGCTAATCTTCAGGAGGAGTCTGGTGTCGATAAAAATGGTGATGGTGCTGGTACAAGTGCTACGGGTACAAGTGAAGCTGGTAAGACAACTTAGACTTGTGTAGTTATTTGTATTTAGGATTTAGTTGAATTATGATTGTAAATTATAATTGTAACTGAATAATTGTAACTTAATATTTTTGGTAATATATTTGGCTTGAGATTATATTTACAAGTTAAATATATTAGAAATTATTCAAGTTATATATGATATATAGAATTGTGATCGAAAGTCTTCCGACTCATTGAGTAGTCGAGCGGTGAGTTCTAATTAGTTTTGGCGGTCAAATTTCTATGATAACTTACATATTTTAAACTTGAGAGTTGGTTATAACTGACAAGTTTATTATATAAAATCTTTAACGAGACAAAGATATATAATTTAAAGATATAATTGAAAGTTAAGTTTTTAGAAAGATAATAGTGCAATTTAGTCTTGGAATTATATAAGGTAATTAATTATAAACTTAAATGTTTGGTATTTATTCACAAAATATTAGAGTTTAAGTTTAATTAATATTTGTTAAGTGTTTTATAAAAGACTTAAGAAAACTTAGATTGATTCAGGGTAATCAATAAAAGATTTATAAGTTATTAATTGCGTTTATGTTATGGACTAATTACACAAAAGGATTAATAAAGAAATTCTTAGATTGGTTTAGGGAAATCGATGAAGGAATTTAGATTGTTAATAGTTATTTGTGTTTGTGTTTTCTAGGGATTGAAATGCTTGATCTATCAGATTCAGAAGATGACTTTCTTGATGAGATAGATGAAGACATTAATTATGATTTGGAAGAAGGAGAGTTTCAACCACCTGAAGATTGGACTGCTGTTTCAGAGATAGAGCTAGGCATGGGTGTAGATCCAGATGCAAATATAGATGAACACCATGTGAGCCCATCTAGAACAGAGATTGTATTTGAAAATGAAGAAGGTCCTAAAGTTGTTAATGTAGATGAAGATATCAATGACTCAACCGATTATGAAGAAGAGATTCCTGATAAGCATAAGGACAATCTGATGTTCAGACCTTTAGAGAAAATGAAGAAGAAAAGGGTTGGAGTTTCGGAGGTTGATATTACAGGAAAACGCAAAGCGCGCAGAGGGATTATCGGTTGGTATTTTGACACTGACTTGAAGCTTTTCGCGATTAAAAGGTTTGACGGAGTTCAATATTTTGAGCGAAAGCTTGCAGTGTTCAGTTCTCTACCTAAATATGAGATTTGAAACTTGGCTCGATTATCTTTGAAGAATCCAGATAATGATTTTGTTGGTCGATATGTAGAACATATAATCAAGACTGAGGTTCGTTCAGGGAAGTTTGAAAAGATTAAGCCAAAGAATGGAAAAACATTATAGTTACAGAGAGAAGTTAAAGGACTGGAAGGAGAAGGAGAAAGTGTAACATCTGGTCAAAAAGTCAATTTTCGCGCCCAAATTTAAACTTCAAATAATGGTATTTTTATATGCGAACAATCACATTTGAACGAACGCTGGATAAAACGTCTGAATTTCGGTGACAAAATTTCATAGCTAATATTTTATTAGTTGCAACAAACATTATACATTGGAGGAAAACTATTAAACATTCAAAAATGTAAGTCGTTCTAACTTAAAACGCATTCTAGTTATCTGAAACCGCGCGAAAATAATCTATTAAATTTTAGTTTCAAAATAGTATTTTTATAAAATACTTCAACTCGAAAACAATTCAAATTAATATAAACGAATTTTAGAATTTAAAATAATATTTTAAATTACGATCGGGTACAAAAACACAGGCATTTTGTACTGTGGCTGGAGACCACAGTCCCTAAGATGGGGATCTGAGTTTTGACAAAAACCCAAACCCCTACCTCATTTCACCATCTTTTTCTTCTTTTTCATCTATCTTTCTCTCTAACACTAACAACAACAACAACAACAACAACAACAACAACAACAACAACAACAACAACAACAACAACAACAACAACAACCAACAATAACAACAACAATAATCAACAACAACAACATCATCATCACCATCATTTTCGGAATCATCATCAACAGGAGCAACAACAAGCATCCATCATCTTCACCTTCTTCATCTTCAAGATCACCATCATCATCCTCAAACCTTCAATCTTCAAATCGTAAGGAATCACCCACTTTTCTTTGTTATTTCTTGTTAAAAACACTTAATATATCATGTATTAACATTATATCTACAAGATTCGGCCTAAAAATGGGTTAGATTGCATTTTTGGGTGAAAAATCATCGAACAGGCTGAAGTGTCACCCACAGACCAGCAGTGCAGTGTCACTTGCCTAAGTGACACATGTAAGTGTCGCATGTAAGTGACGCAACATAGTGATGCCTCATAGTGTCGCTAGTAGTGATGCTATCACTAGTGACGCCACCTGTCTAGTGATGCTTGTAGCGTCACTTCCCAAGTGTCGCCAATCTTAAGTGTGTCTATAGCGACACTAGCCTAGTGTCGCTAAAATCAGAAAACAAACATATCTTTTTTAGTGTCGAGACTCAAATTTTACCACCTAATATTACTCCGAAATAAAATTTCGGAGCGTTTTCACTAAAGCAATGTACTAGAAATAAAATTTTTCCAAGCTGACTTGGCAGCTCGACCCCAACCAGGGGCAATGCCCCTTGGAACCCGCTAGGGGTTGCCACCCCTCGGACCCCGCTACCAGGGGCGCTGCCCCCGGACCCCCGTACACAGTTTCCAAACCCGAACGACAAATGAATATTTACACAGTTTCCACACTCATTAACGGATGGGCAAGCTTATGCTCGTGATCTGCACTATTAACAGTTCAGCACACTTACGCGCGAGGCCGTCAACTCAGTATTTGACTAAATACACAATCATAGTCCGGGGGACTACAATTATGTTGCTGGATGCAACATGCTATGCCAGGTGGCACATCAATTATTACACATCATATGACGTGGTCATACAATTACCCGATAGTCCTTAGGCATGTATTGCCTCGCATTGATAGATTTACTTAATACCTGATAGGTATCCAGGCGTGGAATGCCTCAATGTTTATGTACTTAGGTATACATCACGGTCACTTAGGTATGAGATACCTTGTAGGATGTATACACATTGGTGTTACAACTTCAATACAATACATATCAAAATCGTATTATTTTCCCAAGGCGTGACACGATCACTACCCTCATATTATTTTCACTCGCTCTCATCGTCGGACAGACGATCACCAATCAAAAGCGGTCAACCACAACACTCAAACGTTTTGGAACGTTCTTCCAACAGTTAAACCGAAAATCAATGACTTATTTGCGCCTCGATATCAACTTTGACCATACTGATCACCATTGGATTAGTGTTGACTAAGTCCACAAAATCATCTCAATCACAACTGGATCATTTAGATCATCACGATTCAATACCTTGGTGCCTACCTGGTTCGATACCTTGGCACTTATATTTTAGCCTTCGCACTACAGTTGGGAAATTATGAAACATTAACGCACCTTTGGCCTTAGGGCTACACTCGAACAACACACAGCACGTGGTGCTGCATTACACAGTATGTTAATACCGCAATTTGGCACGTTAGTGCAACACTCACAGTATGTTGATACTGCAAATGGCACATTGGTGCTACACTCATAGTACATGGGTACTGCATTACGGTGCTTCAGGCACTGCATTACGGCACGTGGTGCTGCGTTTCATAGTACTTCGGTACTATACTCATAATACAATTATATTATATTACTGTGCTTTTAGCACTGCATTACGGTATGTGGTTACTGCATTCTAGTACTTAGGGTACTACACTTTGATTTATTAGAATTACATCTACAGTACGTTAGTACTGCAATATAGTCTGTTAGACTACTACAATGACCTAGTCATGGTTGACCTACATTTGAAACACTATTTAGTCGTTATCATGACTACACACTGAAACTACAACATCTCAACTTACTCATTCTAAGCATACGTGAGCTATTCACGTCATGACAACTTAAAAGTCCGAGGACTTTCAAAAGCATAACTTGGTTAACTTTCTGGGTCACATCACTACAAATCACTGATTTTCACGTCGCGCTAAATCAAAAATCTTTGAATAAAGATATCACACCTTGTCGTTTCATTCTTATTTAAGAATCATACCGCCTAGACGACAAACGTACACTCAAGCTGAGCGTGACCAATTCGCTGATCAAAGAGTGGCGGATGCTCTAGCTACTCGAAACCTAGCGAGACCCTGCAACTATAAGGAATTCCTGAACTATAACCCACTGAACTTCGTTGGGACTGAAGGGGCTGTCGGATTAATCCGATAGATCGAGAGAATGGAATCTGTATTCCATATTTGCAACTGCCCCGATGACTACAAAGTTAAGTACTCCATCTACACCCTCCAAGATAATGCCCTTACCTGGTGGAATTCCTACGCCCAAACTATAGGGATCGACACTGCTCACAAACTTCCTTGGGAGGAACTAAAACGAATCATGAGGGACGAGTATTATCCCAGTGATGAACTACACAAACTCGATGATGAAATTTGGCACCTCACCGTAAAGGACAACGACATCATGTCATACACAAATCGTTTTCACCAGCTGGCATTTCTTTGCCCAACAATGGTGAACCCTGAAAACAAACAAATCGAAAGGTACATCGGAGGACTCCCGATGCAAATTGAGGGAATGGTCACAGCCTCCAAAACCTCCACTATTCACGATGCTGTTCGCATGGCCCACAAACTCATGGCACAGGTGGTTCGACGCGGAACACCTGCAACCAAAAACAACTAAGGAAAATGGAATGGAGATTCCAGCACTAGTCACAACCCAACAAATCAACCCGAACCCTTAAGGTCCTACGCCACCGAACCTAGGGAAAAACGAGGCTATGCGGGTAATAAACCAATTTGTCACGGCTGTAAACGTCATCATGATGGTTCATGTGGTTTACCTTGTGAAAGATGCCAACGATTTGGACACGAAATCTGGGATTGCAGGGTTCCTGCGAATCCCGACTCACAAAGGATATGCTTCAAACGTAAAGAACCCGGACATTACAAGAAGGATTGCCCAAAAAGGAAACACAAAATCCACCTGATCGGTTCCGAATGAACCGAACAAATCTCCGACAATAATGTAGGTACATCCTTCCTCAAACACATAAGCTTTAATTTTGGGTTACACTAAACGAGTACTTCTGCTCCTCGATATTGCTTTTACCGATTTGATGCCGAGTGCATCATTAGGCTAGTTAACCTAGGCCAACGTAAAACTAAAAGTTTGCTTTCAGCAGACTAGACAAATTGAACGTTTACCAATCACTTAGCCCTGATAGGACTATTCAATAAACGGTCACTTGGTGACAGCTATTTAGTCCCGAGTGGACTACAATGTAAACGGTTACCCTGTAACCGCAATATAACTACAACTCAAACGAACAAAATATCCAGTAATGTGACCACGATGATAAACCATGACACAGTCATGGATTGACTGCTTTCAAACCTAACATAGACGTTGTATGTCTACTATCTACTCGACAAACCTCTCATACGTGCATTTCTCCCCAGACTCCACGCGATCACGACTTCACTCAAAATTTTGGGACGAAATTTTCTTAACAGGGGGAGAAAGTAACACCTAGTCAAAAAGTCAATTTTCGCGCCCAAATTTAAACTTCAAATAATGGTATTTTTATATGCGAACAATCACATTTGAAAGAACGCTGGATAAAACGTCTGAATTTCGGTGACAAAATTTCATAGCTAATATTTTATTAGTTGCAATAAACATTATACATTGGAGGAAAACTATTAAACATTCAAAAATGTAAGTCGTTCTAACTTAAAACGCATTCTAGTTATCTGAAACCGCGCGAAAATAATCTATTAAATTTTAGTTTCAAAATAGTATTTTTATAAAATACTTCAACTCGAAAACAATTCAAATTAATATAAACGAATTTTAGAATTTAAAATAATATTTTAAATTACGATCGGGTACAAAAACACAGGCATTTTGTACTGTGGCTAGAGACCACAGTCCCTAAGATGGGGATCTGAGTTTTGACAAAAACCCAAACCCCCACCTCATTTCACCATCTTTTTCTTCTTTTTCATCTATCTTTCTCTCTAACACTAACAACAACAACAACAACCAACAATAACAACAACAATAATCAACAACAACATCATCATCATCACCATCATTTTCAGAATCATCATCAACATGAGCAACAACAAGCATCCATCATCTTCACCTTCTTCATCTTCAAGATCACCATCATCATCCTCAAACCTTCAATCTTCAAATCGTAAGGAATCACCCACTTTTCTTTGTTATTTCTTGTTAAAAACACTTAATATATCATGTATTAACATTATATCAACAAGATTCGGCCTAAAAATGGGTTAGATTGCGTTTTTGGGTGAAAAATCGTCGAACAGGCTGAAGTGTCACCCACAGACCAGCAGCGCAGTGTCACTTGCCTAAGTGACACATGTAAGTGTCGCATGTAAGTGACGCAACATAGTGATGCCTCATAGTGTCGCTAGTAGTGATGCTATCACTAGTGACGCCACCTGTCCAGTGATGCTTGTAGCGTCACTTCCCAAGTGTCGCCAATCTTAAGTGTCGTCTATAGCGACACTAGCCTAGTGTCGCTAAAATCAGAAAACAAACATATCTTTTTAAGTGTCGAGACTCAAATTTTACCACCTAATATTACTCCGAAATAAAATTTCGAAGCGTTTTCACTAAAGCAAGGTACTAGAAATAAAATTTTTCCAAGCTGACTTGGCAGCTCGACCCCAACCAGGGGCAATGCCCCTTAGAACCCGCTAGGGGTTGCCACCCCTCGGACCCCGCTAACAGGGGCGCTGCCCCCGGACCCCCGTACACAGTTTCCAAACCCGAACGACAAATGAATATTTACACAACTCGCATAGACAAACTAATTTGATCTCGTACTCATACAACCTCATATGTTTAGGACACTAGGAGGTTACCATCCGGACGACACGCGAATCTTAGGATCGATAACTCCTCAGGTGAGTTTCATAGCCCCACTATTTCAACTGTTTTACTGTTTTCGGGGTGAGACGCATGCTCAACTACTGTTTTCGAATTATAATTATAAAATTTTATAATTCACACTTATCTATATTACTGTCATGTAATACGAAATGTGTAACACTTAGGAATTACACGCATCATATTGTCTTGGAACAATATCAATACTTAACCTAGATAGGTTATAACCGTACACTGTTAGATTGGTGGCAAACAATTACCACTACATAACTTGACTAAGTTATCAATTATACCCGGACCATATTGTCACGGGACAATGCTATCAAACACACTAGGACTGTTTAGTTCTACCTACTCAAGACAACAACTAGACTTTTACATATTAGTCTTCTTCTTAAGAACTAAAATTGTCCATATATATTCCATGACTTTTAAATTGGAATTGAACTCAAGTAAACAACAACCAAGGATCTCAATATACTTGCTAGGCTGAGGCTAGGAGTATACATTAGAAATATATGTTAGTATGAGTTTCTTATACTAATACCAAAACAACTAGGTGATGATTAGTCATACCTAGGCTTATTGCGACACAACAAATAGTTAAGTACGGTATATACATACTTAGCTACAATAAACCAATTTCATATGCTACATGATACCCTATCTGAGGTATTTGTTGGTCCGACTTATATATATATATATATATATATATATATATATATATATGTACATATACATATATATATATATATATATATATACACACATGCTTGTACTTCATCTCGAGCACTTAGTGCCAACTACAATTTAGTTATGTATATAGGTATACATACACGCATACAAAAATAATCAAATTAGTCGGGCATGTCGTAGTATTGCCGGCTCAATTACATACATTTCTTGCGAGCAATCCGGTCGATGCCAGATAGGCACAAAATGATGCCACGGTAGAGTGGGCACAAAATGATGCTACGGTATTGCAGTTGGCACAAGTACGATATCACGGTAAAGCGATACATTCGATGGATGGGCGAGCTTATGCTCGTGATCCGCACTCATTCACGGATGGGCAAGCTTATGCTCATGATCCGCACTATTAACAGATTAGCGAACTTTCGCGCGAGGCCGTCAACTCAGTATTTGACTAAATACACAATCATAGTCCGGGGGACTACAATTATGTTGCTGGATGCAACACGCTATGCCAGGTGGCACATCAATTATTACACAACATCATATGACGTGGTCATACAATTACCCAATAGTCCTTAGGAATGTATTGCCTCACATTGATAGATTTACTTAATACCTGATAGGTATCCAGGCGCGGAATGCATCAATGTTTATGTACTTAGGTATACATCACGGTCACTTAGGTATGAGATACCTTGTAGGATGTATACACATTGGTGTTATAACTTCAATACAATACATATCAAAATCGTAGATTTTGAACTACTTTTCAAAACATATAAGGTTTTATACTTTATGTTTCAACTGACAATCCTATGAACTCACCAGCTTCATAGTTGACTCGTTTTAGCATGTGTTCTCAGGTGCCTATCAGGATTAGGATTGCTACAAGATATGCTAGCTCGAGTCGCATGTTTTCAAACAACTGGATTTCTCTGCATAACTATTGTATTACAAATTATGTATTGAAATTATATTGCGAACTCGCAACTTGTATACACTTTTATTTTGAAAATGTATAACTAATTTCAAACGTCTCATTTAGAGTTGTTCATTATTTACCTTTGTGCTTGTGATATTTGATTTGGTAACACCCGACCTGACCGCTTTCGCAACCCGAAATTTGAGGGTGTTACAGAAAGAAAGTGTATCCAGCTGTCAAGTGTGTTCAGCAGATTCCACTGAAAACAATGTCACGGGATATTCTGGGAAATATGAAAAGTTGGCATGTGGATATGGTTGAAGCTAATGATGAAGTTGAGGGTGGTGAACGTGAAATTTTCAGAGTTTATGACCATCGACACCTAATGAACATGTCAAAGAAATATTTGTTGAAGTTAAATGAGAATAGAATCTTGATGACTGTAACACCCCCAAATTTATTGTTTAGCGGAAGCACGATTTGGGTGTTACTAATCAATATTCAAAGCACAGAGATTCATAGTAAACGACACTATATGCGTCGTTTTAACAGAATGTATTAATAGTAAAATGTTTACAAAGTTTGAAGCTACATATAGCTCGTGTTCGTTTAAAATGAGAGATTTCAATACATAAATACTTATACAAAATATATTAATGCAAGAAAATCTCTATTGTCTGCATGCTGACTCGAGCTATAGTTTCCTGGGGCAATCCTGCCTACTGCTTTGTACCTGCGATACATACTAAAATGGGTCAGCTAACGCTGGTGAGCTCACAGGTTTGAGTATCAAATAAGTTGTGTGAACCGCAAGATTTAAATAGTTGATTTGCATCCAGCAAATGATAGTGGTAACAGTATACAGCCATGAGCACATAGTTGAGCTTAACTCGTGGGTCAGGACACAGCCTGAGCGTTTTCGCCTCCACGGATGCCTAATCAACATCCGTCTTCCTTAAATATTAGTACGTCCGTTTACCCGGTTAGTGCTTGCTAACCCGGACGAGGTGGGTCAATCCTATATGGTACCATATACTAATATTCACGCTACAAATGTATTAACAACTATGCTGATGGAGGGCTTTAAAAGATTAGTTGTGTAAAACTCATGTAGTACATGTAAAAGTTGTACTTGCGTTCACGCGTTAAAACAAGCAATATATCACACCCCTGAGTAAAAATAGTAAAAGAGGGGCTATGAGACTCACCTGAGTCTTTAGAGTTTATATTAATAAACTGAGATTGATGAGTCGGGAATCGAAGTCCAAAGACTTGTAACCTGAGGGTGTCCACGACACGCGATGGTTATAAACATATGAAGGCATCTCATAAGACTACCTTGTAGTTGTTTGTCCAACTAGAATGTCCAAATGATTACAATTTGGTTGATTGTTTAAGTGTTTGAAAATGTGTACGGCCCGTTGGTGATTGTTGGTAATAATAATATTATCATTATTCTTGAAAAACGTGTTCCAAAGTGTTTTAGAAGTCATGTCGCATTCGTGTTTGATGTTATACAAGTTTAACACTTTGTGTGAAAATTTAGATGTAACACTGTTACTCGTGACTCTAGGGTAAGGGCGAAGCCCGTTAATGACGGGGGTCCGGGGGCAGCGCCCCTGGTAGCGGGGTCCAAGGGGCGGCAGCCCCTGGCGGGGTCCAAGGGGCAGAGCCCCTGGCTGGGGTCGAATTTGGGTGAAATGGGGCGTCAAATTTGGGTCTCAAAACTTAGTGTAAAATTAGTTAAAACTTTCTGTTTATGCGTCACTTATAGCGTCACTTAGGGGCTTGGGCGACACTTGGGAAGTGTCGCTAAAAATATTAAATCTGAGCTTATGCGTCACTTAAGGGAAGTGACGCATGGTAGGGCGTCACTAAGGTAAGTGTCGCTATAAGTGTCGGGTATGGGTCTAGGCGTCACTCAGGAAGTGTCGCTATAAGTGTCGGTCAACGTTGTTGTGCGTCACTAGTCAAGTGACGGTAGAAGTGTCGGGAAAAAGGGGCTTTATGCGGCACTTATGCAAGTGACGCATGATTAGGGCTTTTAGCGACACTCAATGCGTCACTTAAGTGACGCATGAAGTGACGCTATACTGCACTTCGTTGCGACACTTAGGTCTGTCAGCGAATTTTCGAGCCAAAAATGAGTTTTCGGGTTTCCGTTTGGTCTGATTCTTTTACCCAACCCTTATAAGGACATTCTAAGCTTAAAGAAATAACTAAAACTTAAAAACACTAAGAAACGAGAGATTTCGAGATTTGTCGGAAACTTACAACGCGAGGAATCGAGAATCCGGAAAGATAGATGTGTAGATCCTTGCGAGATGAGTCTTTTTCTCCAAACGAGTTATGCGAAATATTGAGGTATGCTAGTGTTATTTGAAGGTTTAATGGTGATGGTGGTTTGGTGTGGTTGAGAGGAAAAAGAAAGAGAGAGAGAAGAGAAGGAAGATGGAAGTGAGAAGTGGGGTGGGGAGGTGGTGACCTCACCCCTTTGCAGATTTTTGGGTGGGGGCCCACCCATGTGTGGGTCTCCACTTTTAGCTCCGTGCATTCGCGCTCCGTGCGGTGTTCGTTTCCCGATTGTTTAAACGTTTAATATTTATTTTAATTGTTTAAAATGTAAGTTTTAAAATACGAAAGCTTATTAAATAAATTTATTAAAGTATCTTATCAAATACTTAATAGTTCAATTGGTTTTGTTTGTTTGCGCGTTAAACATTCTAATCGCGTAGGCTTTTGGTTGTACGATACGAAACATGTATGAATTATCATCAAAATACTATTTTAGATATAATAGCGTTATTAAATAATGTTATCTTATTTAATGATTTTGTTCACCAACGTCCGTATAAAACTGAATCGAATTACATTCGATTTAAATTGCGTACGATTTAATCAATTCGCAAAAATTATATATATTCATCAATATAAAATCCGATACATTAATTAGCCTAACACAGAACTAATTACATGTATTAACAGTTGATTAGGCACTAATTATTAGTCCTAATTTGGCGGGTGTTACAATGACAGAAGCATGGGGTGATTTAGCACGAGATTATCAAATGATGGTTAAGACTTGTATTAAAATGAAGATATATGCAGGAAGTAAAATTTACAAATAAAGACTAAAAACAAGCGTGAAGATAAAAATGCTAGAGCTATTGTCAAGGGGGAGTCTGTTGAGACATAGTTTGTGACAACAGATCTAGCTTGAAATAGGACTGATGTAATTATTATCATGTTTGTACATTGGTTTAGATTTGTAAATAAATGTTTGTTTTGTTATTAATATTCGTTAAATATATTAGTATATTAAAGTGTTAGACGAATATCGGAAACGAAATAAATATGTATAGCGAGTCGAGATCTCAAGTCGCAAGGCATTGCGATGCGAGATGAGATCTGAACTCGCAATACAATAGGTATAACGAACCGAAGTCAAGCTGGGCTTGGGCTGCGAGTTGAGTTGGACTCGTAGGCCCATTACCTGCGAGTTGAACAAAGTATATATATTTGATTCGGTTTAACCTAAACAGAACTTTTGTCATTCGAATTTCATACCTGCGAATTGAGTAATCCAGAGAAAAAGTTCTAAAGGCTAGGCTTTGACGTTTTATCGTTTAAAGCTAAGTATTAGTAAAAACAAAACGCAAACTTATTCATTATAGTAAGATAATATTGTATTAAGGGATTTCGCACCTTAATACTACAGATAACGAAGTTATCGATCCTAGAACAAGGGACTTACAGTTGATGAACTAATGTAAAGTGATCTAATTGTAATTAACCCTCATAAGTATCACAATTTCAAGAATGTAAAATTCAAAGTCGATCATAGTTGCGGATTATCAATGTTTTACAAAAAAAAAGGGAAAAGAATCAAATTTAAACCTCCATAGTTCTAGCAAACACTTCAAAAGGTTTCTAACTCAAAACTAAAAATCACTTTGATACCAACATTTTATTTCCAATTTACTCAGTTAATTTAATCAACCAGTATGCATCACATAAAAAACCACTCTACTGTATCACTTTTGTTATAAAGATTAGTTACAGAAACACTACCTAGACAATTTATCACGGGCAGTTTGGGTTTCGACCGGGTCCACCATAGTAAAAGTGGCTGCCCCAGTCACCATTACTGCCCGTTTGAACTTTATAGCAATTGGGTTGCTCAGTGAAGATGTTAATGTCTTTAGGATCCCTCAAAGTATTGGATTCATCTACTATTTGAATATTTCTTACATAACTTGCTTTACTAAACCCTTCTTCAGGGAACTGACCGCTGCCCATTTGGGTCGTCGTGTGCTGCCCGTCTGCGGCTGTGTTCACCACCTCTCCACCCCATTCTATCAATGATGCACTCTTTGTTAGGTATGAAAACAATTTGGCTGGCCAGTATCCTAACACTTTTCCATTTCCAAATTGCATCCACCAGTTGCCTTCCTCTGGGTCCTATCCAAAAGCATCAAACTTAAGCACTTAATAGTTGTACTTTTTTCGCAATAATTATTTAACGTACGAGTTAACCATCAACAAAAAGTCTATGGGTAAAGTATCGTGATGTTCTCACATGAGGTCTCATGTTGGAAGCTATATATATTTTAGGATTTCTTGAGCAAGATAAAATAATAAAAAAATAAAATTATTTGACAGGTTAACTCAAAGCGTTTAATTCGTTTCCAACGTTATTGACTTATTGGTTTTGCTTCGTTTAAATCAATATCAATCATTCAAGGTCCAAAAATTTTCTTTTGGTTACGCCAAATTCTATCAATGTTTGCACGAGTACGTAGATTCAATTTTGGTGATACTGATATATTCACCTAAAGCGATATCATTTGTGATGTTAGCACTTAAGTTATGTCTAACAATGACAAATTGATGTTTAAAGCTTTATATCCGTAATACTAGAACTCTAAATCATAAAGATTATCGAAATTGGTTTATTTAAAAGGGAGAAAACAAAGCATGCATGCTTAGCCATGCTTACATATAACAAAAATTCCTGACAAGAAGAATAGTTGCCAGAGATTCTCCCTGCAACATCCATTTTAGTGAATACTTTAGAGCATATGTTATACAAATTAAGTCAAGAAAGAGCATACTAACAAATTTTTGATGAATATGTAACAATTAACTATGATGACAAAAATAAATTATTAATTTAAGCAACATTCATGATGAGGAATTTGGAGAAGATACCTTCCAGATAAGTATGGTAATATCATATTGGGAACCATGAAATTGTGAAATAGGTGATATGCTGCCCCCTATTGCAATCTCATTGTTTGTTTGTACAAATCCTGAGCACATAAGATTGTAACACCCTGTTGCTTGATATGCATCACTCTGCTCAAAAAAATTAAACACAATAAAGAACAGATATAGAATCCTATGTGGGTAATTGGGTAAATAAGTGGTTGTTAATTACATTAAGATTTCAACAATGTTTTTAACATAAGTAAAATTATTTACAGTAACTTTAATGAACTTACAGTCCAGTAGATGAAGAGTCTGGTGTTGTTATCCCCATACAATTCTGGGTTCACCTGTATCCACAGATGGTACAAAAACTTTGGGTCAAAATTTGTAGTTACTTTTGATAACTTATTAGTATAATTATTTGTTAGGTCTTTTTGTGGTGCAAACATGATACTAAAATGTGATGTATGTATCTTTATTTTTTGATGATGAATACAACAGTTTCAAAGATTATACAAAATTCTGTATACATGATGATGCGTATGAATCAGATGAAAAGATCTGATTGACCCACTTCACTTGACATATCAGTTCGTATGAACTTTTTTTTATATATTTTATTTGTAAGTGTAACGTTTCTCTTATTTGACATGAGGATTAGATACAGAAGGAATCCACCTGCCAACCAGCTTCAATGCTATTGAGATCAGAAGCAAAAGAGCCTCCCAGTATCCAAATTTGAGACAAACTGAATTCATTAATTTGCTGAATATTTGGGTTCCAAACATTCATCGTTGCTTTTGCTCCATAAAACTCTCCTTCAGCATATGCAATTGCATGCTAAAAAATTCAATAATGACAACCCGAAAGAAAAAGGTTTAATTACATTCAAAAGCAACCCAATATTGATCATTCGAAATCGAATCTTTATTAAACTAAAGTGTTGTTTCTATAAAGAACTTGCTATGCTAGTTGTACATTTTCTAATAAAGATGGACATTTCAATATTACTTAAACATAAAGTCAATAAAGTTGATATATAATAAGCCCATATAAAACAATATTTGTTTCACCATGTACCCTTGAGAATATTCTGTTATATTTGACACTACACTATATAAAAATTGATGTTCATGGTCCCAAGAGAAAGTGAGTTGATCATTTCTTTCTTATAAAATGATGCCATGTTTATAGTATTAAAAGATAGATTAATTCTAATAACATACAGAGGACCAATGTAAAAAGAGAAATTTTTCAAAAAGTTTAATATAAACAAGGTTAGTCAATGTAGGGTATATAAATAAACTTTAAAAATATATGCAGTTTATCTAAAAATTTGAACTATTATTGACTTTTAAGTTTACCTGATGGCTGTTTTGATTGATATTATCAGGATCAATGGAGCTTGGTTGAGCAACAGTAGTAAAACTCTGCTTTTTACCATATCTTTTAAAAGAAGTTGCTCTAAGTACATCCTCTTTCTTTGTTCTTCTAATTGGAATTGTCCCTTTTGGGCATTCGCCATTTATATGCCATAACTGAGCAATATGCTTTTCTGATGACGATGATTGATGTCTTGAAGGATTCATCGTTGATGACACTCTAATGTTATTATCATCTATCCAATTTGGATGATAGTTGGGCTTCGTCTATAATCATCATTAATCAAAAACCATTTAATCGTAAGTACTTTCTAAGGGTAATTGGCAATAAAAGGATTAAGTACAGTGAAAAAGATAATGAACCTGAACGCTATGATTTTTGAGAAAAGGATGATCAAAAGCCGGTTGATGCTTAATATGAATACAATCAATTATGTCGCCATCTGGACTCTGTTTGTCATTAAACACAGATACAAATCAGCTCACACATCCAAACTGTCCATATATATGCTAAAGATAAAAAGTATGTATAGTTCAACAATTAGTATCTCTAAAATTACTTGTAATGTTGAATTCTTGTAAATCTATCAACTTTTGCCAAAGTATCATTAGGAAGATTTTTATAATGCTTCTGACTATGATTTTGATTACAATCAGGAACGGAGGCCAAAACTTTTCCCAACGATTTCATGAATTTGTATATAAAGATGGGAGTTCAATTAATAACTAAAAGTTTGTTAAGATTGTAATACCCTTACATTAAAGTCAGACTAACATTCACAGAAAATATAGAGAAGTTAAAGTTTGTTAACAGGGTCGACTGCCCCGCTCTGCATAGTGCGCATACTAGCTTTGTCTCTTAATACTATATGGAATTTTGGTTTGGGAAAGCAATTAGCAACATATTATGAACCTAATATAAGAATGGTAAATCAAGAACAAAAAGGGAAGAAAGAGGGTTCGTAGACCTTGATGGATTGAACGGGAGGTTTATTTAAATGATTCAAATGCTTCATAACCTCAATGTTGTCACGTGAACCCGAAATCCTGCTTCTTCCGGCGTAACAGAAACCCATAGCTGTGAACAGAAACAACCCAACCACAAAACCTGAAAAAAGTGTCATTTTCTTCAGGAACTCACTGTCAATGAAATCAATAAATATTAAACTCAAAAACAGAAGTGAAAGGAATGTAAAAAGGTGAGTGGGAATGGAAGAAATATATTGAAATTGCAGCTGATTGCGGAAGTGTGTGTGTGTGTGTATGAAAAATGAGTTTGTTGATTCCACTGCAAGTTGACAAATTTGTTAATGAAGTGGTGTGATTCTCGTTTAGAATCAGGCCTAAAATTCAGTGACTTTTTGTTGTCTTTAGGCAATGGAGTACCTCTTGGGAAGTCAAAGATTTAGCTAACTTATACCCAAGTCAACAACTATTTGCCCTTAAATAATTCTAAGAGGATATAGTTATACAAACACTTATTTATACTTCATTAGTTGAAAATAAGTATCTACATTTTTATTTTTAATTGCTTCAAAAGTAATGTTCACTCACAAAATGATTAGCGAGCTTTAAATTTTACGGTTGCTTATATATTTTCACTAATTTATGTAGGATCTATAGGACCCGTGGCATTTAACATGTTTCGTATGCACCGCAATCCAAATTATGCAATCTTTATTGACCCAATGTTAACATACAAGTCATATGATCGGTTATTAACGGATTGGCATTGTACCTACATAATGCGTCGGGTGGTAGCTTTGAAATTTTCTCTTAATAATGTCAGTTACAAATTAAGATATGCTGAGAACAAATGGTAGCTTTGAAGGTTTCAAAATGTGACATGCCATTTTTTGTTGAGGGTTTGTTGGGTCTAATACATAAGGTTACAGAAGCATATAAACTGCTGCTCTACTTTGTCTATAGAAATCTTTCCAACTAAAATGTAGAATTTTCTTTCCTTGGATTATGATGTGTGATCCAATTACAAGTCTTCCACATTTTTAGGAACCACATAAAGTTTTTCTAAGTCAAACAGAAAACTTTCGAAAGCAACATTTTATTTTCAATATGCCTGTTTACTTGATTAACCAGTATGTAGCACATAATAGGCCACACGGCTGTATCACTTTCATTACAAGAATTTTTACTAAAACGCAACCTAGATCATGTTTTTCACGGGCAGTTTGGGTTTCGACCCGGACCACCATAGTAAAAGTGACTACCCCAATTATCACTGTTGCCCATTTGAACGTTATAGCAATTAGGTTGCTAAGTGAAAGTTTTAATGTCTTTAGGAAACCTCAAAGTGTTGGATTCATCTACAATTTGAATATTTCTGAAGTAACTTGCTTTACCATACCATTCTTCAGCAAACTGACTGCTGCCCATTTGCGTAGTTGTATGCTGCCCGTCTGCTGCTTGGTTCACCACCTCTCCACCCCACTCTATCATTGATGCATTTTGAGTTAGGTATGTAAACAGTTTGGCTGGCTAGTATCCCAATAATTTTCCAGTTCCAAATTGCATCCATCAGTTGCCTCCCCGTGGGTCCTACCCAGATATATATCATATCCATAAACATTAAACTTAATTGTACAACCCATTAAATCATTTTACTTCATAGATTTGAACCATTACTTTAATACTAAAATTTTCCCCTGGTTTAACATATTTACTATTCTAAGATTTACAGACCATGCTAAAAATTTTGTTGACAGTTTAACTCAACCCATTTTGAGCTCAATCGATCCTGAAATTTGGAGAAGATACCTTCCAGATAAGTATGGTAATATCATACTGGGAACCCTGAAATTGTGAGATAGGAGATATGCTGGCGCCTATTGCAATCTCATTGTTGGTTTGAATAAATCCTGAGCAAAGAAGATTGTGACACCCTGTTGTTTGACATCCATTGCCCTGGTAAAAAAAGGAAAAATAAAAGTCATCGAATAGTATTTAAACTTAATTAGTTTATAAAATACATAAACTTACTGTCCAGTATATGAAGAGTCTAGTGTTGTTATCCCCATACAATTCTGGGCTCACCTGTTTCCAAAGATGGTGTAAAAACTTTAGGGATAAGTATCTAGAAATGTATTCAACTTGTTCCGAATGTCTATTGTATGTATCATAATTACGGGAGATGTATTTAATGCATCCAATTTTAAAAACAGTTTATTGTATGTATTTTGATGACATGTCGTCCGTTTACGATGCCACGTGACATTCGGGACAAGTTGATATTTTATGTCAAAATTTGTAGAGTTATCTGGTTGGTTTAATTATACAGTGTTAAAATGATCCTAAAGTGTGATTATGTATATTTTTTGTTATTTGTTTATTTGATATGAGAGTGAAATAGAGAAGGAATCCACCTGCCAACCAGCTTCAATGGTATTGAGATCAGAATGAGAAGAGCCTCCTAATATCCAAATTTGAGAAAGACTGAATTCATTAATTTGCTGAATCTTTGGGTTCCAAACATTCATTGCTGCTTTCGCTCCATGAAATTGTCCTTCAGCATATGCAATTGCATGCTGAACAATTCCAAAATAATAACCCAAACCGAAATGTTAGTAAAACTCTAATGCAGGTAGCTAACTAACAATTGCTTTACAACTTACTAATGCATGTAGCTATTTAAATAATGCACGAAGCTAAATGGACTTACCTCATGACTCTTAGTATCGATGTCATTAGGATCCATGGAGCTTGGTTGAGCAATAGTAGTAAAACTCTTTTTCTTGCCATATGTTTTATTAGAAGTTGCTCTAAGCACATCCTCTTTCTTTGTTCTTCTAATGGGAATTGTCCCTTTTGGGCATTCACCATTTATATGCCATAATTGAGCAATTCCTTTATGCATTACTGGTAATAATGATTCATGTCTTGAAGGATTCATCATGGATGACATTTTAATGTTATTATCGTTTATCCAATTTGGATGATAATCTGGCCTCATCTATAATCATTCATTAGTCAAAAACCATTTAATTATAACTCTTTAAAACAATATACATTAAGATGAGTAAGTACAAAGAAACAGAAAATGAACCTGAATGGTATGATTTTTGAGAAAAGGATGATCAAAAGCCAAGTGATGCGAGATATCAACACAATCAATTATATCACCGTCTGGACTCTATTAACCATAAACACACATACAAATCAGTCAACTCAAATCCAGAGTGTTCATATATTATGCTTAAGGTAAAAAAAAATGCATCGTTGTAATTTTTTTACAAAATAGTCTTTCTAATGATGAACACTATCGACAAAAAACATGAAACGTCGGCTTTCTAAATTAATGAACTTTTGTCAAACTGCTGTGAGGACGATATCATTTTGTATGAACATGGTTATGAGACTATAACATTACTCTTATGCTTATGATCATCATTATAATTAAATTTTAGTAATCTAAATTTGGTTTGGGAAGTCAATTAGAAAGCATATGAACATGCCATAAGAATGGTGAAAGTAACAAATTAAATAATAAAATAAAAAAGAATAACTATAACTATATATTGATATAAGAAGAAAGTGGAGAGGGATATAATTAGACCTTGATGGTAGCAATGGGAGGTTTATTTAGACGATTCAAATGCACATAACTTCAACGTTCCTCTTTGAGCCAGAAAGCCGACTTCTGTCAGCGTGACAGAAACATGCAGTCGTGAACAGAAACAATCCAACCACAAAATTTTAAACATCCTACCTTTTGTGCTGGACTTACTACTGTCAATGAAATCAAGATATATTGAACGTTCAATTGTGTAAAACAAGGTATGAAATGAAGGAAGTTGAAAAATGAGTGTGGTGATTCAACAGCAAGTTGACAAATTTGTTAATGGAAAGGTGTGATTCATGCTTAGAAATGTGGCTTAAAATTCAGTAACACACTAACAGTTTGTTGTCATTAGGCAATGGAGCACCTTTTGGGAAGTCAAAAGAATTTAACTAAATTATATAACACAACAACTAGTTAGCTTAGCCGCGTAATATATAGGTAGTTAAAATCCCATAATTGTCCATAAATTGTTACATAAAAGTAAATTGCATGGATGATGTCCGTGTAGTTTACACACATTCTCACCGTCAGCTCTTCTAATTTGTTTGTTATTTGGACAGTCTAAAAACACAAAAGTTATTACACGCTTAATGGATCCCTTCTCTACCTAAAATCACTAAAATACTCTCTTCTCATCGAGCAAAATAGATCTATCAAGCGTGCATCACCAAGTATATTTTAGTTATTGTCTATAGAGGTTGGATTGTGGCACAACTTCTGAGATTTTGAACTATTCATGAAAAAAAAAACGAAACACAAGAATTAACATTAATTGACAACGTGTGTATGTTAATCACATGGACTACTCATGCAAATTACTCTCCAAAGTAATTGTTAGTTATTTTTTATCACCGTTTTATCATATTTGAATAGACATCCAAGAAACTGTTGTTATTTTTATCGCCGTTTTATTAAATAACGTTTCGTTATATAATAATGATAATAATTATTATTATCAATTTGTTGTATATGAGTTTAATACGATACATCAACGCAAATATATGAAACTCCTTCAAAAGTAAATACTCCATAATAGCGTATGCAACTTCCTAGTGTACGGACTATAATTTAATGGAAGGTATTACCATATTAGGGATGTAATTTTCTTTACTAACCACATTTATTATATTTTATCTTTTTAAAAATAGTCGTGTTGCAGCATTAGTTCTAATTATATTATCATCCAATTGAATGCAATATAATAATTTGCTAATTTCTATAGTAAAATACATGCACAATGCAAAAATATCATTGTAGCAGTGAATATCGATCGGTTGCTATGTTACTGTGTTATTTATTTTTCTTACAATTATAATCTAATGAAATTTATAAGGTGTCTTAGAAGTGAAAAGTAGCCAAATAAGGTACAAGAGATTGGACTTTTTCAAGTTTCGATTGTCTTCGAAGGTCCTATGTTTCCAAAACCTTGTTTAGACCTACCTAGAAACAAATGTAGCGTACAACGTTATCGATATCTACTACTGTATATAGACAGTTACAGCCATGGGTCTATACTCAAACTGATCAGCCGACTATATGTTGTTCCACTGGGCATCAACCTAAATAGAACAAACAAGTCGAAGCTAAATGGAGATATTATTATATACCATGAAAAGAGATAACACATTTACATACTAACGGCATGTGCCCATCCACTCGTTGAGTACAATTTGTGTTTCATTGGACAGGTTGACAAAACTTCATCATTTGTACATGTTTTTATCAGTCATCCAAGATCGTGAGTACTCCATCCATCACAAATTATGTTCCACCGTACTGCGCATGGAACACTCGGTTTATAAATGAGATACTATGTCAGTTTTCTAATACTCAAATGACGAATTATTGAAATGACGAATTATTGAAGATGCATTTTTTTGTGAAAATTTATAAGCGTAAAATAAGATAACTTAGGTAATGTACTTTTTGAATTGAACATTTTCTTTAGAATAACGAAAATTTAAAACTGACATGTATTTTTGGACGAATAGAGTAATATTATGTCAATGGCGGCAAATTTTATCCAAAAAAATGACAGAGCATAATGAAGAGCAGAACAAAGAGTAGAGATCCGAATCCGAATCCAACCCCTTCTGAATCAAAATGTGAGCTACTACTAGACGGATCATAAGTATACGAATTGTAGCGTGCCGGGAAGAATCTCGAGATCAAGTGTAAGAGCAGTAACATGATGATAGGAATAAACAACATTACTTCTTGCTCCAAAAATAATGAAGTAGTTTCCCATAAACTTTCTAAAGCAGAGCTACATATGACGAGACCAAGTACACCCACAACCAAAGAAGGAACCAATGCCGATGGTCCTCTGTCTCTCATTGCTCGTTATCAAGTGGAACAAACAAAAGAAAATCAATTTATCGTGGTAAATTTGTGTCGTATATACGTAGACACACACACATATATAGGTGTGTATGAGTGCTTGTTTTAGGATAGTCAATGGTTTGTTGATCTGCATATAATTCATTTTACCTAAGCTAGTCAACTTGTTCTTGTATTGTTTGGAAAAAAACAGCCTAAAGAGACTAAACTGACCAATTCTGTTGATTTGGTGTAGAAAGATGACTTTTATCCGAAAATGGGCCTTTATAATGATATATATAGTAATAAAAGATTTAGAAGATCATACTTAACAATGATGAATAATTTCTAGTTGGGAATCACTTTGTTAAGATAAGATGCATTTTGCTGAATATGGTCTGCACGATACCAAATCTTTAATGGTTAAACGTAGCGAGTTGATAAACCATTGTACTTTGGTGTTAAGATATAACGTTATTGCAACAAATTTGCTCTTCCCATATACCAGTCCCAAAACTGAAACCGCGTTAATATCATTGAATCAATGTGGACTAAAGATATTGTAAAATCATAAGATATTAAAATCAGGATCTTAATAACCCTTGTATCAAACACATCAACAACATATAAGATGACATAAAATTCTCTAGAATTTTCCAGTACGCTAGCTTCACCATTTGACTAGACGTCATGTTTCACATTATAACAAAAGATTGAAATGAGCCATCGATGCAATTTGGTGATGCCATAGACGTCCACGTTGGATGAAGATAAAACAATGGTGACAAATATCATACATAGACATGGGAGGATTTCACCTACACCAACGATCTACTGAATTGAATGAAATGGTTTGCGATTAGGAAACCGGTATCTAATCAATGTCATTGGAAACATAAAATATTGGGAATTTTATGAGGATATTATGTCATGTTTTGATGTCATTAATGCGCTTGAGATTTGGGGCAAATAAATCTAACTCCTTGCGTAAGTGCAAACATGCAGTGGCCCCTACGTCACAATCAAAGAAGACACAAGCGAAGCAGCCACATGCCCACATCAAAACATGTTACAGGTATTGTTTGACGTGAAGGAACACCCATTGTGTTCCGTGCCCCAAACATTGTTGTCTGCAATTTTCTAATGTCGGAAATGCGGGTACAAGGACTGGCCAATTGGTGATGCAACTTAGTTTAGTCTTCAGTTTTGGATTACACATGTAATAGGACGAACACATAAAGATACAGAATGACTGAGAAACAAGAAAAACATGCTCATTAGAAATTGTTGCCTTCAGAACTACTCGTATAAAAATGGTGGGTGAATCAGGGAAAAAATTGTTGAAAAGATCGAGAATCTCAAGATATCATATGCGGAAGGGGAGTGCAGGCCATAGGCGGGGTTGCAAAACTCAAGATTCTATATTCACACACAGTTTCTTTGGGGTTACCATAACCCATTTGACTTGAGCAGGACCAAGGAAAAGGGAAACACTGACGATCAACTCAACTTGTACACATGACATGAGGTCATACAGATACACATCAACTTTGTCACAAGTTGCACATTAGCAAAACAATTGGCTCTTCCAAGAAATGGTCATCAACACAATCGATAAAGATGGTTACAGACAACTTGATAGAGTCGAATCAGACTCGTGACTGTCTTCATCGAAGTTGAAAGTAAGGAACTTACACTAACAAAAGATGTAACGCCAATTTGTTTTCACCAATATTAGTCTGGAAACCCTCATATAAAATGATTGATAACCATTTATAAGCAGTGGTTACCAAATGTAGTATGCAACTCAGTGCTCGATTCCTCTTAAGCAGGAATTATATATTAAATATATAGGTATACCAATACCAATCCATGAAAGCATTCATCTAGAGATAGTAAGAGAAAATATTTTTCATTACTTACTGCACATATTATCCTAGGAAAGTCGAGCATTGTCTATTCTGCATGTTAGATGCCACCCCCTAGCTACAAAATCATGATATCCAAAAAAAGATGAAGAAAATGCTGATCCAACCCACCTACATCCATAGTTATCCACAGCTACAATTGCTCATTCAGAGGGGTTGTTGTACCGAAGATGTTGCTCATAGAAGTTAATCAACTGTCATAATTCAGTAAATAAAAAATAAATGAACACTAGTATCCTCGTACTTCCGTTGGTTTTTATTAATTTGAGATTCATATGATTTTTCTTTCGGGTAAACATCTTCATTTTCACGTATAATTTATAACTAACTGTTTTTTTCTTAATTTTTTTTATATATAAATAAAAAGAGTGGTTAATCTAAACTCAGCAACTGCTTTTAGGGTCACGATGTGTGAAGGAAAGATGGTTACCCAAAATAGAAATCAGATAAAACGATATTCCATATTTATTTTGGAAATGAGAGATGGTTTCAAGGAGATAATTTTACCAGCACTGGATTGTTTTCCTTGAGATATTCGTTATTAACAACGACCTCTTCTCCATCTGACCTGCTTATACACCAAGCAAACAACAGGATTAGACATTAATTAGTTTGTAAATAACTCAAGACGGTAACAATTAAAATATCAAATGAAGAAAATCATCTATAAAAAATTAAGGAAAAATAAAATAAGGGAATAACCACAAACCTCATGACCAAAAATGATACACACACTTCCTCTGTGCCGTTAATTATAGAAGTTGCATAGTTAACTGGCTTGACAATCTTTGTAATAACAGGAAGACTTTGAGGAGTATCAACAACATTTTCAGAATCCAAATCATTTTTAGTATCATCTAGCACAATAGCATCACTAGCCGCAGTCGTTTTCCCAGTCGCATCTTTTTTGGGAGCTGCATCTTTCTTAAACTGTTTAATAGCAAAAGCCTTCCTTCTTCTCGAACCAATTCTAGGACTAGAACGAAGTACCAGTGTTCCATCATCAACATTAGAAATCCCATTTTCAGGGCTAACTCTCTCATCTGGGATATCTTCTCGAATATGTATAGCAAACTCTGTCTTGTTTCCTTCCTCTTCTCCAATTTGTGAAGAACCCGTAAAAGATCCAGTGTTGTTTGATCGTTTGGCAGACCCGTTTTGGCTCGCGCCCCCAACATCGTTTTCAGCCACATCAGTAGTGTTGGAACCATGAACACAAGGACCTCGACAAGGTTCCTCAATAACTCTAAGTTTGACTGAAGGTATCGGATATGAAGCAGCGTCAGGAGAATGAGGAACTTCCTGTTGCTCCTGCTTTCCAGAATCTTCCTGTTGCTCCTGCTTTTCAGAATCTTCATTTGGCTGCTGATTTTGAGAATCCTCACATGCCTGCTGATTTTGAAAATCATCTTGTGGCTGCTGATTTTGAGAATCTTCCAGTGGCGGCTGCTGCTTTTGGTGCTTTTTTGATTGTGATGTAGAAGCCACTGCAGTATTGCGCTTACGCCTGCGGTTCGATCTATTTCCCCCAGGCCTTAAGCTTTAATTTCCATAAAACAAGAAAACATATATAATCAACTAACATCATCTATTTACAATTATTTAGGACTTTTTTGGTATAGACATGCTTATAATCATTTAAAGCTATGATTCATTCATTTGTTTGTGCTTTTTTGCAAAAGAGGACAATTGGATTAAAAAAGAACAAAAAATTACTCAATATTTCTTTACTAAGAGCTTAGGAACATGAACAACCCTGAGAAATTCTAAACAAGCCCTTTACATAATTCAATACAAAACAAAATGCAGACGAATAGAGAGAAAAAAAAAAACCTGTCTTCGAATGCCTCAATTACATCAGTACATGAGCTGAGATTCTCAATAGGTTCCCAAGTATTAGACGACTCTGGCCACCCACGCCTTCATTTGACCAAAAATGACAAGATAAACCATAAATGACAAGATAAAGCAATGATGATGTAATGTTTGGGGTACACAAAATCACAAGTTTATGTAATGATGACATAATTTTTGCGGATGTTAGCGGTAAACAGAATTACAAACTAATGTTACACTGATGTAATGTTTTGGGGTGCACAAAATCACAAGTTTGAAACAAAATGTCAAAATCAATGACACAATGTTCAATAAAACCATTTAAAATGTCAATATCCAACCCAACGGTTTTAAATTACAGTGAAAAGTATAAAACCAACTTCAAATCGAACCATATAAACAACACTCATAATACTACTACAAAACTAAATCTACATTTTCATAAATGTGCATGTACACAGGAACTTAGCATTATATAAAAATAAAATAAAAATCCTCTAAAACCCCCAAACATAACCCATGTTATCCGTTTATAATAATTATCATGCACAAATCAAAACTAACATTGAAAAGAAAAACGAATAAACTCAAATATATAAATAAAATTAGGTCACGTACCATTTGATAAGATACTGCGTCACCTCCTTTTTGACGCCGATTAACAACATATCACAAAATCACAAAAAAACAAAATCAGTCCAAAAATCAATCAATCATAAATAAAATAAAATGTATAATTAATTATTATAAAAGAAATATGAAAAATAAATAATAAACCTTGCGAACTCTTCTCTTTCGAACAGCTTCAATTTCATAAAAACCCTCAGGTAACTGCGGCACCACAATTTCAGCACCATTTTCACCACCATTTTTTTCGTCCTCATTTTCATCAGCATTCCGATTCTCGTAATCAGCTTGATCATCGGTGTCATTGTGAACCGATTGTGGAAGATCGGAGCTGGTGGTGAGTTTTCGTTTACTTGCGCCTTTCATCGTAGTTAATTTAGGGTTTCTTTGTTCCGGCAAAAAAGTTCTGCAAATTTTTGCCCTCTTTTTGCTTTTAATAATTTTTGTTTATGTTTATATATCTATTTCTTTCTATTTCTATTTTTTGTTGGTGTGATTTGAGTGTCAGGGTTGTATACAAGGACTGGAGTGTGGGGTCCACTGAAAAAAAGTGTGGGAAATTCAGGATTTTGTTAGAGGTTTTCCCTTAATTTTAGGTTAACTTCTTTTTCTTTCGAGGAGAAACAGGAGAAAATTTATTTGTGATTTTTGGATAATTTTTTTGGGTTGGATCAATGGTTAAAAGAGATGGCAATTTTGTAATTACTTTCAAAATTAAGGGTATTAGTTAACAAAAGAAAATATAACATTAAATTTCACCTCATACCCCTTCCACTATTTAGATTTTTACATTTTAACCAATCCACTTTATTTTTTTCCATCTCTTACACTTCTTTCCCCAACCCCACCTACCACCACCCCACCACACCCACCTCCTGGCTGCCACCAGCCAATGCCGGGCGCCGCCAGCCGCCGTCGGATTTCGACCGCCACCGGCTACCACCGGATTCCGGCCGCCAGAATATTTTTTTTCAAAATTTTTTTTTTTACTTTTTTTTTACATAAACTTTTTATTATATATCATATTCCTATTTCTACTGCATTTCTAATAAAACAATATGTTTTTTACTACATTTTGAATAAAACTATACATTTTTTTTACTGCATTTTGTATATTATTGTTGATTAACTAAAACTTTTATATATTTTACCGCATCTTCTATGCCTGACGTTAACAAAATACCGTACAAATGGATAATATATAATATAAAATGCATTAAAATATGAACAATATGTCCTAAATGAAGTATATGCAAAATGCAGTAAAAATAACAATATGTAGTATACTTTAATACTAAATGCAGTACAAATAGATAATATGTATAATACAAAATGCAGTACAAATTGATAATATGTATAATACAAAATGCAGTGAATAACAAACAAAATATAATAAATGAAATATATGAAAAATGCAGTAAAAATAACAAAATGCAGTAAAATTAAAAAAAATATAGTAAAAATAACAAAATGTTGTACAAATAGATTATGTATAATATAAAATGAAGTAAAAATAACAAAATGCAGTACAATTAGATTATGTATAATATAAAATGCTGTAAAAAGTGAACAATGTGTACTAAATAAATATATGCAAAATGCAATAAAAATGGATCATATGTATAATATAAAATGCAATAAAACAATAAACATTATGAAATATATGCAAAATGAAATAATAATAATAAAATGCAGTAAAAACATATATTATGTATAACTTAAAATACAGTAGAAAACAAACGTTATGTATTAGATCGAGGTGTATAAATAAAATGCAGTAAAAATATCAAAAGAATAATGTGTAAAATACAAAAATACAGTAAAAAACGAACAATATCTACTAAACATATATATACAAAATGCAATAAAAATAATAAAATGTAGTATAACTCTAATAAAATGCAGTACAAAGTGATAATATGTAAAAAAAATTCTGAGAAAAAAAAATTCCGACGGTCGGCGGCGGCGGGTGGTGGCAGCAGCTAGTGGTGGGTGGTGGAGGGGAGGGGTGGGGAGGAAGAAAGTAGAAGGGAGTAGTGTACAATATTAAAAAGGAGGAGGGGGTAAAAATGAAACTTTAAAAATTCTTCTCCTCAAATGGTACCTTCTCCTGTGAACCTTACCCTTAATGTTTTCCTAGAGTAAGGTTCAAATGAGTCCATGATTTTTCAGTAAGACTAAGGGAACCAATGATATCATGCCACATGTACAAAGAGAATGTTCCATACTACAAAACCCATTTACCCCAAACATCAATTATCTCACAAACGACAAATCGAAAAATCATGAAACTTGCACCATATTTTTCAGCGTTTTATCCTCTTCGATTTTCCGTCCCTCAAGGCATACTTCCGATAAAAAAATCGGTTTTTTGGTAGGTTTTATAAATTAGTAACATATATGTTAGTGATTGATTGTACATTTTATTTACGGTTATGGTTAGAGTTTAGGGTTAGGATTTAGCAGGGTTCATGGTTTAGGGTTTAGATTTTATGTTTTAGTAGAGTTTATGGTTTATTAGGGTTTAGGCTTTAGTATGATTTAGGGTTTAGAGTTTTATAAAGCGTTTAGGGTTTAGGGTTTAGGGTTTAGGGTTTCGGGGTTTAGGGTTAGGGTCTATGACATGTTTTCCTCTTTGGAGAGGTCCGGATGAGTTTCAACATCATCAAAGTCTGACAATTGCACATATTCATGGTAATCATTTTCTGATGGTACAGTTACAAGGTGAGTACCCGATGCCTCATATTACTCGATTGTGGACTTATTATAGAACTCCAAATGCAGCTGGATGGCAAACTTTGTATACACCACGTCTAGAATTATACTCTCGTCTTAGGTCTTGTAATTCTGAAAAACCTTTTGTAGATTTAACGAATTAATTTTTAAATGATATCACTTTTTCAACTTTTATCATTTTTGTATTTTTGTGTTTGTTGCTTGTTTTATTTAAATTTACTATGTACTTAATTACACCTAAAAAGTAGAGAAAGATCATAATTATTAAGCAGAATTATTATATGATGATAATGTTTGACATTAATTAGACACTAAAAATAAAAAAAAAACATAATTAATAGTAGTTGACCGGCATACTAAGTAAAAATAATAGGTATTGTTAGACAACCCTTTTAATAAAGAATCGTAGATTAGCAGTAGGTAATGATTAAAATTCAAAAGAATGTTGAATTTTAGGAGTCTATATATTGTGAGAGTATCTTCGATATTAACACTAAAATCAACTTTTGCATTAAAATAGTTTAAATATATACAAACAATAGTCCAGTGTTATCAATAATAAATATTATAATATTTGTGAAATGACTAGTAGGATTTAGTGTCGCAGTACTAAACATTGTTCACATAAAAATTACGGAGTATAATATATACATACACTATATCTAAATATATATTTATATTATGTACTCCGTATTTGATTATAAATTAATGATTAATATTTTTGATTTCTTATTATATAAAACTAGTTTAGGATCCGTGAAATTCGCGGAATCGTCCATAAAATATACTTAAGAAATCCATAATGTATAATTGTTATTATTATCTTGAGTTTTATATACTATATATACTATATATTTTTTAAATATAACAAAATAATGTACATATCAAGGGGTGAACCTTATACCACACGCAACTATATTTGAATTTTTATGAGTCTTAGATTTTAATTTTGTATGATATGAAAACATGAAATTGTTCGTTATCTTAAACGTACTGAAACTTTACATTGGTTAATTAAAAAGTTAAATTGTTAGCTTTAAAATTTTAAATCTTGAATTTACAATAGTTTATGTTATCTTGGTTTCATTTTTTTTGTCGTGTTTTAAATTTGCGTAGTATTTTCAATAATTAATTTTTTTGTTTGGCCAAAGTTAGATACATTGGGATAACCGAAACCCACTAATAAATACAATAAACCGATAGGTAATACTAATTGGGTATCCAACGAGTATTGGTTCAGGTATGAGTACGAATGTGACACCCGCCAAATTAGGGCTAGTACTTAGTGCCTAATCATTGTATTAATACATGTAATTAGTTATGTTTAGGGCTAATTATGTGTATCATTTTGTATATGGTTATATATATACACACGTACGCGATTTAATTAAATCGTGCATTTCATTATCGGATGGAATCCGACACAATCACAAATACGGACGTTGGTGAACAATTTATTAAATAATTGGAAATTATTTAATTAACTCATTTTATTTATATATTATTTGGATAATATATATAAACGTATTTCGTGTCGTCTAAAACTAACCGTACGCAACAGCAACGAGCGAAACGCGCCCGACAAACGAAATAAACCCAAATTATATTTTTATAATTCATTATTAAGTATTTTGATAAAATACTTCAAGTAAAAATATTACTATTTCACGCGTACGAATAAAACGTTACACGAGTTAAACAAACGTACAAATACGCAACGAATGCGCAAACCGAGACCCGATAACATTTTTAATAACTTAAAATAAAGTATTTAGAATAATACTTTCAATAAAAATAACGCGATTTAAATCGTTAACGAAACACACGTATTAAAAATATAACGATAATTAAACGTTTAAACGACCGGGAAAACGAACACCGCACGAAACTCGAATAAGGGGACAAAAATTGAGAGACCCACACCTTGTGGGCCCCCCCACTAAACCGGCCAAGGGAAGGGAGGTGAGGCCTCCCATACCCTTGACTTCCTTCCCCCTTTTGCCTCATTTTCACACAACCACCAAACACACACTTTCTCCATCATATCTCTACCTATCTCTCTCTCTAAATCGGCACCCCCACCACCACCCAAAAACCACCACAAAAACTCCTTGAATCACTTAGATCATTTGGAAGAAAACGATCACCACGCAAAAAGCTACACACCCATCTTTTCAGTTTCTCCTCGTGACGACTTGTAAGATTCCGACACTTTCGAAAACTCTTGTATTTTACTCTTTTACATGTTATGTTGTTTATCTAGCTTGATTATGTCCATATAAAGTAATAAAACTCATTTTTTAACCATTTGTCGAAAATGTCGGTTTTGACAATTTTATAGATCCAACACTTCGGGTTACTCCCGACACAAACCAATAATTTCTGCAACCTCTACAAACTGATTTAAGACTTGTGTAAAAGTTTCGGGTCAAACCGATGTTGTTTGACCACAAACCCGACACTCAAAAACCCAAACAGCATGTTATGTCGCAGAAGCGGCGGACCTTCTGCGACACAAGCCCTTATGTCGCTAAGAATAGGCTACGTCGCACATAGCGACATAAGTCACTATGTCGCCAAAAATTGAATATGTCGCACATAGCGATACAAGCCACTATGTCGCTTCAAATTGCGAATGTCGCAGTAGCGACACAACACCTTATGTCACATTAAATTGCGGACGTCACACATAGCGACGCAAAGACCTATGTCGCAATCCTGATCTGCGACACAGTGTCGCATCCAGTGTCGCACAAATCAGAACCTTGAAAACATGGATTTTCACTAAGTGTCAACACTTGAAATTTTATCACTTACAATACCCAAATTCAGATTTTAAATGCGTTTTTCATTAAAGCAATATAGTAGAAATAAAAAAAATTCGAGCTGACCTGGCACCTCGACCCCAGCTGACCTAATACTCATACATGATACATATATACTTCAACACTTATATACAATACAACACACGAAACATATACTTTAATAGTATACAATGAAACAACACATAATAATAATGATGTAAGATTATTATTACAAACCGTCACCAATGGGCCGTACATGTTTTCAAAACACAAACAAACAGTCAAACGAATTAATGTATTTGGACATAACTAGTTGGATGAACAACTAGCATAGGTGATCTTTTGAGATACTTACTCACGTATTAACCAACATGTGTCTTGGACGCCCTCAGGTTACAGTCTTCGGACATCATTGCTTGGTTTAGCAATGCACGTTTATCGAGATAAACGCATCAGACTCAAGTGTGTCTCATAGCCCCGCATTTTACTATTTTTACTTCCGGGGTGGGAATACATGCTCAGATTTACTTTACATGTGAACACAAATACAAAACACGATATATTGACTGCATGAGTTGTTTACTAATCATAAAGTCCTCCAACACATAGTTTGTTAGTATGGATTTAGCATGAATGTTAGTGTATGGTATCATATGGGATTGACAATCCTTGTCCAGGGTAGTCGCGCTACCTTGACTGTGATGTCAAACGGACACATTATCATTTGTTCACACGAGTGTAGATTAGGCACTTGCTCGGAGGCACCTCGCTCAGGTCCTTAAAGGCGGATCCTGACCCCTCAGTTAAGCTCCAACTATGGATTCATGGCAGTAATATACACATTTATTTGATTAATTTCAAATACATTGTTAAATCTTGTGGTTCATACATTATGTTCATCATTTACACCTGTGAGCTCAACAGATGTATTCTCAGGTACACATCAGTAGTAGGACTACTCAGGAATTATATAGCTCGAGTCGCATGCGAACACGAACAACAAGAGATTTTTCCGCATTATTATATTTTGTATAAGTAGTAATGCCATAGAATCTTTCAGATCAGGATACCGAGCTTATGTAATCCTTATAACTATTGTAAACCTTTATTACAATTAATGTATTTTGTTAAAAAGACGCATACAGAGTCGTTCACTTTATCTTATGTGCTTGTGATTATTGATTAGTAGCACCCCAAGTATGCTTCCGTCAAACAATAAATTTGGGGGTGTTACAATGAATATTCTAAACAAGTATGGATATATATACATTAAAACCCGACGGAACACAACCTATTGGCATCCATAATCTAAGCATTGTAAATTATAAATGATAAAAGAATTAATAAAGGTAGTGGTATAGGTCATATACATTAAAATCCGTCGAAACCCGACCCATTAGCATCCATAATCCAATAATTGCAAATTAGAAATTAATCAAAGAATTTAAAAAAGGCGTCCGTATAAGAATATAAATCATTGGGCAACGGAATGAAGTCATAATCTTTTTGGAATTGAAAATAACTTATTGGGGTTCTTTTCAGGAAAAATAAAATAAAGAAGATTGTATAAAGAGTTTGAATTATGGAAGAAATAATTACATAATTATTAAATTAAATTTCCATTTAGTATTTGGAGGATTATCTACAATTTAAAAAAATAAAGGATTTATGTTGTAAATAGTGAAGGGTCTATATTGTAAATATAAAAGGGTATATTAGTCTTTTAGTCATATAAAAATGGGATTAATGATGTCATTAAATAAATGAATGGTTAGATCTTAATTGTTGATCTTCATCTAATGACTATTATTCTTTCAAGATTTTCTTTTAATAAATAAGATAGATAGATATGGGTTAAGTTCAAATGAGAATAGAATTTTTGGTGAGAATAGATGAACCAATAGGAATGCCTTATATGTCATAATACTCATTTGCCCTAGTGATTTTAAAAATTAAATATCTCAAAAACGGTAAATTGAAAAATTATAAAAATTGCACCATAATAATCAGCGTTTAATTCTCTTCGATTAGATATGTGACAAGGTATACTTTCTATGACTTTTTTATTTTTGAGTTTCACAAATTGTACAAAATTAGTAAAATATGTGGTACTCGTTGGTACCACATGCGGTACTCGCTGGTAATACATGCGGTACTCGCCGATACCACATGCGGTACTAGCCAGTACCACATGCGTTATTAGCTGGTATCACATGTGTTATGAGCCAGTACCACATGTGGTACCTGTATGTGATATTCCTTTTCAAAGCCCGCCGAAAAATGGGGAAAAAAATTCGTCGAAAGTATATACCTTGTCACATATTAATACCGTTTGAGAGATATTCAATTTTTAAAAATGTGGGGGAAAGTGAGGTTGGTGACACATGACACTTTTTTTATTGATTCCTCCATTCTCACTCAAAAATGTTGTACTCATTTGAACTTTCGTGTATATAATGTTTGTTATCATATTATATTCATCATTTACACATGTGAGCTTTAGTGTATATAATGTTTGTTATCATATTATATTCATCATTGACTGTGATGTCAAACGGACACATTATCATTTGTTCACACGAGTGTAGATTAGGCACTCGCTCGGAGGCATCTTGCTCAGGTCCTTAAAGGCAGATCCTGACCCCTCAGTTAAGCTCCAACTATGGATTCATGGCATTAATATACACATTTATTTGATTAATTTCAAACACATTGTTAAATCTTGTGGTTCATACATGATATTCATCATTTACACCTGTGAGCTCACCATCTTTTAGCTGACCTTTTAGCATGTATTCTCAGGTACACAACAGTAGTAGGACTACTCAGGAATTATATAGCTCGAGTGGCATGCAAACACAAACAACAAGAGGTTTTTCTGCATTATTATATTTTGTATAAGTAGTAATGCCATAGAATCTTTCAGATCAGGATACCGAGCTTATGTAATCCTTATAACTATTATAAACCTTTGTTACAATCAATGTATTTTGTTAAAAAAACGCATATAGAGTCGTTCACTTTATCTTATGTGCTTGTGATTACTGTATTAGTCGCGCCCCGACCCGAATCGCTTCCGCATCACAATTTAGGAGTGCGACAGATTGGTATCAGAGCGTAAGGTTATAGTGAACTAGGTTGCTTTTAGTGGGCCTAGACTATGACCGTTAGGCAGTATTCCCTTATTAGGTATGACTGGTTCAGAAATTACATCATACAACTTTAATTTAACATAGCCTGATCAACTATGTACAATTAAAGGAAGATGATGTGAGACCTGAAATGGTTATGTTGAACAGGGATACACTAGTTGACTCTGACTACGAGAGAAACGGGACCATTACTTATCTGTGCTAGACACTCTAGGCTATATTATATGATATTATATAGGCCTCACTTTCTAAACGTTCTTGTCTCAGAAATGGCAAACACTCCTACTGAAACACCACCTACTTCATCACGTTCGCACCCCCAAAACACGTGGCAGCGGAAGTAGGAGGTGTCATGGGGGCGCCAACCAAATTAAATATCACAACACAAGATTAAAGCAAACGACCTCTATATGAGAAATTTTGAAAAATAGTTACATTACATTAATTCAAATGTTTACAAAATAAATCTGGAGTTCGCATAAACCGTTTAGAGATTTCTAATACATTACTGAATCTACAAAAATACAGCTACATGCAATCTAATCTCTTGTTGTTTGAAAACAATGCGACTCGAGCTAAGCTTTCCAAAAGCTTCCTACTGCGGCAGGTTACCTGAGAAATACATACTAAAAGGTCAACATAAAGTTGGTGAGTTCATAGGTTTGATAAGTAATCAGTTGCTAAAATGATCCACAAGATTTCACAAGTTTTGCATCATTCGTCAATGATAAGTAAAAGTATCGTTATCCAACGACAAGTAAAAGTATTGCATACAGCAATATAATTATACCATTTGCATGAGTCTCATAGTTCGAGCTTAACGTTGTTTGCCTCCGGTAAGTGTACTAATCTGATACACTTCTAATTCACAAATAATATTGCGCCCGTGGGTCGGCTAGCGCGACTAGCCCGAACGAGGTTTGTCAAACCCTGATAGTACTATCCAATAATATTCACGCATATATTAATGAACTATGATAAGTAGAGGACTTTAGTGGATTATCATAAGGTCTCATGTAATCCGTACGAAAAGTTGTTACCAGTACTTGTGATCATAAAGCAGTTTATAAAACAGTTGTATGTATTCTCACCCCAGTGAAATATAGTAAAAAGGGGCTATGAAACTCACCAAAGTTGAGCAGGTAGCAAGCAATATCAAATATTAGCAACTAGTGGGTGTTCTCGTTCCCGTGTGCAACCTCCTAACGCCCTAAACGTATGAGGTTGTATAAGTAGATGTCTCAAAAGACCATCTATAGCGATTGTATAAGTGGGGGTTAATGTCCACTTAAGCCAATCAGGTAGGTGGGGGTTTTATGTCCACATAAAGCTAGTTCATCAACTAGTATGTCCAAATAAGTTGATTGTTTTGTTTGAGTTTTGGGAAACAGGTACGGCCCGTTGGTGTGGTTATGTAATAATAATTCAAAGTATTATTATTATGTTCATCGTGTTGTATACTTCTCGAAGCATATGAGTTTTGTTGCGACACGCACCGGTCGTTGGGATTTCTTAGGGTGACGTGACACAGCAGTGGGTTTTTAATTTATAAGTCTGGGGCCTAGGGTTACTTATTATGCTAATCAAAGGGCTTGCAAAGGACAAGTATGACCTAGGATCGTTCTTCAAAGCGTGAAAAATTGAAACTAGGGGGTTTAAAAGCTTTTATGTATTTAGCTAGAGTTAAAAGAGTTGGTTTTGGTTTTGGGTTTTCGATTCTAAATTAAACTAAACTAAACTAGAGGGTGGAGGTTACTTCGGGCGTTCAGCAATTAAAGTGATTGTCTACTATGATGTGGTTTAGAAGTTGTTAAATATGGAGAGTTCTAATGGAGATAAGTTCGTAAGTTGATGTGAGCTATTACTACAATCCTTCTATCGGGCTAACGCGGAAGTGTCCACAATCAGGCAAATAGAATGTCACGTGGATTGCAAAATATATTAAAGTGTACACCGAAAGTTCTCTCAAATGTACAACCACATTATCCGACAGTTAACCTCGAATCCTATTCCCCAATCTCGGTCATCAGAGATGCCCGAATCATGGCATAGTTTGTTGAATAAACAATCTTATGAACGAGGGTTATCCTCACCGGAATAGGTTGGGCTAATTGGTCTAGACGGCCGGATAACATGTCATCACTTATTCGTACGAGTTATCATCATTACTTGGGGATGCAACAAGACAGGGATGATTTATGCTACAAATAGAAACCTAAGTAATACGTTTGTTATTCGATTCATAATACAACTACCTTCGCTCGTTCTTGACTTTCATACATTTGTACTCCGCCGTAAGCGTTTCCAGTACTGTATCAAAGAACAGTCGAATATGGGCCATCATATTATTTCACGATGATTAATGCCATTTAAATTTCACTATTATGATGATCCTAAGGCAACAATCAAACAAGAACATGCAATAAGATGATCAAAGTGACAGTTCAATTTAAGCATACAAAATTATTATCTAAGTTGAGGATATTCTGAAAGTTGTCTCAAAAATATCGTCTATATGAATTTAATCTTAATCTACCTCTACTCCCATGTTCCGTGTCTCTTGGATCCTATTTTGGTCTAGAGAACACCGGCCATGCCGAGCTCAATGATTCAATCTAACGTAGTATAACTAAGTGACATGTATCCTATGAGTTAGCTATGTTCATTTTTGGATAAAGTTTTAGTCATAACATGAGTTGGGCAGATAAACGATAAAGATTTAATTCCTATATCCATTTGTAATATAAACCATCTGCAATCTCATAACATACCACATAGTCACATTTTTAATATTTTCTAAACGACTATCATAGCGGACAATTGAGTTACTTAGCTAATCATGGTAGTTCTAGCATGCATATTTAAATTTATTAAAGAAAGGACAAGCATATTAAATATGAAAGATAGATTAACACCTGGAAAGAAGTACAATAACTCGTAGCTAAAATATGCGTCCCCGAGACCTCCGTACAAATCTTCCTTGACTAGTTAATTAGCTAGTCTAATTAACTAGGAAAAATTACCACTAATATTACAATAAAAAATGTGGAATGTGTATATGTGTAGGTATCTTGGTATCCTAGTACCTTGGTGTGTTTTTGCAAATGAGCCTCATGCCTCCTATTTATAGGAGAGTTTTGGTGCATTTTAGCAAATGGAAGCTCACAATAGCAAAAGGTGGAAAAGGTGGTGGCACCGGGTATGAAAAAGGTGAAAAAGGTGGTGCACTAGGTACGGAAAAACACGTAAAGGTCTAGCACCGGGTACACGAAAGGACAAAAAAGAGCGATCCGTGCGGGTGAGTGGCGGCTGGCGGCAGCCGGCGGCGGTGGGGTGGTTGGCCGGCGGCGGCTGGCACCCCCCGCACCGGTTCGTCGCCTGTTGCCTCGTTTCTCGATTCGTGCGTGTTTTCTTTGTTATGCGTCCGTTTGCGTTGATTCTTTTTGCGTTGGATTGTTAATTCAAAAAAAAATCTTTTGATAAAAAGAAATCCCAAAAATATGTCTCTGAACTTTAGATGTGTCGTACGAATCGTTTGGATCTTCCGGCGTACGTAGAATCTTCATTCTTCGTCCGTTTTTGTTGATTCTTCTTCTGTTGGATTCGTAATTTGAAAATGAACATCTTGGATGAGATAGATGTTGGTGATGGGCTCTTTTGTCTTGAAATCTCATTTTGATGTCTTGAAGCTTCAAACGTGCGTGGAATCTTCGTCTTTCGATCGTTTTTGCTCGTGCAACCTTGTTTTGATCTTCTTAGCATATTATCAATGATTTGTGCATTGTTTGAGTCCAAATGCCAAGTATTGCTTCAGAATGAGAGTAATATCGGTGGTAAAAACGTGACTTTTTACACGATATCAAGTATCCCACACTTAGAGCTTTGCTTGTCCTCAAGCAAACCTTCATAAAATTGTGATGAAAGGTTGGAAGGGTGTCTTCGTATTCTGAGAACTTTGATTCGTGCAAGTTTGGTAAAAAGATTTCGGACGAGGTTCCATCCTTTGATGTTTCCCCAAACCTTTGGTTCTAACAAGCTCTCTTTTCAATCTTCATAATGTAAGATATACATGACTGGGGCCCTCACAGGTGGTCACTCAATTCACTCAAGTGTATCGGGTTTTCTAACTTCTAATTCACTCAGGGGCCAGTCATGTAGCTCTTCCGTTGTCATAAGCTTGATCGAGAATCAAATCTACAATACTTAAATGAGGACGGTGCTAATTATCCCTAGACATTCGCAAGAGGGTGGAAGTGGTGTATATGGAAGAAGGGTTTTGTAGGTGGTTTATTTGGGGGTTTCAATATAGCCTAAGAGTTGTCTGTGATGACTTATCTTTGGTGCTTAGTAGTCCTTCTTCTTGGTTTTTTCTCTCTTTGAGCCTTCTTTTGAAGCTTTTTCTTTCAAGTTTTCTTTTGATGAACCCTTCCCTTAGATTTAAATGATCCTTGGGCTTTTAGGTTCCTTCAGACAGCTTTGCTTTTGCTGAATTTCTTTTTCTTGGAGCTCCTTTTACGGATAATGATCATCCTTTGGGGAACGCACCGTACTTCTTATAATAATTCTTCCGACATAATAGAAACTTAGGCTATGGCCAAAAGATGAAAGAAGGGATTGGCTTTTGAAGTGAGTTTTTGAAATGAAAAGGCTAAGGCTCGGCATGTTTTCCGCTGATCTTCAATGCTGAAGGTGAGCATTGGTTAGGTTAGATTTGAAAGCAAGGGTTTTATGAGAGGGTTCTTATCCTAGGAAATGTCAAGGTCCTCTAATTGCACCTTCGTCACGTATGACGCCCATTTTTGTAATCTCGAAATGTATTCCTTGAACAAGTTCTGATTCTAGAGAGCATACATCGACACACTCACAATTGAAAAGTGAAGCATTAAAGATGGATGCTCTTATATGGCTCAAGATTCCTCACTCATTTTGGGTGGTTTTGTGCCTAGTCATGTGATCGCTTATTTCGAAACTTGGTTTGAAAGTCATCAAAGAGTTTTGCTCGTCATAGCCGATTCGCCAAACCTTTTGAACTTTTGTTGACCAGAAATACCCTTTTTGACTATCCTTGATTCAAAAATTTTGAAAATTTTTGCTGAAAATCTGAGTTTTGCTAAAAAGTTTGATCAAAAGTTTATGTTGCAATACAGTAGTCAATACTACTGCTATCCCACACTTAAAAGACACAATGTCCCTAATGTTCTACTTCTAAGTTAGGGCAATCCCACACTTAGATTTTTGAATAAGGGTCAATATTTTCGAACTCATTCTCTATTTGCGAGTATTAATCCCACACTTAGAGTTTTACTTAGAATGTTAGCGTGTTAAATCAAGTAAAATAAGGTTAGAAGAGATACTTCCTTGTGCTGCGTGCGTTGCCATTGGATTTTATTGACCAGATTCAAGCAAAATAATGAACTTGTTCCACAAATTCTACTTTGAATTCTGCATAGTACACATCCTTCAGAAAACACAAGTGTCAATATGAGTTAATATCAAACATAAAATAACTAATAAAAGCTAATCCATGTCAGCATAGAGTGCCTCCCAATCGGTGAAGTCATCATCCATAAAGATCATGTTATCCACGATCGATGTAGGAGATGCTGACTCCTCGATGGTATAGATAGGAGATGCAGTGCCATCCTCTGGATCCTGAATCCAAGCGTCCAGGGCAGCAGACTCCTCCTCTAGTGAGTCCATGAAAGTGGGGTGGTCCTGCGCAGTCAAGATCCAAGGTGGGAATAAGTCCCACGGTGGAATGTGCGGAGCGAGATTAGGTCCCATCTGAAAGGGGCACACAGGTATGGAGGACAGGCCTAGAGCAGTGTGGATCTCAGAGATGGCGGTGTGCTGGATCTCAAGGGCTCTCAGTATAGACCAAGTGACAGCAGGGTCCGCAGTAGTAACCCCATGCTCAAAGGTGGGTACTCTGGAGGTCCCTGCGGTCTGTCCCGCTGGTCAGTGAGATGAAGGTAACCTGGAATGGATGAGACATAACAGGAATGACTCCTGAACGTACACCTCCACCGAGTCTGCCAAAATCTCATCCAACCTAGGAGGTGGTGACTGGGATCCCCTGACAGTCCTCATGTTAGTACCCGGTGATGAACTCCGACTGGGGGCTCGTGATCTGACTGGGGGCTCGTGATCTGTCTGACTGCGAACTCATCCTGCAAAATACAAAAGGTTAATGGTCTAAAATCATTAGTCTTTTGTAAGGCGAGGTACTGCATAAAAAATTGGATTAGTTCAAACATAACAGTAAAGGAAAATTAATGCTGAAAACATAAGATAGGCTTGGGATGCCTCCCAAGAGCGCTTTGTTTATCGAGTCTCGTAGCTTGACTCTTTTATACCCATTTTTCTATTAGGGTGATTCGTAGTTATAGACTTCCTCATTTGAGGGAAAGTCTTCTACGTAGTGTTTTAATCGGTGACCGTTTACTTTGAAATTTCCGTCTGGAGCTTCGAGTTCGATGGCACCATAGGGAAATACTTTAGAGATTGTGAAGGGACCGCTCCATCGTGTTTTGAACTTACCAGAAAATTTCTTAAATCGGGAGTTAAAGAGTAGAAATTTATCACCTGGATTGAAGCGTGTGGGGCGGAGCTTTGAATCGTGGAGCAACTTGGTTCTTTCCTTAAATTTGTAGGAACTTTCGTAAGCTTGATCCCTCAATTCTGCTAGCTCATTTAGCTGCATTCTCCGGTGCGTTCCTGTTATCGTAGGATCTAAACTACAGTTCTTCAGTGCCCAGTAAGCTTTGTATTCTAGTTCAATCGGGAGATGACATGCCTTTCCATAAACGAGCCTATAGGGGGTTGTTCCTAATGGCGTTTTATAAGCTGTCCGAAATGCCCATAAAGCATCGTCTAGCTTGTCTACCCATCTTTCCTTGAGTTGACCAACTGTTCATTCCAAGATCCTTTTTAGTGCACGGTTTGTAATCTCTGCTTGCCCATTTGTCTGCGGGTGATAGGCCGTAGAGGTTTTGTGGGTAACACCATATTGTTGCAATAGTTTCATAAACTGAGTATTGCAAAAGTGCGTGTGTAACACCCCCAAATTTACTGTTGCGCGGAAGCAAGCTTTGGGTGTTACTAATCAATAATCAAGCACCAAAGTAAAGCAAACGACATCTATATGCAACGTCGTACAATAGTACAAAAGTATTACATTGTTGAATCATAATAACAAGCTTCGAGTTCAAAGATGATTTCCTAGAGATTCTAATACATAACTGATATACAAAAAGTAATGCAAAAGAATCTCCACAAGTTTGTAAGTATGCGACTCGAGCTATCAGTCCTGGGGTAATCCTACTCCGTTTGTGTACCTGAGATACAAAGCTAAAAAGGTCAACCAAAAAGTTTGGTGAATCTCATAGGTTTAGTAATAAAGTAATCATTTATGAACCACAAGTATGTACCAGCGTTGCTATCAAGCAAAGTAAGTAAATCAGTATGTACGCACAGTTGCCATGAGCTCATAAGTTGAAGCTTAACCGTGTAATGTGAATATATCACGTACCCCCGTGAGTGCTATCCGCACACTCATATGTAACAAATACTAATATGCCTGTTTCTACGTGTAAATCAGTACGTGGTGGCGCTACCACCCCAGGCAGGGATTGTCAGTCCCAAATAGATCCATTTACTAGTAATCGCGCTTAAGTCCATAACTAACAACTTACGATAGGAGGCTTTCACTGGATAAAAGTAACTCATGCAATGTATGTAAAAAGTAGAGAAATCAGTTCAGTACATTGTGTTCATACGTAAAACAGTTGCTAAGTATCTCCCCCAAAGTATAAAAACAGTGAAAGTGGGGCCGTAAGACTCACCTGAGTCAAGCAAGCAAGCGTTTAACTTAATAAACGTAAAGTCTGAAAGCAGTAGAAATCCGTAGGTTCTGCGAACCCGCAACCTTCTAATGCCCTAAGCATATAAGGTTGTATGTATAAGTGAATGTCTCAAAAGATCATTCATGCTAGTTGTCCACTCAACTAGTTATGTCAAAGTATTTGTTTGTACGTTTGTGATCATTTTGTAAATAAGTATGGCCCATTGGTGACGGAGGTGTAATAATAATTCAAGTATTATTATTATGTAATTCATTGTGCTTGTATATCTTGTAAGTGTAGTGTTTTATGTATTCAATACTTAGTATAAAAAGTATTTTAAAGTTTTCATTTCGTGCGACAATATGTAACCCGACAATGCCATTTACGGACACTGTTCATGCGACAATCATATTCTCAGAATTTTATTCATGCGACAATAGCATTCACGGAGTACTATTCATGTGACAATAGCATTCACGGAATTTGTTCATACGTTAATAATATTCACGGAGTACTATTCATGCGTCAATAAGGATTGACGGAATTCTTTCAAGTATAAGTGTTAGTTTTTATGCGACAATGAGTATGTATTCACGGAATTTAGTTTTTATGCGACAATACATTCACGGATTATTTGTGATTTTTATCTAAAATAGTAAACGTTATCAAATCGTTCTGACATTTTTATACAAAGTTCCTACATATGTTATGTACTTCTTGTAATTGTTTTATGATTTTTGGAGGTCGTTTGATATTTTATAAAAATTCACAAAGTGTCAGTGTTCAGTTTAATCCGAGATTAGACCACTTTTCACAAACCTAATTTTCTGGAGAAATGGGTGTATTTATGGAATGAGCCAAAGAAGAACTTTTTGTACATAACAAAATTACCAAGAATTCCCAAGTGGTATCATACGTTTTTGAGGTCTAGAACTTGAGATATGGTCTCGAGAAGTTACTGAAAATTCCTGTCTGCCGTAACAGTAAACCTATGTCACCGGAGAAAAATGTTTTCGAGTAGCAAACGGAGTCAAAAAGTCACGAGACTAATTTTTTTGGAAAGATAACTTCTTGTAATACATTTTAGGATTAAGAAACGTCCATTTTGGTGTTGTAATGATTTTTATAAAATTCGGGGAAGTGGAAACAGAATCTGGACAGGAATGTTAACTTCCTGTTTTCGAGTTTTAATTTGTGTTTCGACTTATCTTTTGGACATTAACTAGTTGAATAAGCTACATAACATGTTAATACATATGTTATAAGTAAAATACAAGAGCTTTGAAGTCTCACAATGGTGTATAAAGAAACGGAGATGGTAAGAGCGATGTACGCGCGTCGGTGATCGTTTTGGTGTCTTCGGCTTCGTGTTTCCTTCAAGAGTGAGGTGGTGGTCAATGGTGGGTGATGGTGGTCTGTGGTGGTGGTAGGACTGAACTCTGGTCATTTTAGAGAGAGAGGGAAGAGAGAAGGAGGAGAGAAATGGAATGGATGAGTGGAGTGGTGAATGTATGGGTATGGTGTGCATGTATGGAGTGTGTGTGTTACCAAGGGAAGAAAAGAAAGTATGATCACTCCCCATGTTGCTGCAGATTTTCGTGGGTCCCACCCACTAGGTGGGTGTTTGAATCATTTTCCCAAAGTTGCACTCCGTGCGGTGTTCGTTTACCCGATTATTTTACGTTTTAATTAATCGTATAACGTTTTATTCAACACGTTTTGTTAACGATTTAAAACACGATATTTTTACTTGAAATATTTTATCAAAATACTTAATAATGTGATATAAGACATACTTTGCCTTTATTTCATCCGTCGGGCACGTTCCACGCGTTTTCGTTACGTAAAGTTACGTTTTAATAAAACGTATAATCGTATAATATATTAAAGTAAATATATTAAAGTAAATAATGTTTGTTTGGATAAATCCACATTATTTTTGACAGTTTGTCACCAACGTCCATAGTAAATAGTGTTGGACCTCGTCCGATTCAAGTGTGTATGATTTAAACAAATCATATAACGTGTATGTATTTACACAGAAAGTTACATATATTTAGATTAATATGATACTAAATACATGTAATTACAAGTAGTTAGGCACTAATTAAAGTCCTAAATTAGCGGGTGTTACATTCTCCCCTTGTTAGGAGAATTTCGTCCCGAAATTAGCTCGTAGTCGCGGTGTGATTAGAGTCAGTGAACACGTGTGGATGTTTCAGTCGCATTTGGTCTTCCCGTTCCCAAGTGAATTCAGGACAACGCCTCGAATTCCACCTGACTTTAACAATGGGAATACGACTCTGTTTTAAGCGTTTGACCTCAAGGTCCATAATTTCCACGGGTTCCTCGACAAAGTATAGTTTGTCGTCAATGTGTATCTCATCGAGAGGTATAATCAGTGCCTCATCAGACAGACATTTCTTCAAGTTAGAAATGTGAAAGGTAGGGTGCACGCTACTGAGTTCAGGAGGTAGCTGCAGTCTGTACGCCACTGGACCAATCCTTTCAAGGATTTCGAACGGTCCAATGTACCTGGAATTCAGTTTCCCACGTTTGCAAAAACGAATAATGCCTTTCCAAGGCGAGATTTTCAGAAGTACTCGATCTCCAACCTGGAATTCGAGGTGTTTGCGTCTCACGTCAGCATAGCTTTCTGACGATCACGCGCAGCTTTCAGTCGGTTTTGTATGCCGATGATCTTTTCAGTTGTTTCATGTATGATTTCCGGACCGTTGAGTTGTGTATCCCCCACCTCAGTCCAACAGATAGGCGACCGACACTTACGACCGTACAGTGCCTCGAAGGGTGCAGCTTTGATGCTGGTGTGGTAGCTGTTGTTGTAGGAAAACTCACACAAAGGTAAGTGATTTTCCCAGTTTTTAACGAAATCAACTACGCAGGCTCGTAGCATATCTTCCAGTGTTTGTATGGTTCGTTCACTCTGGCCGTCAGTTTGTGGATGATAAGCAGTACTCATGTCCAAACGAGTACCGAGTGATTTTTGTAGTGATTGCCAGAAGCGGGAAATAAATCGAGCATCTCGGTCAGAGATAATCGAGATGGGCACGCCGTGTCTTGACACGATCTCTTTCAGGTAGATCCGTGTCAAACGTGCCATCTTGTCAGTGTCCTTGATGGCTAGGAAATGAGCAGATTTAGTGAGTCGGTCTACGATCACCCAAATGGTATCGCAACCGCTAGAGGTTTTTGGAAGTTTAGTAATGAAATCCATAGAAATCTGCTCCCATTTCCATTTAGGGAATTCCGGTTGGTGTAGCAAACCGGAAGGTTTCTGGTGTTCGGATTTAACCTTAGAACAAGTAAGACACTTGCCAACGTAGGTAGCAATGTCGGCTTTCATGTTGGGCCACCAGTACAACTCCTTGATGCCATGGTACATTTTGTCGGCACCAGGGTGTATCAAGTACTTGGACTTGTGTGCCTCGTTCATCACCAAGTCTCGTAAGTTCCCGTAGTTGGGTAACCAGAGTCGGTCAGAGAAATACTTGGCCCCGTTTGGTTTGGTTTCAAACTGTTTATCCATGCCTCGCAAGGCCTCGTGTTTCACATTTTCAGCTTTGAGTGCTTCGAGTTGAGTGGTAAGAATTTGGGTTATCAGGTCATTGTGTATAGTCATACTAAGTTGTAACATCCTGTTTCTGGGCCTAGAAATAAACGATTATTTTAATAAAGGGAAAATAGTTTATTTGGTTTATTTGAAAATAAACAAGTAAAGGAGTCTTAGGTTTTATTGTGATTAATAAAATAATACTTGCTTTAAATAAAAAGAGTTGATAGTAAAATAAATTATTTTGTATCGCGGGTATTTTCGGGTTCCAGACAATAGAGTTAGAAGGGGATAAATATTACACTGTATTTAAATTGGGGGCGGTGGGTTAAACCGACTCATTTCACCTAATTACTCAAAGTTTAATTCTTCACCATTGTTCTAAAATCTCTCTCAAATACTTAACAATTTCAAAGGAAGAAATCAAGAAAAATCAGATTATCCTTACCATCATCATCATGTTCTTCATTTGATTGTAAGTATTTTAGGGTTCTTGAACCTATTTTATAGAACTTAGGTAAATGATGAATATATGTGTTTTGTATGAATTGAAGCATAGAAATCATAGTATGCTGTATATATGGTGATTATATAATTATATGTGATGTTTACATGATGATTATATGCAAGAATTGTATATGTTCTTTAAGTTTGAGTTTTGAGTTAGAGTTTGATGAATTTGTGGATTTGATGATGATGCATGTATGAGTTTTGGTGTTAGATGATATTGTTTGTTGTTGTTGTATGTTTATACCAGCTGATAGAGGCCATTTACATGTTAAATTCGTATATTACATAAGCATTTAGGCGAAATTGATTTTGGTTAGAGCTAAAATTGTTGCAGAACTGAACCTTTGCTGAAAAACGTGTGAACGCGATCCTGAACCCTAGTTCGGATCGCGTTGCTATGTGTTAAGCGGTTATAGTCTGAATTTGTACTGTGGAACGCGATCCTAAACCTTTGTCCGGATCGCGTTGCCTAGGGTAATTTTGAAACAGAAAGGTTTTTAAAAAGGGAACGCGATCCCACCCTTCTAGCCGGATCGCGTTTGCATGTTTAAATTTGATAAATAGGATAACTTGTGAACTTGTGTACTTGTTATGATTTGTGGTATTATTAATACATAGTACCTATAGGTTGGATACAATATTTATAAGTAAAGTTATGATCAATTATAAATGAGTTTCTAATTTATGTTTTGGATTGTGTTCTCAGATTTACAGAAGACTCAGTAATATTAGACCACTGAGTGGAGATCAGATAATATCGGTGAGTGGTTACTGTAATCCTCGGTTCAACTCAGTTGTAACGGGTTCGGTTACAACGAGTAAACCGGGATAGTTTTGGTTAAATATTAAGTTATGTTATTGTTGTTTGGTTATATTGTGTTATTGATAGTTGATTTGTAGTTGCTGATTGCTGTTGGTTGTTGATTGTTGGTTGTTTAATTGGTTGACTATGTGGTTGATTCAGAGGTCAACGTTGGTTGGTTGGATCTGGTTACTACTGTGTAGCTGTCTTGGTTACTTTGATACATGTAGTTGAGAACTAACCAATTCTGTGAAGGTAACTTTGATACATGTAGTTGATACATGTTATTGATAGTTGATTTGTAGTTGCTGATTGCTGTTGGTTGTTGATTGTTGGTTGTTTAATTGGTTGACTATGTGGTTGATTCAGAGGTCAACGTTGGTTGGTTGGATCTGGTTACTACTGTGTAGCTGTCTTGGTTACTTTGATACATGTAGTTGAGAACTAACCAATTCTGTGAAGGTAGTAATCAGGCTATCAGTAGATCACTGAGAATGGCATACAGTGATCGTGGTTACTAAGAATAGCATACAGTAACCGCCGATCCTCTTGACGATACGTGCTTATGTGTTTACTTGTTATGGTTTATTAGTTGTAAGACTTGTTGCTTGTGGGTTGAACTGTCGGTTACAGTTCCATTCACTTAGCGTGAGCTAATCCCCTAGTTGTTGAATCTTTTGCAGATTTTGGTTAGCTTTTGATGTAGTTCGGGTTGTAGATGAAGTATTGGGGTGTTTGACTATGCTGGCGAAATCTCTGATCTTTTGGATTGTTATGTTTGGAAAAGTTTTAGTAACACCCGTTTTGGTAACATGTAATGCAATTTAATATTCACAAGATGTCTTTTGATATATATTTGTAAGTGTAATAAGTTGGTTTGTAAATGTTGTTCAAATGTTTTGGGGCTTGCGCTTCCTATTGTAAATATATTATAAAATATGTTTGTAGAAATGTCGGGTGTTACAATTTGGTATCAGAGCCTAGGTTTGGGTGAATTGGGCATTTGTAAATGTTCAATCCCAAATCTAGTTGGTGTAAGTCAAACATTCCAGTAAGTGGGATTAGCTATTAAATGGGGGTTGATTGGCTAGTATAGTAAGTACTAACGATTAACAAGTTGTGAGTTTTGTTGTTTGAGTACAGAAATGACAGATAACGAGAACCCGATCAACAATGTTTCCAGGAATGATGTTCCACCTTCAGAAACTCATGATGGTAATCATGGGCAAACTGGTACTACTAATGCAAATCAGGATGATTATCAGTTACAGTTAGAGGATGAGGTGTTAAGGTTAAGGAAGATAAAACAGTTATATATGGAACAACAAGCTCGGTTGGTTCAGCAGAGAGACATTGGTTATCAGTTTCCTTTGTCTCAACAACAGAAAAAGTTGTGTTCGTTTAAGACATTCAAGGCTAGTGGTCCAAAAGAATTTGAAGGAGGTAATGATCCTACAGTGACTTTGAATTGGTTAACGGATACGGAGCGAAAGTTTGAAGTGTGTCGGTGTGAGGAGGAATTAAAGGTTGGATATGCAGTGCAATTATTGAAAGGTCAGGCCATGAATTGGTGGGATTCTATAACTGCACATTTGACACCGGAGCAGAGATCGAGTATTCATTGGGAAGATTTTCATAATGTGATTTGTAAACAATTCTGTTCGGAGTTCGATGTGATTAGGATTAGGCAGGAGTTTTTGGATTTGCAGTTGACTGAGCAAATGACTATGGATGAGCTTATTAATCAATTTACAGAGAAGTTACGTTTTGTTCAGCAATGGGTTCCGGACGAGAGGACAAGGATTACTCATTTTGTTAAAACATTACCCCCAGATTATCGGACGTCTGTGAGGTTGGCCAATACTTTGACTCAAGCTTTTACTTTAGCTAGGTCGGTGGATAGTGATTTACGGGCAGGAGAAAAGTTGATTAAGGATAAGGCTTTGTATCAAACCAAAAGTAGTTCTTCGGGAAATAAAGGACATAACCGGAGGGTTGAGTTTAGTGAAAATTCAATAAGTAGTAATCCATGGTGTGTAAGTTGTAAGTCGAGACATTCGGGCCCATGTACTTCTCAGACATCAAGGTGTATTAAATGCGGATCGTTGGACCATGGTATTAGAGACTGCACTTTTCCTCAGTTTGTGTGCTGGAATTGTAAAAAGGAAGGACATCGGTCAGGGCAATGTCCGGAAAAGGTAAGGCCAGATTCTGGTTTAGCTGGGAGTTCTGGTTCAGGTTCAACGGCGTCAGTTGGGCAGAAAAGGAAGAATATTCCACCAGCGACTAGTAGAGCATTTCAGATGACTGTGGGAGAAATGCTTGGTTTGGACGACGACACGACAGGTATATTTATGATTACTTTGTTATATCAGTATAGTAATGTGATTAGAGTTGTATAACAATAGGAGTTTTAAGTATGATTAGTTTATTTGGGTGTAATTGGATTTCGGGGACGAAATCCTCTAAGGGGGGAAGATTTGTAACATCCTATTTCTGGGCCTAGAAATAAACGATTATTTTAATAAAGGGAAAATAGTTTATTTGGTTTATTTGAAAATAAACAAGTAAAGGAGTCTTAGGTTTTATTGTGATTAATAAAATAATACTTGCTTTAAATAAAAAGAGTTGATAGTAAAATAAATTATTTTGTATCGCGGGTATTTTCGGGTTCCAGACAATAGAGTTAGAAGGGGATAAATATTACACTGTATTTAAATTGGGGGCGGTGGGTTAAACCGACTCATTTCACCTAATTACTCAAAGTTTAATTCTTCACCATTGTTCTAAAATCTCTCTCAAATACTTAACAATTTCAAAGGAAGAAATCAAGAAAAATCAGATTATCCTTACCATCATCATCATGTTCTTCATTTGATTGTAAGTATTTTAGGGTTCTTGAACCTATTTTATAGAAATTAGGTAAATGATGAATATATGTGTTTTGTATGAATTGAAGCATAGAAATCATAGTATGCTGTATATATGGTGATTATATAATTATATGTGATGTTTACATGATGATTATATGCAAGAATTGTATATGTTCTTTAAGTTTGAGTTTTGAGTTAGAGTTATGATGAATTTGTGGATTTGATGATGATGCATGTATGAGTTTTGGTGTTAGATGATATTGTTTGTTGTTGTTGTATGTTTATACCAGCTGATAGAGGCCATTTACATGTTAAATTCGTATATTACATAAGCATTTAGGCGAAATTGATTTTGGTTAGAGCTGAAATTGTTGCAGAACTGAACCTTTGCTGAAAAACGTGTGAACGCGATCCTGAACCCTAGTCCGGATCGCGTTGCTATGTGTTAAGCGGTTATAGTCTGAATTTGTACTGTGGAACGCGATCCTAAACCTTTGTCCGGATCGCGTTGCCTAGGGTAATTTTGAAACAGAAAGGTTTTTAAAAAGGGAACGCGATCCCACCCTTCTAGCCGGATCGCGTTTGCATGTTTAAATTTGATAAATAGGATAACTTGTGAACTTGTGTACTTGTTATGATTTGTGGTATTATTAATACATAGTACCTATAGGTTGGATACAATATTTATAAGTAAAGTTATGATCAATTATAAATGAGTTTCTAATTTATGTTTTGGATTGTGTTCTCAGATTTACAGAAGACTCAGTAATATTAGACCACTGAGTGGAGATCAGATAATATCGGTGAGTGGTTACTGTAATCCTCGGTTCAACTCAGTTGTAACGGGTTCGGTTACAACGAGTAAACCGTGATAGTTTTGGTTAAATATTAAGTTATGTTATTGTTGTTTGGTTATATTGTGTTATTGATAGTTGATTTGTAGTTGCTGATTGCTGTTGGTTGTTGATTGTTGGTTGTTTAATTGGTTGACTATGTGGTTGATTCAGAGGTCAACGTTGGTTGGTTGGATCTGGTTACTACTGTGTAGCTGTCTTGGTTACTTTGATACATGTAGTTGAGAACTAACCAATTCTGTGAAGGTAGTAATCAGGCTATCGGTAGATCACTGAGAATGGCATACAGTGATCGTGGTTACTAAGAATAGCATACAGTAACCGCCGATCCTCTTGACGATACGTGCTTATGTGTTTACTTGTTATGGTTTATTAGTTGTAAGACTTGTTGCTTGTGGGTTGAACTGTCGGTTACAGTTCCATTCACTTAGCGTGAGCTAATCCCCTAGTTGTTGAATCTTTTGCAGATTTTGGTTAGCTTTTGATGTAGTTCGGGTTGTAGATGAAGTATTGGGGTGTTTGACTATGCTGGCGAAATCTCTGATCTTTTGGATTGTTATGTTTGGAAAAGTTTTAGTAACACCCGTTTTGGTAACATGTAATGCAATTTAATATTCACAAGATGTCTTTTGATATATATTTGTAAGTGTAATAAGTTGGTTTGTAAATGTTGTTCAAATGTTTTGGGGCTTGCGCTTCCTATTGTAAATATATTATAAAATATGTTTGTAGAAATGTCGGGTGTTACAATTTGGTATCAGAGCCTAGGTTTGGGTGAATTGGGCATTTGTAAATGTTCAATCCCAAATCTAGTTGGTGTAAGTCAAACATTCCAGTAAGTGGGATTAGCTATTAAATGGGGGTTGATTGGCTAGTATAGTAAGTACTAACGATTAACAAGTTGTGAGTTTTGTTGTTTGAGTACAGAAATGACAGATAACGAGAACCCGATCAACAATGTTTCCAGGAATGATGTTCCACCTTCAGAAACTCATGATGGTAATCATGGGCAAACTGGTACTTCTAATGCAAATCAGGATGATTATCAGTTACAGTTAGAGGATGAGGTGTTAAGGTTAAGGAAGATAGAACAGTTATATATGGAACAACAAGCTCGGTTGGTTCAGCAGAGAGACATTGGTTATCAGTTTCCTTTGTCTCAACAACAGAAAAAGTTGTGTTCGTTTAAGACATTCAAGGCTAGTGGTCCAAAAGAATTTGAAGGAGGTAATGATCCTACAGTGACTTTGAATTGGTTAACGGATACGGAGCGAAAGTTTGAAGTGTGTCGGTGTGAGGAGGAATTAAAGGTTGGATATGCAGTGCAATTATTGAAAGGTCAGGCCATGAATTGGTGGGATTCTATAACTGCACATTTGACACCGGAGCAGAGATCGAGTATTCGTTGGGAAGATTTTCATAATGAGATTTGTAAACAATTCTGTTCGGAGTTCGATGTGATTAGGATTAGGCAGGAGTTTTTGGATTTGCAGTTGACTGAGCAAATGACTATGGATGAGCTTATTAATCAATTTACAGAGAAGTTACGTTTTGTTCAGCAATGGGTTCCGGACGAGAGGACAAGGATTACTCATTTTGTTAAAACATTACCCCCAGATTATCGGACGTCTGTGAGGTTGGCCAATACTTTGACTCAAGCTTTTACTTTAGCTAGGTCGGTGGATAGTGATTTACGGGCAGGAGAAAAGTTGATTAAGGATAAGGCTTTGTATCAAACCAAAAGTAGTTCTTCGGGAAATAAAGGACATAACCGGAGGGTTGAGTTTAGTGAAAATTCAATAAGTAGTAATCCATGGTGTGTAAGTTGTAAGTCGAGACATTCGGGCCCATGTACTTCTCAGACATCAAGGTGTATTAAATGCGGATCGTTGGACCATGGTATTAGAGACTGCACTTTTCCTCAGTTTGTGTGCTGGAATTGTAAAAAGGAAGGACATCGGTCAGGGCAATGTCCGGAAAAGGTAAGGCCAGATTCTGGTTTAGCTGGGAGTTCTGGTTCAGGTTCAACGGCGTCAGTTGGGCAGAAAAGGAAGAATATTCCACCAGCGACTGGTAGAGCATTTCAGATGACTGTGGGAGAAATGCTTGGTTTGGACGACGACACGACAGGTATATTTATGATTACTTTGTTATATCAGTATAGTAATGTGATTAGAGTTGTATAACAATAGGAGTTTTAAGTATGATTAGTTTATTTGGGTGTAATTGGATTTCGGGGACGAAATCCTCTAAGGGGGGAAGATTTGTAACATCCTATTTCTGGGCCTAGAAATAAACGATTATTTTAATAAAGGGAAAATAGTTTATTTGGTTTATTTGAAAATAAACAAGTAAAGGAGTCTTAGGTTTTATTGTGATTAATAAAATAATACTTGCTTTAAATAAAAAGAGTTGATAGTAAAATAAATTATTTTGTATCGCGGGTATTTTCGTGTTCCAGACAATAGAGTTAGAAGGGGATAAATATTACACTGTATTTAAATTGGGGGCGGTGGGTTAAACCGACTCATTTCACCTAATTACTCAAAGTTTAATTCTTCACCATTGTTCTAAAATCTCTCTCAAATACTTAACAATTTCAAAGGAAGAAATCAAGAAAAATCAGATTATCCTTACCATCATCATCATGTTCTTCATTTGATTGTAAGTATTTTAGGGTTCTTGAACCTATTTTATAGAAATTAGGTAAATGATGAATATATGTGTTTTGTATGAATTGAAGCATAGAAATCATAGTATGCTGTATATATGGTGATTATATAATTATATGTGATGTTTACATGATGATTATATGCAAGAATTGTATATGTTCTTTAAGTTTGAGTTTTGAGTTAGAGTTTGATGAATTTGTGGATTTGATGATGATGCATGTATGAGTTTTGGTGTTAGATGATATTGTTTGTTGTTGTTGTATGTTTATACCAGCTGATAGAGGCCATTTACATGTTAAATTCGTATATTACATAAGCATTTAGGCGAAATTGATTTTGGTTAGAGCTGAAATTGTTGCAGAACTGAACCTTTGCTGAAAAACGTGTGAACGCGATCCTGAACCCTAGTCCGGATCGCGTTGCTATGTGTTAAGCGGTTATAGTCTGAATTTGTACTGTGGAACGCGATCCTAAACCTTTGTCCGGATCGCGTTGCCTAGGGTAATTTTGAAACAGAAAGGTTTTTAAAAAGGGAACGCGATCCCACCCTTCTAGCCGGATCGCGTTTGCATGTTTAAATTTGATAAATAGGATAACTTGTGAACTTGTGTACTTGTTATGATTTGTGGTATTATTAATACATAGTACCTATAGGTTGGATACAATATTTATAAGTAAAGTTAAGATCAATTATAAATGAGTTTCTAATTTATGTTTTGGATTGTGTTCTCAGATTTACAGAAGACTCAGTAATATTAGACCACTGAGTGGAGATCAGATAATATCGGTGAGTGGTTACTGTAATCCTCGGTTCAACTCAGTTGTAACGGGTTCGGTTACAACGAGTAAACCGGGATAGTTTTGGTTATATATTAAGTTATGTTATTGTTGTTTGGTTATATTGTGTTATTGATAGTTGATTTGTAGTTGCTGATTGCTGTTGGTTGTTGATTGTTGGTTGTTTAATTGGTTGACTATGTGGTTGATTCAGAGGTCAACGTTGGTTGGTTGGATCTGGTTACTACTGTGTAGCTGTCTTGGTTACTTTGATACATGTAGTTGAGAACTAACCAATTCTGTGAAGGTAGTAATCAGGCTATCAGTAGATCACTGAGAATGGCATACAGTGATCGTGGTTACTAAGAATAGCATACAGTAACCGCCGATCCTCTTGACGATATGTGCTTATGTGTTTACTTGTTATGGTTTATTAGTTGTAAGACTTGTTGCTTGTGGGTTGAACTGTCGGTTACAGTTCCATTCACTTAGCGTGAGCTAATCCCCTAGTTGTTGAATCTTTTGCAGATTTTGGTTAGCTTTTGATGTAGTTCGGGTTGTAGATGAAGTATTGGGGTGTTTGACTATGCTGGCGAAATCTCTGATCTTTTGGATTGTTATGTTTGGAAAAGTTTTAGTAACACCCGTTTTGGTAACATGTAATGCAATTTAATATTCACAAGATGTCTTTTGATATATATTTGTAAGTGTAATAAGTTGGTTTGTAAATGTTGTTCAAATGTTTTGGGGCTTGCGCTTCCTATTGTAAATATATTATAAAATATGTTTGTAGAAATGTCGGGTGTTACATAAGTGCTCGGACTCGAAGGGGTTTCGCTCGTTCCTTACGACTTAAGGCATCAGCAACAACGTTTGCCTTGCCTGGATAGTAGCGAATTTCACAGTCGTAATCAGTAAGTAGTTCGACCCAACGGCGTTGTCTCATATTGAGGTCTTTCATGTTGAAGATGTGCTGGAGACTTTTGTGGTCGGTAAAGATTGTACACTTGGTACCGTATAAGTAGTGTCTCCAAATTTTGAGAGCGAATACAACTGCTCCCAACTCTAGGTCATGAGTGGTGTAATTCTTTTCGTGGACCTTGAGTTGTCGAGAGGCGTAAGCAATGACTTTGTCTCGTTGCATCAGCACGCAACCGAGATCTTGGTGTGAAGCGTCACAGTATACCACGAAGTCATCGTTGCCTTCGGGTAATGAAAGAATAGGTGCACTGCAGAGTTTCTTTTTGAGCAGTTGGAAAGCTGACTCTTGTTTATCAGTCCAATCGAACTTCCTTTCTTTTTGAGTCAGTGCAGTGAGAGGTTGAGCTATTTTCGAAAAATTCTCAATGAATCGCTTGTAGTATCCGGCGAGTCCTAAGAATTGTCGTACCTCGGTGGGTGTAGTAGGTGCTTGCCAACATTTGATGGCCTCAATTTTTGAAGGATCAACATGAATTCCTTGACTGTCAATCACGTGTCTAAGGAATTGTACAGTTTGCATCCAGAACTCACACTTGGAGAATTTGGCATATAACTCCTCGTGCTTGAGTAGTTCTAGAATGGTTTTCAGGTGTTGCGCGTGTTCTTGTTCATCGCGCGAGTAAATCAGAATGTCGTCAATGAAAACGATGACAAACTTGTCAAGGTAAGGCTTACACACCCGATTCATAAGGTCCATGAATACTGCTGGTGCGTTGGTCAAGCCGAATGGCATCACTTGGAATTCGTAATGCCCGTAGCGAGTTCGGAAAGCTGTTTTAGGAATGTCGGTGTCACGAACTCGTAGTTGGTGATAACCTGACCTTAGATCGATCTTTGAATAAAAACTCGACCCCTGAAGTTGGTCAAACAGGTCATCAATACGAGGTAGTGGGTAACGGTTCTTGACGGTTAATTTGTTGAGTTCACGGTAGTCAATGCACATGCGGAAGGAACCGTCTTTCTTTTTCACAAAGAGGACCGGGGCTCCCCAAGGCGAGGAACTTGGTCGAATAAATCCTTTGTCCAGGAGCTCTTGTAGTTGTGTAGACAACTCCTGAAGTTCGGAAGGTGCTAAACGATAGGGTGCTCGTGCCACGGGTGCGGATCCAGGCACGAGGTCAATAGAAAACTCGACTTGTCTATGTTGCGGAAGGCCAGGCAAGTCTTCAGGAAAGACTTCTGGGAAGTCTCGAACAATAGGCACATCCTCAAGTCGCTTCTCCTCCGACTGTTTCTCTATAACATGTGCGAGGATTGCCTGGTACCCTTTTCTCAAGTATTTCCGGGTTTTCATGCTAGAAATAATGTTAAGTCTCATCCCACCGGTCTCCCCTTGTACGATTAAAGTTCCACCGGTGACGAGAGGAATACGGACGATTTTCTTGTAACAAATAATCTCGGCACGGTGTTTGGATAACCAATCCATACCGACGATTATGTCAAAGCTGCCAATCTCGACAGGTATAAGATCAATAGGGAATAGCTCATCAGCTAAGTTCAACGTGCAGTTAGGTATCATACTATTGGCCTCAATGAGTTTGCCATTTGCCAATTCTACTGTGTATTTAGAATCTAAGGCAACAGGTGTAGTGTTAAGTAGTGGACAAAACTCATCGGATATGAAGCTCCTATCAGCATCAGTATCAAATAACACAGAAGCAGTCAAATTGTTGAGAAGGAACGTACCCGTGACCACATTCGGGTCCTGGCGGGCATCCCCAGCGTTGAGTACAAAAGCTCTGCCCCGAGCATTGTTGTTGTTGTTCCCTTTCTTATTCTTCAAATTGGGGCAGTCACTTTTGAAATGTCCAGCAACTCCACATTCGTAACAGGTTCTGGGAGTGTTGGGTTTGGAGTTGGTATTAGCAGTGTTGGTCCTGCAGTCTTTAGCAAAGTGCCCGAATTGCTTGCACTTGCTACATGGGCAAGAACCCTGATGGTGTCGTTGGCACTTAGAGCAATAGGGCTTGGTTCCCTTGTACGTAACCTTATTATCATAACCGGAGGTGTAGGCTTTAATGGTTTCGGGTTTCTTGTTTTGGTGGTTGTTGTGGTTGTCGGACCATTTTCTTTTGTTGTTGTTGGAGGATGGAGTGGGTGGTTCAGGATCCTCGTTCATGGCCATGAGTTCATGAGCCAATCGGATAGCACCATCAATGGTGGTTGGTTTGAGGAGGCGACGTTCCCCCGGACGGGTTCCGGAAGACCGCGGATGTATTTTCCGATCTTGTCAGACTCGGTGCTTACCATTGCTGGGCGGAGGATGGAAAGCTGGTTAATCCTCGAGGTGTATCTATCAATGTCGGTACCCTGCACCTTTAGGTTCCAAAATTCTTCCTCCAGCTTCTGGAGTTGTTCAATAGGGCAGTACTTGGCAGTGAGCATCTTTTTCAGATCCTCCCAAGAGAGTAGGTAGGCGTTGTCGATACCCACTGATTGGGCATATGAGTTCCACCAGGAGAGGGCACCACCTTCGAGGGTGCAAGTAGAGAATTTGACCTTTGATCGCGCCCAAACGGTCAGTCGGGGTTCTCACCCCGTCGTCGGACCGCCCGTCGAGGCGCGGGTCAGCGAAGTTTTAAAATTTATTTGTGCGGGGCCTAAGTATACCTAGTTACTATGGGTGTATAGCAATAAGGATGACCTAGGGTCGTTCTTTGAGTCAGTGTATTGTGGATCTTGGACGAAACAGGCGTACTTATCAATCTAGCGGGTTTTAAAAGATTTTGATTGGGGTTTTGTTTTTGTTTGTTTTTATACTTAGGCAGAAAATTTAAACTAAAGCGGAATAAAGTAAATGTAGATAGCAGATAATCAAGAGAGGGGTGTTTGCTATGATTTCGGTAGCCTTGTTGGTTGGAATGAGAACGTATTCTAAAGGTTTATGTTTTATTTATTTCAGGTATTATGTGGAGTGAGCACTAGCCCCCTACTGATAGAGTTCTCGATCAGTATGTCACTGAGCAACTAGGCTATCCTGATTCTGATCGGAGTAGTTTATCCAGCCCACAACACTAACCGGTGAAGGTATAGTGACCCTTATCTGGGATGAAACCCTGGGTGCATGAATAAGGCGACAAACCAACTCGATGTCCGACCTTCTTAACCCCACAATAATATCTAATCTAAATAGAACATTTAAGACCAAATTTATAGAGTGTGCTTGATTACTTTCTATCGATGGTTTTGTGAGTCTGGGTGTTGAGTCATGACTCATGATTCACATAGACTGATAACAACGACTCTTTCCGTGACTCTCACACTATACTCCACCGAAGGTGTTTCCATTGCTGAACCAAGGACCTAGTCGGTACCAGCTTTGCTAATCACAGAGTTGCCGTTATTCCACAAGGCTTAGTAACTGCGGATTTTCCTCGGCTTCCACGTATTAACTACACCGGAGGTGTTGTCGACGCTATACCGTGTAATCAGCCGTCTTACGGTACCTTTACATTGCTTCATAAAGGCTAACCCATACTACTTAACTAAGTTTGTATTTAAGCATAATATTATCCATCTATGATATAAACCAGCCCTTACTTTTAAGTCACAATAAATCCCTAATTTGTCAACAGTGCACTATTCACGTTCAGTTAGAAAACCATATTTCCACGGGCACAGTGTACTTTGCGTTCAAAGTAGAAAGCATTATTTCCACGGCTCCAGTGTACTTAGTGTTCAGTTTGAAAACCATATTTCCATAGCCACAGAGTACTTTGCGTTCAATATTAGAAAACAGTATTTCCTCGATGACGATGTACTTAGCGTTCATTTAGAAAGCGATGTGCACATGGTTTAACAAATCAGACCATGTTCATGTTTGACACAGATAACTAAGTACCTTTGATGGGGTTCGCGACGTCCCATCATAAAGGTCGTAATCACGTTTACTGGTTGAAAGGCGATTAGTTTGATAGGTTTAAAATCACAGATAGAAAGTAAATCAAAGCACTATAATATCATTCCAACCAATTTATGACTAACTACATCATAGCAAACACGCAATATCACTACTCGCTAATCATGGCAATCAATCCTAAATCTAGCATGACAACGGTAATAACAATCATCATAATAAAATAGATAAAGGATAGATATAACCGTAATAAGAGAGTAGCTGAATACAACTTGAACGTTACACGAGCAGAACTCCTAGTATGCACCAAGCAATATTACAAGATTGCCCCTCTACTAACTAAATACTAATCTACTACTAATTATAACATAAACCTAGAGAGAGAGTAGTGAGAGAAAGTATTGAAGTGTGTCTTGCTTGAAAAGTGAGAAGGTTTGTTGAAATGATGAAATGAGGCTAGTATTTATAGAGATCGCACAACCGTATCCGTAGACCGTATCCAAACTTCAAAATGCACAACCGTATCGTAAGGGCAAATAAAAATCAGATTTTTATCGCCCAAACGCACGATACGGCTGAGTTAGGGTGAATACGGGCGAACTGGACCGTATACTGCTGTGCATTGGGTGAATACGGCTGAACTGGGCCGTATACGGGTGGGCACAGGCCGTATACGGCCTGCACAGACCGTATACGGTCTAGGTGCACCCGTATACGGCCTGGACCAGCCGTATATGGCCTGGTTCAGCCGTATCCAGCTCCCTCGGTTCTTTGTTTCTTCGTTCGTGCGTAACTTCTTCGTCGTTTATCCGTTTTGAGCGTTCTTTATATCCACGCGATCGTATTTTCCTAACGAAGAAAATGACATAAGTTAGAGGTCATAATTCCTTGTGGAGCTCAAAAAGTGCTAAATTACGTGAACCGAAGATTCAATGATCATTTGTGCTCTGTTTTACTCATTTTTAGGTTGTTTTTGTCGATTCTTGAAACATCGTCTATATTTTAGCCCATATGATGAAATGTGATATTTAAGTTCATATTCAAGTATTTTCATTAATAATTGGGCCAAAATAGTGAGAAAATGGCACACAAAAACATTTTGAAAATACGAGTTTATTTTTGGGGGGAATCAAAATATATCAAAAACAACCATCCTCATATACAAGCAACATATCCTAGAAATAAGCGAAAGTAAGGTATTCCTTTTAGAGGCCTGAAATGATTCTCTTAGGCATGTTTTCAATTTTCGCGATCTTGGAATATACATGACTAGGCGATCTCACCAGGTGGTCACTCAATTCACTCAAAAGTGTTTCGGGTTACCTATCAATCTAATCAAACGAAATCGCTCATAAGCCAGTCATGCAACATCCATCGTCATAGGCTTGCTCGAGAATCATATCTCCACCACTTAGGTGAGGACGGTGCTAGCTATCCCAGGACATTCAGAGTGGGTTGTAATGGTAGGTGAGGGTTACAGGGTATGGATAAGTGGGAAATTGTTGTAAAGGGTTTTCTTATCTTAGGACTTCTAACTTTTGAAAAACAATATTTAAATAACCTTTTTAATGAAAACGGAAACGGATAACAATACGGGAAGAAGATAGCTATTTTGACTTCTATCTTTTGAGAATACACAAGGGAATTTATGACTTTTATAAAAGCAGGAATTTTTCGAGAGATACGAAGCACTTAGCTTTTTTTTTTTTTTTTTTTTTCTCTTTTGCTTCTCTTTTTGGATTTTTCTAGGGATTTTTATTTTTGTTTCTTTTTTTGCCCTTTTTGAAATCCTTTTCTTTCTTTCATCTTTTTCATCCTTCTGATGACTTTGCATTTACTTGGTGTCAATTTTTCACACCGTAAACTCTCAACTTTTGATTTTTTTCAAGGGAACGCACGCGAGAGATTTTGAGTAAACACCAGTATTTGTGATTTGGAGTGATAGCAAAAAGGACATTTAAATGATCATTTTCCACAAGCTAAAAGTTTCTAAGATAAGTTTTGGTGGGTGTGGAATAATTGGTTAAAGGTTTAAAGGGTTTTGGAAGAAATGAACAGGCTAAGGCTCAACAGGGTTATCTAAGCGGATCATCAACACTAAAGATGAGTGTTGGAAGGGTTTTGGGCTTGAAGAGATATGATGAACAAGGGGGTTAAATCCTAAGGAATGTCAAGGTCATTTAACTGCACCTATACCGCGTGCGGTACTCTACCAATGTGGTCTCGAAGTGCATACCAGGAGCAAGTTCTAATTCCGGATGCATGCATCGGCACACTCAAACAAACGAATAGTGAAGCATTAAAGATGAATGTTTATATTGGCTCAAGATACCTCACTGCAAGTTTTTGGGTTTGTTTGTGCCTAGCCATGCGATGTCCCTCTTAGATTATCATTTTAGACCTAAGAAATTCCTATCTTATTTACTCTTAATTTCCAAAATACCCTACTCATATACGAAAATGTTCCTTCTTAAGATATTTTAACTCAAAAAAAAATTTTGAATTTTTTTTTTAGCAAAAGTGAGTTTTTATGAAAACTAAGCTAACTGAATGAGTGGTATCTCCACTGTCGAAGTTAAGCTTATGATTTTGAGAAAAATGAGTTTTTTTATGAAAATTAAGCCAACTGAATGAGTGGTATCTCCACTGTCGAAGTTAAGCTTATGATTTTGAGAAACATTTTCTGAGTTTGCTTTTGGAAATAAGAATCTAACAAGAAAACCTAAGGTATTCTATACCGCTATCCCACACTTAGAGGAACATTGTCCCTAATGTTCTCTTGAGTTGGGATTTGAGAAAAATCCCACACTTAGAGTTTGAACAAATCGGAAAATGTTACTCAAGTGTTTATTTTGGGCTGGAATCCCACACTTAGTGATAAGTTTAGGATATGGTATAGACTACTTTAATGAGAAATTAAAGCTAACAATCATATCAAAAACGAGAGTGAGAACGAGAAAACTCCCCTATCGATGCAAAGGTGGAAGGATGGAATTCTGGAAGATGCGCTGAAGAGGAGATCTTTGACAGGAATTCTTCTTTAGCGGTGGCTCCATAAAGATCTTTCGGCATTAGCGTGCGCATCTTACAAATAACAGCTTTTTCTTCCATCTTTACACTTCTTTCACTCTCTTGTGAAGATATCTCGTAAGTGTGAACACGTTGGGTATATTTTTACCGACTTCTTATTATAGCTTTTTACCGAAAGTGCCTAAATCCAGAATACGAAAAGATGTTTTAATTCAAAACGGGTTTTAAGTCATGTGTTTTTAAACGAGTTCGAGCATAATGCGTGAAAGTAGCACGCAAGTACCTCAAATGCTCGAAACACATGTCTTGTTTTAATTCCTATTTTCCTGGATTTAGGTGGTAAAAGCTGAAGTGGTGTGTTGAAAGCATTTTGATACCCAAGTGTGAAAGATAGTCAGAGATATATCACTTCTTGGAATTTAAAAACTAATACTAATACTAAGGATACTTATTGCACGGGTTGCCTCCCGAGAAGCGCTTCTATTTAGAGTCGAGGGCTCGACTTTTCCTCTTGGATCAGCCAAAAGAGGAATCCCCAGGACTTGGGATGCGGAATGGAAGTGTCCTGGGGTTTGGTGGGTAGAATCTCATAAAATGTCGTGCGATGACTTCTGTGATGTTTGGGATTCTCGCCACATGAAGAGGATAGGTATGGAAATGCTCCTCAGCAGTCCTTTGTAAGTATAAAAGATCCATTATAGCATCTTGGATTGCTTTGGAGATTGGTCCATTAGTGTCCACAAGGGTGGCTCCATCGTGCTCAAGAGTTTCACGCACCGGTCGATCTGTCCGCAGGGTGTCCATAAATCCGAAGAAGCATAGGTGGATGTCCTCATGAGTGGCATTGCTGATGTCCCTCCCTAGTTCTTCAATGGATTTGAGTATGCCTTGGATCAGCTGTTTCTGATGGTCGGAATACGTGAGCTCTGGTTTCAGGAAGATGTTAATCATCCTGTTGTAGACCTCACGCAACCCATTGTGGAATAGCTGTCTGGGCTGCTCCCATAGGATAGAACCGAATATGTCTTTAAGTCGTTCAGAGACGAAATATGCAACGTTAACCGTCAAACCTTCTCGAACTGAAGAAGGGATGGCACGTGCTCTTTCGTCTGAACTGACTTGTTCTAACTTTTCGACGATTATCTGGGCGTGATGCTCGATAGTGCAGCTGATGAAAAATCTGTGTGGTGAGGACTCGTCAATGTGATCATTATCAGCCAAAGAATCTAGAAGTCCTTTGAGATCCGCCATTAGCTGAACATCTACTTCATTTTCAGGGTTCCCTGTAGCATAATCCATGTTGTGTCTAAAATTTTGGAGAAACTCCATCTGTTAGCGCGAATATGGAAATGCGGACCTGATAAATGCTTGATACACCTGGTCATACGTGGTCTTCTGTGTTTCATAGAATTTCTCTTCATCGGGAAAAGGCTCATCATTGTCTGATGATTCTCCTGCGAGGTCGTTGGCGAAGGTGTTGATGCGACTAACTAGATGTTGCGGACTCAGGTAGGAGTTGGCTTGATAGACCTCATATTCAGTCTCAATGTCCTCAATAATATCCCTCTGATGTTGCGTGTATTCAATAGTAGAATCTCGTATAATCGCAATCAGAGTTCGAAAATCCTCCCCGTGTTCTTCAATAGCACTAAGCATTTCTTCTGGTTCAGAAACGATCGGGATTTCGATATTTCCTATAGTAGGAGGAGGGATAATGATCAGAGAGGGAATGATCGGAGTGAGGTGAAGGCGAATGGAGCGAGTATCGATCGGAACATCAATGAAAACGATATCATCCTCATCACCCCATATTGCTGAAGTGTCTGGAAACTCAACAGCGTTGGTGAGTGGTTGGGACTCGTCGGTGATCTGTGATACTGGCTGGGAAGAATCCATCTCGATATCCCTCTCGCCCTGGGAATCAGAATCATCGCTTGATCCAGATGTACCTCCAAGCTCAAAATATGATCGAGGCTCGGATGAGTCAAGGGGTGGAATCCCTCGAGGAGGTATATGTGGCTTGAGTAGAGACTCATCATCCAGGGAGTGGTCAATCGAAGGGTCCTCTGAGTCGCTCTCCGGCAGAGGGATGAAGTTTAAAGCATAGTCTATCTGCATGATCTCTGCGGTCGGAGGGTGTGTCTCAGGTGTAACTTCCACTGGCTCTTCCTCTTCTTCTTCTATCTCCTCTTCTTCTTCCTCAGTTTCCTCTTCTTCCTCAGTGTCGGAAGAAATCGTGATGGGCTCGTCAGACATAGCAGTGTCTGGTTCAGTGTCATCATCCGTGGTAACTCTTCCTGTCGAAATCGCACATATCTCCGCATGCTCTGTTACAGACTGATCAGCTTGATCGATCTTGAAGGTGATAGTCTCTCCATGAGATCTAAGACTGATAGTCTGAGAGTAAACATCTATGATAGTGCGTGCGGTGTTCAAGAATGGTCTACCTAAGATGATAGGGATATGGACATCTTCCTGAATGTCCATCACTACAAAGTCTGTGGGAAATAGGAACTTATCAACTTGAACCATGATGTTCTCAGCTATTCTCTTAGGGTATCTAATGGATTGGTCAGCTAGCTGGACACTCATTTTGGTCGGTTTAAGGGGTCCTAATTCCAATCTAGTGTAAAGCGAATAGGGCATCAGGTTGATACTGGCTCCTAGGTCGGCTAGAGAGTGTATCATGCCCGAATGATAGATCGAACATGGAAGGGTAAAGCGTCCAGTATCTCCTAATTTCTCAGGGATAAAGTTCTTTATAAGAGCTGAACATTCCGCGTTCAGTGGGATATTGGGTACTTCGGGTACCTTATCCTTGGTCGACAAGAGTTTTAGGATGTATTTTGAACTGGAAGGGGTTCGGGACACGGTGTCCACGAACTTTCCATCGAGACGAAAGTCGTTAACCTTATAGGCTTTCTTAAGACGGCCGAGAAACGGGATGCGTACTTCCCTTTGTGGTGTAGGGACAGACGGGGACTCAACTGTCGGCGGGACAGGAGTATCTCTCTTCACCGGAGAAGGAGTGGGAGGTTGGCTCGGTGCCACCTTCTTGTCTGTAGTACTCATCTGTTTGGCCTCTTCTACGTGTGGGTTTTGTACCGTATTACTAGGGAGATTACCCTGGGGCCTAGAGTCAAGACGTTGGGCTAGCTATCCTATCTGGGTATCAAGATTTTCGAGAACGGCCAGTTGGTTCCTAATGAATAGGTCGGTTTGGTCCTGCCTAGCGCTAGTCTTTTGGTTAATTTGGTGCTGGCCTTGGATGAACTTAGTGAGGGTATCATCCGTACTAGTAATGGGCACTATGGTCTTAGAGGGTTCGGTCGATTGATCTGCATTGGGTGCAGTCAATGATAGTGGTTGGTTATAGGTGAGTTGGGGTTGTTGTTGGTAAGTCGGGTACCTAGGTTGGTAGTTGGGCTGAAAGGGTGGTTGGTTTCTAGGTGGGTATTGGGTGCCTCTAGTCCTAGGTGGAGAGGTTCGAGCGAAGCCAGGTGGATTTTGTTGGCGAGCTGGAAATTGAGCGTAGTAAACCGTTCCATCAGCAGGATCTTCGTACTCAACCTGATAACTTTCTGTTGGGAGGTTGGCACAGTTCTGGCATGCATGAATTTGATGCTGGGATGGTTTCTTCATTTCGCCGATCTGCTTCGTTAGGTGCTCGATCTTCTCTGTCAGAGATTTGATAGCTTCGGTCTGGAATGGATTGGGTGCAACAATCGGTGCTGATGATGAGTAATGCTCACCAGAGTTCCAGTCGTGATGGTGCATCGTCATATTCTCGATCAAGTTCCAAGCTTCCTCATCGGTGAGTTGCATGAAATTGCCCTGAGCAGCGGCATCAAGGGTAATGCGATGGTTCGAAGCGAGACCGTTGTAAAACGTGCACAGCTGACTGGTTTTCTCTATAAGGTGGTTAGGGCATTTGTTCAACAGACTCTTGTATCTCTCCCATGCTTTGTAGATAGATTCATCATGAGCTTGGTGGAAGTTCATGATGTCATTCTTGTACTTGGTTTGCTTAGCCGGAGGAAAGTACTTAGTAAGGAATTTTGTAGCCATATCCGTCCAGGAGGAGATAGACCCGGTCTCTAATCCCTCAAACCAAATCAAAGCATAGTGAGTAAGCGAATAGGGGAATAGGTATTGACGGACTATATCCTGATCAACTCCGTTTTGCTTGTACGAGTTGGTAGTCTGAATGAATCGGTTGATGTGGGCGTTAGGATCGTCATGGGGTAAACCATGGAATTGGCAGAATTCCTTGATAAGCTGAACGATATGATGTTTAAGCTCGAAGGACGCGCCGTCGATGACCGGATAGCTGATGGGTCCACCTCGACCTTCAATTGATGGTTTGGTGCTGTCGGCAAGCGTGACACGTGCAGCCATCGGTTGTCGGTTGCGGATGCGTTTCTCCTTACGGATCGTTCGGATGATCTTCTCAGGATCGGGTACGAAAGTGAGAGATTCGAATCCGGATGATCGGGTCAAATGTCGTTGTAGTATAGTGGTAAGTATTCCCGCCTGTCACGCGGGTGACCCGGGTTCGATCCCCGGCAACGGCGCCAAAAACTTGATCGCGCCCAAACGATCAGTCAGGGTTCTCACCCAGTCGTCGGACCGCCCATCGAGGCGCGGGTCAGCGAAGTTTTAAAATTTATTTGTGCGGGGCCTAAGTATACTTAGTTACTATGGGTGTATAGCAATAAGGATGACCTAGGGTCGTTCTTTGAGTCAGTGTATTGTGGATCTTGGACGAAACAGGCGTACTTATCAATCTAGCGGGTTTTAAAAGATTTTGATTGGGGTTTTGTTTTTGTTTGTTTTTATACTTAGGCAGAAAATTTAAACTAAAGCGGAATAAAGTAAATGTAGATAGCAGATAATCAAGAGAGGGGTGTTTGCTATGATTTCGGTAGCCTTATTGGTTGGAATGAGAACGTATTCTAAAGGTTTGTATTTTATTTATTTCAGGTATTATGTGGAGTGAGCACTAGCCCCCTACTGATAGAGTTCTCGATCAGTATGTCACTGAGCAACTAGGCTATCCTGATTCTGATCGGAGTAGTTTATCCAGCCCACAACACTAACCGGTGAAGGTATAGTGACCCTTATCTGGGATGAAACCCTGGGTGCATGAATAAGGCGACAAACCAACTCGATGTCTGACCTTTCTTAACCCCACAATAATATCTAATCTAAATAGAACATTTAAGACCAAATTTATAGAGTGTGCTTGATTACTTTCTATCGATGGTTTTGTGAGTCTGGGTGTTGAGTCATGACTCATGATTCACATAGACTGATAACGACTCTTTCCGTGACTCTCACACTGTACTCCACCGAAGGTGTTTCCATTGCTGAACCAAGGACCTAGTCGGTACCAGCTTTGCTGATCACAGAGTTGCCGTTATTCCACAAGGCTTAGTAACTGCGGCTTTTCCTCGGCTTCCACGTGTTAACTACACCGGAGGTGTTGTCGACGCTATACCGAGTAATCAGCCGTCTTACGGTACCTTTACATTGCTTCATAAAGGCTAACCCAGACTACTTAACTAAGTTTGTATTTAAGCATAATATTATCCATCTATGATATAAACCAGCCCCTTACTTTTAAGTCCCAATAAATCCCTAATTTGTCAACAGTGCACTATTCACGTTCAGTTAGAAAACCATATTTCCACGGGCACAGTGTACTTTGCGTTCAAAGTAGAAAGCATTATTTCCACGGCTCCAGTGTACTTAGTGTTCAGTTTGAAAACCATATTTCCATAGCCACAGAGTACTTTGCGTTCAATATTAAAAAACAGTATTTCCTCGATGACGATGTACTTAGCGTTCATTTAGAAAGCGATGTGCACACGGTTTAACAAATCAGACCATGTTCATGTTTGACACAGATAACTAAGTACCTTTGATGGGGTTCGCGACGTCCCATCATAAAGGTCGTAATCACGTTTACTGGTTGAAAGGCGATTAGTTTGATAGGTTTAAAATCACAGATAGAAAGTAAATCAAAGCACTATAATATCATTCCAACCAATTTATGACTAACTACATCATAGCAAACACGCAATATCACTACTCGCTAATCATGACAATCAATCCTAAATCTAGCATGACAACGGTAATAACAATCATCATAATAAAATAGATAAAGGATAGATATAACCGTAATAAGAGAGTAGCTGAATACAACTTGAACGTTACACGAGCAGAACTCCTAGTATGCGCCAAGCAATATTACAAGATTGCCCCTCTACTAACTAAATACTAATCTACTACTAATTATAACATAAACCTAGAGAGAGAGTAGTGAGAGAAAGTATTGAAGTGTGTCTTGCTTGAAAAGTGAGAAGGTTTGTTGAAATGATGAAATGAGGCTAGTATTTATAGAGATCGCACAACCGTATCCGTAGACCGTATCCAAACTTCAAAATGCACAACCGTATCGTAAGGGCAAATAAAAATCAGATTTTTATCGCCCAAACGCACGATGCGGCTGAGTTAGGGTGAATACGGGCGAACTGGACCGTATACGGCTGTGCATTGGGTGAATACGGCTGAACTGGGCCGTATACGAGTGGGCACAGGCCGTATACGGCCTGCACAGACCGTATACAGTCTAGGTCCAGCCGTATACGGCCTGGACCAGCCGTATACGGCCTGGTTCAGCCGTATCCAGCTCCCTCGGTTCTTCGTTTCTTCGTTCATGCGTAACTTCTTCGTCGTTTATCCATTTTGAGCGTTCTTTATATCCACGCGATCGTATTTTCCTAACGAAGAAAATGACATAAGTTAGAGGTCATAATTCCTTGTGGAGCGCAAAAGTGCTAAATTACGTGAACCGAAGATTCAATGATCGTTTGTGCTCTGTTTTACTCATTTTTAGGTTGTTTTTGTCGATTCTTGAAACATCGTCTATATTTTAGCCCATATGATGAAATGTGATATTTAAGTTCATATTCAAGTGTTTTCATTAATAATTTGGCCAAAATGGTGAGAAAATGGCACACAAAAACATGACTTTTTGCGTGTCATCAACCTTATCTTCCTCTGCACATCTGCTGATGAGAAAGACAGATTCCATCTTCTCACACCACCTGATCAGCCCGATGGCAACTTCCGTGCCATTGAAGATGTGAGGTTTGCCGTTTTGAAAATCCTTGTAGGAACAAGGTTTGGGTTGAGATCGGTTGACGGTCGAGTCTTCGCTGCCTGATGTCAGTGCTCGTGTAGCCAAGGCTTGGGCCACACTGCGGGCAATCAGATCCGCTATTTCGGTTTCGCTGAGGGTGACCTGGCGTCGGGGAGGCATGATGCTGAACAAGAAGAACAAGAAAAGAGAAATAAGAGGTTTGTACGAATTTATGATATATCTCATGTGTATATGATAGAATATGCGATAACAGAGTGACGTGATAATCATATTTCATTAGATAACTAGATTAGATACAAGGCGTGAGTTCTAGAAGGTTACATAATATAAGGAGTACAAAAGATGCCGGGAATTGTTACATCCGGTCGAATTACAAAAGTTACGCCTAGGAAATCACTAGATTTTCAGAGTAAAAACTGCACTAGTCTTAATGTAAATTAATTTGTTCCATCAGTGCAACAAGGTGATCCACTGTATTTGCGAGTCTGCTGGTCTATCTGGCGTTGTCTTCAGCCAAAACCAGTCGTTGTACCAGTTCACGCGCGTACTCTTCAGCTTCTCGTGAGCGTTGCTCACATTCTTCCAGCCTGAGTCGTAAGAGTACGGTATTCGCGCCTATTTCCACTACTTTATCTCGAAGGGTGTTCATGTTGTTGACAGTATTTTCGTGGTCCTCTGCAACCTCATTAATACGTTCCAGTGTCGTGAGCCTCCATTGCTCGCGGGTTTCCTGAAGTTCCAGGTCCATGTCCTGCAATTGTCTCTCGTAACGATTCACTTTGGATGCTAACTCCGGAACAGAAAGGTGTGTTGGTTCCCGAGTGTCAGGATTGGGGTAGGGGCTAGTTCGAGGTGGCCTACTGATCCTCCTGACTACTCTCGGATTTCACGATTCGGATTGAGAGCGTGACGAACTGGGCGGTGTGTTTTTCATTTATGAGACAAAGCGTTTAGAAATAATAAGGCCTATATTCATATAATACGCATATAATATAGCCTATAGTGTCTAGCACAAACATATTGGAGTCCCGGTTTCTCTCGAGGTCAGAGTCAACTAGTGTACCCTGTTCAGTCATAACCCTTTTCAGATTTCACATCATATTAATTTAATTGTACATAGTTGATCAGGCTATGTTAAATTAAACTAGTACCATGTAATCACTGAATCAGTCATACCTAACAAGGGATACTGCCTAACGGTCATAGTCTAGGCCCACTAAATGCAACCTAGTTCGCTATAACCTTAGGCTCTGATACCAATCTGTAACACCCCCAAATTTACTGTTGCGCGGAAGCAAGCTTTGGGTGTACTAATCAATAATCAAGCACCAAAGTAAAGCAAACGACATCTATATGCAATGTCGTACAATAGTACAAAAGTATTACATTGTTGAATCATAATAACAAGCTTCGAGTTCGAAGATGATTTCCTAGAGATTCTAATACATAACTGATATACAAAAAGTAATGCAAAAGAATCTCCACAAGTTTGTACGCATGCGACTCGAGCTATCAGTCCTGGGGTAATCCTACTCCGTTTGTGTACCTGAGATACAAAGCTAAAAAGGTCAACCAAAAAGGTTGGTGAATCTCACAGGTTTAGTAATAAAGTAATCATTTATGAACCACAAGTATGTACCAGCGTTGCTATCAAGCAAAATAAGTAAATCAGTATGTACGCACAGTTGCCATGAGCTCATAAGTTGAAGCTTAACCGTGTAATGTGAATATATCACGTACCCCCGTGAGTGCTATCCGCACACTCATATGTAACAAATACTAATATGCCTGTTTCTACGTGTAAATCAGTACGTGGTGGCGCTACCACCCCAGGCAGGGATTGTCAGTCCCAAATAGATCCATTTACTAGTAATCGCGCTTAAGTTCATAACTAACAACTTACGATAGGAGGCTTTCACTGTATAAAAGTAACTCATGCAATGTATGTAAAAAGTAGAGAAATCAGTTCAGTACATTGTGTTCATACGTAAAACAGTTGTTAAGTATCTCCCCCAAAGTATAAAAACAGTAAAAGTGGGGCCGTAAGACTCACCTGAGTCAAGCAAACAAGCGTTTAACTTAATAAACGTAAAGTCTGAAAGCAGTAGTAATCCGTAGGTTTTGCGAACCCGCAACCTTCTAATGCCCTAAGCATATAAGGTTGTATGTATAAGTGAATGTCTCAAAAGATCATTCATGCTAGTTGTCTACTCAACTAGTTATGTCCAAGTATTTGTTTGTACGTTTGTGATCATTTTGTAAATAAGTATGGCCCGTTGGTGACGGAGGTGTAATAATAATTCAAGTATTATTATTATGTAATTCATTGTGCTTGTATATCTCGTAAGTGTAGTGTTTTATGTATTCAATACTTAGTATAAAAAGTATTTTAAAGTTTCCATTTCGTGCGACAATATGTAACCCGACAATGCCATTTACGGACACTGTTCATGCGACAATCATATTCTCGGAATTTTGTTCATGCGACAATAGCATTCACGGAGTACTATTCATGCGACAATAGCATTCACGGAATTTGTTCATACGTTAATAATATTCACGGAGTACTATTCATGCGACAATAGAATTCACGGAATTTTGTTCATGCGTCAATAAGGATTGACAGAATTCTTTCAAGTATAAGTGTTAGTTTTTATGCGACAATGAGTATGCATTCACGGAATTTAGTTTTAATGCGACAATACATTCACGGATTATTTGTGATTTTTATCTAAAATAGTAAACGTTATCAAATCGTTCTGACATTTTTACACAAAGTTCCTACATATGTTATGTACTTCCTGTAATTTTTTTATGATTTTTGGAGGTCGTTTGATATTTTATAAAAATTCACAAATTGTCAGTGTTCAGTTTAATCTGAGATTAGACCACTTTTCACAAACCTAATTTTCTGGAGAAATGGGTGTATTTCTGGAATGAGCCAAAGAAGAACTTTTTGTACACAATAAAATTACCAAGATTTCCCAAGTGGTCTCATACGTTTTTGAGGTCTATAACTCGAGATATGGTCTCGAGAAGTTACTGAAAATTCCTGTCTGCCGGAACAGTAAACCTATGTCACCGGAGAAAAATGTTTTCGAGTAGCAAACGGAGTGAAAAAGTCACGAGACTAATTTTTTTGAAAAGATAACTTCTTTTAATATATTTTAGGCTTAAGAAACGTCCATTTTAGTGTTGTAATTATTTTTATAAAATTCGGGGAAGTGGAAACAGAATCTGGACAGGAAGGTTAACTTCGTGTTTTCGAGTTTTAATTTGTGTTTCGACTTATCTTTTGGACATTAACTAGTTGAATAAGCTATATAACATGTTAATACATATGTTATAAGTAAAATACAAGAGCTTTGAAGTCTCACAATGGTGTATAAAGAAACGGAGATGGTAGGAGCGATGTACGCGCGTCGGTGATCGTTTTGGTGTCTTCGGCTTCGTGTTTCCTTCAAGAGTGAGGTGGTGGTCAATGGTGGGTGACGGTGGTCTGTGGTGGTGGTAGGACTGACCTCTGGTCGTTTTAGAGAGAGAGGGAAGAGAGAAAGAGGTGAGAAATGGAATGGAAGAGTGGAGTGGTGAATGTATGGGTATGGTGTGCATGTATGGAGTGTGTGTGTTACCAAGGGAAGAAAAGAAAGTATGATCCCTCCCCATGTTGCTGCAGATTTTCATGGGTCCCACCCACTAGGTGGGTGTTTGAATCATTTTTCCAAAGTTGCACTCCGTGCGGTGTTCGTTTACCCGATTATTTTACGTTTTAATTAATCGTATAACGTTTTATTCAACACGTTTTGTTAACGATTTAAAACACAATATTTTTACTTGAAGTATTTTATCAAAATACTTAATAATGTGATATAAGACATGCTTTGCCTTTATTTCATCCGTCGGGCGCGTTCCACGCGTTTTCGTTGCGTAAAGTTACGTTTTAATAAAACGTATAATCGTATAATATATTAAAGTAAATAATATTTGTTTGGATAAATCCACATTATTTTTGACAGTTTGTCACCAACGTCCATAGTAAATAGTGTCGGACCTCGTCCGATTCAAGTGTGTATGATTTAAACAAATCATATAACGTGTATGTAATTACACAGAAAGTTACATATATTTAGATTAATATGATACTAAATACATGTAATTACAAGTAGTTAGGCACTAATTAAAGTCCTAAATTAGCGGGTGTTACAGCGTGCCTCGATCGCCGATGATTGCTCGAGGTGTTCCAAACCGACAGAATAGCTGTTTTAAGAACTTGGTTACGACTCTTGAATCATTTGTTGGAAAGGCTTAGGCTTCGGCGCATCTTGATACGCAATTGACAGCTACTAAAATGTATTCTTTTTCGTAAGATTTCGGAAATGGTCCCATGAAGTCTAAACCCCATATGTCAAATATTTCACATGCTTGTATATTCGTCAACGGCATTTCGTTACGCGTTGTGATATTTCCAAACCTTTGGCAAATATCGTAGCGTTTCACCAAGTCTTGTGCGTCTCTGAAAATGGTAGGCCAGTAGAATCCTGAGTCGTAGACTTTCTTTGCTGTCAGATTAGCTGCATGATGTCCTCCGGTGGGTCCGTGATGGCTTTGGTGGAGTATATGTTCGGCTTCTTTCCCATCGACACATCTTCTTACTATTTGACCGGGACAGACTTTGAACAAATATGGATCATCCCAAAAGTAATATTTGACGTCGCGGAAGAATTTTTTTCTTCGCGATGAGATCATCCCTTTTTTTGTGATCCCTCCAACTACAAAATTGGCAATGTCTGCAAACTAAGGATTGTTAGTGAATTGCGAGCCTTGTTCTCCTAAGCTCATTAACTGCTCTTCTGGAAATCGATCTTTAATATCTCTTTCTGCAAGTTGTTCCATTGACGGATTTTCAAGTCGACTTAAATGATCTGCGGCGACATTTTCTGCTCCTTTCTTATCTTTTATCTCGATGTCGAATTCTTGTAGGAGTAGAATCCATCGTAACAATCTAGGCTTTGCGTCTTGCTTTTTGAAGAGGTATTTTAGAGCTGAGTGATCCGTATATACTATTGTTTTGGACAATATTAGGTAGGATCTAAATTTGTCAAAGGCAAATACCACGACTAGCAGCTCTTTTTCTGTAGTTGTGTAGTTATCTTGAGCATCTGTAAGTGTTTTGCTAGCGTAATAGATTGGTCGAAAGTGATTATCCTTCCTTTGACCTAGAACTGCCCCAACTGCGAAGTCACTAGCATCGCACATGATCTCAAATGGTAGGCTTCAATCTGGAGCGACCATGATTGGTGCATTTGTAAGCTCCTTCTTCAGGTAGTTGAAAGCCTTCATGCAGTTCTCGTCAAACACAAACTTGATGTCTTTTCCTAGAAGGTGGGTGATAGGTCGAGAAATCTTGGAGAAGTCCTTGATAAAACGGCGGTAGAACCCAGCATGTCCTAGAAAGCTTCTAATGGCCTTGACGTTGGTTGGTGGTGGAAGTTTGGTGTCGCACCCCCAAATTTACTGTGCGGAAGCGAATCGAGTCGGGGCGCGACTAATCAAATATCACAAGCACATAAGATAAAGTGAACGAATCTATATGCGTCGTTTACTGCTTACATTGATATAATAAAAGTTTACAATGTAATAATGTTTACAAAAGCTCGCAAGCTAAGTGTTAGAGATTTTACAGCATATCTAGTGTACAAAATGTAGAAATGCATGAGAATCTCCTGATGTCTGTATGCGACTCGAGCTAATAATCCTGAGCACCTGAGAATACTACTATGTCAGCTAAAAGCTGGTGAGCTCAAAGGTTTGTATAGATAAACATGATGTGTGAACCATGAGATTTAATATAATGATTTGCAACTAAGCAAATAAAATAGATGTATATCACTGCCATGAGCCCATAATTTGAGCTTAACTGAGGTGTCAGGATCACAACCAAGTGCCTGAGCGAGGGTGCCTCCCTGCGAGTGCCTAATCTACACTCGTATGAACAAATGCTAATGCGTCCGTTTGACCAGTTAGTGCGTGCTAACCCGGATGGGGATTGTCAATCCCATATGGTACCCTACACTAACAATCGCGCTAAATCCATATAAACAAACTATGTAGTGGAGGGCTTTAAATGATTAGCAAAACAACTCATGCAGTATATATCGAGGTTTAGTACTCATGATCACATGTAAAACAAAACGAGTATGTATTCCCACCCCTGGGTTAAAAACAGTAAAGTGAGGGGCTATGAGACTCACCTGAGTCTGGTGTGTTGCTATCAAGCAAGTATGATGTTTCACAAGGTGATGTTGTCCGAAGACGGTAACCTGTCGGGCGTTCAATACGCGCAAGGTTATAAGTATATGTAGACGTCTCAAAAGACCGTCCATGCTAGTTGTTCATCCAACTAGTAATGTCCAAATAATTTGGTTGTTTGATTGATTAGTTTGAGTTTTGAAAATATGTACGGCCTGTTGGTGATTTTCGTAATAATGATTATCAAAAGCATTATTATTATGTTTGTCTCATTGTATACTTACAAAAGGATATGTGTCATATGTTTCCGAGTTATTCCAAATATTGTATCGACGTTAAATCAAGTATATTGTGATATTGTCTTGTTTGAAAAGTCGGTCATGCAAATTAGTGTTGAACACTATTTATGAGACAATAGTGATTATCGGGAATCACTATTCATGAGACAATAGCATTGTCGGGAATTACTATTCATGAGACAATAGCATTGTCCAACGATAGCGATTTTGAGAATGCATATGCGACCATGTGATTTTCATGCGACAATGAGGTTTGCGACAATGATGTTTAGGACAATGCTGTTTTATACGACAATAGTCATGCGACAATAGGGCAATGCGACAATAGGATTCTCGGAACACTGTTCATGCGATAATGAATTCACGGATCACGGTTCATGCGACAATGGCATTGTCGCATAGGATCTCAAAGAGGTATTGTCGCATTAATAAGTTTTCGTTTTCATCTAAGTGTTCATCTTCATTGACTTGGTCAAATGTGTTTGGTTTGACCCGAAACTTTTAGGAAAGTCTTAAATATGTTAAATAAGCTTTAGAAAATTGTCGTTACGTTTTATGGTTGACCCAAAGTGTCGGTTTTGTAAGATGACCAAAACAGTCCTTAGTATTCATTTTTCCAGATTTTGAACTCGATAAACCTCCCGATTTGGACCATTTCTAGTCCGATTTATACCGAACCAAAAATCACACATGTCCTCATATATGTCTAGTTCATTTCTGCACTTTATGGTATTTTTATATGTCAATTTACTATTTTTAACAAAAATGGGAATGAACAGTGGTCGGATTAGGTCCAACAGTGAGCTCAGTCCAAATATTCACGTTTTTCACCATGATCCGTGAGGATCTGGTCCGAGAGCCAAAAATGAAAGTTGTAGCCGGTATCTTAATGAACATTTTCCGTTTAGATGTCGAAAGTTGGTTCTTCCTAGTTTTCAAGATATAGACGATTTCGTGAAGGTGATTGTAGGACCCCTGTAACGGACCTAATCGAATCCCTAACAATCAATCGTAGTGCGGAATCCCACGATTGATAACCAAAACGTTAAACAGATAAACAACAAATCAAACACAAAGTATATGAATTATATACCAATAATCGATCAGCTTATATTAATTATATCAAAGATAATACACTTTCTGATCTCACAAATTCGTCAACTTTAATCAATGAGCCGTACATGTCTATTTATACTAAACCTAATCTGACCTTTGCGACACAAGTTGTGTCGCCAAGCCGACTCATGCGACACAAGATGTGTCGCCAGGTTGACTATTGCGACACAAAAACCTTGTGTCGCCAAAACACAAAATGCAATTAAGACAAACTTTATTAACTATCTTAATTACATAACAAACGCATTACAGACTTAGACCAACTGACAGACACACTAAGATGCACCAACAAACTCCCCCGTGTCTTCAGCTTGGTCTTCAAAATTTCTTCAATTACGCCCAGCCTGTAGGAAACCTGCCTCCAGCATGAATCCCATGCGTAACACATACAGTCACCACTTTTTGGAATTGTCTAGCTAGAATCGAATTCACAACATTTCTTTCGTTGAAGCGAATTGGATTATCAAACAACTTCCTCAAGTCTTTCTGTGACAAATTAATCAAGCTCATAGGATCAAAAACCTTAAATTGAGCTTTCTTCAAACCATAAAGCGAAGTTCTTTCAGGATGCTCAGATTCTGGAACAAAAATAAACACAGCTTCACCTGTATGGGGATCGAGTTCCCAATAATGAAATCTTCTTAGAAAGTTAAAAGGAACTGTCTCCAATGATATCTCAGTTAAACAATCAGCTGGTGGATAACGCATTTTGCAAATTGGCTGCATTGTAACTGGATCAAGTTTCTTTTTATATATGAATCTCTTACCAAGCGTCGGTTTGATAAAATTATATCTTTTGCTCTTTACTTCACGACGCAAAACCGTCTGTACAAAATCAGCTCTTGAATCCCTAGTTGGATTTATCAGTTCCAGTTGAGCTAGACGATTTATTTCTCCCTTTGGCAATGTACTCAGCTTCTTAAATGATCTTTTGAAATATTGAATACCATCGCTCCTTTTAATCATGAAAATACCTTTATAGGTTTTCCAGCTTTTAATAATTCCTGTATAATTCCCACTAATCTTATATGTCTTGCAAGTAACGGGAACATATACATCATGAATAAAGCTTATCACAGGCCTCTCAGAGGTCTAAGTGGATGTAGTATCAGAAGCCGATGTAGTTTCTGGAACAGTTTGCGAAGTTCCAGCTGGCTCTGTTTCATCTTCCGAAGAATCAGTCTCGATTGTAGGAGCATCGTCATAGAATTCATCAGGACGCATTTCCTCTTCTTCAATCTCAACATCATCATTTGTTTCGAATTCAGGTTCAGATTCCTGATTTACCTCATTGACCATTTGCTGAATAAAAGATAGATTAGCATTTGAAAAGTCTACAGCTAATGGTCTTGGTTGACCTGGAATGTCATCAACAGAGAAATAATCCAAACGAAGAGATTCATTACTATCAAAAAGATTTACATTTTCATCTACATTATCTGTCTGTGTTCCGGCTGAAGCCCTAGATGTTGTTTCTGTGGCACGTAGGCCTGACTCCCCCGAAACGACAGCTAGGGATTCTAGTTCTAACACCCTAGTATTCAAAGTAGGGACCAAAGCTGCTTGTTCTTCCAAAACTTTAATTTGAGCAGCCTGAACTTCCAACACCGATGCCTGAGACTGAAGCAATTTAGCTTGATGATCCATAGTCTGCTGCATCTGATCCATTCTTTTCATCAATTCCTCAACAACCGAGGGCAAAGGTTGAATGGGAACCTCAACACGGGGAATGTCAACCCGTGGTCTCGAAGACGACGTAGAAGTACGGCGAATAGACTGAGGTGGAACCCAGTCTTCATCATCAAGATCGGCACTTCTTGGTCGTTTGCCCAGATCAGGGCGAACATAACTCGAACCAGCACGAATACAACGTTGTATTCTTTTGTACCGACGAGGATCAAAATGTTGAATATTTCTCAACGCATCTCCGGATGGGATATCCCTTGGAGAAGTTTCAGGAGTAGAACCTCCATCTGAATCTTCAGTAACTGGAACATCAGAATTAGGCTGAGCAGCCTGTTCTCCAGTTTGGAAATCCTCAATTTCCTGTAACAGATCATCGACCTGTATGTGAGCATCATGGAGGTGTAATTCCTCCTCCTGAATTCCCTGCCCAGGTGCAGGCCAAACATCCAGAAAACCATCATCGGGCGGTGCAACATAAGCTTCATTGATGATGTGCCCAAATAACGGAAAGTTGCTATTCGTGTTCGCACCAGCCGCACAAACCGTCCAGATTCGGACGTTCATGGGAGTAGGTCGTAAGCGTTCGCGAGCATTCTGAGGAAGGCCAGGAAGCTGACTATCAAGAAACAGCTGAATGAAACGTGGATATAAATTCCAACGCTTATCCCCGGCGTTAAGATTATCCACCATAGCCCGAAAGATGTAACCAGAAAAGTTAAAGGGCTTATTGTAGATCAAAGCCAACATAGCAGAAGCCGTAGAGTGACTAATGCCATCAAATCCAGCCTTACGAGGAGAAAGGCAAATGATAATAACATGCATCAAGTATCGCCAGACCTTAGGCAGATTCGCCTTGCGATATTGGTCGTTGGGTACTCCTGGATAGCCAAGACGTGTCATAGCCCCGGCAATAAACTCATTGCCAAAAAGAGTAGGCATCTCTGTAGTATCTCCGAAGTGAAAGAAATCCCGAATGACCTGCTCGGAGATAATAAGTTGACGATCTCCAACAGTATAAATAATTCTGGTGAATGGCAGGTCGGAGTTGATCACTGCGTTTTCCCAAAAATGAGCCACCTGATCCTTGTAGATTGTGGTTGTTGCAGTAATAGCAGTATAGATGCGAGAGCGGCGTAGGAATTCCACCATTGGCCTATATGATGCAGCCGTATCCTTTGAAGCATCCAAGAATGCCACAATGTTGTGACGTGGCTCCCATAAAATATCAGCGTCTGCCATTACTGTGTAAACAGTAGAGATAAAACTTGCAAACAATTAGCGTTAGCAGATTTAATCAAAACACACGAATCAGTTTGTTACCAAATGCAACACAAGTAATTGTGGCGCAGAAAATCTGCGACATAATAAGAATGTGTCGCTTAGGGAACAAAATTGATTTTAGAAAGTTAGCGACAAAAAGAATTGTGCCGCTTAAAATTAATGCGACGGACAAAGTTATGTCGCAGTGGGCAATGTAGTCGAATAGGCGACATTATGAATTATGTCGCAGCAAGCTAGCGACATAAAACTATTGTGTCGCAAAAATGATGCGACATAAAAGATGCGTCGCATAACAGTGTGCAAATTCACATAAATAATACTCAAAGAGATAAAAATTCGCACAAAATAAGGGTTTCATTGATAATTAAGAGTAGTACATAGTTATGATTACAAATTATCACATTTCTAAACCCTAAACCCTAAACCTAAATAGTATCCTCATATACTATTAATACAAAGAAAGCCAAGATTCAAGACAAGGCGAAGCTAAGATCCAGGACAAAAAGCCAAGATTCAAGACAAATGGCCAAGATTCAAGACAAGGTCAGGCTAAGATCCAGGATAGTGAGGGGATCCCACCAGACCACCAAAAAAGAGAGGTAGCCGATCAAGCACGAGTGCTATCACGACACCTGAATGCACATAAGCTTCCACGACCGTAAGAAAATCCTCGTAGTCGCGGAAGTGCAAGACATGATAGTCTTTGGGCAGAAGCAGTGAATACAGGAGTGTATAACACCGTTGTCCTGAACGAAGTCACCTGCCATGGCTATACCATAATTGGACACAAGTGAGAAATAGGCTAAGGTAAATTAAGCGACATAGGATATGTCGCAAGAACATTTGGCGACATAAAAGTTATGGCGCACGAGAGTATTTAGCGACATAAAAGTTATGGCGCAAGATGACAATTAGCGACATAAAATTTGTGTCGCAGGATGAAGCGACATAAATTTAAATTGATGAAACCTGCGACATAAAACGTTATGTCGCAATGACGAACTGCAAGCCCCAACCCAGAAAACCCTAACCTCTAATTTGGGGTTTTCGAAAACGAGACATACCCTAGGGTACGCCAACATACCAGAAGCACGAAAACATGTATATTAACAATAAAGAGTGTAATTTTCGTGTCACATTAAGCCAAAAAACATAAACCCTTTAAGCCCGTAATAAATATTATCGATTTAAGGAGAAATAAGCAGTAATAAAGGGTGAGACTAGTACCTATCGATCGAGGGAAAGGTAGTGAACAAGAAACAAAAGGTCGATTGCTCGGAAAAAGTCCAGATGATCGAAATCTGAAAGTGAATTCGCACGCAGGTTTTGTGTCGCAGGTGTGAATTTTATGTCGCAGGGTTTTGATTTTGTGTCGCTAAAAGTGTGAATGGAGAAAGCGACTGCAGTGAGGTATTTATACCTCTGCCCTACTAGCGACATAAAATTGCAACATAAAAGGCGACATAAGTTATGTCGCAAAACAGAACTCATGTCGCAGTGCCCAGAAAACTGGATTTTGAATTTCAAGTTTTGGAACCCGATGGAAGAGTAACTAGTTGGACTTGTGAAAAATAAATATACAAATTTAAAAAATAAACATAAAAAATAAAAAGTAAAAGTAAAAATAAAATTTAAACAGAAAACGTAAATTAATTTTCTTTATGATGACGTAGTTATTTTGTCTGCTAAGGGATCATATTAGAATAACATGCAATTATTAGTAAATTGAAAGTGTTATCTCGATTATCAGTATAACTAACCTCTTGAAATTTACGTAGCATATTTAGAACACCTTTAATAAATATCATTTCAAGATGATTACCGATATTGTTTGATGTTGGAACATAGATTGTGACAACAGATCTAGCTTGAAATATGACTAGTGTAATTGTGATTGTATTGGTATATTGGTCTATATTTGTAAATGCATATTCGTTTTGTTATTAATATTTCATATTAAAGATAGACGAAATAACGTATTTATATTATACGTTTGTTGCGAAGCGAGTCGAGATCTCAGGTCGCAGCAAGGTGAGCTGCGAGATGAGAACTGAACTCGTTATGGCTAAGCTGGGCTTGGGCTAAGCGAGGCGAGTTGGGCTGAACTCGCAGGCCCATGCGAGCCGAGCCGAGACAACATATATAAACGATTTTGTTTGGCAAAATCGTTAGTTTTTGGGAGAACACTTTTATTTTCCTGCGAATTCAACTATTCAGAGAAAACATAACCTACGGCTAGACTTTGACGATTCATCGTTTAAAGTTAAGTCATATTAAACGCAATTACGAACTTACTCGTTATTAGTAAGATAACACTGTATTGAGGGATTCCGCACCTTAATACTACAGATAACGAAGTTATCGATCCTAGAACTAGGGACTTACATCTGGTATCAGAGCTTTCGGGCTAAATACGAGTGTGTTCGTGAGTTTTAGTGATATTGCGTTTTTGATTCGGGTTGTTTCTACGTGCATCATAGCAATATTAACGATCAAAATCATTCTCTGGATATTTTAGGGTTTGTTTACGGTTGAAATCGCTAGTTTCAGTCGTAAAAATACCTTAAACTTTCGTTTTCGGGTTTAACAGCCGTTTCGCGAGTCGAGATTAGGGTTCCAGCGTAGCTTGCGAGCCGAGTTGAAACTTGCGAGCCGAGTTGAACTTGCGAGTCGAACTATCGAACCTGCGAGTTGAGCTTTGTCTTGCGAATTGAGATTTCTTGCGAAACCACATTACTTGCGAATCGACATCTCCTGCAATCCGAACTGAGATTTGCGAACCGAGTTCTGCGAGTTGAACTGAGTTCTGCGAGTTGAACTGAGTTCTGCGAGTCGAGCTGAGATTGCGAGTTGAACTGAGTTCTGCGAATTGAGATTTTCTGATTTCGCGTAACAGTTTGAACTTACGTTTTTAAGATGTCTGACTTAAGTAAAATGATCGAAATGGAACATGAGGTGGGAAAATCAAATTCTCCACCTAAGTTGTTAAATATCGAGGATTACTACAACTGGAAGGACAGATTTGAATCTTACTGTAGATTCCATGATCTGTCAATCTGGATGTGTATCAAGACTGGATACACGACACCTACTCAAACTGTTCAAAATGCCATTGTGACTCTTACCTATCAGAACATGAGTGATGAACAGAAGGAAGCATACAAAAATGAAAACAAAGCACATTCGTGCATTAAGATGTGTCTTCCTAAGGATATCGCTCATCAACTGAAATCTTATCATACTGCTAGAACGCTCTGGGAAGCTCTAGAGAAAAGAGGTGAAGGTAGTCCACAAATGAGAACTAGCAAGAAGAAGCTCCTTAAAAAGCAGTTTACTATGTTTAAAGCTTTAAAAGGGGAAAGTCTTGATGCTTATATTACACGATTCTACCATCTGTTAAGTGAATTAGAATACAATGACATCACTGAAGAAGAAGTTGATAAAACCGACAAGTTTATTGAGGGTTTGCCTTCTAAGTGGGAAATGTATGGAGTTATGATAACGGATAATGAAACCAGATATGCTACTATGACCTTAGAGCAAGTCATTGACAAGCTAAAAGGTTATGAGTTCTCCAAGAAGTCAAAAGATACTGATTCTGATCAGGTTCAGAACCCTGGGTTGTATCATGGAAAAACAAATCTTTCGACTGCATCTTCTAGTTCGACCACTGCACTGTTAGTTGGTGATACAGGTAGAAATGGAGAAATGATATCTGAAGATCTGTGCTTTATTTCCTCCTCTGGTGTTGAGACAAAGGTAAAGAATGCTGAGAAGTCATCTCAAGAGCATCAGAAGATGCCTATGAGTGTGAAATCTGCAGAGCAGCAACTGTCTGTTCTTGCTTCCTTTGTGGCATCATATGAGAACTACATTGAGGGAAAAATTAATGATCCTGTATTGTTTGATGAGGATTATGAGCAGATCGATCCGGATTATGTTGAGGAATTGGAACTTCAAGAGATGTTAGCATTAGTCTCTAGAAAAGTTAAAAATTTCCTCAAGAGAACTGGTAGAAAGGTGTTGGGCAATAGATCAAGGTTTGATAAAACCAAGGTCAAATGCTTTAACTGTCAAGGTATTGGTCATTTCGCGAGGGAATGCCAAAGACCTAAGGTAGATGCAAATAGGACACAAGGTTCGGGAAGTACTTTAGCTTCCAAAGTCTTAGTGGTGAAGCAGTTGGATGGCTCATATGACTGGAAAACTGAGTCAGAAGAAGAAGCCTTGATGGCTGAAATTGAAGAGACCACTGCTGGATCAATGTCCTACATGCCCACAGATGTTGAACAGAGAGTAGATGTGCCTGAGTCAGAAGTGAAGGCAAGTGATGATGATGTGCTGCATTTGGATTTGACTCCAGACATGAGTCCTGAAGAATTCGTGGCACGAATGGCTGAAGTACAAACGGACAAGAAGAAGGTTTGTTTAGATATTCTTAATCTTGCTGATGTTTGTTACTTAGTTACTGACTTACAATCTCAGAATAGTGTATTAACTGTGTCTAATAGCAATTTGTCATCTCAATTGAATTTGGATAAAGAATCTTATAGGACTGTTAGATCTGAACTTGACCAAGCACTTATGGATATACGTAGATTAAGTGATGATAAACAGGCCTTAAAAGATAAAATTAAGTCTGATGTTTCGGATAAGACCAAACTTAGAGATACCATAAGTGAAAAATCTGTCATCATAGATGGACTCTATATGAACATCAAGGACTTGAATGAGACAATTGCTAGTAAGGATCAGGAAATAGTGAATCTTAATTTAAGGCTAATTGAGCAAAACCGTAAACTTGAGAACTATAGGACATCTCAAATGGATATACTGTTAGATGCTCAACGTAGTGTAAAGGACAAGACTGGGTTAGGTTACAATGATGTATCCCCTCCTTTTAATGCAAATTACACTCCTATTCCTGAAGATTCTGAAATGACTGAAGTTAATCCTGAGATTTCAGTAGCTGATAAACCTGAACAGTCAGAGGCACAGAAGGATGTTGTTAAGAACCCTTCATCAGATGATAGTAAGGTTTCTCATCTCACCAAAATACATTTTGTATCGGGTGGAGTGATTAACAATGCTAAAACTGATGATAATGTTAATAAGGAACATATGACTAAACCTTTAGTGCCTAAGACTCCAGATGAGAAAGCAAAAGTGAGTAAATCACGCAAGCAGATGTCATGCTTTAAATGTCACCAAAAAGGACATGTGGCTTCGTGTTGTCCTAACAAAAAGCCAGAAGCATCACATAAGCTTGTGATTGATAAAAGGACACCGACCAACTCTAGTATGACTGTAGATAGGTTAGATACCAAATCTAACTTAGGTATTAAACCTGTTAACATTCTTAAAAGAGAAGGTAAACATAGTGTCTCCCCTCCTAAACCTAAACGGACTTATATTCCAAGTGAAAATACTGTTTATAAGCCTAGGGATATGACACCGTCGAGGTTTAGAAATCAAAGTAGAGGCCATAGTCTTAATGAGAGTGGTACTACTTCGCGATCCAATGAGTTTAATTATAACTATAATAATAGAGCTCAGAATATTGTGCCTAGGAGGTTCTCCTCAAATTCACCTCTTAAGGCTGATCGTCCACAAGCTCAAGTTTCTTCGAAAGTAACCAAAGCTCCTGATGGGAAGGATGGTTATTTTAAAGAACTTAAGTTTGTAGATGATAAGGGACAAACCAAGACCGTAATGGCTTGGGTCCCTCTTGACAACTGATTGTGTTATGTGTTATGTGCAGGAGCAGACTGTGAACAAGGAAAGCTGGTGGTATGTAGACAGTGGATGCTCACGGCACATGACAGGAGAGAGAAGTCTACTGACAGACTTCCAGGGTGGTCTCAAGCAAAAAGTCAATTTTGCAGGAGACAAAGGAGGAGTAATAACTGGGAAAGGAAAAGTTTCAAATGGAACTTTAACTCTTGAGGATGTGAATTACGTTGAAGAACTAACTCACAACCTAGTGAGCGTTTCCCAAGTCTGTGATAAAGGCCATCCTGTTTATTTTAATGAAAAGGAAGCCTTAGTCCTGAAGCCGGGATTTACGATACCTGACAATTGGATACTAATGAGGGCACCAAGGAGGAGGGATATCTATGCAATAAACATGGGTAATTCTAATTCCTCAATGGTTTCTACATGTTTGTTATCCAAGGCTTCAGAAGCAGACGCATTATTATGGCATAGGAGAATGGCACACTTGAACTGGCGTAAAATGAATTATATAACCAAGAATGGTTTGGTTCTAGGTGTACCACAAAAACGTTTCGAGTCTGAAGATAAGTGTGTCCCTTGCATGAAGGGAAAGCAGCACAAGAAAACACACAGACCTAAGACTGAAAACTCAAACTCCTTACCATTTGATTTGTTACACATGGATCTCTTTGGCCCAATAAGCAAGAGAAGTCTAGGTGGCAAATGGTACTGTTTGGTTGTGACGGATGATTACTCTAGATTCTCGTGGGTATTCTTTTTGGGATCAAAGGATGAAACTCCAGGAATTCTAGTTGAATTCTTTGATTTAGTAGAGAATGTATACAAGACGAGAGTGAAGCGTATTCGTAGTGACAACGGAACAGAGTTTAAGAATTCAACGTTGAATCTATATTGCTTAAGCAAAGGGATTGTTCATCAATTCAGTGCACCATATGAACCTCAACAGAATGGTGTTGCTGAAAGGAAGAATCGAACGTTGATTGAAGCTGCGAGAACAATGCTTGCTGATTCAAAGCTTCTGGTCATATTTTGGGCAGAAGCAGTGAATACAGCTTGTCATGTTCTAAATAGGGTTCTTACGGTTAAGCGGCATAACAAGACTTGTTATGAGCTTTTAAACAAAAAGAAACCTAACTTAAAAGGGCTTGAACCCTTTGGAGTTTCATGCACAATTTTAAAGACTGGACATCAAGCAAAATTTGGTGAAAAGGCCGACGAAGGTTTTTTCTTAGGTTACATGCCTAATTCACCAAACAAGAGGGTCTTTAATAAAGTCACAGGTCGTCTGGAAGTTGTGTATAATATTGAGGTTACTAGTTACACACCGGATGTACACAAGGGCTTAGATTGGCAATTTGATTATTCTGATCTTTTTGCATCTTTTAAAGTTCCCTTAAGTGACTATGTTCGTGATTCAGAGATTCCTGAACATGTGTTTACTGGAGATGAGGATACCGGCCACACTCCAATGACAAATGTTCAATCATCTGCAATCCAGATTGTTGATCCAAATCAACCATCTACTAGTGGATCTCAAACGTCCGAAGTAGATATACCTTTAACTGACGAAGAGCATATGCAGAAGGTAGTGGATGATTTACTTACACCACTAAGAGAGTTAAGAATAGCTTCGGATAATGATAACTCTCGGCTTTTCAGTAAAGAGGTACCAGATTTGGAAGAACCGTCTGAACAACAAGAAATTGGTACTAACTTAGAAGATGAGATTCCTGTTGAGACTATTGTTACAACAAGAACGAGTAAGAATCACCCAATTGATAATATCATTGGTGACATTAATACTCCGGTTCAAACAAGGACTCAAACAAAAGCTAGTACTTCAAGTTATCCTAATGCGTATGCTGATAAGGATGACTTACAAAGCTTGTATGCTGCACTAAAGGAGACAGGCATTACTAATGAGTGTCTTTATGCTGGCTTTATCTCACAAATTGAGCCTAAGAACATTCAAATGGCTCTTAAAGAAAGTTCATGGGTCGAGGCTATGCAAGAAGAACTGTCTCAATTTGAAAAGCTACAAGTCTGGGATTTGGTTGACCTTCCAAAGGGTGTTTCTCCAATTGGAACTAGATGGGTATTTAAGTGCAAGAGAGATGATCGGGGAATCATTACTCACAATAAAGCTCGTCTAGTGGTTCAAGGTTTTAACCAAGAAGAAGGTAATGATTATAATGAGGTGTTTGCACCAGTCGCTAGGCTAGAAGCTATTAGAATCTTCTTAGCATTTGCAACATTCAAAGGTATTAAAGTGTATCAGTTGGATGTTAAGAGTGCATTTTTGAATGGCAAAGTTGAAGAACTGGTGTATGTCGTACAACCTCCAGGGTTTACCAATCCTGAGTATCCGGATAGAGTATATCATTTGAATAAGGCTCTATATGGATTACATCAAGCACCAAGGATGTGGTATGCGACACTGTCAACGTATCTACTTGATAATGGATTTACAAGAGGAGCGATTGATAGTACACTATTTGTAAAGTGGCAGAAGAAAGACTTTCTCCTGGTGCAAGTTTATGTTGATGATATCATCTTTGGATTTTCTGATGAAAAGATGTGTCAAGAATTTGAGAAAGTCATGCAAAGAAGGTTTGAGATGTCTGCAATGGGAGAGTTAAAATTCTTCTTAGGATTACAAGTTGATCAAAAGAAGGATGGATTCTTTATTCATCAATCTAAATATGTTTATGAGCTATTAGAACGCTTCAAGATGGATGAAAGTAAGGTCTACAATACTCCGATTCCAGTCAATCACAAACTAGGTCCATATACATCGAGTGATCAGGATGTGGATTCTACTCTTTACAGAGCCATGATTGGATCATTAATGTATTTGACTGCCTCTAGGCCTGACATAATGTTTGCTGTGTGTATTTGCGCAAGATATCAGGCTAATCCGAAAGAGTCACATATGCAAGCAGTTAAACGGATCTTCCGTTACCTCAAAGGGGAACCTAAGCTGGGACTTTGGTATCCTATTGGAGGAGACTTAGATCTGGAAGCATTTACTGATTCGGATTATGGAGGATGCAATCAGAATAGGAAATCTACGACCGGAGGATGTCAATTCCTAGGAGGTAGATTAGTGTCCTGGCAGTGCAAGTAGCAAAGCTCGGTAGCCATTTCTACATGTGAAGCTGAGTATGTTGCAGCTGACAGCTGTTGCTCACAAGTTCTTTGGATACAACAGCAACTGCGGGATTATGGGTTAAACTTAACCAATACTCCTATGATGATTGATAACGAATCTACTATGTCGATAACCAATAATCCGGTGAAGCACAGTAAGACTAAACATATTGATATTCGCCATCATTTTATTAGAGACTGTGCTGAGAAGAAACTGATAAGGTTAGTTAAGGTTCCGACTGAGGATAACTTAGCAGACCTCTACACGAAGGCTTTCGACAGAGCAAGATTTGAAATGTTGGTTCAACGAAATGGAATGAGAAATCCAGAGTGATTGGTCTTCCAAGGGTATTTTTGTAATAGTTAGAAATTATTTTGTCGTTATTATTAAAAAAAAAAAAAAAAAAAAAAAAAAAAAAAGGTTGGCGTATTGCATTCATTTGCTTGTTACCTAAGGGGAATCGCCTCCAATAAAAGAACAAAATGAAGTTCTTTTAGAAAATTTAAGTTTTTGTCTGCAAAAACCAAGGGAAATGATAGTACATTAGGAGAATAAGCTTAACAATAATAAGCTTAAGTCCTAAGGATGATGTGTTGGTAGATTCAAGTGAAGTTACTTTAGAACTACAACAGTTCTATCAGGTATGTATTTATATTTATTTGATTATACACCTATATCCACTGATTATAACTTGTCCTTTTACCTAACAAGTGATAAGAATAACTTAAGTCTAGTCAGCTTCATTATACAATTTATTGGTAGGCAGGTTATGCTATGATTTCTGAGCAGTTAAGAAGTATAACTGTCATGTGTACTATCTTATGTGATCTGTTATATAACGTATGACATATGTCTTAATTGTTGAAGGATAGTACTATCATACACTGTGATCTAAAATAAAAGATTGTGAAATGATACAAAGTATCATAGTGTCAAAAGGTGAGTTATATGTTTCGAAAGGGCATCATTTAGTAACCTCTACCTTACATATGAAAGATACAAAGTATCTCGTGTCAAGTGTATGTTATATGCTTCTAAAGAACATCATTTAGTAATCTCAACCTTGATAATACAAGATACAGTGTTATGTGTTGTACTTGAATTCTTCAGTATGTTGTATAGTAGAAAACACTAGATATTGTGCACATTACTCATAAAAGATTGACTCAGAAATCTGTGTGTAATTTGTTTATGTGGATCATAATACTGGTAATTGTCTTGAACTGTCTATGATATTTGAACTTTCACTTTTGTGAATAATAAGAAATCATAAGTTATATTTTAATGAAATGTTATATCATGTGGATACAGGTATCTAAGATATAATTTTATAAATATAAATGTGTAAATGATAAAATTAGTTGTAATTTTATTGTATTTTATTTGAATTTCATGAGGTATGTATACTAACAATCAACTTAGACCTTTAATAAATAATTAATTGCTTATTCTTTCTAATATGATCCCTAAGCAGATAAATTCTTATTCACTTTATGTATTTTATTTGATTTTATCTTTCAAGTAATTAATAAAATGGTACTTGATACCACTGTTTGTTTATATCATGTTGTGTGTTGGTATTTATTTTATTTTATTTTAATAATTGTTACCCTTTGGAAATACATTATACTGAATTATCTTAGTTCGTGTTGAACAAACATAGATTTTACAGGTGAAAGATATGTTTATTTTAGACTTGTAAAATAATGGGTTTTAATTTATACTTATCATTTAATTCGCAATTAATATTAATTCTGCGAGTTGACTTAGTCAACTTGCGAATCGAGATTAATTTCTGCGAATCGAGATTAAGGTATAAAGGGTGGTCAAACGAGTCAACCAACCCACCGAACCCAGTTTGATTTGCGAGTTCACTATAACTCTGCGAGTCCAGACGAAGCGAAACGAGGCGAAACGAGATTTTCGTTTGATTTTGACTTTACACAGCAAGGAACGAGTTTTTGAATCCGTAGCTTTTATACAACATTAGATTGCGAACATTTTGAGGTATATTACAACGGATTTCACCGTAAAATTAACGAGAAATCAAAGTTTTTCTAAACTTAGGGTTTCGGTTAATAACTCGATCGATTAACGAACATTTAGGATGTTATTGGACATTAATCTGTAGGGTTTATGTTAAACGAACATCAGTAAATGTAAAACAATCGATAGATCATGTTGAAATTAACGGATTAATCGATTTTTGAAATTCAACTCACGACGGTGGTTCATCGAACGAGTTGAGATTTCAACTCAATTCGCAGACCTGAACGAAGCGAGTTGAGCTAATTTAGCGAGTTGAGACAAGTTGGCGAGTTGAATGGTTTGGCGAGTTGACATGCGAGACGAGATGAACTCATCTCGCCACGCCAGATTTTGTGAATCCAAATTTTTTTTTAAAAAAAAAAAAAAAAAAATGTTTATTTTCTTTTATTGTGTAATTTAAATGTTAAACTATTTTAGTAATAACATGTATATAATGGATTCACATTTTGATAGTTATTAGACTTACGACTACTAGTAATAAGTTAAATATTTTTATATAAGACTTGAGACATGTTTGTAACAAGTTATATATAAATTGATAAACTAAGATGTTTGATGAATTTTAATTCATAATACATGATAGTTTCCACTAATATTACTGCATTTTTTTTTTTTGAAGCAATGGCATGGGATTTCGTTCACCTTATGGATGGATGGATGTATCAGTGTTGATTGCTTCTGCCCAAAAGCATGTTACGACATGCGTCTTCACACCTTCTAGGATTGTCTCCTAGTTGTGGAGTTCTTTATGCTGTTGGATGTTTTGTGTACTGATACAGTTGCTCAAGCGTCTGATAGTTCATATTTTTTTGGAGACCTTTATTTTGGTCTGGTGGGATACACTCTTTGTCTTGGATTTTTGCTTTATTGTCCTGGATTTTGGCTTTATTGTCCTGAATCTTGGCTTTATTGTCCTGAATCTTAGCTTTATTGCTTTGAATCTTGGATCCCACTCAGTTATTTTGGTTGAGAATTTTACTTCCTAAGAGTATTAGCTTGTGACTTGTTTTGTGAATTAATTCAGGAAAGCCTGCTCAGGGGGAGATATTGTTATCTAATAAAGATAGAGAGCAGATTTGTCCTTCAATGACTAGTGAGCAATTTAATCTTTAGGGGAAGTCAACTCAAGTCAAAAGATGAAGTAATATTGGTGAAGTTGTTAGTAAAATAGTGTGTAATATGTGTGATTAAATATTTGTAAAACTTGGATTGAATGTAATAACTTTATTTATTCAATGAAAGTTTTAAGTTTATTAAATCATAAGTTTATTAAATCATAAAGACGATGATCCCAATGCACCGAAAGATGGTGAGCAGACTGGTTCTTCAACGACTGGTCAGCAAGCTATGATTCAGGGGGAGTCTGGTGATGGTGGTGATGCAGGAGCTGGTACAAGTGCTGATAAAGATGCACCAGTTGATACAGAAGCTGGTAAGACAGCTTAGTATTAGCATAGTGTAGAATAATGTCTGTAACATTTTGTACTGAATAATTGTAACTTAATATTAGGTTTAATATATTCGACTTAATGTTATTATTATTTTAAGTAAAATATGTTTTAAATAATTTAAGTTAATAAATATGTTAAGATAAAATAGTGATCGAAAGTCTTCTGACTCAATGAGTAGTCAAGCGGCGTGTTCCGATTATTTTTCGGCGGTCAAAATTTTATAATAACATATGCATTTTAGACTTGAGAGTTGATAACTAACAAGTTAAAAATGTATTTGGTTTACTCGACAAATGATATATAATTTAAAAGTTATGTTGATAATAAGTTAAGATCAATTAAACTTAGAAATTATATAAGATAATTAATAGTAAATTTAAATGTTTGGTGATTTTTCACAATACATTAGAATTTAAAATTAATTATTATTTGTTAAGTATTGTATAAGACTTTAGAGAATCTTAGATTGATTCAGGGTAATCAATAAAAGGATTTTATAAGTTATATATATATATTGCGTTTAAATTGAAGGTTTAAATTATACAAAAGAGTTGATAAAGAAATTCTTGGATTAATTCAGGGAAATTAGTAAAGAATTTAAATTATTAGTATTGATTTGTATATGTGGTTTTTCTCTAGGATTTGAGATGCTTGATCTATCTGATTTGGAAGAAGATATTTTTGACGAGATAGATGAAGAAATAGATTTTGATCTTGAGGATGGAGAATTTCTACCACCTGCTGATTGGACTGCTGTTCCTGAGATTGTGCAAGACATAGGTGTCGATCCAGATGCAAATGTTGATGAACACCATGTAAGCCCATCTAGAACAGAAGTTGTTATTGAAAATGAGCAAGGTCCAACAGTGGTTGATATCGATGAAGATATTGAAGACTCAACCTCGGAAGATGAAGCAGAAGAGATAGTCTTGACAAATAATCCTGCAGTACAATATCGGAAACTTCCAAAACAGAAGAAGAAGATTGGAATTTCTGAAATTGATATGACGAAGAAACGCGTACCGCGTAAAGGGATTATAGGCTGGTACTTTGACTCTGAACTGAAGCTTTTTGCAATAAAAAGATATGACGGAGTTCAATACTTTGAAAGAAAGCTTGCAGTTTTTAGTTCTTTACCACGTTATGAAATACGTGACTTGGCTAGATTAGAGATCAACAACCCAAGTCGTGATGAGTATGCTAATCGTGTTGAACGAATTATTAGACATGAGGTTGGTACAAATAAATTTGAGATGATAAAGCCAAGAAAGGGAAAGACTGTGAAACTACAGGAGAGAAGTCAAAGGACTGGAAGAAGAAGAAGGAAAAAGATTTATCCAGCTGTTAAATGTGTGCAGCAGATTCCATTGAAGACAATGCCACAGGATATTTTGAGAAATATGAAGAGTTGGCACGTGGATTCAAAGACTGGAGAAGCTGTTATGGTTGAAGCTGATGATGAGGTTGAAGGTGGCGAAAGAGAAATCTTCAGAGTTTATGACCATCGACACCTGATGAATATGTCGAGAAAGGATCTGTTAAAGTTAAAAGAGAACAGAATTTTGACGACTATTGAATGGGCTGATTTAGGAAGAGATTATCAAATGATGGTTAAAACTTGTATCAAGATGAAGATTTATGCAGGAAGCAAGATTTACAAATAAAGACCAAAGACAATTAAAAGATAAAGACGCTAGAGCTATTGTCAAGGGGGAGTCTGTTGGAACATAGATTGTGACAACAGATCTAGCTTGAAATATGACTAGTGTAATTGTGATTGTATTGGTATATTGGTTTATATTTGTAAATGCATATTCGTTTTGTTATTAATATTTCATATTAAAGATAGACGAAATAACGTATTTATATTATACGTTTGTTGCGAAGCGAGTCGAGATCTCAGGTCGCAGCAAGGTGAGCTGCGAGATGAGAACTGAACTCGTTATGGCTAAGCTGGGCTTGGGCTAAGCGAGGCGAGTTGGGCTGAACTCGCAGGCCCATGCGAGCCGAGCCGAGACAACATATATAAACGATTTTGTTTGGCAAAATCGTTAGTTTTTGGGAGAACACTTTTATTTTCCTGCGAATTCAACTATTCAGAGAAAACATAACCTACGGCTAGACTTTGACGATTCATCGTTTAAAGTTAAGTCATATTAAACGCAATTACGAACTTACTCGTTATTAGTAAGATAACACTATATTGAGGGATTCCGCACCTTAATACTACAGATAACGAAGTTATCGATCCTAGAACTAGGGACTTACATTTGACCACCTAAACATGTTACATTTACAGCTATGAGCAAAACTTTTATTGTTATTATGAATAATTATCTGTGGTCCCCACCATAGATATACTCCTATAATTTAGACAAGAACATAATTTCCAAGATAGATAAAATAGAGGAAAGTGATTTTTAAGAATCAAGTCAGCGGTGACAGGTCTGTACAAACGTACAACAAAGCGACATAGCTTGATTCAAGTGTAAGCAAAACCAGACTTGGTCAAACCATTTTGGCGACCTTGTGAGGTATCTTATGATTTAAGACTTTTTCAAGTTCTATGACTTGCGTTTGCTTAACTTTTAAGTATATACAGCTTGAGACCAGGTCTGTACTTACGTACAACAGAGGAAACAAGAAGTATATACCCCCAAAGTATTTCATATTTTAAGCTAAAATGGAAGTTTGCCAAGCTATATTAAGGAATTAAGATACTAAATCATACATCACAAGATGTTGACCACATGATAATAGACATGTATTAGACTGACGTGTTAATTGCTCAAAGAGTAGTGTAACATGCCTACCAGTACATCATAAGATGAATCTAATGTTTATGAAAGCTGTGGTGAATATGCTAGATAAACCTACTGATACATCAAGGATAAAGCTTTAAAATTTTCATTTTGTGCATGCCCCCTAATGTACTATCATGTCCCTAGTTGTTTACAGACACAACTAAACGTCTTTTTACAAATGTTGCAATGATGCATTTCTTAAATACTAAAGAGTATAAAGAATGGCTATTGCCCTTTTTTTTTTTTTTTTTTTTACCAAAAAATAGTCCAAGTCCAAAGAGTTACTTCTTAAGCTGAAAGAAGCGCAAACCAATCATGTTGATCACTTCATCAAATCGGGCACGAGAAAAGGCCTTAGTGAATAGATCAGCATTCTGTTTAAGGGTACCTATATGGACGAGGTCTATCAAGTGTTTCTCATAGCAATCCCGTATAAAGTGAAATCTAAGTTCTATATGCTTAGTTCTAAAGTGCTGTACGGGATTGCGTGTAATTGAAATAGCAGCAGTATTATCAATATGTAAAGGAGTCATAGTAAGAAGTAACCCGTAATCGCGCAATTGATGCTGAATCCACAAAACCTGGGAACAGCAACTAGCAGCAGCAACGTATTCAGCCTCTGCGGTAGAAGTAGCCACCGTCGTCTGCTTCTTGCATTGCCACGATACCAAACGTGCTCCAAGAAACTGGCATCCACCAGTTGTTGACTTCTTATCTATACTACAGCCGCCATGATCAGAATCCGAATAAGCAGTTAGTTCAAACGATTTTTCATTGGAGTACCATAGTCCAAGAGTTGGCCTGTGTTTGAGGTACCCAAAAATTCGCTTTACTGCTTTCATATGAGAAACCTTCGGCCTAGCCTGATATCTAGAGCAGATGGACACAGCAAATACAATGTCCGGCCTGGATGCAGTCAAATACATGAGAGAACCAATCATAGAGCGATAGTCCTTTTCTTTACAATCCTCGTCATCGATGGCCGGTCCGAGATTATGATTTATTTCAATGGGAGTTCCATAAGTCTTGCAATTAAGAAAGTCATACCTTGTTAACATATCAGTGACATACTTGGACTGATGAATCTAAATTCCTTTGGCAGACTGCTCAACTTGAACACCTAAAAAGAACGTGAGTTCCCCCATTGCACTCATCTCAAATTCAGACTTCATGAGATGTTCGAAGTCTTTGCACATGGAGTCTTTGGTAGATCCAAAAATGATGTCGTCGACATATACTTGTACCAGTAATAAGTCTTCTCCATCCCTTTTAGTGAACAACGTACTATCAATGCTACCTCTTTCGAAACCATTCTTAACTAGATGAGTTGCAAGCCTCTCATACCACAGTCGTGGTGCCTGATGCAAACCATATAATGCCTTATTAAGTTTACAGACATATTCTGGATGCAATGGATCTTCAAAACCCGGAGGCTGCTTGACATAAACATCGGTATCAACTTGTCCATACAGAAAAGCGCTCTTTACATCAAGCTGATAAACAATGAACTCTTTGAAGGATGCAAAGGCCAAGAAAATACGAATTGACTCCAGTCTTGCAACAGGAGCGAAAACCTCATCATAGTCCAAACCCTCTACTTGATGAAAACCTTGAACTACAAGCCTTGCTTTGTTTCTAATAACCACTCCTCGATCATCTTTCTTGATTCGGTAAACCCATCGAGTGCCAGTTGGATGTGCACCCTTAGGTAATGGTACTAATTCCCACACATGCAGCTTTTGGAATTGCTGCAGCTCCTCCTGCATTGCTTCAACCCAGTGTGGATCTTTTAGAGCCTCTTCTGTACGTTTTGGCTCCACCTGAGATAAAAAACATGTTTGAACCTCAGCAGAAAGACATGCAAGAGAAGCAGACTCATGAGAATCTGAAGGGGATGCAGGATTTAATTCTGCAGCAACTTGACTTCTTGTCTGAATCCCCTTATCCAAAGGACCTATGATATTCTCTACTGGATGGTCCTTATTAACACGTGAACTAGGAATCTCGTCAGGCACAATAACAGAGTCCAAGTTTGTAAAATCGGCTTCCTGTGTCGATTCAAATTCCCTTGAATTCTCAAGTTGTTCATCTTCATCATCAGATACAGCAGGAACATCGGTATATGTTTCTTGGTTTCTGGTAGATGATTCAGGAACATCAACATTTGGTTGAGAAGGAAGTGGAGTAGCGGAGGCAGTTGGAATCTTAGGTCTAGATGGCTGTGAAGTATTTGAAGATAAATCAAGGCCATGAAGTAATGTGACCACCTGATCAATATCATCATCCTCCTTAGGAAGATTAAAGGAATCAAAAATTGCCTCATAATTAAACAAATGTGCTGGTCCCTTTCCTTCCGGATTATCAGAGTAACGAAAGCATGTGACTTCATAGTGTTCTTCCATACGCTTAGTTGCCAAGTTATACACACGTTTGTTTGGAGAGTTATTTGAAAAACCCAAAAATAAACCTTCACTCGACTTTGCTCCAAACTTAGCAACTTTTTCTTTCGTATACATAATCGTGCAGGGACAACCAAATGGTTCAAGAAACTGTAACGAGGGTTTCCGGTTGTTAAGCAATTCATAGGATGTTTTATTATGTGACTTAACCACAGAAACCCGATTAAGAATGTAACAAGCAGTATTTACTGCTTCAGCCCAAAAAGAAATAGGCAGCTTAAAATCTGCCAACATTGTGCGTGCAGCTTCAATGAGTGTCCTGTTTTTGCGTTCAGCAACTCCATTCTGTTGAGGAGTTCGTGCGGCGCTGAATTGATGATCAATGCCTTTTCTTAAACAGTACAGCTCAATTGTTGAATTCTTAAACTCAGTACCATTATCTGATCTCAGTTTCTTAATCGACAGGTTGCATAGGTTCTCTAGTTGGTCAAACAAATAGATGAGAATTTCAGGAACTTCATCCTTAGTAGTTAAGAAATACACCCATGAGAAACGGGAGTAGTCATCAGTCACTACCAAGCAATATTTTGAACCTCCCATACTCTTCTTACTAACAGGTCCAAAGAGATCCATATGCAGTAGCTCCAAAGGACTTGAAACAGAATTGATCACTTTTGACTTATGGGACTTCTTGTGCTGTTTCCCTTTTTGACAAGAAACACAGACATCGTTGATTCCAAAGGATTGCTTTGGAACGCCACGCACAAGATCATGCTTTACCAGATAATTCATCTTTCGGAAGTGTAGATGACCCATACGTCTGTGCCATAAAAGTGATTCTTTTTCAGGAGCTTTCGAAAGTAGACACGTATGTTGGATTGTTTCAACGGTTTTCATATCTAGAATATACGTGTCTCTTTGCCTGGGTGCCCTCAGTAACACCCATTCCTCAGGAATTACAAATCCTGGTTTCAAGATGCAGCATTCAGTTTTAGTAAATGCTGTAGTGTACTCTTTGTCGCACACTTGTGATACACTGAGCAGGTTGTGAGTAAGCTGCTCCACAAAATTAACTTTTTCAAAACTCACTTGACCATTAGTGAGTGTACCTTGTCCAGTAATAACTCCTCCTTTATCACCGGCAAAAGCAACATATCCCCCATTATAATCCTTGACATCAGATAACAGAGATAAGTCGCCTGTCATATGTCGTGAGCAACCACTATCAATATACCATCTACTATTTTGAACCGCTTCAGATTGCTGCGACATCAAAAACAACAAAAAATCAATTAGTAAGGGAGACCCAAGCCTTAACAGACTTGGGTAACCCAGTAGCATCATCCACAATGATTACATCAGTCAAAATTTTATCTTTTAACACATCAAAATCATTGCCTGATGAATCATTTTCAGATGAAGAGTCAGAACATGACTCTTTGATCTTCCATACCTTTTGAGGTTTGGATGGTTGCTTGTTAACATGATTGAGCTTATCTTGTTTAAATTTGGTGGGCTCAATATTGTTATCCTTAGAAGTAGTTGGTGGAACTGCAGAACCTCTCATAGATTTTTTTGAAAAACTTTGAGAATTAGAGGTTCGTGCATCTCGCCGTCGACCATACTTCTTAGCAAGCAACGGGCAAAAATTAATCAAATGACCTTGTTTCTTACAATAAAAACAAGATCTTTGCTCAACATTTACAGGAGATTGAGGTTTAAACCGTTGAAGATGACCAAAAATCGGTTGTGCTGAACAAGTACACTTATGTGCACATGCAGAAGTTGAGCCGTGAGATTTGCTTTTAAAAGATTTTTTATCAGATTTGAAAGTTTCTGGTTTAGAAATCTCCTTTGGAGGTCCAGCCGTAGCTTTACCTTTCATTTTATAAATCTCCTCATATCCTTCACTAGTGAAGATATGATGGTCATTGGACACATTCTTGTTTTTCAAATAACCGTATTCTTCTTCGGTTATATCCTCAATCTCAATTTCCTCCTTCAAACTAACTGGAGGAATCAACTTAGTAACAGATTTGACAGATTTGGAAACTCTAACAGGCTTAATAAGCTCAGCCTTAGTTTCCCGTTTCTCAATAGGCTTGAATGGTTCAGCCCTGACATCAAGTTTTTTAACTGAGTCAACCTTAGGAGCCTTCAAATTATCAGGCTCACTAGTTGATGCCTTAACTAGCTCAGGCATACTAGCAACAGGTTTATGAGACTCATGTTTAACAATTTCGGCCGTATCATCTTGATGATACTCTGTTGGTGGTGGAACTTGATGAAAACCTAGTCCCTCCTTTCCAACATGAGGCCTACTGATCCTTACTTTAACAGGTTTGACAGGTGTTGTATCTACTTGAGGAATAGTAGGTACAGCATCTTTAATGATTTCTTGCTGAGGCATAGGCAGATAATCTTTTGGAGGTGGGACATGGTGATAACCAAGTCCTGCCTTGCTCTTAGTATCTGTCCTTTGCTTTTGAAGAATTTCATCAAAAACGAGAGAGGATGTCGAAAAATTTGATAATTTTCGATTTAAAGTAAGAACTTCAGCCTGTGAATCAACAAGTTCCTTTTAACAAAAGTTAACATATCAACATAGCTTCCTATTTCATCTTGTTGTTCAAAAATTTTGGCTTTTAGTTCTTTCTTTTCTTCAAAAATAGCCGTTAGTTTCTTCTCAGATGCCTTATAACTTTCTTTCAACATTTCATTATTTTCTGTTAATTGTGAAATAGTAGTATTAAGGCGTTCGTTATCCTCTCTGCACCTGTTTAACAGATTAGTAAGTTTGATGCATGACACACAAGATAAAGGTTCATCATCTACCTCATGAACCTCAGCCATTAACGTAGTATTCTCGTCTTCATCATCAGCTGCATCTGACCAGCTGTTGTCCCATGGAGTTTCTGTCAGCATTAATGCAGCTGACACCATGGCTTTCTCTTCAGCCTTACTTGGTGAAGGTTTGGTAAGACCAGAAGATGGGGTCTTATTAGTCTTTTCACATTCACGAGCAAAGTGTCCATAGTTCTGACACTTATAGCACCTCACCTTCCCTTTATTAAAACCGATTCCTTTTTCACCAGGATTATTCACAGACGTTCTACCGGTTTTCTGCAAAAAATTCTTCACTCTCCTCGTCAGCATAGCCATATTCCATTTTAAATCCAACCTCTCCAATTCTTCTTGATCAATTTGACCAAAATCCTCATTGGAAAAGTCACCAGCACAAGCTAAGAAAGCTGAAAAAGTGGAAGAATAATCTTCACCAGAAGAGACACCAGAACTCTGAAAATAAGTACCACTAGATGTAGTACTTGCAGAAGCATTTCCACTAGCATTGCTAGCTATGAATGCGGTAACAGTAGGCTTGCTTGAAGATACTGGAACATCAACTCCATATAACTTTGGATTCTGGAGATGAGAAGTAGCCTTGGTCTCTTTTCGTTGCATCTCTAGAAGCTCAGCTTCAATGTGATCAATGAGATCTTCTAGCTCCATATCCATGATATCTTCATCTCTTTCCATCAATAACACTCGAGTATGCCACTTCTTTGGAAGTGAGTCAAGAAGCTTCTTGTTTACATCGTTACGCCCGAGAACTACACCTCCTTCTATCAACTCAGTGACCAGTTGGGAATATCTGCTACACAGATCTTCTAGAGACTCATCCTGAAGCATATCAAACACTTCGTACTGCTTCTTGATTAGATCAATCTTTTTCTTTTTGTATTGATCACTGCCACCACACTTTTTCTCAAATGCTTTCCAAAGATCATATGCAATCTTATGTTGTCTCATTTGTCTCATAATAGGTTGAGGCAATGCCATTGTGATTGCAGCATGGGTTTTCCTTTCCATATCAAAGGCTTTGCGCTCCTCAGGAGTCATTGATTTAATTGACTTCTCAGGAGCTGGACCATTAAAGACTCCTGTTCTCAGAGGACGTTCATATCTTTCCTCTAAGTATATCATCATTTCAGGATCATTTAATCCAACATAAGATTCGAAGCGTTGACGCCAATCTGAATAACTCATCCCTGGCATATACATTGGAGGTTTGTTTCCAGATCCAACCTCATTGTTCTGTTTCAACATTGCTCCAACTGACTGAATAGAGTGTGCTGAAGATGATGTCATTTTAATTAACCTGCAAAACAATTGAAAACACAAATAGCAAACTGTTAAGCGACACAAATATGTGTCGCAAAGGATTAAGCGACACAGAGATTATGTCGCAACAGACTATGTCGCAAGTAATTATGTCGCAACTAATTATGTCGCAACTATTTGTGTCGCAAAAATAACAAATGTTATGTCGCAAGCTTATGTCGCAAGCTTGTGTTGCAAGCTTGTGTCGCCTATATTAAGGCTTAAGTCGCAAATCACAGTAAGCTTGAGTCGCAAGCTTATGTCGCCAAACTAAAGGCGTATGTCGCAGTAACCCTGGATGCGACACATAGATTATGTCGCAAAATAGTGTCACAGAAACGGCTGACCAGCAACCAAAAACCCTAAATTCGAAAATTCTCGAAAACCTAACGAAAATTTACGATTAGAGGACGAATAGTAACTTCAATATCTTCCAGAAACACCAAATAACGATTTTAAGCCCAAGTCAAAGAAGATTCTTGCTCAAACTTGTTGTATTTATCCGAAAAACTTGTCAAAATGGATTCAATAACACCAAATCCTGTGATTTTGGCTCTGATACCACTTGTAGGACCCCTGTAACGGACCTAATCGAATCCCTAACAATCAATCGTAGTGCGGAATCCCACGATTGATAACCAAAACGTTAAACAGATAAACAACAAATCAAACACAAAGTATATGAATTATATACCAATAATCGATCAGCTTATATTAATTATATCAAAGATAATACACTTTCTGATCTCACAAATTCGTCAACTTTAATCAATGAGCCGTACATGTCTATTTATACTAAACCTAATCTGACCTTTGCGACACAAGTTGTGTCGCCAAGCCGACTCATGCGACACAAGATGTGTCGCCAGGTTGACTATTGCGACACAAAAACCTTGTGTCGCCAAAACACAAAATGCAATTAAGAAAAACTTTATTAACTATCTTAATTACATAGCAAACGCATTACAGACTTAGACCAACTGACAGACACACTAAGATGCACCAACAGTGATTTTCTAGGAAAATTATATACTTGTATATATGCTTAGTAAAAACGATTTTTAAGATGATATTTGGACATATACTTGCTAGATCATCAACATAACATGTACATAAATATGAAGCACGAAAATATAGACAGAGAAGTATGTTCTTACTTAAGGAAATGATGATCTAGAGATGAAAACGATAGAGGAAGCTCGGTTATGCTTCTTGCTTCGTTTCCTTAGCTTTTCTTCCTCCAAAAGGTGGTGGATAATGGTGGATTATGGTGGTGGTGTGGCTGATTAATGAGAGGGAAAAAGGGAGAGTATTGTGTGTGTTTTAGTGAGAGAGTATGGAGAGAGAGTGAGTGGTGCATAAATGAGAAACTAGTTAGTATGTAGGTTGTATTAGTCAAGAACATGATCCACTTTTTGTGGATCATGTCTTGACCGATTTTCTTATTATAATGGGAGGTGAGATTTGCAAAAATCTTGTCTCCCAACTAGTGGTATTATATCCGTGTTCGTTTACCCGATCGTTTAAACGTTAATTCGTAGATTAAATGTTATACGTACGCGTTCACAATGGCATTCGTATTTCGACATTTTATATTGAAGTATTACTAATAACACTTGGAAAACATTTATAAAAATGTTTGGTTATGGTGTCGGTACTGATTTACGTGTTCATGTTTCGGTTGTTTAATCGTGTGACGTTTGAATTATACGTTTTTGTTACCGTTATAATTCACGATATAATAATTGATAAATTCCATGCAAAATAATATATTTTAAATTTATAAAACATATTTCGACATTTATTAGATTGTTGGGTGCGTTTCACGCGTTTTCGGTCGTTTCTGAGCATGTTATACGCTACGAAATACTTACGTGATATTACTGAAGTAATATTTAGAATTAAATACGTTTATTAAATAATTTCATATTATTTAATATATTGAGTTCACCAACGTCCGTATTAATGAGTCGGGATCCGCCCGATATGAAAGATGCACGATTAAATTTAATCGCGTACTTGTATATATATAACAATATATATAGTGATACGTACAATTAGCCTAATCCAGAATTAATTATGCGTATTGATAGATGATTAGGAACTAATAACTAGCCCTAATTTGTCGGGTGTCACATTCTCCCCTTGTTAAGAGAATTTCGTCCCGAAATTTAGCTCGGAGTCGTAGATGGTGTGGATTCTGTGAATAACTGTGGGTACTTGAGTCGCGTTTGGTCTTCCCGCTCTCAGGTGAATTCACGGATCACGCTGCGAATTCCACCGGACTTTGACGATGGGAATACGACTTTGTTTCAACTGTTTGACCTCACGGTCCATGATTTCTATTGGTGTCTCGACAAAATGGAGTTTATCATCGATGTGGATTTCGTCGAGAGGAATAATGAGTGTCTCATCAGACATCAGACAGGCATTTCTTCATATTAGAAATGTGAAATGTGGGATGCACGCTGCTGAGTTCGGGTGGCAGCTGCAATCGATATGCCACTGGACCAATCCTCTCAAGGATTTCAAAAGGTCCGATGTACCTGGGATTCAACTTCCCGCGTTTGCCGAAGCGAATGAGGCCTTTCCAAGGTGATACTTTCAAGAGTACTCGATCCCCAACATGGAACTCGAGATGTTTGCGTCTCACGTCAGTATAACTTTTCTGACGATCACGTGTTGCTTTGAGTCTGTTTTGGATTCCAATGATTTTCTCTGTTGTTTTGTGTATGATTTCAGGACCAGTGAGTTGGCTGTCTCCCACTTCGGTCCAACAGACAGGTGATCGACACTTACGACCGTACAGTGCCTCGAAAGGTGCAGCTCCTATACTGGTATGGTAGCTGTTGTTATACGAAAACTCGCATAAGGGTAAATGATGTTCCCAATTTGCACCGAAGTCAACTACGCAAGCCCGTAGCATATCTTCCAGTGTTTGAATGGTTCGTTCACTCTGGCTGTCGGTTTGAGGATGATATGCAGTACTCATATCTAGATGAGTACCCAATGATTTCTGAAGTGACTGCCAAAAGTGAGATGTGAAACGACTATCCCTGTCGGAGATAATCGAAATGGGAACGCCATGTCGGGATACAATTTCCTTAAGGTAAATTCGTGTGAGGCTTTCCATTTTGTCGGTTTCTTTAATGGCTAGGAAATGAGCAGATTTGGTGAGACGATCGACGATCACCCAAATGGTATCGCAACCGCTCGATGTCTTTGGAAGTTTCGTGATAAAGTCCATGGAGATCTGCTCCCATTTCCATTGAGGGATTTCCGGTTGTTGGAGTAATCCGGAGGGTTTCTGATACTCGGCTTTGACTTTAGAGCATGTGAGGCACTTGCCGACATATGTGGCGATGTCAGCTTTCATGTTTGGCCACCAATACAACTCCTTGATGCCATGATACATCTTGTCAGATCCGGGATGTATGGAGTATTTGGACTTGTGAGCTTCATCCATCACCAAGTCTCGTAGGTTCCCAAAATTAGGTAACAAGATTCGGTTTGATAAGTATTTGGCTCCGTTGGATTTGGTTTCAAATTGTTGGTCCATGCCACGCAAGGAATCGTTTTTAATGTTCTCAGGTTTGAGTGCTTCGAGTTGAGCGGTAATGATTTGAATGATAAGATCATTATGGATTGTCATGCTGAGGGCTCGGACTCGAAGGGGTTTTACACGTTCCTTTCGGCTGAGGGCATCAGCAACAACATTTGCCTTGCCTGGATGATAACGGATCTCACAATCATAATCGGTAAGCAACTCGACCCATCGACGTTGCCTCATATTGAGATCCTTTTGATCAAAGATATGCTGGAGACTCTTGTGGTCCGTGAAGATTGTACATTTCGTGCCGTACAGATAGTGTCTCCAGATTTTGAGTGCAAACACTACGGCTCCCAATTCGAGATCATGAGTGGTGTAATTCTTTTCCTGAACCTTGAGTTGTCGGGAGGCGTAGGTAATGACCTTGTCTCATTGCATTAACACGCAACCAAGGCCTTGGTGTGAAGCATCACAGTATACCACGAAGTCGTCGTTGCCTTCGGGTAATGATAAGATAGGTGCGCTGCAAAGCTTTTGTTTTGTAGTTGAAATGTTGACTCTTGTTTATCAGTCCAATCGAACTTCTTCTCCTTCTGAGTCAGTGTCGTGAGTGGTTGGGCTATTTTTGAGAAGTTTTTGATAAATCGCCGATAGTACCCAGCCAGTCCCAAAAACTGCCGTATTTCGATTGGAGTTGTTGGTGATTGCCAATTTTTGATAGCCTCGATTTTAGATGGATCAACATGAATCCCTTGACTGTCAATCACATGCCCAAGGAATTGAACAGTTTGCATCCAGAACTCACAATTGGAGAATTTAGCATATAACTCCTCGTGCTTGAGTAGCTCTAGAATGGTTTTCAGATGTTGTGCGTGTTCTTGCTCGTTGCGCGAGTAGATTAAGATGTCATCAATGAATACAATGACAAACTGATCGAGATATGTTTTGCACACTCGGTTCATAAGGTCCATGAATACAGCCGGTGCGTTTTTTAAACCAAATGGCATTACTTGAAACTCGTAGTGACCATAGCGAGTTCGGAAAGCTGTCTTCGGGATGTCGGTGTCTCGAACTCGGAGTTGATGATAACCTGACCGTAGATCGATCTATGAATAAAAGCTCGACCCTTGCAGTTGGTCAAATAGGTCATCAATTCGAGGGAGTGGATAACGGTTCTTAACAGTGAGTTTGTTGAGTTCACGATAATCGATGCACATTCTGAAAGAATCGTCTTTCTTTTTGACAAATAGGACCGGAGCTCTCCAAGGTGAATAACTTGGTCGAATGAATCCTTTGTCCAGGAGTTCCTGTAACTGAGTAGACAACTCCTGAAGTTCGGATGGGGCTAAACGGTAAGGTGCTCGTGCCACGGGTGCTACACCCGGCACGAGGTCTATGGAAAACTCGACTTGTCTTGGCGGCGGAAGGCCAGGCAAGTCTTCAGGAAAGACTTCTGGGAAGTCTCGAACGATGGGCACATCCTCAAGTCGCTTCTCTTCCGACTTTTTCTCCATAACATGTGCGAGGATTGCCTGATATCCTTTTCTCAAATATTTTCGGGTTTTCATACATGATATGATATTCAGTCTCGTCCCACCGGTCTCCCCTTGTATGAATAAAGTACCACTGATGATGAGAGGAATACGAACAATTTTATCAAAACAGACGATCTCTGCTCGGTGTTTGGATAACCAATCCATACCAACGATGATGTCGAAACTACCGATCTCGACAAGTATGAGATCAATGTTGAAGAGTTCGTCGGCTAGTTTTAAAGTGCAATTGGGTATCACACTATTTGTTTCAATCAGTTTGCCATTAGCTAGTTCTACAATATACTTAGCTTCCAAGGTAACAGGGGTGATGTCAAGTAAGGAACTAAATTCATCAGATATAAAGCTCCTATCAGCAGTATTAAACAGAATAGAAGCATGTAAGTTGTTGATGAGGAACGTACCCGAGACCACATTCAGGTCTTGACGGGCTTCCCCTGATTTAAGGACAAAGGCTTTACCTCTCGGGTTGTTGTTGTTTTCCTTGTTCTTCAGCTTTGGGCAGTCATTCCTGAAGTGCCCAGTGTTGCCACACTCAAAACAGGCTTTTGGTTGGCTGGAGCTGGTGTTGCGGTTGTTGTTGGTATTGGTACTAGTAGACCTGCAGTCTTTGGCTAGATGCCCACACCTCTGACACTTGTTACATGGAGTACCACAGGAACCATCGTGATGGTGGTGACACTTAGAGCAGAAAGGCTTGTTCCCAGTGTAGCCTTTCTTGAGTTCGGAACCAGATGTGTAAGCCTTGACGATCTCAGGCTTCCTTGATGATTGCTGATTTTGGTTTGAGTTTCCGGACCACTTTCTCTTGTGATCCCCAGCGTTATTATCGGTGTTTGTGGAAGTAGGTGTTTCTTGGCGAACCACCTGAGCCATAAGATTGTGTGCCATACGGACAACACCTTGAATGGTAGGATAGTTGGAAGCAGTGACCATTCCCTGAATGTGTGGGGGAAGTCCCCAGATGTAACGTTCGATCCTCTTGTACTCAGGATCGACCATTGATGGGCACAGCAGTGCAAGTTGGTGAAAACGGGTTGTGTAACCGGAATATCATTGCCCTGAACCTTGAGATTCCAAAACTCGACCTCGAGTTGTTGCAACTCTTCTCTTGGACAGTACTCATCTTTTAACATTCTTTTCAATTCTTCCCAGGTAGTTTGGTAGGCGATATCAATGCCTACAGTTTGAGCATGAGTATTCCACCAGGTCAGAGCACTATCCATGAAGGTGCAGGTGGAATACTTGACCTTGCAGTCTTCTGGGCAGTTACAGATCCGGAAGACTGATTACATTTTCTCGATCCATCGTAATAGATCGATAGCTCTTTCCGTGCCTTTGAAGTTCAGAGGCTTGCAGTTGAGGAAGTCCTTGTATGAGCAGGGTTTGGCTGGAGGGGTGTTGTTGGTCATGTCCTCGCTGCCAGAGCGTGGTTGTTGGGCAGCAAGGGCTTGAGCTACACCCTGAGCAATGAGTTGAGTGATTTCCGCTTGACTGTAAGTTCATCTTGGCGGCATAATGCTTGAATAAATACAGAGGAACAATATGTAAGATGTTGTTCAAAGGTTATGATTTATCACATATGTATATATATACAGGAGAGTAATATACAACAGCACAATGTGATAATCATATTTCATTAGATAATAAAATTAGATACCATACAAGGTACGAGTTCAAAAGATTACAGACTTTAGAGTTTACAAAAGGTACCGGGAATGGTTACATCCGGTTAAATTACACTGACTTAAAAAGGGTTAGATAAGTGATTACATAACAGATACTGTACTAATCTTGTCGTATAACCACTAGTGACATCAGGGTGACAAGACGTTCCATGGCTTCAGCAAGTCGACTGGTCTGTCAGGCGGTATCTTCAGCGATAGTTAGGCGTTGCTCCAACATGCGAGCATATTGTTTGGCTTCCTGTGAGCGTAGCTCACATTCTTTCAGTCTCTCCTGCAGGAGATCAATTGCGCTTCTGTCATCAATCACTTGTTGGTGAATCATATCCACATTCCGTGTCATGTTTTCTTGTTCCAGATAGATTCCAGCAATACGGTCGTGTGATGTGCGTAACCTATGTGTCTGTACTATGTATTGTTCTCGTTCCAAGCTTTCAAGCCTTGCCTCATGACGGCGTAGTCGAGCAGCAAGCACTGGAACGGTATGGTGGATGGGTTCTTGTGTATATGGGGAGATGTCCATGGGGTCAGCAGGAATCTGTATGGCTTCCTCAGACCTCTAGGTGTTCAGAGTTGTGTGTAGCCAATCCCACTTACGAGGGTAAGTTGGATAGTCCGCCCTGATTGTGGTGTTACCAGTGCATTAAGGGCTAACTCGAGCTGAACTGTTACCCCTTCATTGATGTCGTGTGACTCTTGCCTCCCCAGTGAAATAATAGAGAGGTTCAGTTGATGTTTGGGGTAAAGCGGTTAACTCCTCTACAGTTGGGTAGGTTTGAGTTTCGTTGTTCGCGTCTGTCGGTGCTAGAGGAGGGATGTCTGCCATGTCTGTGGCAAGAGCGTTCAGTAAGTATTGTGAGGCCTATATATATATATATATATACATATCATATAGCCTAATGTTTCTAGCACACACATGTATAGGTCCGGTTTCTCTCGTGGTTAGAGTCAACTAATGTATCCCTATTCCAGCATAACTAGTTCAAGCCTTACATCATCTTTATTTAATTGTACATAGTTGATCAGGCTATGTTAAATTAAACTTGTATGATGTAACTCTTGAACCAACCATACTTAACAGAAAATACTGCCTAACGGTCATAGTCTAGGCCTACTAATGCAACCTAGTTCACTATAACCTTAGGCTCTGATACCAATCTATCGCACCCCCAAATTTACTGTGCGGAAGCGAATCGGGTCGGGGCGCGACTAATCAAATATCACAAGCACATAAGATAAAGTGAACGACTCTATATGCGTCGTTTACTGCTTACATTGATATAATAAAACTTTACAATGTAATAATGTTTACAAAAGCTCGCAAGCTAAGTGTTAGAGATTCTACAGCATATCTAGTGTACAAAATATAGAAATGCATGGGAATCTCCTGATGTCTGTATGCGACTCAAGCTAATAATCCTGTGCAGATCTACTACTACTGAGTACCTGAGAATACATACTAAAATGTCAGCTAAAAGCTGGTGAGCTCACAGGTTTGTATAGAGAAACATGATGTGTGAACCATGAGATTTAATATAATGATTTGCAACCAAGCAAATAAAATAGATGTATATCACTGCCATGAGCCCATAGATTGAGCTTAACTGAGGTGTCAAGATCACAACCAAGTGCCTGAGCGAGGGTGCCTCCCTGCGAGTGCCTAATCTACACTCGTATGAACAAATGCTAATGCGTCCGTTTGACCAGTTAGTGCGTGCTAACCCGGACGGGGATTGTCAATCCCATATGGTAACCTACACTAACAATCGCGCTAAATCCATATAAACAAACTATGTAGTGGAGGGCTTTAAATGATTAGCAAAACAACTCATGCAGTATATATCGAGGTTTAGTACTCATGACCACATGTAAAACAAAACGAGTATGTATTCCCACCCCTGGGTTAAAAACAGTAAAGTGAGGGGCTATGAGACTCACCTGAGTCTGGTGTGTTGCTATCAAGCAAGTATGATGTTGAACAAGGTGATGTTGTCCGAAGACGGTAACCTGTCGGGCGTTCAATATGCGTAAGGTTATAAGTATATGTAGACGTCTCAAAAGACCGTCCATGGAAGTTGTTCATCCAACTAGTAATGTCCAAATAATTTGGTTGTTTGATTGATTAGTTTGAGTTTTGAAAATATGTACGGCCCGTTGGTGAGTTTCGTAATAATGATTATCAAAAGCATTATTATTATGTTTGTCTCATTGTATACTTACAAAAGGATATGTGTTATATGTTTCCGAGTTATTCCAAATATTGTATCGACGTTAAATCAAGTATATTGTGATATTGTCTTGTTTGAAAAGTCGGTCATGCAAATTAGTGTTGAACACTATTTATGAGACAATAGTGATTATCGGGAATCACTATTCATGAGACAATAGCATTGTCGGGAATTACTATTCATGAGACAATAGCATTGTCCAACGATAGCGTTTTTGAGAATGCATATGCGACCATGTGCGACCATGTGATTTTCATGCGACAATGAGGTTTGCGACAATGAGGTTTGCGACAATGACGTTTAGGACAATGCTGTTTTATACGACAATAGTTATGCGACAATAGGGCAATGCGACAATAGGATTCTCGGAACACTGTTCATGCGATAATGAATTCACGGATCACGGTTCATGCGACAATGGCATTGTCGCATAGGATCTCAAAGAGGTATTGTCGCATTAATAAGTTTTCGTTTTCGTCTAAGTGTTCATCTTCATTGACTTGGTCAAATGTGTTTGGTTTGACTCGAAACTTTTAGGGAAGTCTTAAATATGTTAAATAAGCTTTAGAAAATTGTCGTTACGTTTTATGGTTGACCCAAAGTGTCGGTTTTGTAAAATGACCAAAACAGTCCTTAGTATTCATTTTTCCAGATTTTGAACTCGATAAACCTCCCGATTTGGACCATTTCTAGTCCGATTTATACCGAACCAAAAATCACACATGTCCTCATATATGTCTAGTTCATTTCTGTACTTTATGGTATTTTTATATGTCCATTTACTATTTTTAACAAAAATGGGAATGAACAGTGGTCGGATTAGGTCCAACAGTGAGCTCAGTCCAAATATTCACGTTTTTCACCATGATCCATGAGGATCTGGTCCGAGAGCCAAAAATGAAAGTTGTAGGCGGTATCTTAATGACCATTTTCCGTTTAGATGTCGAAAGTTGGTTCTTTCTAGTTTTCAAGATATAGACGATTTCGTGAAGGTGATTTTCTGGGCAAATTATATACTTGTATATATGCTTAGTAAAAACGATTTTAAGATGATATTTGGACATATACTTGCTAGATCATCAACATAACATGTACATAAATATGAAGCACGAAAATATAGAGAGAGAAGTATGTTCTTACTTAAGGAAATGATGATCTAGAGATAAAACGAGAGACTATGCTCGGTTATGCTTCTTGCTTCGTTTCCTTAGCTTTTCTTCCTCCAAAAGGTGGTGGATGATGGTGGATTATGGTGGTGGTGTGGCTGATTAATGAGAGGGAAAAAGGGAGAGTATTGTGTGTGTTTTAGTGAGAGAGTATGGAGAGAGAGTGAGTGGTGCATAAATGAGAAACTAGTTAGTATGTAGGTTGTATTAGTCAAGAACATGATCCACTTTTTGTGGATCATGTCTTGACCGATTTTCTTATTATAATGGGAGGTGAGATTTGCAAAAATCTTGTCTCCCAACTAGTGGTATTATATCCGTGTTCGTTTACCCGATCGTTTAAACGTTAATTCGTAGATTAAATGTTATACGTACGCGTTCACAATGGCATTCGTATTTCGACATTTTATATTGAAGTATTACTAATAACACTTGGAAAACATTTATAAAAATGTTTGGTTATGGTGTCGGTACTGATTTACGTGTTCGTGTTTCGGTTGTTTAATCGTGTGACGTTTGAATTATACATTTTTGTTACCGTTATAACTCGCGATATAATAATTGATAAATTCCATGCAAAATAATATATTTTAAATTTATAAAATATATTTCAACATTTATTAGATTGTTGGGTGCGTTTCACGCGTTTTCGGTCGTTTCTGAGCATGTTATACGCTACGAAATACTTACGTGATATTACTGAAGTAATATTTAGAATTACATACGTTTATTAAATAATTTCATATTATTTAATATATTGAGTTCACCAACGTCCGTATTAATGAGTCGGGATCCGCCCGATATGAAAGATGCACGATTAATTTTAATCGCGTACGTGTATATATATAACAATATATATAGTGATACGTACAATTAGCCTAATCCAGAACTAATTACGCGTATTGATTGATGATTAGGAACTAATAACTAGCCCTAATTTGTCGGGTGTCACATTTGACAATGGTTTCGACCTTTGCTTTGTCTACTTCAATTCCGGACTTTGATATTCGATGTCCTAAAACTATTCCTTCCTTCACCATAAAGTGGCACTTTTCCCAATTTAACACGAGGTTTGATTCTTCACATTTGGCGAGCATTCTATCGAGGTTGGATAGACATGATGCGAGGGAGTCTCCAAAGACAGAGAAATCATCCATAAAGACTTCCATGCATTGTTCAATAATGTCATGGAAAATTGCATCCATGCATCTTTGAAATGTTATAGGTGCGTTGCATAATCCAAACGGCATTCGTCGGTATGCGAACGTTCCGTAGGGACATGTGAACGTTGTCTTCTCTTGGTCCTTCGGATCGAGCGGGATTTGGAAATACCCGGAAAAACCATCAAGGAAACAGTAGAATTCATTTCCTGATAACCTTTCGAGCATTTGGTCTATAAACGGAAGCGGGAAGTGATCTTTGCGAGTTGCTTCATTTAACTTCCGATAATCGATGCAAACCCTCCAACCTGTAACCGTCCGAGTTGGTATAAGCTCATTTTCTTCGTTTGTAATGACCGTCATTCCTCCTTTCTTTGGTATGACTTGAACAAGGCTAACCCAAGGTGAGTCGGATATTGGGTAGATCAATCCAGCATCTAAGATTTTGATAACCTCTTGTTTGACCACGTCCTGAATCTTAGGATTTACCCTTCTCTGCCTTTGTACGGATGGTTTGAAATCGTTTTCCATGAGGATCTTGTGTGTACAGTAGTTTGGACTGATTCCTTGTATGTCGGAAATTTTCCATGCAATTACCTTGTTGTGCGATTTCAGAACATCAATGAGTTGAGCTTTCTCCTCGGGTTTTAACTCTTTTGATATTATCACCGGGAGTTGTGATGTTCCATGGAGGTAAGCGTACTCAAGGTGAGGTGGTAGTTCTTTTAATTCCAGGTTTGGTGGCTCTTCGATAGACGGCTTCATTCTAGCTATCTCGTCTCTATTCAGCTTTTCGTATTCAGCTTGGAATGGTGCTTCGTCTGTCTCGGGTTCAAATGTGGAGATTGATGCTATTTCAACCCACTCGGTTTTATTTGAGAATTCGTCTGTCTTTAGCTCGTACTTGTTGAATGATGATGAGGAAACTTCATCGTTTTTGGTGATGATGATCTCTCCGTCGTTAGTGAATTGGAATTCTTGAAATTGAGCGGGTGAAGATTGGTTTATGGTGATTTCGGGGTTTGAAAACGGCAGTGGTTCGGGTTGGTTGGCTAATTGTAGTTCAAACGATGGTGGCTCAACGCTCATTCCTTTGAATGAATCCAAGATCTCTCTAATTGTGGGAAATGGGTTTGGTTCATTGAATATGGGTTTATCTCTCTTTAGCCAAGGTATCGGTGTACCGCATCCTAATGGAACAACGATTGTTTTTCCATCAATGTGAGGAGACTTCTTTTCAAACAGCGTAAATAGTAGTTCGTTGGATGTTGTTGGCAAAGCGATTGCGTAGTGCAGCCCAGGGTCCTCATTACATAGCTTTCGAACGGTGATTATGGTGTTGGGTATCGGATCCTGGCTGGATAGTGCTAGTACTTCGTTGAGATGCTCATCAAAAATATCCTGCATGGTATCACACAAACCAAGGTCCTCTTCCAGAGGTTGCTTCATCAATCGATCGACATTAAAGGTGACCTCCTCTTTCCCAACTCTCAATTTTAAAGATTTTTCATTAACATCAATTACAGCCTTGACAGTATTTAGGAATGGTCTGCCTAGGATGAGCGGGATATGGGTGTCTTCCTCTATGTCCATGACAATAAAGTCCACTGGAAAAACGAACTTATCGACTTTGACCATGACATCTTCAGCAATTCCTCGAGGGAGTTTAACTGATCTGTCAGCTAATTGGATAGTCATACGAGTAGGTAATAGGTCATCTAATCCTAATTTCTTGTAGAGGGAATAAGGCATAAGATTAACACTAGCACCTAGGTCTGCTATGGCGTTACTAATTTGAATTCCTTGGAGAAAACATGGTATAGTAAAACGTCCAGTATCGCCTATTTTAGGTGGGAGACCACGCTGTACAATTAATGAACATTCAACATTCAAGGGTAAACTAACTATTTGCCTGAGTTTTTCTTTGTTTGAAAGGAGTTCTTTAAAGAATTTAGCACACGAGGGCATTTCTACTAAAGCATCTAATAATCTAACGTTTAAGTGTAGGCTTTTAAATATTTCCATATATTTACACCGAATTGGGCTTCTTGCTTTTCCTTTTTAAGTCTACCAGGATAAGGTATTCTCGTTCGAGGTACATTATCTGGAGTTTTGGCTGGTGATGGGTCAGGTATTGTGACAGGGATGTCAATTGACACATTTTCACTAGGTGTAGGTGTGGGCAAAGAAGTGTTTTCGGGGGTGTTATCTGGTGGTGGTGGATCAACTTTAGTTACTTTTCCTCCTCTTGTCACGATTAACATATCATCACTTGGTGGATGAGTGGTGTCATTAGTGATTACCGACGTACTTTCCTCAATAAAACTTAAGTTTTTCAAAATGGATTTCATGTTAGAGATTAATTTTTCTGAAATTTTTATCATGGCGTCAATGTTATCTTGAAATCCGGTTACTCTTTTGTTTATAACGTTTTGTTCAAACATAAATTCTGACAAAGATTGTTTTGAGGAAGGTAAGTGGTTTGTAGGTGAGGAAACAGCTAAAAGTTGGGTTAAAGACTCACTTGGTGTGGGGTTGGTCTAATAAAAATGTGTTGTCATAATTGGTTAAAAAGCGGTTAACTAAAACTAAACTAATCCTAAGGGCAAAAAGGTAACTCTTGATTGATGTTAATCTTTCAAAATGATCGCTTAAACACTAAAGTTACTAAATCTTAAAATCGGTTGCCGACGCTCCCCGGCAGCGGCGCCAAAAACTTGTTGCGACACGCACCGGTCGTTGGGATTTCTAAGGGTGACGTGACACAACAGTGGGTTTTTAATTTATAAGGCTGGGGCCTAGGGTTACTTATTATGCTAATCAAAGGGCTAGCAAAGGACAAGTATGACCTAGGATCGTTCTTCAAAGCGCGACAAATTGAAACTAGGGGGTTTAGAAGCTTTTATGTATTTAGCTAGAGTTAAAAGAGTTGGTTTTGGTTTTGGGTTTTCGATTCTAAATTAAACTAAACTAAATTAGAGGGTGGAGGTTACTTCGGGCGTTCAACAATTAAAGTGATTGTCTACTATGATGTGGTTTAGAAGTTGTTAAATATGGAGAGTTCTAATGGAGATAAGTTCGTAAGTTGATGTGAGCTATTACTACAATCCTTCTATCGGGCTAACGCGGAAGTGTCCACAATCAGGCAAATAGAAAGTTCTCTCAAATGTGTACACCGAAAGTTCTCTCAAATGTACAACCACATTATCCGACAGTTAACCTCGAATCCTATTCCCCAATCTCGGTCGTCAGAGATGCCCGAATCATGGCATTGTTTGTTGAATAAACAATCTTATGAACGAGGGTTATCCTCAACGGAATAGGTTGGGCTAACTGGTCTAGACGGCCGGATAACATGTCATCACTTATTCGTACGAGTTATCATCATTACTTGGGGATGCAACAAGACAGGGATGATTTATGCTACAAATAGAAACCTAAGTAATACGTTTGTTATTCGATTCATAATACAACTACCTTCGGTCGTTCTTGACTTCCATACATTTGTACTCCGCCGTAAGCGTTTCCAGTACTATATCAAAGAACAGTTGAATAGGGGCCGTCATATTATTTCACGATGATTAATGCCGTTTAAATTTCACTATTATGATGATCCTAAGGCAACATTCAAACAAGAACATGCAATAAGACGATCAAAGCGACAGTTCAATTAAGCATACAAAAGTATTATCTAAGTTGAGGATATTCCGAAAGTTGTCTAAAAAATATCGTCTATATGAATTTAATCTTAATCTACCTCTACTCCCATGTTCCGTGTCTCTTGGATCCTATTTTGGTCTAGAGAACACTGGCCATGTCAAGCTCAATGATTCAATCTAATATAGTATAACTAAGTGACATGTATCCTATGAGTTAGCTACGTTCTTTTTTGGATAAAGTTTTAGTCATAACATGAGTTGGGCAGATAAACGATTAAGATTTAATTCCTATATCCATTTGTAATATAAACCATCCGCAATCTCATAACATACCACATAGTCACATTTTTAATATTTTCTAAACGACTATCATAGCGGACAATTGAGTTACTTAGCTAATCATGGTAGTTCTAGCATGCATATTTAAATTTATTAAAGAAAGGTCAAGCATATTAAATATGAAAGATAGATTAACACCTGAAAAGAAGTACAATAACTCGTAGCTAAAATATACGTCCCGGAACACCTCCGTACAAATCTTCCTTGACTAGTTAATTAGCTAGTCTAATTAACTAGGAAGAATTACCACTAATATTACAATAAAGAAATGTGGAATGTGTATATGTGTAGGTATCTTGGTATCCTAGTACCTTGGTGTGTTTTTGCAAATGAGCCTCATGTCTCCTATTTATTGGAGAGTTTTGGTGCATTTTAGCAAGTGGAAGCTCACAATAGCAAAAGGTGGAAAAGGTGGTGGAACCGGGTACAAAAAAGGTGAAAAAGGTGGTGCACCAGGTACGGAAAAACACGTAAAGGTCTAGCACCGGGTACACAAAAGGACAAAAAAGTGCGATCCATGCGGGTGAGTGGCAGCCGGTGGCAGCCGGCGGCGGTGGGGTGGTTGGCCGGCGGCGGCTTGCACCCCCCGCACCGGTTCGTCGCCTGTTGCCTCGTTTCTCGATTCGTGCGTGTTTTCTTCGTTATGCGTCCGTTTGCGTTGATTCTTTTTGCGCTGGATTCGTAATTCAAAAATGAAGCTTTTGATGAAAATAAATCCCAAAAATATGTTTCTGAACTTTAGATGTGTCGTACGAATCATTTGGATCTTCCAGCGTACGTAGAATCTTCATTCTTCGTCCGTTTTTGTTGATTCTTCTTCTGTTGGATTTGTAATTTGAAAATGAACATCTTGGATAAGATAGATGTTGGTGATGGGCTCTTTTTTCTTGAAATCTCATTTTGATGTCTTGAAGCTTCAAACGTGCATGGAATCTTCGTTTTTCGGCCGTTTTTGCTCGTGCAACCTTTTTTTGATCTTCTTAGCATATTATCAATGATTTGTGAGTTGTTTGAGTCCAAATGCCAAGTATTGCTCCAGAATGAGAGAGATATCGGTGGTAAAAACGTGACTTTTTACGCGATATCAAGTTTCATATATGATTTTACATCATAAAGGTTTGATCTTTGTAGGTGTTTATTGCTTTTATATGTTTATATGTATGTCCGACGTGTTAAGGCTCGGAATTTAGAGTCTAAAATGTGGTTTTCTGAAAATTAATTAAGGGTCAAAAAGTCAACTCTCAAGGTCAAAAAGTCAACTTGAAAACAACTTGAAAAGTCAACTCGCGAAGTCAAAAAGTCAACTCGCGAAGTCAACTCGCAAGTCTTTAGTTCGCAAGTCAAACTCAACTCGCAAGTCTTCAGTTCGCAAGTCAAACTCAACTCGCAAGTCTTTCAGTTCGCAAGTCAAACTCAACTCGCAAGTCTTTCAGTTCGCAAGTCAAACTCAACTCGCAAGTCTTTCAGTTCGCAAGTCAAACTCAACTCTTAAGTCTTTCAGTTCGCAAGTCAAACTCAACTCGCAAGTCTTTCAGTTTGCAAGTCAAACTCAACTCGCAAGTCTTTCAGTTCGCAAGTCAAACTCAACTCGCAAGTCTTTCAGTTCGCAAGTCAAACTCAACTCGCAAGTCTTTCAGTTCGCAAGTCAAACTCAACTCGCAAGTCTTTCAGTACGCAAGTCAAACTCAACTCTCAAGTCTTTCAGTACGCAAGTCAAACTCAACTCGCAAGTCTTCAGTTCGCAAGTCAAACTCAACTCGCAAAGTCAACAGTTGTGTTTTTGTTTTGGTAACATGGTCAAACGGGCTCGGTTTGACCCGAAATTTTTACACAAGCCAAATTTTAGTTAATAGAGTCCAAATAATTTATCGGTTTGTGTCGGAGTCGTTACGAAGTGTCGTTTTTTAATACTCATTCAAAAACTTCAAAGTTTCATATTTACGACTTTGTCGGTTTGGTTCGCCGCTAGATTTTACCTACTTCTGGTCCAAATCAAACTTCACAAATTTTACCAACTAGTCTTCTAAGTGTTTAGTGTCTAACATATGTTTTCTAAGAATTTTAAGTCCCATCTTCATAGAGAAACAAAATAAATGGCCATGCATAGCCCAAATTCTGTTTTCACCCAGACCAGTCCCACAAATCGACCAGTAGAGAAAAATGTATACGTTTCTGGAAAAAGTGTAAAACACGAAAGTTGTAGATCTTTTCAATACGCAAATTTTTTTAGAAAGTGCATCTTCTAACTCTTCCTAGAACTCAAGATATGACGTTTTTAGTGTACTATGATTTTCTGGACAGATTGTATACTCTTTGTGTATAAATCATAAAAACGTATTTTAAGCTTATATTTGGACATAATCTTGTTAGATGAGCTTTATAACATGTAAATAAACATAAATGAGAGTAGAGATGTGTCCTCACAATGGTGGTTTGAAGAAAGAAGTCTAAGATGATGATGAGGAACTTGTGAGCTTGAATCTTCTTGAAGAACTTTGCAAAAATGATGGGGAAGTTGGTGGTGGTGCTATGGTGGTTGTGGTGGATAATGGTGGTGGAAAAGGGCTGAGTTTTTCTCTGGATTTTTTGAGAGAGAATGGAGGTGGTTTTTTGAGAGAAAAGAGTTAAGTGTTTGAGTGGTGCATGTAGGTTGAGTGTAAGGGAGAAAGAATATCATGAGTGAAATTTGCATGTGTTTTGAATGGGGGAGGGGAATGGGCGGCCATGGAGGGGAGAGGGGGCCGGCCAGGGGGGCCCCACTCAAGGGTATTTTGGTCTTTTTCATTCCTAACTTAATTTGTTGCGTTTTACGTTCGTTTACTCGTTCGGTTTGGTGTTAAACGTTTAATACACGTATTTAAGTAACGATTTAAATTTCAATATTTTCACACAAAATAACATATGTTAAATTATAAAAATATATTTCGACTTTCGTTCGATTGTCGGGCGCGTTCTGCGCGTTTTCGTCGCGTTTTTGTTACTTTATACAATATTAGTGATTCGTTAACTATTATAAACATAATATTTATGAGTTTTGGAGTTTATTAAATAATTTCGTATTATTTAATATTTTATTCACCAACGTCCGTATTTATGCCGTGTCGGACTCCGTCCGGTTGTTTTGTACAATTTTACCAAATTGCGTAAGCGTAATATAAATCAATTACGGGGGTGTATATTCACATAAATATACAAATAGTTACAAGTAATTACAAGTATTTAGCCTAATACCAAACTAAACACGCGTAATTAGGGTTTCTAGAGGGTTAATCAGTAAACATAAATCGTCGGGTGTCACATTTTCCCCCTGTTAGGAGAATTTCATCCCGAAATTAGCTTGCTGTTGTGGTCTGTGAGGTATCTAAGAATAGATGTGGATGTTTCAGTCACATTTGGTCTTCCCGTTCCCAAGTGAATTCAGAACCGCGCCTAGAATTCCACTGGACTTTAACGATGGGAATACGACTTTGTTTCAAGCGTTTGACCTCACGGTCCATGATTTCAATAGGTTCCTCGACGAAATGGAGTTTGTCATCAATCTGGATTTTGTCGAGCGGGGTTACAAGTGTTTCATCAGACAGACATTTCTTTAGGTTAGAAATGTGGAACGTGTTGTGCACGCTACTTAGTTGTGGTGGTAGCTGCAGTCGATATGCCACCGGACCAATTCTTTCAAGAATCTCAAAGGGTCTGATATACCTGGGGTTTAGTTTGCCGCGTTTGCCAAAACGAATAACACCTTTCCAAGGTGATACTTTTAAGAGTACTCAATCCCCAACCTGGAACTCGAGTGAGTTGCGTCTCACGTCAGCATAGCTTTTCTGACGATCACGTGCGGCTTTCAGCCGGTTTTGAATAGTCACGATTTTCTCGGTTGTTTCATGGATGATTTCAGGACCAGTGAGTTGGCTATCGCTGATTTCGGTCCAACAAATGGGTGATCGGCACTTTCTCCCATAAAGTGCCTCGAACGGTGCAGCATCAATGCTGGTGTGGTAACTGTTGTTGTAGGAAAATTCACACAAGGGTAGGTGGTTTTCCCATGTGTTTCTGAAGTCAACTACGCAAGCTCGTAGCATGTCTTCTAAGGTTTGAATGGTCCGTTCACTTTGATCATCGGTTTGCGGATGATAAGCAGTACTCAAATCGAGGCGAGTACCAAGTGCTCGTTGAAGTGTTTGCCAGAATTGAGAGGTGAAGCGGCTATCTCTATATGAGATGATTGAAATGGGAATACCATGTCGTGCCACAACCTCTTTGATGTAGATGCGAGCTAGACGCTCCATCTTGGCGGTTTTTTTGATAGCTAGAAAATGGGCAGATTTCGTGAGACGATCAACGATCACCCAAATGGTATCGCAACCGTTCGGTGTTTTCGGTAGTTTTGTGATGAATTCCATGGTTATGTTTTCCCATTTCCATTGAGGTATCTTGGGTTGTTGTAGCAATCCGGAGGGTTTCTGGTATTCGGCCTTAACCTTAGCGCAGGTTAAACATTTGCTAACATATGTGGTGATGTCAGCTTTCATGTTAGGCCACCAATACCATTGTTTAATGTCGTGATACATCTTGTCGGAACCAGGATGTATAGAGTATCGAGATTTGTGAGCTTCATCCATCACCAAATTTCGTAGGTTTCCAAAGCTTGGTAACCATATTCGGTTGGAGAAGTATCGGGTTCCATTGGGTTTGATTTCTAATTGTTTTTCCATGCCTCGCAAGGCCTCATTTTTGATGTTTTCATTTTTGAGCGCTTCGAGTTGAGCGGTGTGGATTTGAGTTGTGAGATCATTGTGAATGGTTAAACCAAGGGCTCGAACACGAAGGGGTTTCGAACGTTCCTTCCGGCTGAGGGCATCAGCAACAACGTTTGCTTTGCCAGGATGGTATTTAATTTCGCAGTCATAATCGGTAAGCAACTTGACCCATCGATGTTGCCTCATGTTGAGATCTTTTTGATCAAATATGTGTTGGAGACTTTTGTGATCGGTAAAGATGGTGCACTTAGTGCCATAAAGGTAATGTCTCCAGATTTTGAGAGCAAAGACGACAACTCCGAGTTCAAGGTCATGAGTGGTATAATTCTTTTCGTGGATTTTGAGCTGTCGAGAGGCGTAGGCAATGACTTTATCACGTTGCATTAACACACAACCTAGTCCCTGGCGTGAGGCATCGCAGTAAACTACGAAATTATCGGTGCCTTCGGGTAAGGACAGGATTGGTGCACTGCAGAGTTTCTGTTTCAGAAGTTGGAAGGCGGACTCCTGCTTATCGGTCCAGTCAAATTTCTTGTCTTTATGAGTCAGTGAGGTTAAAGGTAAGGCTATTTTGGAGAAATTTTTAATGAATTGTCGATTATATCCGGCGAGACCTAAGAATTGTCATACCTCAGTTGGTGTGGTTGGTGCTTCCCAGCACTTAATGGCCTCGATCTTGGCTGGATCAACACGTATCCCTTGACTATCAACGACATGCCCTAGGAATTATACTGTTTGCATCCAGAACTCGCACTTGGAGAACTTGGCGTATAACTCCTCGTGTTTGAGTAATTCCAGAATGGTTTTTAGATGTTGGCCATGTTCCGTTTCGCTGCGAGAGTATATCAAGATGTCGTCGATGAACACGATAACAAACTTATCTAGATAGGTTTTGCACACCCGATTCATAAGGTCTATGAATACACCCGGTGCATTACTTAAGCCAAAAGGCATCACTTGAAATTCATAATGCCCATAGCGGGTTCTGAAAGTTGTTTTTGGGATGTCGGAGTCTCGAACTCGAAGTTGATGATAACCCGACCGTAGGTCGATTTCCGAGTAGAAGCTCGAACCTTGAAGTTGGTCAAACAGGTCATCAATTCTTGGAAGTGGGTATCGGTTCTTGATGGTAAGTTTGTTCAGTTCGTGGTAGTCAATACACATTTTGAAGGATCCATCCTTCTTTTTAACGAATAGGACCGGAGCTCCCCAGGGTGAAGAACTCGGTCGAATGAATCCCTTGTCCAGGAGCTCCTGTAATTGGATGGATAACTCCTACAATTCAGATGGGGCTAATCTATACGGGGCTCGTGCCACAGGTGCAGCACCGGGCACAATGTCAATTTGGAATTCGACTTGTCTAGGCGGGGGTAGGCCTGGCAAGTCTTCGGGAAGACTCCCGGAAAGTCTCAGACGATGGGCACATCCTCAAGTCGCTTTTCAGCCGACTTCTTTTCGGTTACATGAGCGAGGATTACTGGGTACCCTTTCCTCAGGTACTTTTGAGTTTTCATAGAAGATATGATGTTCAAGTTTCGCCTACCAGTCTCCCCCTGTATGATCAAGGTTCCACCGGTAGTGAGAGGTATACGCACGATCTTCTCGAAACAAACGATTTCGGCACGGTGTTTGGACAACCAGTCCATGCCAACGATGATATTGAAGCTTCTGATTTCCACGGGGATGAGGTCTATAGGGAACAGTTCGTTGGCGAGGTTTAATGTGCAATTTGGTATTACACTATTGGCCTCGATCAATTTTCCATTCGCTAATTCTACAATGTACATAGCATCTAAGGCAAGGGGTGTGATGTTTAGTAATGGACAGAATTTATCGGATATGAAACTTTTATCAGCACTGGTATCGAATAATACTGAAACGGTTAGATCATTTTGGAGGAACATACCAGTGACAACGTTGGGATCTTGAAAGGCCTCTCCAGCATTGAGTACAAAAGCTCGACCGCGAGGGTTGTTGTTGTTGTTGTTGTTATTGTTGTTTCGTTTCGGGCAATTGTTTCTAAAATGGCTAGTGTCACCGCACTCGAAACAAGCCTTTGGTGCATTAGGGTTGGTGTTTGGGTTGGGGGTTCTGCAATCTTTGGCTAGATGTCCTTGTCGCTTGCACTTGGTACAGGTACAAGGGCCATCATGGTGTCGTGTACACTTGGAACAATAAGGTTTGTTCCCAACGTACCCTTTCCTGTCCCCCAACCCAGAACCAGAGGTGTAGGCCTTAACTGTCTCGGCCTTTTTGGTTGGCTATTGCTGATGCTGGTTGTGGTTGTTGCCGGACCATTTCCTTTTGTTGTCCCCGATGGCTTTCTCAGTGGTTTTCCCTCGGTGGACAATCTGGGCCATGAGTTCATGTGCCATGCGGACAGCACTTTGGATGGTCCCGGATTTGGATGAGATGACATTTCCTTGGATTGATTCTAGTAGCCCCCAAATGTATCTCTCGATACGTTTGTATTCGGGGTCCACCATGGATGGCATAGGACAGCTAGTTGGTGGAATCGAGTGGTGTAAGTGGTAATGTCGTTTCCCTGAACAGTAAGTTTCCAGAATTCTTCTTCAAGTTGTTGCAGTTGTTCACGGGGACAATACTCTTCCCTGAGCATTGTCTTGAAGTCTTCCCATGGAAGTTGGTATGCGGTATCAATACCCACAGTTTGGGCATAAGAATTCCACCAGGTGAGAGCTCCGTCAGAAAGGGTGCATGCGGAGAATTTAACCTTGTCTTCCTCAGTGCAGTTGCAGATTCGGAAAACAGAGTCTACCTTTTCGATCCAACGTATCCGACCGATAGCTCCTTCAGATCCTTTGTAATACAAGGGTTTACAGTTCAAGAAGTCTTTGTAGGTACATGGTTTTGGAGTAGATGTGTTAGCAGGTGCGCCTCTGCCGCCCGGATTTTGTTGAGCAACAAGGACTTGGGCTACGCTCTGTGCAATGACTTGAGCGATTTCAGTGTCGGTGTAAGTATGTCGTCTTGGAGGCATGATGCTGTTCAACAATGAAATGAGACATATAAGAGGTTTATGCGAGGTTATGATATATCATATGTGTATATATAATGAGGTAATATATAACAACACAGAATGATAACCATAATTCATTAGATAGAAAGGTTGAATACAGAGTACGAGTTTCAAAAGACAACATTCATAAGGATTTCAAAAGATACCGGGAATGTTACATCCGGTCTGAATTTGAAAGTTTACAGAATATAATAAAGGATAATAAGTTTGAGCACATTCTGCCTCCATAGGTTACAATAAAAGAAATAGATCTAGTTCTGACGTAGGTTTACTTGTGACATTAGAGTGATGAGGCGATTTATAGTATCCGCAAGTCGGCTTGTTTGCCTGGCACCTTCTTCAGCCAAGGTTAGTCGTTGCTCGAGCGCACGAGCATACTCCTCAGCTTCTCGTGAACGTTGTTCACATTCTTCCAACCTTGCTTGTAGGATGTCAGTAGCGCTCCTGTTGTCTATAACCTGTTGATGAATCATTTCCAGAGTACGGTTCGTGCCTTCCTGTTCTTGAAGAAGTTGTGTTATGCGATCATCAGTTCGGTGCAATAGGTAGTTTTCTACTATATAATGATCTCGTTCTAGGATTTCGAGCCTTTCTTCGTGACGATGAAGTCGGGCTGCTAACACCGGTACCGTATGGTGCGTTGGTTCTTATGTGCACGGGGAGATGTCCATGGGGTCAGCAGGAATCTGTATTGCTTCCTCAGACCTCCAAGTGTTTAAAGTTGTGGGTAGCCAGTCCCACCTACGGGCGTATGCCGAACGACGGGTATTAGTCGTGGTGTTAGCAATGGAGTTTGAGTAAGGGTTTGCTCGGGATGATCCGGCATTCCCTCGGTGTCTTCGTACTACCCGGGCTTCGCCGGTCATGTAGTAAAGAGGTTCGGGAGAGTTTGGTGTCGTAGGGATAGGTAAGGGGGTGGTACCCCTTGTAGTGGACCGCGTTTGAGTTTCGTTGTTCAAGTCGGTTGGTGATGCGTTAGAGGAGTCTGCCATTTCTGTGGCAAGGAGTTTAGTATATGAGAGGTTAAGGTTATATATAAAAATAAAATAACCTAGCACATAAGCACGTATAGGGTTGGTCCCATTTCTATCCTTGGTCAAAGTCTTCTAATGCATTCCCATTCTCTACAACCATTTCAGGTCTTGCATCAATTCTCCTTTAATTGTACATAGTTGATCAGGCTATGTTAAATTAAATTCAAATGATGCAATCGCTGAACCAGTCATACTAAACAAGGAATACTAACCTAATGGTTATAGTCTAGGTCACTAATGCAATCCTAGTTCGCTATAACCTTTGTCTCTGATACCAATCTGTCGCACCCCCAAAACACGTGACAGCGGAAGTAGGAGGTGTCATGGGGGCGCCGACCAAATTAAATATCACAACACAAGATTAAAGCAAACGACCTCTATATGAGACGTTTTGAAAAATAGTTACATTACATTAATTCAAATGTTTACAAAATAAATCTAGAGTTCGCATAAACCGTTTAGAGATTTCTAATACATTACTGAAGCTACAAAAATACAGCTACATGCAATCTAATCTCTTGTTGTTGAAAATAATGCGACTCGAGCTAAGCTTTCCAAAAGCTTCCTACTGCGGCGGGTTACCTGAGAAAATCATACTAAAAGGTCAACATTAAGTTGGTGAGTTCATAGGTTTGATAAGTAATCAGTTGCTAAAATGATCCACAAGATTTCACAAGTTTTGCATCATTCGTCAATGATAAGTAAAAGTATTATTATCCAACAACAAGTAAAAGTATTGCATACAGCAATATAAGTATACCATTTGCATGAGTCTCATAGTTCGAGCTTAACGTTGTTTGCCTTCGGTAAGTGTATTAATCCGATACACCTCTAATTCACAAATAATATTGCGCCCATGGGTCGGTTAGCGTGACTAGCCCCGATGAGGTTTGTCAAACCCTGATAGTACTATCCAATAATATTCACGCATATATTAACGAACTATGATAAGTAGAGGATTATCATAAGGTCTCATGCAATCCGTACGAAAAGTTGTTACCAGTACTTGTGATCATAAAGCAGTTTATAAAACAGTTGTATGTATTCTCACCCCAGTGAAAAACAGTAAAAAGGGGCTATGAAACTCACCAGAGTTGAGCAAGTAGCAAGCAATATCAAATATTAGCAAGTAGTGGGTGTTCTCGTTCTCGTGTGCAACCTCCTAACGCCCTAAACGTATGAGGTTGTATAAGTAGATGTCTCAAAAGACCATCTATAGCGATTGTATAAGTGGGGGTAATGTCCACTTAAGCCAATCGGGTAGGTGGAGGTTTTATGTCCACCTAAAGCTAGTTCATCAACTAGTATGTCCAAATAAGTTGATTATTTTGTTTGAGTTTTGGGAAACATGTACGGCCCGTTGGTGTGGTTATGTAATAATAATTCAAAGTATTATTATTATGTTCATCGTGTTGTATACTTCTCGAAGCATATGAGTTTCATATATGATTTTACATCATAAAGGTTTGATCTTTGTAGGTGTTTATTGCTTTTATATATATGTTTATATATATGTCCGACGTGTTAAGGCTCGGAATTTAGAGTCTAAAATGTGATTTTCTGAAAATTAATGAAGGGTCAAAAAGTCAACTCTCAAGGTCAAAAAGTCAACTTGAAAAGTCAACTCGCGAAGTCAAAAAGTCTACTCGCGAAGTCAACTCGCAAGTCTTCAGTTCGCAAGTCAAACTCAACTCGCAAGTCTTTCAGTTCGCAAGTCAAACTCAACTCGCAAGTCTTTCAGTTCGCAAGTCAAACTCAACTCGCAAGTCTTTCAGTTCGCAAGTCAAACTCAACTCGCAATTCTTTCAGTTCGCAAGTCAAACTCAACTCGCAAGTCTTTCAGTTCGCAAGTCAAACTCAACTCGCAAGACTTTCAGTACGCAAGTCAAACTCAACTCGCAAGTCTTTCAGTACGCAAGTCAAACTCAACTCGCAAGTCTTCAGTTCGCAAGTCAAACTCAATTTGCAAGTCTTTCAGTACGCAAGTCAAACTCAACTCGCAAGTCTTTCAGTACGCAAGTCAAACTCAACTCGCAAGTCTTCAGTTCGCAAGTCAAACTCAACTCGCAAAGTCAACAGTTGTGTTTTTGTTTTGGTAACATGGTCAAACGGGCTCGGTTTGACCCGAATTTTTTACACAAGCCAAAGTTTAGTTAATAGAGTCCAAATAATTTATCGGTTTGTGTCGGAGTCATTACGAAGTGTCGGTTTTTAATACTCATTCAAAAACTTCAAAGTTTCATATTTACGACTTTGTCGGTTTGGTTCGCCGCTAGATTTTACCTACTTTTGGTCCAAATCAAACTTCACATTTTACCAACTAGTCTTCTAAGTGTTTAGTGTCTAACATATGTTTTCTAAGAATTTTAAGTCTCATCTTCATAGAGAAACAAAATAAATGGCCATGCATAGCCCAAATTCTGTTTTCACCCAGACCAGTCCCACAAATCGACCAGTAGAGAAAAACGTATACGTTTCTGGAAAAAGTGTAAAACACGAAAGTTGTAGATCTTTTCAATACGCAAATTTTTTTAGAAAATGCATCTTCTAACTCTTCCTAGAACTCAAGATATGATATTTTTAGTGTGCTGTGATTTTCTGGACAGATTGTATACTCTTTGTGTATAAATCATAAAAACGTATTTTAAGCTTATATTTGGACATAATCTTGTCAGATGAGCTTTATAACATGTAAATAAACATAAATGAGAGTAGAGATGTGTCCTCACAATGGTGGTTTGAAGAAAGAAGTCTAAGATGATGATGAGGAACTTGTGAGCTTGAATCTTCTTGAAGAACTTTGCAAAAATGATGGGGAAGTTGGTGGTGGTGCTATGGTGGTTGTGGTGGATAATGGTGGTGGAAAAGGGCTGAGTTTTTCTCTGGATTTTTTGAGAGAGAATGGAGGTGGATTTTTGAGAGAAAAGAGTTAAGTGTTTGAGTGGTGCATGTAGGTTGAGTGTAAGGGAGAAAGAATTTCATGAGTGAAATTTGTATGTGTTTTGAATGGGGGAGGGGAATGGGCAGCCATGGAGGGGAGAAGGGGCCGGCCAAGGGGGGGCCCACTCAAGGGTATTTTGGTCTTTTTCATTCCTAACTTAATTTGTTGCGTTTTACGTTCGTTTACTCGTTCGGTTTGGTGTTAAACGTTTAATACACGTATTTAAGTAACGATTTAAATTTCAATATTTTCACACAAAATAACATATGTTAAATTATAAAAATATATTTCGACTTTCGTTCGATTGTCGGGCGCGTTCTGCGCGTTTTCGTCGCGTTTTTGTTACTTTATACAATATTAGTGATTCGTTAACTATTATAAACATAATATTTATGAGTTTTGGAGTTTATTAAATAATTTCGTATTATTTAATATTTTATTCACCAACGTCCGTATTTATGCCGTGTCGGACTCCGTCCGGTTGTTTTGTACAATTTTACCAAATTGCGTAAGCGTAATATAAATCAATTACAGGGGTGTATATTCACATAAATATACAAATAGTTACAAGTAATTACAAGTATTTAGCCTAATACCAAACTAAACACACGTAATTAGGGTTTCTAGAGGGTTAATCAGTAACCCTAAATCGTCGGGTATCACAATGTTGCCTCATCCCGACCAGCAACCATTCAGAGTGCCATCTGCCTGGCACATGAACTCATGGCAATGACTGTCAGCCGTGAAACACCCGCTCCATTTTCTAGCAACAACAACAAGAGAAAATGGACTGACAACAACAACCAGAACAAGAGACCCGACACCATCAAAGCTTACACCTTGCAACAACTGCGAGGTTACACGGGGGCAAAGCCTTTTTGTTCCAAGTGCAACCGCCATCACGACGGTCCTTGTGGTACTCCTTGCAACAACTGCAAGCGGTACGGGCATCTTGCCAAGGACTGCCGATCTCCCAAGAATAACAACAACAATCCCAACAACAACACCAACACCAATCAACTCCGAGCCTGTTACGAATGTGGAGACACCGGACACTTTAGGAATGATTTTCCAAAACGCATGAACAAGGGCAACCACAACAATGCACGAGGTAGAGCTTTCGTACTTAACTCGGAAAATCCTTAAAAACAAGGACCATCGTGGTTGTCTAAATCTATCAACTAAAATCTTTTTTGATTGGTTAAACATACACTTATAACGGGACAACCCAAAATAGTGTATGTTTAACCAATCAAAAAAGATCTTAGTTGGTAGATTTAATATTTGATTAACGAAAAGTGTAGTTAGTGGAGAATAAGTAGATTCAATATTTTGAGGTTTTCCGATATTTCTTTTGATAAGTTTTTAAGGAAGAAGAGGAAGAGGAAATGAATTATAAGGGGTATATATAAGTAAAAAAATTATAGAAAAAGATATCGAAATCAAAAAAGAAATTTAAAAGGTTAGTTTAGTCATTTATACACTAAAAGGACTAACTTGGGAAAAAGTACAAAACATAAGGATGACCATTGTAATTAAAAAAGTAAAAGGACTAACTTGGGAATAAACATAAAACATAAGGATGACCATTGTAATTAAAAAAGTAAAAGGACTGAGAGTGGGAAAATGAAAAACCACAAGGATAAAAAATGTAGTTTACCCTAATTTATATAGTATGTACTTATATTCTATTTATTGATTAATTATCAATTATTACTGTAGTAATAGTAAAAGTAATAAAGTATAATAATGTAAAATTACGAATATATTGTGGGCTTGTAGCCCGCGGTTCCATACTAACTTAACTACGGTTCATTGTTATAGAACTGTTTTTATTCTTTAAGTAATTATGTTGGTAATTTATAAAATATAGATAAAATTTGAAGAGTTCCTGTAAATAAAATTGCATAGTAAAAAAGTGTAATAATTTTTGTCAACAATAATTAACCACGGTTCAGTTACATAGAACCGTATTCATTGTTTACAATTTACTCCTTAATTAAATTAATTAAATTAAATTAAATTCTATCAAAAAAGCTGGTAAATAGGCTTGTTCAATTTCAATATAAATATATCCACACACATAGTTAGGGTTCACTGTTTACATCCAAACCGTAAACATGAGTGTCAAATTCCCTTTCTGTGATCACAATTTTCACAGCAAAAGTAACAATACGTACGTCGTTGCAACCGCAATTTCTCTGTTTACATCCACTTCTTTTACGCAGAACTGTTACTTTGGAAGGTTTAATTAATCTGTCTCTTGAAGTCAAACCATCAGACAGTAACGTCAAAGTCCAGATTAAGCATACATGAAGGAATTCCTTAATGCTCTATAGAGCATAAAGAATTAAATCCAGATGATTTAAATCATTATCAGTCGGAATTCGATCTGCTGAACATGGGTACCAAATCTGGAAGATTCAAATTAACTTATCGATGTATATGCCTTATGTTTTTAGCTATATATTTTTCAAGATTTGTATGCCCTTTTGGCTTTTTTAAAGTCTATGATTTATGATTTATTTTAAATAATTTTAATTATTATTTAGCTTTCTTTTCGAGCCAACTTTTGGCTATAAAATAGTCGCATTTGTGTATATATTGTATTATATTTAATGAACGCGTATTCTAATTTTCCACTTTTCTTAGATTTTTTTTTTGGAAAAGTGGTAATAAACGATGGTTATATCGAGAACAGAACCAACCGTGGTTATAATTTGTAGTGTGTAAAAAACGGTGAAAAAATCCAACACGTAGTCGACAAATTGGACCACATTCCAAGGTTTGTAATTTTTTTAAAGAACTTGAGAACCGTAATATCACTTGGACCAAAGTCATGAACAGCTTAACAGTATTTCAGTCAATAAAGCAGATTTTTTTTCATTTCGGTCACGTCGTAAAAAATAACGGGAAGACCACACACTCCCAAGTTAATTGCATGTTCAAATTCATATTTATTGTAGACATAAAGATTACATAATATAATCTTTAAAATGTTTACAATTGAAAGTCAAAGTTAGCATACACTATTCTTTATTTTTAAAATGTTTATAGTTGTTTATGACTTTGAAATTGATTTTTAAGTAATTAATTATGTTGGTAGCTTATAAAATAAAACAAAATAGAGATAAAAATTGAAGAGTTGTCTGTAAATAAAATTGCATAGTAAAATAGTAAAAGTAATAAAGTAATATAATAATATAAAATTACGATTATATTGTGGCTCGCGGTTCCATTTTAACTTAACCACGGTTCATTGACATAGAACCGTTTTCATTGCTTTGCTAATTATGTTGCTCATTAATAAAATATAGATAATTAACCACGGTTCAGTTACATAGAACCGTGTTCATTCTTTACAATTTAGTGATTTACACCTTAATTAAATACTCCGTATTAAAAACGGCAGGTACAAGTTGTCGTTCAATTCCAATATAAATATATACACACACACATAGTTAGGGTTCATCGTTTACATCCAAACCCTAAACATGAGTATTAGATTCTCTTTCCGTGATCACAGTTTTCACAACAAAAGTAACAATACGTACGTCCTCGCGACCGCAATTTCTCTGTTTACATCCACTTCTTTTACGAAGAACTGTTATGGTGTAGGGTTTAATTAGTTTGCCTCTGGAAGTCAAACCCTCAGACCATAAACCATCAGTGACGTCAAAGTCAAGATTAAGCATAGCAACTATCATCATTCTTTGCTTCTGATTTGAAAAACATAGCAACAAAATTTACATAGCATGAAGAGGTCATGAAGAGAAAGTATAATATTAATGAGCTTTAAAAGAAGTGCATGTAAGAAGAAAAAAAATTGTTTCTTTCTGAAAACATGAAGTTAAAGAAAGATTTAAAGAAAAAAGAAACTGAAATTGAAGCATTGAAAAAGAAAAATGATGAAAAAGAAACTAAAATGAAGCTTTGAAAAACAAAAATGTTGAGTCTGAGGAAAAATCTAGGGTTTATGAAAAGATGTATATGGATATAACAAAAAGGTATTTGTTGATGAGTCTGAGGAAAAAAAAACATCACTGACGTCGTCGTCAATGTAAATATTAAGCATTCATGAAGAAATTCCAGAATATATGCTCAATAGAGCATAGAGGATTGAATCCGTAAGATTCAAGTCATTGTCAGTTGGAATTCGATCTGAGAAGATTCATATTAACTTATCGATGCATATGTATATGCCTTGTCGATCTTTTCCTTTTTTTGATATTGTAACACCCGGTCAAAAAGGTCAATTTTCACGCCCAATTTAAACTTTAAACATTCGTAATCTGTACGCATCTAAAACCAAAATATTCAAAATTATATATGTAGATATATATAATGCGAACGATATTTATTTACTCGAAAAACATTTAAACACATTTTGTTTTATTTAAAAATGTGTTTTACTAAACGGAAACAACGTGAAAGCAAGTTATAATATTTAACACAAACATTTTATTTTTATAAAATGTTTCGACTCGAAAACATTTCGAAGGAATATTAATAAACTCCTAGAATCAAAAATACTATATTTTTATACGATCGGGTAAACAAACACGGGCTTTTAACAATGCAATTTGGGAGACAATGTCCTTCCCCCTTCTTGTATAAGCCGGCCCCCAAACACACCCTACCCCTCATTCTTGTTTCCATTTCACACCAAACACACCCCTCTTGTGACAATCCTCCATTTAGGGTATAATCCTAAATTAATTTCATGCATTACCTAGAGTAATTCCCTGATAAGCGAATTCAAAACGATTTCTATATGTTACGTTTGTGAAACTTACTTTGTGATACGTGATGTATTAGATTCGTAGTTATATGTATATATATAATTACGTACGAAATGAACATATTCAACTTGACAAACTAAATACAACAAAGTTGGTGATACAAAATAATTAATAATTCGAAAATTATTAATTACTAATATTAGTTATATTATTGAAATAATATAAGATATTAGATGTTTTATATTAAACATGACGAGCGCGTCATACACGAACAGAAATAATTATAAAACGTACCTAAAGGTCGGAAATAACAAAAGTAATTATTTTCTCGTTCCTGTTTTAGTATTTGGAACATTACCTCAAAATATAATTTCCAAATTCAACTGAAATCTGGCACGCAAATAAACTGTACAGTCCCACTACGGTGCATAATTTTACTAATCATTTTTAAATAAAATTATTTTATTTTTGTAGTTATCAATTTCAAAGTTTAAAATAAAATTTAAACAAACAAATAATTGAGTGGGACACGGGGTACAAATAATTGGACCCGTACACGGAATTAACGGGTTAAAAACCCAAACCGATACCCAAACTTAAAATATCTGTCGACACCACCTTGCAGCTCCATACTTCTCCTTTGAAAAATTTGAGCAGAATACATACTCCCTCACCTACACTTGATCCCCAATAATTCACTTCACCAAGTTTCTTTATCATCTGTGCGTGTGTGTGTCTGTAGCAAGCTGCAAAAACAAAGAGCAGAAACAAAAATCCATTTCCATTTCATCATCTCCATTCTCAAGTTTAAAATCCGTCAATCCATACACAAACTACAAACAAAATGTTTTCTTGATCTTCATCATCATCTCGTCATCATCAACATCAGGAATCATCACCATCTTCATCTATAATTTTGTAAGGTTCAAAAACCATATATTTTCATACTACTTTGATCATATGATTTTGATGTATAATGTTAGTGTTAGATGTAAACATGTTATAGTTTTGGATTGTATGTTATATAGTAGTGATTAGTAGTGTACAAAGCTTAGAATCAAACACCCAAATAGATATATATATATGCATTACAGACCATTACAGACTGGAACAGAGGACGAACACGGGCTTGAACCAAACCGATCGGTTAGTTTTAACCAGCCGATCGGCTGGAACCAATGAGCCGATCGGCTCATCACACCTAGCCGATCGGCTAAGGTGTTTTTGAGCCGAACGGTTTGTTAAACTTTAGCCGAACGGTTGGTGTAGTATGTGCACTGATCAGTTCGATGTTTAATCTTTATGTTGGTACATCTAGATGTGTCTGTCAGTTGGTCTCAGTCTGTAATTGTGTCATTATTGTAATTACGCATTGTATAGATAAGATATAGTTTAATTACAAGTTTTGTAATCTTGCGACACAAGGATTATGTCGCAGATTCACTCTTTGCGACATAAGCATTGTGTCGCAGAACCCGTCCATACGACACAAGCATTGTGTCGCTTAATCAGTCTATGCGACACAAGGGTTGTGTCGCAGAAAGCTTAAATTGGACTATAAATAGAAACTCGCCAGTTTCTGTTTGTAAGCCACTTCACACACACATAACTCACTGTCTAGAGAGAAAAAGTCATAGATAGGGTTATTTTGCTTCTTGTGTGTTTTGTCAAAGTGTATGTTTACTTGTTGATAATATATATACACATACATCTTTGTGTTTTGTGGTGATATCTAGCTTCAATCTTGCATAACTTGTTGTGTTTAACTTCCGCATTTACATACAAGCAAGCTACTCGTGTTGGTCCGAATAGTTGGAACCTACAATTGGTATCAGAGCCACATTCTCTTGAGTTGTGGTTGCGAGTTAGTTTTTGCAAGATTTTAATCCAAAAAGTGATATTTTTATTTTGTGTGTTCTTGGTGTTCTTGGAGAAAAAGGGCATATTTGAGCTTATTTAGGTGTTTGATTCTCAAGTATTTGTGTTTGTCAAACCTTGGAATTTGGTTTACCAAAAGTTGGTAAGTTTTTGCTTAAAAAATTAGTATTCAGAACTGATGCAAAGTATGGGTTACTTGTTTATTATTTTTTGTGTTGAAAGTTGAAATTTTTGTGGGCTCTAGGCAGTCTGCACGCGCGTCTTTGCGACACAAGCATTGTGTCGTACCACTGTTCATACGACACATCTATACGACATTAACTTGTCTACGACATAGTGTGCGACATAACGTGCGACATAAGCCTACGACACAATCTTCTTTGACCTTAACTGGTCTGCGACACAAGCTGCGACATAACATACGACATTACTGTTGTGTCGCATTTTTGTCTTCTGTCTGACTAAGTTCTGCGACACTTCTCTTGTGTCGTATTGACCTTCTGCGACACAACCACTGTGTCGCATTTTCCCAGACTTAGACAAAATTTCAGCTTGTTTGTGGAATATTTTCTAACTTTTCTTGCAGATTTTCAACATGTCTCTTCAAAGTGTTGATGCAGTTCTACAACATAATGCTACAATCGGTAGTGCAAATAAACCTCCTTACTTTGCGCCAGGAATGGAATACCGAGCTTGGAAACAACGATTTATATCTTTTGTGTTATTCACTGATCCTGTCATGGAATTGGCTCTTCTTGAAAGATATGAAGCTCCGGTTGCTCTTGGAGAACACATGGGCATTCCTCCACCCAAGCCTATTCGTTCTTACACTCCCGAAGAACGAAAAGCATGGGAAATTGAACGAAAAACTCACTCTGCTATTACTATGTCACTTCCAACTGACGTCTTGGATATGTTTCCTCAAACAATCGCGTATGATCTTTGGATGGCTATTGAGAAGAGATTTGGTGGTAATTCAGAGTTCATCGAGAGCAAACTGGAATTAGTCAAAACTCAGTTTGATTACTTCTATATCCAGAAGAATGAGACTGTCAGAGACATGCTGTGCAGATTTACACGTACTGTAAATGAATTGCAAGCTGGAGGATATAATCTGAAGAATTCTGAAATTAACAAAAAGGCTTTAGCTGCTCTTCCTCCAAGTTGGGAAACGCGAGTTTTGTTGTTAGAAAATGATCCTAAGACAATGCAATTGTCCTTAGATGATCTTGTTGGAAAGCTTGAAGCTGGTGCCTTAGATATTCAAAAGAAGGAAACAAGATCCACTGCTCGTACATCAGAATCAAGTAATAGTGGAGTCGCCTTCATTTCATCTGAAGTTAATTCCCAGAGATCTTCTTCTTCTTACAGTAATCCTGCTGTAGGAACTTTTTCATCCCTCCCAACTTATACTACTTCTTCAAGTAAACCTTGTTCATCATCGTCAGTTCCTTCTTCAGCCACCACAGATGAGCATGCTGCAATGTTCACTGCTTTTCTGTCATCATACGAAGATTTTCTTTCTAAAAGAGTCAGTACTCTAGAACTGACTGATGAAGATTTCAATCAAGTTGATCCAGACGAGTTAGAAAGAATGGATATTAGATGGAATATGGCTATGCTTACTCGCAGAGCCAAGAACTATCTGAGAAGAACTGGAAAAAGATCTCTTGAAGACGCTTCTGACCGAACACCAATGGGATTCGATAAAAGCAAAATCAAATGCTACAAGTGTCAGAATCTTGGTCATTTCGCCAGAGAATGCGAGAAAGGACGACAGCCGGCCACTGGTTTCACTAAGCCATCTGTTACTCCAAAACAGATTGAGAACTCTACTGCTAAGGCTGCATTGTTGATTGAAGATGGTGATGCTTATGACTTTTCTGCTCATGAAACTCAAGAACAATGCTTCATGGCCATCAACAATGAGGTAAAATTTGCGTCATTTTCTTGTGATTCTTGTATAAGTTTAACTGGTAAAGTGAATGGGCTTATGGAACATAATAACAACCTGAAGTCTGATATCTTGAATTTGATAGAGGCAAACAAAGTTTTGAAAAATAATGAGAAACACTTTGAAAGTAACATTAATCAATTAATTGAAGATAAAAAGGAACTGAAAGCTCTAATTTTTAGTAATCAAGATGAAATTGATAGTTACCTAAAAATGATTGCTCATTTAAAAAGGGAATTGGCTGCCTCCCAAGCCGAAGTTGTTGATTACAAACGAAAACTCAAGAATATCAATACTTCATCCATGGTCTTTACTGAAATCCTGCAGACGGGTAGGTCTAACACTAAAGATAAATCCGGTCTGGGTTATCATAATCAACCGCCTCCATCTTTAGATGTAAACTTGTGTAGACCGTCTAAGGATGAAATTAAAGATTTTGTGCCTACTATCTTAGTAGATACAGAGCCTGTTGAACAGACGGTTAATGAACCTGCTATCAAGCAAGTAGAGACGCTCTTAGTTGAATCTGTTAGTTTACCTGTTCCTAAGTCGCCTGAAGTTTATCAAGCTAACATAGAGGTCAAACATGATAGAAAGAAAACTAAGTTGGTCAAGGCTAAACCAGTGAAGCCTTTCGAACCTGTTAAGTTTACCTCATCAGGATTTGTCCAGTTAACCTCATTCGGTAGTTTTCAGTCTGCTCCCTCAAAAACTACTGAAAAGAGGGTCGAAGTCGGAGATATTCCTTGTAAGTGTGTGTCTCAATGTGAAAAGAACTACTCTAAGCCTGATAACCACTTTATTACTTCTAAGACAAACGATAATTCTTCACAAAGTAGTACTAAGGCTAAGGCTGAACTTAAAAGGAATGATTCTAAGAATACTGGTTATAAATCAATCAAGAATTCTGTCAAATCCTCTGTTTCACATTCTGAGACATTCACTTCAAAGATGTCTGTATCACCTAAATTCTTAGGGAGAGACAACCAAACCTTTAAGGAGAGACGATCATGTTTCTACTGCAAGAAACAAGGTCACTTAATTAATCAATGTCCGTTGCTTTCGAGAAAAATGTTATCAAAGGGTGTTTCCAAAAACTCAACTGTAAAATCACTTTCAAAGAAAAGTACACTTGCTCAACCGTCTATCTCGAAAGTTAATGCTGCTAGGCCCAGTAAACCATCGGTTAAACAGCCTAACATTGTTAATAAGCGACCCCATATTGGTCCAGTGAATGTTTGGAGACCAAAAGAGTCATCAAATGACTTATCATCTAGTAATACTGCATCAGAAAATACTTCTGATCTCTTGAAGAACAAAGTTTTAACTGATGTAGTTATTATTGATGAGGTCTCCGGAGTACCCAAGTCTGTAAAGGCCTGGGTCTCCATTTCTAACTAACTTTCTCCTCATGTTGTGCTGTAGCAGTCCGATCATGTACAAAGCAGTAAATGGTATGTGGATAGTGGCTGCTCACGGCACATGACAGGTGACATGTCCCTTTTGTCAAACGTTAAACCATATCGCGGAGGACATGTTGCTTTTGCTGGAGATACAGGTGGTAACATCACGGGACAAGGCACTCTTACAAATGGAAAAGTAAGCTTTGATAAAGTAAACTATGTCGAGGAACTGCAACACAATCTGATCAGTGTTTCTCAAGTGTGCGACAAGAAGTTTACTACAGCATTTACAGATGTTGAATGTTTGATTTTGAAACCGGGATTTGTTATTCCCGAGGAATGGGTGCTACTGAGAGCACCCCGTGTACGCAATTCGTACATTTTGGATATGCAAACAGTTACTACCAAGGAGCATACTTGTTTGCTATCAAAAGCATCTTCTAAAGATTCACTGCTTTGGCACAGACGCATGGGACATATTCATTTTCGCAGAATGAATTATCTTGTCAATAATGATCTTGTGTTAGGTGTGCCTAAAAGATCATTTGTAATCAATGATGAATGCATTTCCTGTCTTAAAGGGAAACAACACAAGAAGTTCCATAAGTCTAAGCAGGTGAACTCTATTGAATCTCCTTTGGAATTGCTTCACATGGATTTGTTTGGTCCTGTGAACAAGAAAAGTATAGGAGGGAAGTCATATTGTCTGGTCGTTACTGATGATTATTCAAGGTTCTCTTGGGTATATTTCTTGGCTGGAAAGGATGAAACAGCTGATACTTTATCCTACTTGTTCGATCGTCTGGAAAATCTGTGTAACCTGAAAATCAAGAAACTTCGCAGCGATAATGGAACAGAATTCAAGAACAGAACCTTGGAAATGTATTGTCTTCGAAAAGGAATCTTCCATCAATTCAGTGCTGCTCGTACTCCTCAGCAAAATGGTGTCGCTGAAAGAAAGAATAGGACAATCATTGAAACAGCAAGAACCATGCTGTCTGATGCGCATCTGCCAACTACTTTTTGGGCAGAAGCTGTTAACACTGCCTGCTATGTGTTAAATCGGGTCTCCATGGTTAAAAAGCGAAACAAAACTTGCTATGAGTTGCTGAATAATCGCAAACCAAACTTGAAGTTTCTTGAGCCTTTTGGGTGTCCGTGCACCATCTTAATTACCAAGGACTCCGTAGGCAAATTTGATGAAAAGGCGGTCGATGGTTTATTTTTGGGATATTCTGTGAACTCGCCAAACAAAAGAGTTTTCAACAAGTCCACTGGGAGAATTGAGGAACATTTTGAAGTAAGGTTCATGAAGTATACTGATTCTCCAAAGGGCAAGGGACCGGAATCCCTGTTTGAGTATGACAAGTTGTTAGATTCTTTTAATCTTCCCCAATTTAGTGAAGAAGATCAGGTGGTATCTTTACTTCATGGTTTAGATCTTTCTTCTGAAGTATCTACTTCAACTTCTAGAGCTGTACCACCTGAAAATATTGTCTATGATGATATTCCCTCCGACGCTGATCAGATGGCTACTGAATCCAATCCTGTAACTGAAACTGATATCATCTTACCGGTTGACCATGAAAGTTGTACTACTGATCACTCAGTTGCTATTGAACATTCAGAAGCCGCTCCTTCTAATCTGGATTCGATCATTGTGCCTGATCCGATTCCTCAGCTTCGAATTCATTCTTCCCACCCCACTGATAACATCATTGGTGAACTTCAACAAGGTGTTCTAACTAGAGGTCAGGTAGCTGCCAATGAGATTCGTGAGGAATCTTCTACTGCCTCTCCTGCCTTCTTGGATGAAAATATGGAAGAATGCTTCCTATCTCAGCTTGAACCAAAGAAAATAGACGAAGCTTTGAAAGATCCATACTGGATTGAGGCTATGCAGGAAGAGTTAAATCAATTCAAAAAGCTTGATGTCTGGAGATTGGTTCCTTTACCCAAAGATGTCGATCCAATTGGCACTCGCTGGGTATACCGTGTGAAAAAGGATGACAGAGGCGTAGTTATTCGAAATAAGGCACGGTTGGTAGTTCAAGGTTTTACTCAAATCGAGGGTTTGGACTATGATGATGTGTTTGCTCCAGTTGCAAGACTGGAATCTATTCGCATCTTTCTGGCTTTTGCAACATTTAAAGGTTTTCGGGTTTATCAACTCGATGTCAAGAGCGCATTTCTGTATGGAGAGGTTCTGAAGGATGTGTATGTCAAGCAACCTCCAGGTTTTGAAGATCCTATTCATCCTGACTATGTTTGCAAGTTAGGCAAAGCTTTATATGGTCTTCATCAAGCTCCCAGAGCTTGGTATGCGAGGTTGGCAAATCATCTAACGAAAAATGGCTTTTCCAGAGGCCACATCGACAGCACTCTCTTCATTAAAAGGGATGGAAAAGATTTGCTGCTGGTACAGGTTTACGTGGACGACATTATATTTGGTTCAACTAACGATTCTTTGTGCAGGGATTTCGAGAAAATTATGAAGTCCGAGTTTGAGATGAGTGCCATAGGAGAACTCAAATTCTTTCTGGGTGTACAGGTTGAGCAGTCTGAAAAGGGACTCTACATTCATCAGTCCAAATATGTCAATGACATGTTGACTCGGTATGAGCTCCATGACTGTAAACCATATGGTACTCCTATTGAAACTGATCACAAACTCGGGCCTGCTGAACACGAAGAAGACTGCAAGGAGCGAGATTATCGTTCTATGATAGGATCGTTGATGTATCTTACTGCATCAAGACCAGATATTGTGTTTGCTGTGTCTATTTGTTCCAGGTATCAAGCGAAGCCCAAAGTTTCTCACATGAAGGCTGTAAAGAGAATATTTGGTTACCTTAAATATAGGCCATCACTTGGTCTATGGTACTCAAACGAGAAAGACTTCTCTCTCTCAGCCTATTCTGATTCTGATTATGGCGGCTGCAATTCGGATAAGAAGTCAACTACAGGAGGTTGCCAATATCTTGGTTCCAGATTGGTGTCTTGGCAGTGCAAAAAGCAAACAACAGTTTCCACCTCAACAGCGGAAGCTGAATACATTGCTGCTGCAAGCTGTTGCTCCCAGATTCTGTGGATTCAACATCAATTGCGTGATTATGGGTTACTTCTTACCTTGACTCCTATTCATATTGATAACACTGCTGCTATATCTATTATTCGCAATCCTGTTCAACACTCTAAGACCAAACACATAGAGATTAGGTTTCACTTCATAAGAGATTGCTATGAGAAACACTTGATAGACCTTACTCACATAGATACCCTCATGCAAAAGGCCGATCTTTTCACCAAAGCATTTTCGCGTGCTCGTTTCAACGAACTTGTAGATATGATAGGGATGATTTCCCTTGATCTCAAGAAATGATTTGTGACTAGTTATATGTACAGATTTGTTTAAATTAAAAAAAAAAAAAAAAAAAAAAAAAAAAAAAAAAAAATTTTTCGCAACAGCCACTCTTTATACTTTGTAGTATTAAAGAAATGCAAGGTTGCTACATTTTTAAAATAGACGTTGAAGTTGTGTCTGTAAACAACTTGGGATATGATAGTACATTGAATGACATGCAATGAATATGGAAACTTTAAGATTTATCCTGGATGTGTCAGTAGATTTATTTGACATATTAAAATCAGTTTTTATAAACATTGTCTTCATCATACGATGTATTAGTAGGCATGTTATACAAATCTCTTTGAGAATTATTAAGAAGTTTAAATGATAATTATCCATTTCAAGTGGTCCAACACTATTAGATGTATGACACAAGTCTTAATATCTTACTTAGACTAGATATGTTTTCGTGAAAGAAGTTTATTCGATATCATCTGGGGGTATATATTGACAGTTTCCTCTGTTATACGTAAGTATAGACCTGGCTTCTGTTGATATATATTTTAAAATTAAGCAAACGCAAGTCAAAGTACTTGAAAAGTCTTTAAAATCAAGATACCTTACAAGGTCGCCTAAAGGGTTGGACCATGTTTGGTTTTGCTTAAACCTGAATCAAGTTATGTCGCTCTGTTGTACGCACGTACAGACCTGTCACCGCTGTCTTGATTCTTAAATTTGATTTTCTAATATTCTCTCTGTAAATGGAAACATGGTCTATGTCTCAAGTTAAGATGTATATCTATGGTAGTGTCCACAGCGAAATGAACAGTCCAATAATAATAAAATTATCTCCTAGATGTGAGTATAACACGTTTAAGTGGACAAATATACTAATAATCGTCTTGAAATAATTTTTTTAAAAAATTGTTTCTAGTACGTCAAGTAAATTTAAAGCGGACAAATATACTGATGATCGAAATAACTCTTACTATTTCTAATTATTGCATGTTGTGTCAATATGATCCCTAACCAGAATTATCATAACTCCGTCACCAAAAAGAATATTGTGCTTGTAGATACTTTTGTTAACCTTTATTTTTATAGTTGTATTTACTTTTATCTTATCTTTATTTTGTTTGTCACAAATCGTTTCTCTTGCGAAAATTCTTTAGTCCCAATCAAAATCGAAGTCTAAATAAAATTTTATGTCGCTCAAATCTGCTATGTCTTCTGTGCGACACAAGCATTGTGTCGTATTCCACTTATACGACACAAGAATTGTGTCGTACATTGTGTCGTATCTCGTCTATACGACATAACCATTGTGTCGTATCTTATGTCGCATGCGAGTTTGGGATTAACTATTCCCAACATACGACATAACTAATTACGCTTTCATAATTACTCACGACACAACTCATACGACACAAAGGCGTTTTTGCGACACAACTGCGACTTTGCGACACAGTCGTTTTCTTTGTCGATTCTGTTGATTCGAAGCTATTTCCAAAGATTTATTGCTCGATTCCTACTCGTCTCATCCTTACGCTTCCTTTGGTATGATCCCTCGTATTTTCTTTGCCTTTCATGCTTATAATTAGGTTGTGGACATTACGGGTTTAGGGTTACGTTTATTTTCCCAAATTAGTTAGGGTTTAGGGGTTATTAGGGTTAGCAAACTTGTTAATACTGATCCCTTATTGTATGCGAACCCTAGGGTATGATTAAATTTCGAAAACCCCAATTTTTTGTCAAAATTTTTTCTGGATTGGTTTGGTGTTCATCTTTGCGACACAACATACGACACAAACGTTGTGTCGCATAGATCAAACTGTGTTATGTCGTATTGATTCCCTCCGTTTATGTCGTATCATGTACGACACAACATACGACATAAGAGTTATGTCGTATCATTTTATACGACACAACCTACGACACAACTGTTGTGTCGCATCTGAGATTAATTTCTCAAAAATGCTAAATGCAAGGGAAACTCTGTCCGCGTGACACGTGTCCTGCGACACAAGCCCTGTGTCGTAGTCTACCTCTACGACACAAGCACTGTGTCGTATCTCTGTTATGCGACACAACTACTGTGTCGCAAAACATTTGTAAAATTAAAACGCGATTATTTTTTTTGTGTACTAACGCTAACGCAGCTCGAGCTTTTGGTTGTATTATTGTTTTTGCAGTCATGGCTGATCAACCTGCTGTTCCAGTTCCTGAGATCGATGTGACGAAATACTTTTGGGAACCGCGTCACAACATAGTGGCCTTCATGAACACTGCTGTCGAGACATCGCGTCCATATCGACCAATGATATCTTTTCTACGCCGGTCTCGAATCCACAAAGCCATTACTGCTGACACGCGGATTTTGAGAGATCACATTACTGAGTTTTGGGACAACGCCGTGGTCAACAAAGAGGAACAGGATACTCGTATTATTTCAAAGGTTCGAGGTCACGAGGTCATCTTTTCTGAGCAGCTGATTCGGGATTTCTTCGAATTTGGAGACAACCCTGATATGTTCACTCAGTTTTCTGCTGCGGCCATTGCTCAAGGGATGCAATCTATTGGTTATCAGGACATCCCCGTGGACCAGTACAAGAAAACCTATATGACCAAGGTTTGGCGGTATCTGGCCCACATCGTGATTGTCTGTCTCTCCAGCCGCAGGGCAGGTCTCGAGGGTATGAGTTACGCAACGGTCTCAGCTTTTCTTGCGTTAATCTACAACAAGCCCTTCAACTTCTCTGGTTACATCTTCAGGGGTTTTGTCACCAACGCACTGGATACCCGTGAAAAGTGGGCCCTGTATCCTCGATTCACTCAGCTTCTGCTGAATCATCTTCTCCCTGGTCTTCCGGTGGCTCCTATCCATACCTTCAAGCAGACACCGATGAACACCAGGATCTACACAATCTGTACCTCCTTTGCTAAGCAGGGTCAGGCACCGGAAAGGGAGGTTGCCTTATTTGGTCATATCATTGATCAGGCTTATGTTGGTCCACCTGGCGAACAGTTTAACGATCCAGCTCCCAGGCCTACTGTTCCACCAACCCCAGTTCCACCTCCGGCCCAACAACCACCACCAGTTCAACCACCTGCAGCTCCACAACCGTCTGTTTTGCCAGACCCTCTGGATCAGGAGTTTGTCGATCTCGATCGTGAGATCGACGCATATCAGCCACCTTCTCCACCTCCTGAATCTTCTAGCCGAGGTAAACGACCTCGTGATTCTTCTGAGGCTGATATTTTGGATCCTCCGGTTCGCCGCTCTCGCACTTCAACCTCTACATCTTCTGAGCTCCCGAGAACCGAATCTCCTATCACCCCTCACCCGGCGGTCATTCAAGAGCTTCTGCGCAGACTTGATAAAATGCAGCATGACATGGAAGCTCAACTCACGGTGTTCGAAGCTCAAGATGCCAGAATCTCAATCCTGGAAAAGGAGAATGCTGAGCTGAAATCAAAGATTCTACTGCTGGAAACCCAAGCTATTGCTTCGGGGGAGTCATGCCAACCGGCTTTAGAATCAACACCTAGGGTTTCCGCCGAGGGCGATGATAATGTAAATACTGAAAATGTAACTGATTCTACTATCAATGAAACTCCTATTTTAGATTACATTCTTGAGTTACCAGGGCAACCGAAACCGTTAGCTGTAGATTACACCTATTGCAATTTGACATACTTTCAAGCTGCGGTTTATGAGGATGGGGTTGTGCCTGAAGAGCCTTTTGATTTCGAGGCTGCAGATAATGATGATGATATTGAGGTTGAGCAGGAAGGGCTTGACCCAAATGAAGAATATGTTGATCAGCCCTCTCACCCACAAGAAGGTATTGTTGTATCTGATTCTTCAGACGATGAGTCAGAGCCTGCATTCAACTACGTACCAGGATCCACCTCAGGATCCTCTTCTCAGGCTACCTCTGCTCCTGAATCGTCTGAACCTGTCGGACTTTCTCAAGATCTACCAGTTCCCACAGGATTCCCAAGGACAAATTACAATGACATCTTCCCACAGGATACGTTCGAACATGTTCCTGTTGACAGGGAAATGTCCATCAGGGATAACTGGTTTATCAAAGGTAAAAATATCGAACCTGTTCCTGTTACCTGCAAGAAATACAAGGTAGGCGGTGATTATACCGGCCTTATTAAAAGTTGGAAGGTGAACAAGGGAAGGTTCATGATCAAGAGACGTGACGGTATCCAGTACTTTCGTCGATCTCTGAAGAAATTGAGTACGTTGCCAAAGCACGATCTTGTTCGTCTTACTCGTCTTCAGTTGATCAATCCTCATAAAGACGGAATAGCTGAAGTTATTCAGAAGGTCATGCGAGCAGAGATTCGATCAAAGAAATATCATTATGTCAGACCTGTGCTGGGTACTCGTTTTACTTTCAAGAAAAAGCTTGACCCAAAGACAAATCAGCCAATTGTCAGAAATCACTATCCTCCTGCTAATTGTCTTCGTGAAGTCTCGCTAGAATCTGTTCCCCTTAATTTGCTGAAACGATTTCATTACTGGGAACTGGATGCTCACACCGGCGAAGCCGTTCTTGTCCATGTGCCTGATTCTGTGCCTCAAACTGGGTCTACTTCTCTGTGGGGTTTACCTAAAGCAGAATTCAGGATATTTGACCCGATGAGCATAATAAACTTGTCAAAGGATGACATGAAGAAACTATTCGACAATCGTATTCGCTACAATCCTGACAACGAGTTCAACACAATTCTGGCGAAGCGATTTCAGAAAATCGTCGATATATGTTTCTCTTTTGGTGTGCATGCTGGTGGAAACTTTCCACCCGGATGGGTTTAAAGACTGAAGCTAATTGAAGAAATTCTTTGAAGACCAAGCTGAAGACACGGGGGAGTTTGTTGGTACATCTAGATGTGTCTGTCAGTTGGTCTCAGTCTGTAATTGTGTCATTATTGTAATTACGCATTGTATAGATAAGATATAGTTTAATTACAAGTTTTGTAATCTTGCGACACAAGGATTATGTCGCAGATTCACTCTTTGCGACATAAGCATTGTGTCGCAGAACCCGTCCATACGACACAAGCATTGTGTCGCTTAATCAGTCTATGCGACACAAGGGTTGTGTCGCAGAAAGCTTAAATTGGACTATAAATAGAAACTCGCCAGTTTCTGTTTGTAAGCCACTTCACACACACATAACTCACTGTCTAGAGAGAAAAAGTCATAGATAGGGTTATTTTGCTTCTTGTGTGTTTTGTCAAAGTGTATGTTTACTTGTTGATAATATATATACACATACATCTTTGTGTTTTGTGGTGATATCTAGCTTCAATCTTGCATAACTTGTTGTGTTTAACTTCCGCATTTACATACAAGCAAGCTACTCGTGTTGGTCCGAATAGTTGGAACCTACACTTTAGTACACTGTCGATATAATTTTCGTACTACAAATATGTTAACGTGTACGAAATACAAATACTAAAAAGTTATAAAAATTATAAAACTTTAGGATACAAAGTTTGGGACAAAGTTGTACACGACCGCGGGACATTATTTTGACACAAACAATTATAAATATAACTTTTTAGGCCAAACGGGCCTAATCTAAATTGGATCAAAAATGGTATTTTGATAACGGGCCAAAATAATTTGCTAAACGTACTTGGGCCAAACTATGTTGGGCCACGCATATTTGGGCCAAACCTATTGGGCCGAGCCCAACGGGCCACGAGATTTCAAAATGCAAACGTTAAAACGGGTTACATATATATATATATATATATGTGACGAGTAAATGGGACAAATGAAAATTGTAACGCGACAACTAGATTATACATATAGTGGGCGATTATAATTTATATATAATTATATAAATGAACTAAGACAATCGTATTAGAACTAAGTTATTTTTATAACTACTATAATTATGTTTTTAAAACATAAACAACAATGATAAACAATATATACACATATATATACGCGACGTTAACAAATGAATAATATATATATATATATATATATACACGGCAACGACAATTAATATATATAAGAATATATATATTTAACTAATAGGTATATATAAATATATACTTGTACGCAATTCATCTATCACCAACAACCAAATCGTATAAGGTATTAGACGAATACTTATATAAGTATACTTCTTGCATCTAGGCCCTTGAAGTACACTGTTTGGACGACTACTATTACTAGCTGTTATATTTCGCTGAAGATCGCTACACGTGAGTTCACAGCCCCTACCTTTTACTTGTTTTAAATGCTTTTAAAACCAGGGGTGGAAAACATAGAACTATGTGTTATTACATGCTACTTGTTTTATATAATTGCTTGACATGCTTTTATATCAAACTGATTTATATAAATGCTATATGCTTTATATTCAACTGTTAACTATATGAAACGTTTTCACAACTATTTTGGGAATAGAACAACGAATCTTGGTACGATCCTAGGTTTACATGAGGTAGTTGTAGTGCACACAAGTCCCAGTGCTTGCAACCTATAACCATTAGCTAGGTGACTCTAGCCACTGAGTATACAGATAGTACTATCGATTTGACAAACCTCCCACTGATATAACTCGTTGGTCATTCCAACCACACGACAGCAGTCGTAACAAGGAGTGTATACTTACCGTGTTACTAAGGCAACAACATCAACTAGTCGTGGTTTGGTTATAGTACTAGGAGTCGTTACTTTAACTCTAAAGGTGCCGCTCACCTTAGAGGGATCATAGTCTATATTTCCCACGTAACTAAACAACAAAACTACAACTTGATTTGGGAAGGGTATTCCCTGCGATAACTAATAGAACAGGTGTTCCTACGCATGATTTCTTTATAGGAAACGTTTTCCTTGATTGGATAAACTTGGTTTCCCGACAAAACAACTTTTATATGGAAATGTTTACTTGATTGTTAAACCTGTGTTTCCTACAACGGTTTATATGGAAATGTTTACTTGATTGTTAAACCTGTGTTTCCTACAACGGTTTATATGGAAATGTTTACTTGATTGTTGAATTGTATTTCCTGCAACCATTATCAGGAAATGTTTATGATTAAACTTGTGTTTCCTAACACCTCGACTGAATTGTAGTAAGAATGACATTCTTACAGTAAAATAGGAAATGTTTTCTTTAATAAGAACACTTGTGTTTCCTGCTACACTTATAAACATTATGTTTGTGTACATGAATGATTTATACAAAACTTGGTTTAACTACATTTATACTAAACCTGTGAATTCACTCAACATTCAATGTTGACTGTTTACTATGTTTTTCAGGGAATTAGGACTCAGGTACTTCTGCATGCATAAAGGACGTAGGCAACCCAGACTAATTATGATGCCACTTTTGGGACACTTGGATTTCCTTTGTATTACCAATTCCATTGGTTATACTTACGAAATCCCTCTTTTATAAACTCATGTTTTGTAAACTTATGTTGTTCTACAACACCACTACTTGTACGACTTTATAAGTCGTACCCTTTTGTAATGAAGCTTAAACTTATGGCATCTTAAATTAATATGTTCTGTATGATCATATGCTCTGATACAATGAATGCACTATTGTAATGTCAGCACCCCCGCTGTTAAACTGTAACTTACAATGCTTCCGCTAATTAACTAAAGCTTCCGCTAAACCATTAATAAACGCAATTATCGATTTTGGGGGTGTGACACCTCTATCTCTCTCTCCTTCTCGGTTTGATCTCACAACCGAAAATCAACAACAACAGCAAATCAACAACAACAACAACTAGGAATCATCATCGTCTTCATCATCTTCATCACGATTCATCTTCATCATCTCGATCCATCATTTTTGAGCTCGAAATCGACATTTGGTAAGAACACCCGATTTTACACCTTCAAAACACTTGATTTATGTTTATTAACATGTTATTGATTCCACACAACAAGAATATATCCAAGAAATCGGTTAAAAACGTTTTAAAAATTGAAACCCACTTCAAAGCTCGTATCAGTTCGTCCTGCGAACTGAGATCCCAAATCCCAATTCATCTTGCCAAGCGAACCGAAACCTGCGAGCCGAACAGGCCTGCGAACCGACCCGAATTGCAAGTCGACTTTGACTTGCGAGTCGAAATTCTTGCGAGTTGACTCTTGACTTGCGAACCGAACCTTATGCCATGAACCGAACTCGGTTCGCAGCTTACTGCCTTGCGAACCCAAACTCATTTCGCACCGCGAACTCAGTTCGCAACACCATTTCAGTCTGTAGCCAGACTTGTTAATTTTTCCGATTTTAAATTTTCAGATGCGTTTTCCACTACAACAACATAATAGAAATAAAAATTTTCCAAGCTGACCTGGCAGCTCGACCCCAACCAGGGGCTCTGCCCCTTAGACCCCGCCAAAGGTTGCCACCCCTTGGACCCCGCTACGAGGGGCGCTGCCCCTGGACCCCGTACACGGTTCCCAAACCTGAACAACAAATGAATATTTACACAACTCGCTTAGACAAACTGATTTGTCTCTAACTTATATAAGCTCACATGTTTAGGACACTAGGAGGTTACCATTCGGACAACACACGTATTGTAGGATCGCTGACAACTCACAGGTAAGTTCATAGCCCTACTCTTTCAACTATTTTACAATTTTCGGGGTGAGACACATGCACAATTACTGTTTTCGAATTATAATGATAAAGGTTTATAATTCATACTTGACTATTTTACTGTATGTAATACAAAATATGTAATACGTAGGAATTACACCCACTATATTGTTGTAGGACAATACCATAGTTTAACCTGGATAGGTTACCACTATACACTATTTTGTCGTTGAAACACCATTACCATTACATAACTTGCTTAAGTTATCACTACATATTGGCCATGTTGTCGCGGGACAATACTATCAAATATATTAGAACTGGTTAGTTCTACCTACGTTGGACAACAACTAGGTTGTTACAGAATTAGTGTTTCTTTTAGGAACTAAGACTGCCTTTGCATTCCATTGTTACTAGAATGGATATGCACTTAAATAAACATGAACCATGGACCTCAATATACTTGCTAGGCTGAGGCTAGAAGTATACGTTAGTAACGTACGTTAGTATAACCCTTTATACTAGTACAAAACCGCTAGGTGATGGTTATACACACCTAGGTTCCATGTGCTACACTTAATATCTAAGTATTGTATATACATACCTAGATACACTAAACCACTTTCATGTGTTTCATGATACCCCGTTAGATGTGTTTGTTGACTAAGACTAATATATATATATATATATATATATATATATATATATATATATACATACACACACACACATATATATATACATACATATACTTGTACACAATCTCAAGCACATGGTCTACTATTTACTTATGTATACTGATATACATACACTCATACAAACGTAAATACTTAGTCGGGCATGTCGTAGTACTGTCGACTTTCAATTACTTCGTCGGGCATGTCGTAGTACTGTCGGCTTTCAATTACTTAGTCGAGCATGTCGTAGTACTGTCGGCTTTCAATTACTTAGTCGGGCATGTCGTAGTACTGTCGGCTCTCAATTACATACATTGCTTGTGAGCAACACAGTTCGATGCCACGGTAAAGTGGGCACAAAGTGATATCACGGTTAGAGTGATACAAAAAGAGATCAAGGTAAAGTGATTCAAAACGATATCGCGGTAAAGCGATACAAAACACGGAATCGGCAAGCTTACACTCGAGATTCGCACTCAGTGACAGAATCGGCGAGCTTACACTCGAGATTCGCACTCATCAATGGATCCGCGAGCTTACACTCGAGATCGTTGACTCAGTACTTGGATAAATACTTACTTATAGTTCTGCGGGACTACACTTACATGTTGCTGGAGGCAACACACTATGCCAGGTGGCATACTAGTCTATTACTTGTTATCATATGACGTGGTCATACACTTACTCGATTCGTAATTAGGCATGTATTGCCTCACATTGGTAAATTTACTCATACCGGATAGGTATTCTAGGCATGGATTGCCAGACCCTCGTGATGACACGATCATACACTTACTCGATTGTACTTAGACAGGTAGTGCCTCATGGTTGTAGACATACTTATACCTAATAGGTATCTAGGCATGGAATGCCATATTCTTGATGTACTTAGGTACACACCCCAAATACTTAGGTATGAGATACCCTGTTAGATGTATACATATTGGTGTTACAACACTATAACAATACAAATCAAAATCCTGGATTTTGAATTACTTTTCAAAACATACAAGGTTTATACTTTATGTTTTCAACTAACAATCCTATGAACTCACCGGCTTTATAGCTGACTTGTTTTAGCATGTGTTCTCAGGTGCCCAGCAGGATTAGGATCGCTACAAGATATACTAGCTCGATTCGCATGATTTCAAACACTTGGATTTTCCTTGCATAACTTTTGTACTACAACTTATGTACTTGGAACTATTTTGCAAACTCGCAACTTGTATATACTTTTATTTTGGAAATGTAACAACTATTTTTCAAACGTCTCATTTAGAGGTCATTTGCTATGTATCTTATGCTTTGATGATTGATTAGTCACGTCCCGACCCGACCGCTTTCGCAACTCGAATTTGGGGGTGTGACAGATATGATGCAGCTATGTATGTTTCGCGATTTGTTATTTAAAAGTGTATGTATATATTTCAGCTAGTGTGTATATATATATATATATATATACAGTTGTTCTTGTAGAATATCCTTGAAAATAATCAAATGATCCTATTTTATAAATAGTCTTAATATCTTGTTTTCCAGTTTAACAAATTGTTTTCAATATTTGAAATAGAAATTTCAATAGAATTTGTATGATCTTGTTCTTCTTCAATATTAGAAGTAGAACCGTCTTTTCGATTTAATAGTAGTTTAGACAATTTATTCATATTTCTGTAAATATTTGTTTTATTTTAACTTGTTATCGGAAAACTTAATTTATATAGTTGAACAAATATATTATCTCCGGGAACACCCCCATATCGTCGTGGTCCGGCCGTCTTACGATGTTTACTGCGGCTAATCCAACCGACTGATCACCAGGGCTTACCATATATATATATATATATATATATATATATATATATATATATATATATATATATGGAGCATTTCACATTTCCACTATATATAGCTAAATGTTTAACTAAGAACCAAAAAGGTAGATCAAACTTCAAGAACTTTTAAATTATAGAGATTTTAACATATTTAATGATTCAATTAAATGTTAACATTGATCTAGGTTTAGTTTAAAATTAAGCAACATAGTTTGAGAAAATATGTTGCTCACAAATAACCTTGTAAATCAGGTTTAATATAAAGTATATTAATACAGGGTATTTTAGTAAATTCAATAGTTTTTTTTTTAATTTTTTTGTATATATTGGGGCGTAATATATATATATATATATAAATAAAATCTTAAAAAATATCTAAATACATTATATATACTAGGAGTCGGTTCAATATAATGGAGAAGGAAATTTCGGTAGAGAAGAACCAGAAGAAAATATATATCCCGCCTTGCCACGACACAATTAATATTGTCCGCTTTGCCTGCTGGCACTCGGCTTTTTCTTCGCGACCACACTACTACTACGTATGACTCATTCCAAGGAGGTCACCCATCCCGGAACTAGCTAGCCTTGCTCGAGCACACTTAACTGCAAAGTTCTTGCGTGATGTGCTACTATATATATATATATATATATATATATACCCTTGTAGTCCCAAAACGCGTTGTGTCATGTAAGGAGGATATTGCCCTTAATTATAAGCCACAACTCCCTCATCTCCACAACCGATATGGGATTCAATTCGCCTGATTAAGGTGTTATAGATCATCCAACAATCAAATGAATAAAACCCTACATCCAACCAATACAAAAGATATACCACAAAAGAGCGATCACTCGCCAGTAAGCATTAAAATGAATTAAACGACCAACCAAAACCCCAACACCTAAGACAAATCCCACTGGACCATTAACCCATACAGATCCGGCCACACAAGCAAACCAAGTGGTGGCAATATCATTTTATTATTATTAACTCAACCATTTGACTAAATGGCTTAGTGATAAGTTGGGCTCTTGCCTTCCTAGATGTTAGGGGTTCAATCATGCTCTGGGTAAATATTTAGCATGATAGGTACCCACACCCGTAAAACACTTCATTCTTTTAGGGGCCGGAACTAAAACAAAAGGTTCATTTCACCTCCAAACACCCCGACTGTGCCAGGGGAGTTGTACGGAGTCATCCCTGTGGGGTACGTGGACGTATAAAAAGACTGGTGCCAAAGGCACACGGGACCTGGATGGGTGGTATCCCCTCCAGTTTATACCTACGCGGATTTTCTTATATATTATTCACAATGACAAATCTCGTCATGATTGAAACTCGATACAAAATTAAGCATGTTAACCTGATAATTAAGCTAGATTCATCAATTCGTTTACCTTTTCTGGTCAGGTTAGGCCAAGGTTCGGGCTAGCTAATGGCCCAACCCCGGGAAAATATAAGTTTCATTTTGTAATACAAAGTTTAACCCGTAACCCCATGAAACCAATCCGCTACTAATTACGTTTTCTTTTATAGCTTAAACGATTTATGATGGTTGAATAAATAACCAAAAGGGTAAAATGGTAATTTACTAAATACATATCTATACTATAACATATACTCAAAGCAAAATAATTTGGGGTAATCCTATATACATATATATATATATATATATATATATATATATATATATATATATATATATATATATCATCTCCCATTATATCTATAACATATCTATAACACCCTTTTATATTTAATTTAATAATAACTATTTAAATTTCATTTATACAAACCATAAATTATTAATTAATTTAAGAAAATATAAATTAAATTAATAAATATCAATAAATTAAGTAAATACCGCTTATTTTGGTAAAAAAATAGGCTCTCAAAATTTTCAACCTACATTTAAAAGTCTTGGGTCTGATTTTTGCTCCCAACCAACCATGTAACACAAATCTCATTCCAAGTTACAATCTTCTATTTTATTTTAATATTTACTTTCCTAATTTTTTCATCTTCCTCCACTATGTATCATAGTTGTTAACTCGTGATTTGGAATATTGATTTTTAACTCGTGACTCATGACTCGACTCGACTCGTAAGAGTCATAATTTTACAATTAATACATATTGTTTTGGTCAAAAATTATACTAAGCAATTAAGTGATCAAATTTAGAAATGTGAGGTTGGGTGTTATAAATTACTTTCAAGATAATTACGCCTTTACACGATTATCTATATGAGTAAACGATAATTTTAAATAAAGAGTTATGTTTCAAATCCTTAGATCCGTGGATCCTTGTTGAAAATATGTTTAACTGTGAAAACAAATGTTCGTAAATAGGATTATGCCAATAATCTAAGTAAAATACTATGTATTTTGAAGATAATACGAATTACACAGTCAACAACTTAGTAACGTGCAAATTAAATGATGAAAATATGAAATGAATGCAATTGACACGAGGATATACGAGGAAAGCCCTTGATCAAGGTTGATCGCCGGTACAAAACCTCGGGAAGGATCAAATGATCCTTGCCTTTGTTAGTCTTATTAAAATAAAAGAAATTGATTACAAACTAAGAGCACAAGGATGATCGGCTACGTGACTTTTCTAAGTGTTCGTGAATGTGTTTGAGAGTAATTGAGAGCAGAGTGTAAGTGTTTTTGCGGGTGTAAAAAATGATTAATCGTCCCCCTAATCGATCATCCATGCCTCATTTAAATACTAGAAACATATAACAATATTTCTGAGATCTTAGGGATCCTCCGAGGAAAGGTGAAGACTCCCAACATCTCTTTTGACTTCATTTTACACGTGCAGTGGACTTCGTCTTCATAAAATCGTAACAAGACCTTGTCATAATATCCAGAGCATATCTCAGATGACGCGTTCCTCTCATGACCTGGTCAATACTCAAGGAAAACAAACGTATTATACAGTACATGATCCTGAACTTATACAGATCCAGGATCCTGAGCTATGCATATTCCATTATAAATATAGGATCCTTGCTTAGCTATCTCATTTGTCCATGATCCTGCATAATTACGTTAGATAAATGTATCCTGAATAGGATCCTGCAGAATAAATAATAAGGATGCTTCCAGAATTACTAACTATAACTGTGATCCTGAAAGCAGAGTCATAAAATATCATTATCCTGGAATATGAATATAAAACATAAATACTTTTCATACCTGTGTGATTATACTGCCCATGGTGGTGTAAACAAAACAATTAATTTGGGGTGAGGTTGACTTGGTACAGTCAACCATGGTGGTGTTGAATGTGTTTATGTTGGCCACAAAACAATTTTATTTTCTGCACGTTTGGACTAGGACTCAGGATTAATAATCCTGAAATCTTTTGTTATGAATGATATTAGGATATTATCTATACCCTGTTTCTTCAGGATACTAAGGAGATTCCCTTAGTATACATATATCTGCTTAATATTTGCTTAGAAACAGGATCCTGAGATGATTCCCTCAGGATATATTCAGGATAATGAGAAGATTCTCTCAATATCCATTCTGCACTACAGGTCTCAAGGATCCTTAAACGGATCTAAGATATTCTTGAGTTTAGGATCCTAAAATTTCAGGATCCTAAAATATTTTGTTGATAGCAATGAATCCCAATGTATATTTCCTGTTAACATGAAAATGTCAAGAATTCACAATTTGATTGTGAAAACAATTTCTTTTAACTTTGAAAAATGTTTATGATTTTGAAAAATACATCTTATGATAATCAAGTCAAAATAATTTTGATAATTTTGAAAACGTTGGAGCTATCCAATGAAAACTTTTAATAATGTGAAAACATTATAATCTTTAGATAGTTTAAGCAAACCATAAGAGTGACATGTAAATGTCAATTCATTGGGTAATGTGAATATATTACAAGCCGTTTGATTCTTGGGCTAAGCCATTTGAGACATGAAAATGTCTAACCAATTGAGTAATGTGAAAACATTACAAACCGTAGAGTGACGTGAAAATGACACAAACCTTAGGTCGATACGTTTAGTGCACATCAGTATCGATAATCGTTAGCGCTTGATCTATAGGCCAATGGAAATGAAGTTGTCGGGTACCAGAGGCATCACCGATTCCCTAACCGTGGCACTATAATCAAACATCGTGCGCAACTGGCGGGGCGTACAAACCCTAGAGGTGTTTACCTCTAAACCTTAGAGAATCTCTATGATCCTTAACGGAGGAGAGGTAGCTAGCCTCTAATCTTCAATCCATGATCCTCAAATGCATGAACTACAACAAATACACGATCTTGGGTAAAGGTGGGCGTTAGTTTGTCTAACACCTCTCCGATGCTTAAGTCAGTACATTATTCAATAATGATAATAATTATGAAAAACTTTTATGCATATATAATCATAATACATACATACATATCAAAGTATTACAAAATTAATGAAAAGTTAAGGATCACAGAAGTACCTTTTTACGTTGAATATAAATATTCAACTTACACATGATAGAGCTTCAAATGAATAGCATTCCAGGATCTTGGAAGTAAGTCTCCATCCATATTAGCCAACCAGTATGCCCCCTTTCCAGCATCTGAATCTATTAAATATGGACCTTCCCACTTTGGTGCTAGCTTTCCTTCCGCAGGATTTTTAGTGTTTTGAAATACTTTCCTTAATACCAAATCTCCTACTTGAAACCTTCTTATCCTAACATTCTTGTTATAGGATCCTAAAATCCTCTGTTGGTATGCAGCAATCCTGAATTTAGCACGATCCCTTAATTCATCCACAGTATCTAAATCCTGAAACAATGCTTCTTTGTTTGCTTCCAAAGTCTGCATCTGGGATCTTGCCGTTGGTATCGCCATTTCTGTTGGAATCATTGCCTCGGATCCAAACACCAAAGCAAAAAGGGTTTGTTTTGTTGCCTCCTTTTCTGTAGTCCTATCACCCCACAAAACAAAAGGCAATTCTTCAGCCCATCTTCCTTTCTTAGCATCCAGCCTTTTCTTAAGATTGTTGATTATGATCTTGTTGCTGGATTCTACCTGACCATTAGCTTGAGGATGAACTGGTGTTGAAGTTATCATCTTGATTCCCCAACTTTCACAAAACTTAGTTGTTCTTTTTCCAATAAACTGAGATCCATTATCACATACTATTTCTGCCGGGATCCCAAATCTAGTGATGATATTTCTCTTAATGAATGATATCACATCATTTTCTTTTACTTGAACAAACGCCTCGGCTTCTATCCATTTGGAAAAGTAGTCTGTCATTACTAACATAAAGACCTTTCCACCAGGAGCTGTTGGTAATTTTCCCACAATATCCATTCCCCACTTCATAAATGGCCATGGTGAGATAATCGGATGCATCGATTCTGCTGGTTGATGATGGATGTTCCCATGTCTTTGAAAGGTATCACATTTGCGAGCAAAATCCATGGAATCCTTCTTCATAGTAGGCCAAAAGTATCCTGTCCTTAAAGTTTTTGAAAATAATGCTCTGCCCCCAGAATGATTTCCACAGCCCCCTTCATGTATATCTTTAAGTACTGCTTGTGCTTCAGGATCCTCAAGGCATCGCAATAATGGTCCTGCAAGTGATTTTCTATATAATGTACCATTTTCAATAGTAAAACGGGATACCTTTAATCTGAAAGCTTTAAGATTGTTTTCATCCTTAGGGATCACATCGTGTTGTATATATTCCATGATCGGCTGCATCCATGATCCTGACTTGCCCCCAGAACCTGATGCATTCGAATTATCTCCAGACTGATGATCCTCAACATCACATACTTGTTCTTCATTGTTATCCTTATCAGCAATAGTAGGTGTTGCAATATGTATAATTGATATCTTTACATCTGGTGGTATATTTAAGCTTGATCCCAAGTTGGCCAGAGCATCTGCTTCAGTATTATCCTCACGTGGTACCTGTTGAATGTCGAAGATCTCGAAGCTACCTGCAAGATCCTTAACAATCTCCAAATACAAAGCTAATCTATCTACTTTCACAGTATATGTTTCATTATAATGATTTGCAATTAACAATGAATCAACATACACATTTAAATATTTTATACCAATATCCTTAGCCAACTGTAATCCTGCAATTAATGCTTCATATTCTGCCTCATTATTTGTAGCTTGAAATTCACATCTTATAGCTTGAGGCATAATATCACCTTAAGGTGATTTTAGTACAATCCCTAAACTAGTTCCTTTTATATTAGAAGCACCGTCAGTATATAACGTCCATATTTCACTTATCTGATTTAATTCGTGTACTTCTAAGTCTACTTCGTTTTGAAGATCACTAGTAAAATCAGCAATAAAATCCGCTAAGGCCTGTGATTTAATTGCATTCCTAGGTTCGTAAATCAAATTATAAGCACTTAACTTAACAGACCATTTAGCTAGGCGTCCTGACATTTCTGGTTTTCTTAATACATTTTTAATAGGATAATTAGTTTTTACATGAATCGGATGTGTTTCAAAATAATGCCTAAGTTTGGTAGATGCCATAACTAACGCAAGTATAAGTTTTTCGAGATGAGAATACCTGGTTTCAGCATCTAATAGGCTTTTACTTACATAGTAGACTGGATGTTGTTTTCCTTCATGATCCTTCACGATTACCGCACTTACACCACTTCTGGACACCGAAAGGTACAAAAATAACGGCTCGCCATCCTCAGTCTTCATTAATAAAGGAACTGATGATAAATAATTCTTCAATTCTTGAAATAAAGCCTCGTGTTTTTCTCCCCATTCGAATTTTTTGTTTTTCTTTAGGATATCGTAGAATTCCTTGCATCTATCTGAGGATCTTGAAATGAAATGATTCAAAGCTGCTATTCTCCCCGTCAATCTTTGTATATCCTTAGGGCTTGATGGGGATTTTAAGTCTAGAATAGCTTTGATCTGCTCCCATAGCATTACTATACCTTCCCTATTCATTGCGGGTTGGTTATTCGTCAGCACTGGTTTAGTAAATTAGACATCCAACCCGTAATCGCAACGACCCAATTGCAAGAGCGGTGGCCTGGTCACTGCGACCTCCTTTGTGAGGAGGCTCATTACTTCAATTGCGATAATGAAAAATCATTTCAAATTGCGATAATGAAATTTTTTATTTTTTAGTTCTCTAGGTGGCAATGTGCTACTGGGTGGTGGTCCCGCTATTATGATCATCCCTCATTGGTTGTCCACAAATTCCATAAGCAACTGGATCAAGTATGAGTTGTCGATCAGAACATATATGGATAGAACCTATAACGGGGGCCCGAAAAACAAGTAATTTCTGCTGGGCTGTTATCCTTGCTGATTCACACGGGATTCCACGTGCCCCATGCTACTCGGGTCAGAGCGTAAGCTAGTGCTGCTTTCGGGACTAGCTTATATCCCTCTCTTGGTCACCATGTATCCTAGAAATTTTCCTGCCCCCACTCCGAAGTGGCATTTCGCAGGATTGAGCTTCATGTTGTATTGATCCAGGATATCGAAGGCCACCTTAAGATCTTGAAGATGATCCTCAATTTTCTTCGACTTTACTACCATATCATCGATATATACCTGCATTGTGCTACCCAATTGGTCTTTGAACATCATATTGACCAGCCTTTGATACGTCGCACCTGCATTTTTAAGATCAAAAGGCATTGCAATATAACAATATATACATGTGGGAGTTATAAAAGCCGTGTCTTCTTGATCTGATGGTTCCATCTGAATTTGTTGAAATCCTGATGAAGCATCCATGAAGGTTAGGATCTCATGTCCAGCTGAGTATCCACCATTGAATCTATATGAGGCAATGGAAAAGGATCCTTAGGGCAGGCCTTGTTGAGATCCGTATAATCCATACATACTCTCCATTTCCTATTTTTCTTTTGTACCACCACCACATTTGCCAACCATCTTGGAAACTTTACTTCTCTTATCATGCCAGCAGCAAGTAATCTTTCAACATCTGCCTGGATAATAGCATTTCTCTCCGGCGCAAATTTTCTTCTCTTTTGTTGAATTGGCCTAAAACTATTATTAATTCCAAGTTTATGAGTTATAATATCCTTAGATATACCTGTCATGTCTTCTGGTTTCCAGGTAAAAGTTGATTTTCTTTCATTCAAGAACTTCATCAGATCCTGTTCAAGATCCTCTGGGATCCTCGAGCCTATAAGCACCTTTTCTTCAGGATCCTTTGATTCCATCGGCATTTCTTTGACGTCTTGTTCCTTTGTATCTAAGACATCCCACACCTTATTCTTTAATTGCTATGCTGACGGTGGCTTGGCAGTAGTCTTCATCGATGTCGTATAACAATCCTTCGCTTCTTGTTGATCACTGCTTATCTTGACCACTCCCCACGGAGTTGGTAATTTGACCCATTGATGATATGTCGATGGTACTGCTTTCATATCGTGCAACCATGGTCTTCCCAGGATAATGTTATAGCTTGACAAACAATCCATAACACAAAACTTTTGAATGGAATTTACCCCTTCAATATAAATCGGCAGCTTGATATCACCAACCGTATTTTTTGCTTCTCCACTGAATCCTACCAAAATAGTGGATCTGGAAGTGATCTCTGATTCTGGGATTCCCATTCTCTTTAAGATCTCCAAACGTATGATGTTAACAGAGCTTCCTCCATCGATCAGGATCCTGCGCACAAAATGATTGGCAACATAGAGAGTAATGACCAACCCATCGTGGTGAGGATCCTGAACATCTTCTAAATCATCCTCATCAAATGCTATAACTTTCTCATCCTTTTTCATGGAAGTCCTTGTCGGCCTATATTGCTTTTCTGATTTGGATTCCTTGGCGTGCCTTTTTGCTGCAGAATAAGAAATATCACATATGTCAGAGCCACCGAAAATAAAATTGATTACCTTGGCATCTGAAGGTGGGGATCCTGCTCTCGTAGGGATCCTGTGATTATCCTGAGCTTGAGGATCCTGAACTCTATCGTGATTCTTCCCATGATCCTTCGTTTTTCCAAATAGTTCCTTTTTGTATCCTTTGTTGAGCAGGTGGCTGATCTCTTTCCTGAGAGCTATGCAATTTTCAGTTATATGACCAAAATCCTCATGGTATGCACACCACTTAGATTTATCCTTCCAGACATAAGGTTTATCATTCTTCTTTGGCCATCTCGCTCTATCTCCAAGATCCTGCATGGCACACAAGATACCAGTTGTATCTACAGAAAAATTATAATCAGTTATTTTAGGATATTCTTCATCATCCTCATCGATAGTGTTCACGCGATGATCCTCATTTCTGGTATATAGTTTGCTTCTGTTTAATCTGGATGAAGATGAATCTGATTTCCTATTGGGCCTATCATATGATGATTGAGTGTCCACCCTCTTCTGTATCATTGCATCTTCTTCCAGCCTGATAAATCTTTGAGCTCTATTTCTGACTTCGTCAAGATTCCTGCAAGGATTCATAACAAGATCTTCATAGAATGGGGAATCCCTTTTGATTCCCATCTTGAAGGCTTGTACAGCAGTTGCCAAATCCAAATTGGGTATATTCAAGGATTCTCTCCCGAATCTCCCTACAAAATCTCGAAGAGACTCATTAGCCCTTTGGACAACTCTGTATAAATCAGTTGTTAGTTTTTCAAACGTTCTACTGCAAGAGAATTGGTTATTAAATAAATTGACTAGATGAGCAAATGAAGTAATTGAGTAAGGCGGAACGTTTAACAGCCATTTTAATGTGGATCCTGTGAGAGTAGAGCCGAAACCCTTGCATAAACATGCTTCTTTAAGATCAGAAGGGACTGGAATGATCTCCATTCTCTCCCTGTATTGTGCAATATGCTCCTCAGGATCCGTTGTTCCATCATACAGCTTCATATTTGGTGTTTGAAATATCTTCGGTATCTCAGCATCACAAATAGGTGGTGCAAATCTCGAGATCCTATGGGCTGTCGAAGCAACTTCAGGAATTGGTTGTACAACTCCAGGGACACTCAATATCATATCCTTCAGCTTTTGTATTTCCCTGGCCATCATAGGGCTAACCCCAGGATCCTGAAAATTGTTAGTCCCAACAGTATTATTAGAAATATAATTACTATACATGTTACCACCGTCAAGAGTTCTATACGAGGATCCTGGATTAGATTGTTGACTCCTTGATGTAGAAACTCCTGTAGCATATATTGGATCCGGGATCCTCGCACTCCCTTGCATGGATACGAAGTCTCTTTGATGTTCCGTAATTGGAGGAGTGCCAAAATCAAGGATCCTGCTTCGGATAGGAGTAGTAACTTGAGTAACAGGAGTTTTGTCTCTTGCTTTCAAATTGTCCATATCCTTCCTCAGGATTTCATTGCTTCTCTCCATTCGTTGAAGCTGTTCCTTAACCTGCATGAACATAGACACAATATCCCGATTAGCAATTATCACGGGGTCCGGATCGAAAAGAATCCGCCCCCTGTAGAAGTGGATCCAGCCGCCGGTAGCCTAGTATAGACATTTGGTGGCTGTTGTTGAGATGATGTGAGAGGTGGAGCAGGAGGAAGAGTGGTTCTCGCAGATGATGATGTTGGCACATTGGATGATGTAGATCATCCTTGGCTCGACATTCTTAACAGAAATTTTTGAAAAAGATGACTCAACAAGGATTTTAATAAGAGTTTGATTAAGCAAAACACCACTTGCCCCACGGTGGGCGCCAAATTATTTTGGTCAAAAATTACACTAAGCAATTAAGTGATCAAATTTAGAAATGTGAGGTTGGGTGCTATAAATTACTTTCAAGATAATTACGCCTTTACACGATTATCTATATAAGTAAACGATAATTTTAAATAAAGATTTATGTTTCAAATCCTTAGATCCGTGGATCCTTGTTGAAAATATGTTTAACTGTGAAAACAAATGTTCGTAAATAGGATTATGCCAATAATCTAAGTAAAATACTATGTATTTTGAAGATAATACAAATTACACAATCAACAACTTAGTAACGTGCAAATTAAATGATGAAAATATGAAATGAATGCAATTGACACGAGGATATACGAGGAAAGCCCTTGATCAAGGTTGATCGCCGGCACAAAACCTCGGGAAGGATCAAATGATCATTGCCTTTGTTAATCTTATTAAAATAAAAGAAATCGATTACAAACTAAGAGCACAAGGATGATCGGCTACGTGACTTTTCTAAGTGTTCGTGAATGTGTTTGAGTGTAATTGAGAGCAGAGTGTAAGTGTTTTTACGGGTGTAAAAAATGATTAATCGTCCCCCTAATCGATCATCCAGGCCTCATTTAAATACTAGAAACATATAACAATATTTCCGAGATCTTAGGGATCCTCCGAGGAAAGGTTGTTGGTGCATTTTGTGTGTCAGTCAGTTGGTCAAACGTTTGTAATCGTTAAAGTCAATTAGTCCGCGTATGTATAATGTTTAGTGTGTATATGCGAGTCTGTAAACGAATAGTGAAATAGAGAATATACACAAATTAGTGTTTATGCGACACTAAGCAAGTGTCGCATATAGCGACACTTAGCTAGTGTCGCTATAGGGTTTGGACAGCCTATAAATAAGGAGTTATGTTTCAGTTTTAGGGCTGGTCGTTGGTCGTCAGAGAGATAGAGTGAGGCGTTTTTGTGTGAGAGAGAGAGAGGAGAAAAGCTTGTAACGTTTATACTCAATTGTGAATACAAAGAAAACGTTATAGAAGTGTTCGTGTGATTCATAAACGTTCATATATTCAATTAAACGGATTCCGCACGTTTGGTTGATTTCGATTCGACTAGATCAGAGATAAGGGAACCTACATGTGGTATCAGAGCCGTGAATCAAGGATTCGACGGTTTCGGATCGTGTTTTGAACGTTTTCGGTTGATTCGCGAAGGTATTAATCGATTATTATCAGTTTCTAGGTTATTTGTGTTGATTATATTGAGTTTTGGGTTGATTTTTGGTACAAATTCATTCGCCGTTCGTCAATTTTCGTTAGGGTTTCGAAAATTTCGATTTTTAGGGTTTTTGGAGCTGACAGCCGCATTTTTGCGTCACTCGTTGCATCACTTGATAGCGTCACTTACCTTCAAGCGTCACTTCGAGCGTCACTCAAGTGCGTCACTTCGTAAGTTTCAACTAGGGTTTTGCCGACACTCAAGTGCGTCACTTAGTGCGTCACTTACCCTCTAAGCGTCACTCTTTAGCGTCACTTACTCTCTAGCGTCACTTGTTGTGCGTCACTTCAAAGCGTCACTTGTGAATTTTAGCGACACTTACCTAGTGTCGCTCTAGATTCGGAAAAAAAAAAAGTTTTTTGGCGGGAAACTCCAGAAATTTTTTGCGTTTTTAAAATTTTTTCATAGGCTTAAAAGTGTTCAATTTTAGCTTAGAAAAAGTTTTATTTTACCCGGTCATTTTTGACGTTTTAGGACGAAATTTTGGCGGGAAAAACGCGAAAAATTTTGTAATTTCAAATTTTTTTAAGCTTAATTTTAGTGTCGGAAAAGTTTCTCATACTAGAAAAGTTTAAGAAATTTTCGAATTCAATTTTGGAGGGAAAATTCGAATATGGACTTTTTGACCCAAACCATGAGAGACCGGTTGAAGTCTTTATTTAATGAGGATTTTGATCGTTGGAAGACCATCTTTGAAGATTTGATTACGTTGTATGATCCAAATTTATGGATTTTCATTACTGAGCCATATGAACCTCCAACAATTGCAGAATATGAATTTTTCCCAGAGATACCTACAAGTGTAAAAACGGAAAGCCAAATGTCCGACACGGAAAGGAAAATGTTTAATTTGGAAAAGAAGACATTTGAAACAATACTGGCTTGTTTACCAAACGGAGTATCCTCACATTACAAAATAGAACCTACATCATTTCATTTGTGGGACTCTCTTAAATTTAGTTACGGAAGTAATACTTCGTTCAGTGTTATAAGTTATGAAGAAGGAATGAAAGAGGAATTGATAAAGAAAGAAGAAGAAATCAAGGCCCTTAAATCTCAGATACTTACAATGGAGAATGAACGCGAAGAAATACGATTAAAAATTATCGGAATTGAGAAGAAGGAAGAAGAGATTAAAAACCTTCAATCTCAACTGTTTAATATGGAAACTGAACGTGAAGCAATGCGATCAACAATTGTCAAATTGGAAGAACAGGTTAAATTATTTGAAGTTAAGCAAAAGTTGGTAACCAAACTTCAACAACCGATTGTTGTCAAGTTAATAGAAGATAAGGAGCTTGCATTAAAAACTATTGCAGATCTTCGCAAGCAAATTGATAATATCTCTCAATCACCCAGATCGCCAGTCAAGAATAAGAAGAAGATTTGCACTGATAAATCTTCCGAATTATTTCGTGCGAAAAAGATTTCTCAGTTTACAAATTATTCGTTGCCTAAGTTTGTTAAACCTGAAAGTCAATCTCAAGTTAGTATTGAGGAGATTTTTGAGGTAGAAGATATACCAGAAGAGTCTACCATTAAGGTTGAGAAAATAGCTGTCAAACCTGATTGTTTAAAATGCAAAGGAAAAGCTATAGTTGATAATGAATCTTTCTTAGTTAAAAATGTTAAAAGGGATTCTAAATCTACTAACTCAACCTCGGGAACATCTACTTCAACATGTACACCTAAGAGTGCATGTTCAAGAAATGTTCCTGCTAATAGACCTTCTGTGTATTGTCCTCCACCGAAACGCTTTGAGGGAACTCATTGGAATACATCTTTTGTGGAGCGTCGTTTTTGTTATCGTTGTGGTCAACAGGGCCATATTATTAGGGATTGTAGGTTACTATCCCTAGATAGGTTTGGTAGAGGGATGCCAAGAACTTCCTCTTTCAGGAATTCTTTTTCAAAACTTTTTTCAAGGCGTTGTTCGCATTCGCCTGTATCTAGTTGTGCATCAAATTCTCCAAAACCTACGGCTAGAGTAAACAAAGTTGTGCCTAGTAGACCTCAAGTTCAACAACACAACATTGTTGAAAACAAATTATCCGAACCTAAACAGGTTTGGAAATCAAAATCCACAAACAACACATCTTTGAAATCAACTGAGTTTTTAAAATATCATAAACTCATGGATGTGATGATTATGGATGATAATGGACAACCCAAGTTTATCAAGGCTTGGGTGTCCCATAAACTTTAATGTTTGATTGTTTGTGGTGATGCAGTCAGTTTCTTGTTAGCCAATATTTTTAGTGACTGCATGAATGTGGGTATTGTTGGAAGAATGATGACTGGATTGCTGAAATTTCTGAAGTTAAGGTGGTAAAAGTGCTAAAAGGCATTTGATTTGACTTGATATGTGATTTTGATATTTTTCTTTTAAATTTTATTATTATTGCAACAGCCATTCTTTGTACTTGTTAGTATCAAAGAAATGCAATGTTACGAAATATCTTAAATAAAAATTACAAAAATATGTTCAATGTTTAAGGGGAGTACATTTAAATTGAATTTCTGAAAAGAATTTGCTGTTCAGGGGGAGTAATTAAAATTCTGATTATTCGGATCAGAAATGTGAACAGCAAGATTCTTATTCATCAAAAAGATATCGGATTGTGTCTGTAAACAACATGGGAAATGATTGTACATCAGATGACATGCATAAAACGGGAAATTTTGAGGTTTATGTTTGATGTGTCAGTAGGTTTATCTGGCCTATTTTAAAATAGCTTTTATAAACATTAGCTTCATCATATGATGTACTGGTAGACATGTTACACACCGGTTTCTGGGTTCTTAAGAAGTAATTCTAATATGTGTCTATGATCTTGTGGTAAACACCATATGATGTACGACTAAATGTCTTAATTCCTTAACATAGCATGACATATTTCTATACCTGAAGTTTATTTGAAATCATTTGGGGGTCTATACTGATTGTTTCCTTTGTTGTACGTAAGTACAGACCTGGTCTCAATTAGTATATGCTTAAAAGTTAAGCAAACGCAAGTCAATGAACTTGAAAAAGTCTTAAATCATAAGATACCTAACAAGGTCACCAAAATGGTTTGACCAAGTTTGGTTTTGCTTAAACCTGAATCAAGTTATGTCGCTCTGTTGTACGTAAGTACAGACCTGTCACCGCTGACTTGATTCTTAAAAATGATATTCTTATATTCTATCTGGATTTGGAAGTTTTGCTCATGTCTGGGTTACAGGGGTATGTCATAGGTGGGGACCATGGATAGATATTCATACTAACAATAAAAGGTTAACTCACAGACCCGGATGTAACATGTTTAAGTGGACAAACAATACCAGTAATCGTTTTGAAATAATTTTTATAAAAGGTACTTGAAATATGCTAAGTAAATTTAAAGTGGACAAATATACTGATAATTGAAATAACACTTACTATTTCCTAATAATTGTATGTTGGCCTGATATGATCTCAAAGCAGACGTAAAATAATCCTATTCCCAAATTTGTTTCAATCTTTGTTCTTTACTTTTCAATTATAAAGAAAATACAAAAAGATTTTATTTCTATATTATTTTCTTCAAATATCACATATCTTGTTAAAGTCAAATATTGAAGATGTAAAGGATGTCAGTTATTCTCCAAAGACTGTGAAGATAAATTCTATTGGAGAAGCTGCTGATGATTGAGAGATGGTCACATAGTTTGAAGATCTTACTGTATGATGAATTTGTGTTAGTCACATGAATTTGGACATCAAGATTTCTTTGAAGACCATGCTATCTCAATGGGGTAGATTCTTATTGTTGCTGACATGAAAGAGTTTGTTGATGAAGACTAATTGAAGACTTATTTGACCAAGCTGCTGACATGGGGGAGTTTGTTGGTGCATTTTGTGTGTCAGTCAGTTGGTCAAACGTTTGTAATCGTTAAAGTCAATTAGTCCGCGTATGTATAATGTTTAATGTTTATATGCGAGTCTGTAAACGAATAGTGAAATAGAGAATATACACAAATTAGTGTTTATGCAACACTAAGCAAGTGTCGCATATAGCGACACTTAGCTAGTGTCGCTATAGGGTTTGGACAGCCTATAAATAAGGAGTTATGTTTCAGTTTTAGGGCTGGTCGTTGGTCGTCAGAGAGATAGAGTGAGGCGTTTTTGTGTGTGTGAGAGAGAGGAGAAAAGCTTGTAACATTTATACTCAATTGTGAATACAAAGAAAACGTTATAGAAGTGTTCGTGTGATTCATAAACGTTCATATATTCAATTAAACGGATTCCGCACGTTTGGTTGATTTCGATTCGACTAGATCAGAGATAAGGGAACCTACAAAGGTGAAGACTCCCAACGTCTCTTTTGACTTCATTTTACACGTGCAGTGGACTTCGTCTTCATAAAATCGTAACAAGACCTTGTCATAATATCCGGAGCATATCTCAGATGACGCGTTCCTCTCATGACCTGGTCAATACTCAAGGAAAACAAACGTATTATACAGTACATGATCCTGAACCTATATAGATCCAGGATCCTGAGTTATGCATATTCCATAATAAATATAGGATCCTTGCTTAGCTATCTCATTTGTCCATGATCCTGCATAATTACGTTAGATAAATATATCATGAATAGGATCCTGCAGAATAAATAATAAGGATGCTTCAAGAATTACTAACTATAACTGTGATCCTGAAAGCAGAGTCATAAAATATCATTATCCTGGAATATGAATATAAAACATAAATACTTTTCATACCTGTGTGACGATACTATGGTGATAATAAGGATCCTGCAGTATTAGTCAAAAATCTGTCCACAACTCAAAAGAGTCAATAATTGGCTCGTAAGAGTCAAAGTCATTTACGAGTCGGGGTTTGAGTTGCCTCATTTTTTGAATTTCCGAGTCGACTCGTAAGAGTCGACTCGTGAATTGTAAGAGTTTCACAACTATGCTATGTATATTCATCACCTTTCAAAATTTACACCATTTTTTTTTTTTTTGCATTCCTTCTACATGCACCTTCCAAATTTTACACCATTTAACTTACGGACCACGATTTTGTATTATGAACCATGATTTTTTAGCTTTTAAAGAATTAAGTTCAAATTGTTTTTTATTTTTTTGGTAAAAAAAAACTGAATATTTCCATTAAGGCATTAATTATCTGTTTCGTATCTTTAATTAGTCTTTAACCATATATATGGTCAAAGGACCTACTACTTGCCTATTTGGCATTTGCACACCCATTTTATTATTTATTAGACTCGATCCCTATTACATTTTGTTTGTAGTTCGCTGCTGGCATTATTTGCATTTAGTTGTATTGGGTTTTAATAGGGTAGTGATACATATCACTAATTTTTTGAATAAAAAAATTATTGTGTATAGTGTATATATATATCATCTCTCATTTTAAAATATTTCTTTACAGTATTACACTTATTTAATTGAAATGTTTAGTCCCAATGTTTAGCTACTACTACGGAGTACTTCTGAAGTCTGAACTACGTCAATCAATCAATCAACTTTATGTGGTTTCCACGGTTCATGGGTTCCGAACCGTGGTTTACATATATACAACCACGATTATAATTTAGAACCGTGGTGTAGGTTGTTGAATTACCTAGGTCGGTTAGGTTATTCAATTTTCAATGCATTACTTAAATTAAAGTAATTAATATAATTAAAAATTAATTATTAGTTAATTAATATATTGTCATTATATTACTCCGTATATTATAAATACATACACATCCTCTCAACTCTTTTCATCTAAACCCTAAATATGATAATCAAGTTCCCTTTTCGTCGTGATCATATTCACAACACAATTAGTAATAACACTCCGTCGCCACCGCGATTTCTCTGTTTAAATCTCCCTCACAACCGCGATTTCCCTGTTTAATATGGGGGGTCCGGTTTTATTCAGTCCCACGACTGAATAAGGGTTTTGTACATAATGATGGCCGTTAAGGCGATAACAGTTTTGGGATATATTCCCATATAGCATACGTAATGTGTTTTCAGTAAACTTCTCCCCGATTAAGAGATGTACGTATTCCCCAAAGAAGAACTATAAATGAAGATGAATGATGCATGCACACGTTTATGCAAACTTTTTAGTACATACATATATATATATATATATATATATATATATATATATTAACTACAACAACCAAGGACCGATATCTTCAGTGGCAGGAAGGGGCACTTTTATGAGTTGCTGTAGAGTAGTATGTTTTCATTGTTATCTAATACTAGAGGTTATTAAGATGTTGTGTTGATCTTGGTTTAATTATGTAGGCTTGGTGTAACACCCCCAAAATCACCGTTCAGCTGAAGCAAGCTTTGGGGTGCTACTAATCAAATATCACAGCACAAAAGTATAGCAAACGACTTCTAAATGAGACGTTCGTAATAATTAGTTACATACCATTACGAAATAGGGTTTGAAAACATACTGTTTTCGTTACAAAATGAGGTTCCCTAGGGTCCACGCGTATAGCGGGAGATTCTATTACATAATCATAATAAATACAAAAGATGATGCTAAGAATCTCCGTTAAATGCAATTGTAGAAATCATGCGACTCTAGCTAGTACTCGGAAGGGATCCTACTCCGTATGTGTACCTGAGATATAAGCTAAAACAGGTCAACACGAAGGTTGGTGAATCTCACAGGTTTATAAATAGTATTGGTATATGAACACAAGATTTCGTCAGTAAGGCCCGCAGGCGTAAATCAAGTATTTGCAATCCAGCAAATGTAAATAAATAAGTTTTACCGTTGCCATGAGGCTCATAATCGAAGCTTAACCCGTAAGTAGTAATTTGCCCCCGAGACATGCTCGAACCTGAGCAAGCTGAGTAACGAATGATAGTCGCCCGTTTATACAGTACAGTTCGTGGTAGCGCTACTACCCCGGGCGGGGAGGGTCATTTCCCTAATGGATCCATTAACTAGTGTTCGCGCTTAAGTCCATAACTAACGATATATGATGGAGGGACTTCCCCAAATAAATGGTGAGAAAACTCATGCAATTCCGTTTGGTAAATATGTAGTTCAGTACTTGTGTTCATAAAAGCAAGCAATATATCTCACCCCAATAGTAAAACAGTAAAAAGTGGGGCTGTAAGACTCACCTGAGCCTTTAGAGTTTATAACAATAAACTGGAATTGATTAGCCGAGTATTGAAGTCCAAAGACTTGTAGCCTGAGGGTGTCCACGACACGCGATGGTTATAAGTATGCGAAGGTATCTATCAAGACTACCTTGTAGTTGTTCGTTCAACTTATAATGTCCAAATTACTACGATTCGGTTACTTGTTCGATTGTTTGAAATTATGTGTACGGCCCGTTGGTGATTGTTTGTAATAAAAATCTCATTATTATAATTTTGGTCTCGAAACGTTATACTTGAATAGTGTGTTTCAACGTGTTATAGAAGTCGTATCGCACGAGTATTTGAAATTGTGCAAGTTCAACACTTGGTGAGAAACGCGCTTACGGAATCTAAGTACGGGGGTCCGGGGGCAGCGCCCCTGGTAGCGGGGTCCAAGGGGCGGCAGCCCCTGGCGGGGTCCAAGGGGCAGAGCCCCTGACCTTGAATTTGGGTGAAATCGGGTGATAAAATTTTAGGTCTCGACACTTGGTAAAATTTGTGTTTTCTGACTCATGCGACACTGGGCTAGTGTCGCTACATGCGACACTAGTGATTTATGCGACACAAAGGTTTCTGCGACATTACGAATCCTGCGACACTACGGCTAGTGTCGCACCATGCGACCTTAAGAATTTATGCGACACTACGACTAGTGTCGCATCATGCAACATTAACAGATTATGCGACACTAACGCTTGTGTCGCTATATGCGACACTAGGAACTTATGCGACACTATTACTAGTGTCGCACTGTGCGACACTAGGGTGATTCATGCGACACTAAGCCTAGTGTCGCAGATGGCCTGGAGCCTCTGCGACACTACGGGCTGTTGGCCGGAATTTTCGCCAAAAAGGTGTTTTCCGGCCACCGTTCGACCTGAAACTTTTACCCAACCCATATTTGGACATTTTAAGCTCAAAGAAACAACTAGAACTCAAAAATACTCGAAATCGAAAGGTTTCGGGATTTTGTCGGAAACTTACAACGCGATGAATCGGGATTCCGGAAAGATAGAAGTGTAGATCCTTGCGAGATGCTTCTTTTTCTCCAAATGAGCGTGGTGATTTGAGGTGTTTTTATGGTGTTATTTTGTGGTGGAAGGTGGTGGTAGAAATGGTGGTGGTGTTGTTGTGGAGAGAAAAGGGGAGAAGAAAGAGAAGAAGAAAGAGTAAAGTGAGGGTGGGGAGGTGATGACCTCACCCTTTAGGCAGATTTTTGGGTGGGGATCCACCCATGTGTGGGTCTTCACTTTTAGCTCCGTGCATTCGCGCTCCGCGCGGTGTTCGTTTCCCCGATCGTTAATCGTTAAATAATTATTTTAATTATTTTAAAGTGTAAGTTTTTAAAGGAGACAGAGGTTAATTAAATAAACTTTTCAAGTATTTTTACCATTTATTTAATAGTCCAATTGGTCTCGTTTGTTACGCGTTTTATGTCTAAGTCGCGTAGACTCTTATAATATGATACGAAGTGAACTCGAAATATTATCAAAATAATATTTTTTGGTATGTTATTGTCAATATATAATTTTTATATTAATCAATAAAATTAATCACCAACGTCCGTATTTTACTTGAACCGAAATACATTCGATTTAGTTTGCGTACGATTTACACAAATCGCATTTTTGTATATATATTCAACAATATATAATTTGATACATCAATTAGCCTAACACAGAACTAATTACATGTATTAACAGAGAATTAGGCACTAATTTCTAGTCCTAATTTGGCGGGTGTTACATTCTCCCCCTGTTAGGAGAATTTCGTCCCGAAATTTAACTCAACGTAGCATTTGATGTGGGGTCAGTGAATAACTGAGGATACTTGAGTCGCATTTGGTCTTCCCGTTCCCAAGTGAACTCCGGACCGCGTCGCGAATTCCACTTGACCTTAACGATGGGAATACGACTTTGTTTAAGCTGTTTGACCTCGCGGTCCATGATCTCTATGGGTTCCTCAACGAAATGAAGTTTATCATCGATTTGTATTTCATCGAGTGGTATAATTAGTGTCTCATCAGACAGACATTTCTTTAAGTTAGAAATGTGAAAGGTAGGATGTACGCCACTAAGTTCGGTAGGTAGCTGCAATCGATACGCCACTGGACCGATTCTCTCGAGAATTTCAAACGGTCCAATGTACCTAGGGTTTAGTTTGCCTCGTTTTCCGAATCGAATGACACCCTTCCATGGTGCCACTTTGAGGAGTACCTTGTCCCCAACCTGGAACTCAAGGTGTTTGCGTCTCACGTCAGCGTAACTCTTCTGACGATCACGTGCAGCTTTCAGTCGGTTTTGGATACCAACGATCTTCTCGGTGGTTTCGTGAATGATTTCTGGACCAGTGAGTTGGGTATCTCCCATCTCAGTCCAGCAGATAGGTGATCGACACTTACGTCCGTAAAGTGCCTCGAAAGGTGCAGCCTTAATGCTGGTATGGTAGCTGTTATTGTATGAGAACTCACACAGTGGTAGGTGGTTTTCCCAAGAATTACCGAAGTCAATTACGCATGCACGTAACATATCCTCCAGTGTTTGAATAGTTCGTTCGCTCTGGCCATCAGTTTGCGGGTGGTAAGCGGTACTCATATCTAAACGAGTACCAAGGGATTTTTGTAATGATTGCCAGAAGTTGGAAGTAAAGCGACTATCCCTATCCGAGATGATCGAGATAGGTACACCGTGTCGTGAAACGATTTCCTTGATGTAGATGCGAGCCAGACGCTCCATCTTGTCAGTTTCTTTGATGGCGAGGAAATGGGCAGATTTCGTGAGGCGGTCCACAATCACCCAAATGGTGTCGCAACCGTTTGAAGTTTTTGGCAGTTTGGTAATAAAGTCCATGGAAATTTGTTCCCATTTCCATTGAGGGATTTCAGGTTGTTGGAGCAATCCCGAAGGCCTTTGGTGTTCGGCCTTGACCTTGGAACAAGTTAAGCATTTACTGACGTACAAGGCGATGTCAATTTTCATGTTAGGCCACCAATACAACCCTTTGATGTCGTGATACATCTTGTCAGAACCAGGATGTATAGAGTATCGAGATTTGTGAGCTTCAGCCATCACCAAATCTCGCAAGTTTCCGAATTTGGGTAGCCATACCCGGTTGGAGAAGTACCGAGTTTCGTCAGGTTTGATTTCGAATTGTTTATCCATGCCCCGCAAGGCTTCGTGGATGATGTTTTCAGGTTTGAGTGCTTCGATTTGAGCGGCAATAACTTGGGCGAGGAGGTCGTTATGGATGGTAATACTGAGTGCTCGGACTCGGAGGGGTTTTACTCGTTCTTTTCGGCTCAAGGCATCGGCAACCACGTTCGCCTTGCCTGGGTGGTATTTGATTTCGCAGTCGTAGTCACTAAGCAATTCGACCCAACGACGTTGCCTCATGTTTAGATCTTTCTGATCAAATATGTGTTGGAGGCTTTTGTGATCGGTAAAGATAGTACTTTTCGTACCATAGAGGTAATGTCTCCAGATTTTCAACGCGAATACCACGGCACCTAATTCTAGATCGTGCGTCGTATAGTTTTTCTCATGAATTTTCAGTTGTCGCGAGGCGTAGGCAATGACTTTTTCCCGTTGCATTAGCACGCAACCCAGTCCTTGGTGGGAAGCATCGCAGTAAACCACGAAGTCATCAGTGCCTTCGGGTAGGGACAAGATTGGTGCACTGCAAAGTTTGTGTTTCAGTAGTTGGAAGGCTGACTCTTGTTTGTCGGTCCAATCGAATTTCTTATCTTTCTGAGTCAGTGTCGTGAGAGGAACAGCTATTTTGGAAAAGTTCTCAATGAATCGACGGTAATACCCAGCGAGACCTAAGAATTGTCTCACTTCGGTTGGGGTGGTCGGTGACTCCCAGCCCTTGATTGCTTCAATCTTGGCGGGATCAACATGGATTCCCTGGCTGTCAATGACGTGCCCAAGGAATTGAACGGTTTGGATCCAGAACTCACACTTAGAGAATTTGGCATATAACTCCTCATGTTTAAGAAGTTCCAGAACGGTTTTCAGATGCTGAGCATGCTCCTGCTCGTTGCGTGAGTAGATCAGGATGTCGTCAATGAACACAATGACGAACTTGTCCAGATATGGTTTGCACACCCGATTCATAAGGTCCATGAATACTGCCGGTGCGTTGGTTAAGCCGAATGGCATCACTTGGAATTCATAATGCCCATATCGTGTTCGAAAAGCTGTTTTTGGGATATCGTCGTCACGAACACGGAGTTGATGATAACCTGACCGTAGGTCAATTTTTGAGTAAACACTCGATCCTTGCAGTTGATCGAATAGGTCATCGATTCGAGGGAGTGGATACCGATTCTTTATGGTCAGCTTATTCAGCTCTCGGTAATCGATACACATGCGGAATGATCCATCTTTCTTTTTCACGAATAAGACTGGAGCTCCCCAAGGCGAGGAACTTGGTCGGATGAATCCTCTATCCAGGAGTTCCTGTATTTGGTTAGACAACTCCTGCATTTCGGAGGGTGCTAAACGATACGGAGCTCGTGCTACGGGTGCAGCCCCCGACACAAGTTCGATTTGGAATTCGATTTGTCTAGGTGGCGGGAGTCCGGGCAAGTCCTCAGGAAAGACTTCCGGGAAATCCCGCACGATCGGCACATCCTCAAGTCGTTTCTCCTCTGGCTTCTTCTCGGTGACATGTGCGAGGATGGCTTGATATCCCTTTCGTAAGTATTTTCTAGTTTTCATGCACGATACGATATTCAGTTTCTGTTTACCGGTCTCCCCTTGTATAACTAAGGTTCCACCGGAGACGAGAGGTATACGAACGAGTTTGTCAAAACAGACGATTTCAGCTCGGTGCATGGATAGCCAATCCATACCGATAATAATGTCAAAACTGCCGATCTCTACCGGTATTAAATCAATGGAAAAGAGTTCGTTTGAGAGGTTTAGCGTACAACCACGTATAATGCTATCAGTCTCAATTAGATTGCCGTTAGCTAGCTCTACGATGTACTTAGTATCTAGGGCAGTAGGAGTGGTGTCAAGCAGAGGGCTAAATTTCTCAGAAATGAAGCTTCTATCAGCGCCGGTATCGAATAATATCGAAACAGTAAGGTTGTTGAGAAGAAAAGTACCTGTTACCACGTTCGGGTCTTGTCTGGCTTCCCCAGCCTTGATAACGAATGCTCTGCCGCGAGCAGGGTTGTTGTTTTTCAGCTTAGGGCAATTAATCTTGAAATGCCCAGAATTTCCGCACCCAAAGCAGGTCTTTGGCGCGTTGGAATCAGGGGTAGGAATGTTGGTCCGGCAATCCTTGGCGAGGTGCCCGAACCGTTTGCATTTGGAACATGGGCAAGAACCGTCATGATGGCGGTTGCATTTGGGACAGTAGGGCTTGTTCCCAATATACCTTTTCCCTTCTGCAGATCCCGATGAATAAGCCTTAACAGACTCAGGCTTCTTGTTGGTGGTTTGATTTGATGAGTTGGGATTTCCGTCCCACTTGCGTTTATTGTTTGTTGTTGGGGTTGAAGTTGTGCCACGGCGGACAGAGTTGGCCGTTAGTTCGTGTGCCATGCGAATGGCACTCTGAATAGTACCCGGTTTGGATGAAGTCACCAGGTCTTGAAGTCTGCCGGGGAGTCCATCTACGTATTTCTCGATCCTCTTATACTCAGGGTCGACCATGGATGGGCACAGAAGTGCCAGTTGGTGAAAACGGTTGGTATAACCCGTGATGTCATCTCCCTGCATTTTGTGGTTCCAGAACTCTACTTCTAGCTGTTTCAATTCATCTCTGGGGCAGTACTCGCCCCTCAACATCAGCTTTAACTCCTCCCATGCAAGTTTGTAAGCGTTTGCAATACCCACTGTCTGGGCATAGGTGTTCCACCAAGTGAGAGCGATGTCAGAAAACGTACTGGCGGAGAACTTGACCTTGTCTCCCTCTGTGCAGTTGCAAATAAGGAATACAGATTCGATTTTCTCGATCCAGCGTACTAGACCGATTGCTCCTTCGGTACCTGCAAAGCTCAAAGGTTTGCAGTTCTGAAAGTCTTTGTAAGAGCAGGGTTTGGGTTGTGGAGCATTGGTAGCTGTATCTTCGCTACTAGGAGTAGGTGCGCGGGTAGCCAACGCTTGAGCCACACTGCGGGCAATCAGATCCGCTATTTCGGTTTCGCTGAGGGTGACCTGGCGTCGTGGAGGCATGATGCTTAACAAGAAGAACAAGAAAGGAGAAATAAGAGATTTGTACGAATTTATGATATGTCTCATGTGTATATGATAGAATATACGATAACAGTGTGACGGATCTTTCATGGGGTTATAGTTTCGTTGCTTGTTACATTCGTGTGAGCGGTTGTTGTGGTTGCCTCTACCGTAGAAGATAAGGCTTCGATTTTTGTTTCCTATTTTGGTAGGTGCAGCGGTAGGAAGGTATGCCATTTGAGACAAAGCCTTAGAAAGATTGGGCCTATATTCATATAATACATATATAATATAGCCTAAGATATTTAGTGAGAACGAGGCCTATCTATGTATATATAATTATATACCACATAATAGTCTAATGTGTGTCTAGCACAAACAAGTAAAAGTCACGGTTCTCTCGAGGTCAGAGTCAACTAGTGTATCCTGTTCAGTCATGATTCCTTTCAGATTTCACATCATACTCCCTTAATTGTACATAGTTGATCAGGCTATGTTAAATTAAACCAGTACCATGCAATCACTGAACCTAATCATACTTAATAAGGAATACTGCCTAATGGTCATAGTCTAGGCCCACTAAATGCAACCTAGTTCACTATAACCTTAGGCTCTGATACCAATCTGTAACACCCCCAAAATCACCGTTCAGCGGAAGCAAGCTTTGGGGTGCTACTAATCAAATATCACAGCACAAAAGTATAGCAAACGACTTCTAAATGAGACGTTCGTAATAATTAGTTACATACCATTACGAAATAGGGTTTGAAAACATACTGTTTTCGTTACAAAATGAGGTTCCCTAGGGTCCACGCGTATAGCGGGAGATTCTATTACATAATCATAATAAATACAAAAGATGATGCTAAGAATCTCCGTTAAATGCAATTGTAGAAATCATGCGACTCTAGCTAGTACTCGGAAGGGATCCTACTCCGTATGTGTACCTGAGATATAAGCTAAAACAGGTCAACACGAAGGTTGGTGAATCTCACAGGTTTATAAATAGTATTGGTATATGAACACAAGATTTCGTCAGTAAGGCCCGCAGGCGTAAATCAAGTATTTGCAATCCAGCAAATGTAAATAAATAAGTTTTACCGTTGCCATGAGGCTCATAATCGAAGCTTAACCCGTAAGTAGTAATTTGCCCCCGAGACATGCTCGAACCTGAGCAAGCTGAGTAACGAATGATAGTCGCCCGTTTATACAGTACAGTTCGTGGTAGCGCTACTACCCCGGGCGGGGAGGGTCATTTCCCTAATGGATCCATTAACTAGTGTTCGCGCTTAAGTCCATAACTAACGATATATGATGGAGGGACTTCCCCAAATAAATGGTGAGAAAACTCATGCAATTCCGTTTGGTAAATATGTAGTTCAGTACTTGTGTTCATAAAAGCAAGCAATATATCTCACCCCAATAGTAAAACAGTAAAAAGTGGGGCTGTAAGACTCACCTGAGCCTTTAGAGTTTATAACAATAAACTGGAATTGATTAGCCGAGTATTGAAGTCCAAAGACTTGTAGCCTGAGGGTGTCCACGACACGCGATGGTTATAAGTATGCGAAGGTATCTATCAAGACTACCTTGTAGTTGTTCGTTCAACTTATAATGTCCAAATTACTACGATTCGGTTACTTGTTCGATTGTTTGAAATTATGTGTACGGCCCGTTGGTGATTGTTTGTAATAAAAATCTCATTATTATAATTTTGGTCTCGAAACGTTATACTTGAATAGTGTGTTTCAACGTGTTATAGAAGTCGTATCGCACGAGTATTTGAAATTGTGCAAGTTCAACACTTGGTGAGAAACGCGCTTACGGAATCTAAGTACGGGGGTCCGGGGGCAGCGCCCCTGGTAGCGGGGTCCAAGGGGCGGCAGCCCCTGGCGGGGTCCAAGGGGCAGAGCCCCTGACCTTGAATTTGGGTGAAATCGGGTGATAAAATTTTAGGTCTCGACACTTGGTAAAATTTGTGTTTTCTGACTCATGCGACACTGGGCTAGTGTCGCTACATGCGACACTAGTGATTTATGCGACACAAAGGTTTCTGCGACATTACGAATCCTGCGACACTACGGCTAGTGTCGCACCATGCGACCTTAAGAATTTATGCGACACTACGACTAGTGTCGCATCATGCAACATTAACAGATTATGCGACACTAACGCTTGTGTCGCTATATGCGACACTAGGAACTTATGCGACACTATTACTAGTGTCGCACTGTGCGACACTAGGGTGATTCATGCGACACTAAGCCTAGTGTCGCAGATGGCCTGGAGCCTCTGCGACACTACGGGCTGTTGGCCGGAATTTTCGCCAAAAAGGTGTTTTCCGGCCACCGTTCGACCTGAAACTTTTACCCAACCCATATTTGGACATTTTAAGCTCAAAGAAACAACTAGAACTCAAAAATACTCGAAATCGAAAGGTTTCGGGATTTTGTCGGAAACTTACAACGCGATGAATCGGGATTCCGGAAAGATAGAAGTGTAGATCCTTGCGAGATGCTTCTTTTTCTCCAAATGAGCGTGGTGATTTGAGGTGTTTTTATGGTGTTATTTTGTGGTGGAAGGTGGTGGTAGAAATGGTGGTGGTGTTGTTGTGGAGAGAAAAGGGGAGAAGAAAGAGAAGAAGAAAGAGTAAAGTGAGGGTGGGGAGGTGATGACCTCACCCTTTAGGCAGATTTTTGGGTGGGGATCCACCCATGTGTGGGTCTTCACTTTTAGCTCCGTGCATTCGCGCTCCGCGCGGTGTTCGTTTCCCCGATCGTTAATCGTTAAATAATTATTTTAATTATTTTAAAGTGTAAGTTTTTAAAGGAGACAGAGGTTAATTAAATAAACTTTTCAAGTATTTTTACCATTTATTTAATAGTCCAATTGGTCTCGTTTGTTACGCGTTTTATGTCTAAGTCGCGTAGACTCTTATAATATGATACGAAGTGAACTCGAAATATTATCAAAATAATATTTTTTGGTATGTTATTGTCAATATATAATTTTTATATTAATCAATAAAATTAATCACCAACGTCCGTATTTTACTTGAACCGAAATACATTCGATTTAGTTTGCGTACGATTTACACAAATCGCATTTTTGTATATATATTCAACAATATATAATTTGATACATCAATTAGCCTAACACAGAACTAATTACATGTATTAACAGAGAATTAGGCACTAATTTCTAGTCCTAATTTGGCGGGTGTTACACTTGGGATCTATTGTACCTTGTTTTCTTTTTGGTGGATCTTAGTTTTGTAGGCTTAGGGTCTGTTGTGTGGATCTTGGTTAAGATGTTGAAGAAGTTGAGAAAGATGATTAAATATTATTTTATATTGCTTTAGCACATATAATTGTATTAATTGTTAATAATGATTAAAGTTTTATAGCGTATAATTCACTTAAAAACCCTTCATCTATATATATTTAAAATAAATTTGAGGTTATAATTCTGAATTTATTGATTGTTGTTATATATAATATATGATAAAACGAAAAGGTTATTTTATTGTTTTTCCTTATGAGATGGTATTTCACTATTTCCACCACCAGTTTTGATTGATCTACCATGAATGTGCATTACAAGTATATAATGCATGAACGTTATTTTTGTGTTCTATTAACTATCAACCTAGCTTTCAGAATTCAGAGTATGATAGATTGATACTATGATAACTCAATTAGAGAAAAGGTTTGCCTACGGTTCATTTTAAAGGAACCGTGGTCTGTTTGGTTACCAAACTGTTGACAGTTGTTAGAACACAATGTTCTAACATTTTGTGACAATAGTTTGGATAAAAACATTTAGCTAGTTTGATTAGTTTACATTGTGAATATATTACGACAATGTAATTCAAAAATGTAATTCACGTAGGATGTGTGCGACAATGTAATTCTCGCATGTTTCATTAGTGAGTATGTATATATAAATACATACTAGACGTGAGTTTGAGTGTGTGAGTTTTGGAAAATACTTTCATTGTATTCATTTTAGAGAGAGAAATTCTTGAGGGCATTGGTGTATACTTACAAGCTAATCGATAACAAGTTCTGTTCATTCATTCAATACTCATTCAAATCACTTGTTCTTGTTTATCGATTAACTAATTCCGCAAGTTAATTGAAATTCTGAATCGTGTATCGATCCGGCGAGCTTTCAATTGGTATCAGAGCGGGACACAATAATTCGGAAGAGTTACAACAAGTTTTTCGATCGAGTTTTGTGAAGAACTAACGTCAATGCGTCGACATTTCGAATAAACTTCAGATCGAATTTCGATTGAGTGAGTGCATCTTTCAACTGAATTTCGATTCATTCTGTATATACACATATTCGTAATCACTTTACAAAGATTAAATCATCATTTTGTTGAATTAATTTGAAGTTTCGAAAAGTTACGAAATATTTTGGCATTGTTTCGGATCAAGTTTTTGGTGTACGATCAAGGTTTTCACCTAGACTTTGATTATTCTAGTGTGTACGAAGGTTTAGAAGCAAGTTTGATCGATTAATTTGCAAAAATACGTATCGAAACTACTTCAATATTTCGATCGCATTACGAAAGTTTACGGATCTTGTACGGACGTTGTACAGATATCTCCATTTGCAATCGTTTTCAAAATTAATTCTTCGATTAGACCGCATAAATCATTCCGAGCAACCTAGAATTATTTCCGATCAAGTTGGAGGTGTTTCTTCATCATTTTTGATTGCTATCCGATCAGATTCAAGGTTTGCGTGAATTACGTGATCTGTACAGTGCGACAATTCTTGATGAGTAGTGCGAGAATAGTGGTGCGAGAATTGAAATTTTTGTCATAGTTGATTGTTTGCGAAGTTTGGATTATCGCAACAAAATTTTTTGACATAAGTCCAGATTCTCGCAAAGTGTTATGCATGTTTCACATTCTCGCAAGATGCAAGTATAAACTTTCATATTATTGAGTGAGATTCAGGCTTTCACATGGAAGTATAAAAGTTGCAAGTTTATTGTCGGACTGTCGAAGGAAAAGAAAGTTTAAAAATAAGCAGGTGTTTGTTTTCTTGTTTAGGTTAAGTTGGTGAAGAAAAAGTTCAAAAATTTAAAAAGGGGTGAACTCAGGTCAACAAAAGTGTCAAAGAAAGACAAAATCTTGTGATTGTATCTTGTGCTACAAAGATTGTACAAGGGTCAAAGGGTTCAAGATTCAAAAAGAAGGGTTCAAATAAAAGAACTAGGTCAAGCAAAAGGTTAAAGTGCAAAAGGTTCAAAGTATTAATTTTTGCATAAAGAGGATTGTACATTGTGCTTCAACAGCGGTACCAGGACTATTTTTTTTGGAAAAAGTCACAAATCAAAATGAAGTTTTTGACTGGGAATATGAAAACAAACTTTCAAATGTTATTCTATCAAGATTTTGATCGATGGCAGCGTATATTTGAAGATTTGATTTTCTTGAAAAATCCAAATTTATGGGTTTTTATTACTGAGACTTATGAGGAAAGTGATATGGACAAGGAATTGTTCAAATTAATTTTGGCATGTTTACCAACTGCTGAAGTTCAGTGGTACAAAAATATGAGAACATCATTTGATTTGTGGGATGCTCTTTTACAAGCTTGGAAAAGAAATGATAAATCAAAAAGATTTGATGAAGAAGTTAAGGAGGAATTGGTAAAGAAAGAAGATGAAATAAAAGTTCTTCACTCTCAAAAACTCATTATGGAGAATGAACGTGACGAAATGTGCTCAAAGATTGTCAAAATGGAAGAACAGATTCTAAAACTTCAGAGTTAACAAACGGAGCTAATCAAGCTACAAGAAGATCATAGTCTTGCTTTAAAGACTATTCAAGATCTTCGTGGTCAACTCTCTCAAAAATCTCACTCTGTAAAACAAGCTGAAAATGTTGTACAACCTGCAAAGGTTGTGAAAAAGATTTACACATGTAAATCTTCGTGTGAGAAAAAAAATTCTCAGTTTACTAATTATTCTTTGCAAAAGAATAAAAAGTATTCTAAGAAATCTCAATCAACTAGAACATTCGTTCATAAAAATGTTGATTGTTGGGATTCTGTAAAGGTCAAGTATGTCAACAAATCGGTTTCAGGACATCAAAAGAAGGCAAAAAGAACTTCTTCAGCACCGATACAACCTTTTTCAGAATTAAGACAAACACAATCTTGTGCATACACACGGGCACAGATGTTTGCATTAGCACCATCACGATATAATCGTAAGGTGTTTAAGCAATCAAAAGATTTTGTTCCTTTCTCCCAAAGGCGAACTCCTTCACAATCGATTCCACGTCAACAATTTAGATATGAAACACCGTGTTTCTTATCTAGATGGAATTCGATTTCCTTGGATTATGTAGACACAACTTATCGATGGCTGTCAGGGCTATCTAAGCCTGTTGGAACTATGCTCAGGTGGGTTCCTAAAGTTGCTGCTACTTGATTGATACAAGACCAAGGAAGATAAAATCTACTGTTCAGGGGGAGTTATGAAAAATTAACTATTGTCAAGGGGGAGTTTGTTAGAACACAATGTTCTAACATTTTGTGACAATAGTTTGGATAAAAACATTTAGCTAGTTTGATTAGTTTACATTGTGAATATATTACGGCAATGTAATTCAAAAATGTAATTCACGTAGGATGTGTGCGACAATGTAATTCTCGCATGTTTCATTAGTGAGTATGTATATATAAATACATACTAGACGTGAGTTTGAGTGTGTGAGTTTTGGAAAATACTTTCATTGTATTCATTTTAGAGAGAGAAATTCTTGAGGGCATTGGTGTATACTTACAAGCTAATCGATAACAAGTTCTGTTCATTCATTCAATACTCATTCAAATCACTTGTTCTTGTTTATCGATTAACTAATTCCGCAAGTTAATTGAAATTCTGAATCGTGTATCGATCCGGCGAGCTTTCAACAGTTACATTTTTTATTTGTGGAAAAAAATAGGAATGAAAGTAGGGAAGTAGATAACGTGACAGTTAATGATTTTATTTTTGAATTAATTTATTTAATAAAAATGACCTTATAAATAAAGAGCCTTACGGGTTTCTTTAATCAAAACCCAATTTCCCATAAGATTATGTATTTATGTTTGCGGGGTCTCTGCTTTTATATCCAGGAAAAAAGATTCCCTTATAATATGATCATTATAATTATAAATTATAATTATATTCTCTCTCATTCTACCGGTGATACCCTCTGCCAAGTGCCAACCACAATTTCTTTGATGGTTGTGTTCTTTCTATTTTTACGTCTTATAACAATTTTCCGGTTCCATCCCCTTTATCCGAAAATAAATGTTCCCTTATAATATAATCATTATAACTATAATTTATAATTATATTCTCTCCCATTCTTCCGGTGATACTTCCTTCAAGTGCCAACCACAATTTCTTTGTTTAAATAAGCTTTTTATTTTTAGCATTAATTTGATGGTTGAGTCCTTTTTTTTTGCACGCCAAGTGTAACGATGGATTCTTTCCGTTTTCTTCAATTCGTCACCTCAAGTGTCTCGGCTATAATTGATTATCTCAAGTGCTTCAAAGGAGTTCAAATGAGATGGTATATGGTAGTAGAGATGATCTCGCGCTTTTTTTTATGATGATGTTGCAAAGTGCTCGAATATTTCCACCTTCATACAACAAGTTGAAAGGATATTGCTGAAAAATCATACTTAAGGCTACATGTTGAAAACTAGAGTTATAAAATGTATGTAATGGTGAAAATTAAACGAATATGATAATTAAGTTTTGTATTTAATACGTAGTATGTTGTTATTGACCATTTGGCCGGGATGATAATGATAATTAAATTTTATCTCTATCACATTATGTGACCTCTTTAATTTATTTTTCGGTGGAAAAGGAAATAGTATTCCAGAAGGAAATGAAGGATTACATATAATATAATATAATATAATATAATATAATATAATATAATATAATATAATATAATATAATATAATATAATATAATATAATATAATATAATATAATATAATATAATATAATATAATATAATATAATATAATATAATATAATATAATACAAAGTAATTATTTAACTTATAATGTATTGAAGATTTGAAATACAGTATGTCCATTTCAAAAATAAACAGATATAGACCACGGTTCTGGTAGGGAAAACCAGAACCGTGGTCTTTGGCATATACTCCAAAATCCAAAATACTTCAATGCCTGCAAGCTTGCAAGTTGCAACTGTGAAAGCGTTAATAGTATCGGAATGTGTGTCAACTGTTTTTAGTCAATAAAGCTGAAGATTCATTTTAGTGTCTTCGAGAACGGATCCTTTTAATTTTAAAGTAAATAGTAACATTTAGTATTAAAAATAATAAACAACTACGGTTTACTATTTGGTCTGCAATAAACTGTTTTGAGACATATATCGGGTATTGATTTTTCCAACATTAATTTGTGATAGATCTACATGCCTGTGCAGTAAGCAGTTGTGCTATATGAATGGATAGTTCTACATTATGCTGGATATCTCAAAAATCACGGTCCCATTTGTCTTACCCATATAACACACACTTGTATATCTCCCACGTCGGAAATAATAGAAAAACTGTATTGGTTTATACAAGTCTTTTGATGTTCTTTTCTTAAAGATCATTTTCTTGTATCATTATCATTGCAGGTTGGCTTTTCCCTTCTCCAAAGGCTGTTTGCTACTCGCGAGTAAAATGGGGTTATATACATCCTTTACTCGCAGCATATACCCTTTACTCGCAGCAAACAGCCTAAAGAGAAGGGAATTATCTTATCTGTGTGGATAAAGGTATTGAAGAATGATCTTTTTATTGTGGATGTTGATTACAATATTATTTTTCTGTGTTTGTTTTTTTTTGTTTAGTATCTTTTCTTTCTATATATGTATACACACAAAGAAAACCATATGATCTTATAAGAAATGTTTCGTTTAAAATTAAAACTTTAAAGATGAATGTGTACATCACATCACATTATATATGTATGGAGAGACATAGCCTAAATATATGATTAAATGATAGCTATGCAAGATATATTATTATTTAAAATGTTATGTTACATCACATTATATATTTATAAAGATAAAGATACAAATCACATTATATATTTATCGAAATGCTTGCAAGGCATCAACTGCGCAAGATTCAAAACTACAATGGCTGCAACTCTGCAAGGCAACAACTGTACAAGTGTTAATAGTATCAGAATGTGTGTCCACAAAGTCATTAAAGTGTTGTTAGTCAATAAAGCAGAAGATTCTTTTTAGTCACTTCGAGAAACGAATCTGTTTAATTTTAAAGTAAAGTAAATACTCCGTAACATTTAGTTTTAAAATTAAAAACAACCACAGTTCAGTATATAGAATAATCATGGAATATAATATGAACGTACATGTGCTCACACCTTAAAAAAGTGACTGAAAAGAGAACTGCTTCATATTGTTGTTTGGAATTTGTATGTTATTATTAATTTAAGAGATTAATTGACCGGAAGTTTGTATGCAAAAGGATCCACCTGGATCACCCAAGCTAATGTATATTCATAGCACGATGTACATACGATGAAAACAAAAATTAAAACAATATGATAAATATTGTAGCACAAAATAACGAAAAAGTAACAAATAACTATCACTAATATGATAAATTATACATCAATTTTAACGTGTTTATGTGTAGTATCCGCTGCTTTGCGCGGGGGTTTCATGCTAGTATTGTTTATATATAAGATATAAGATAGAGAAGAGAAAGAGAATTTTACATTTAACTTATTATTTTTGGCAAAAAAACATTGATATTCAGTTCAAGAAAACGAAAGACGTTACATGCATGTATACAAATAAATTTACAATATTAATGCATTGAAAAAACAAACTACTATACACAGGGTTATCTTTGGTCCTATAAATTGACAATAAAAATAAATTGAAGTGATTAATTAATACAATTTTGTTTATCTTTAATTTGAATCGAGTGATTCCGCCATCTTATCTCAATTCTTTTACATGTTGATTTCTTTCGGCAATTGATTCACGTAGAGTACTCTTCATACTAATTAAGATTCAGTAATATCCATATATGAACGTTAATGATGCTGTTCATACACGAGCAGCTAGAGTTCAGTCACTGTCACGAGATGTCCAACATTGTGACTGTGGACATAACTCGCCAGTACATCCACATGACTGAATAAAACTACGGACAACAAAAGATTTAAATAGGGAAATCGTAGTCGCAAAAGAGTATTATAAGATTTGTTGTGAAAAAAGATGATCAAGAAAATGGACCTTGATAATCATATTGAGGAGCTTATTGATCATCTTGTTACTGTTTCGGCTCTTAGGGAGTAAGGGGAAAAGGGGTTTGGATAAAATAAAATGGAGCTCATGTGTAAGTATTTATAATGGATGGTGATTTGCATGTACATACACCACCCAAATAATCATGCATCAAAATGTTGTATATTACAATAGAATAATATATGTTAGTGGTATATGACTAAAATGTTGTTACTAATTAATTAATGGTAGTTCATCATTTTCATCTTCACTGGTTCTACTACCACCATCATCTTCAAGTTACTACAAAGTAGAAGGCGATGTTTGAGTCCCAAATACACAGTTGAGACATAACAAAATCTTGTATAAGAACAATAAATCTCGTTACAGTTTATGTATAAATCCCATACCGAAACTGTTTTGGACGAGATCTTTCTTTTTCACACGCGGATAGATGTTCCAACCAATAGAAAGGAATGCTACATTTGTTCACGCGCGGATACACGTCGATGTTATAAAAGGTGACTATAACAGGCTTCGCTGCTAAGGTCATCAGAATATTTAAACAGGGAAATCATAGCCGCGAAAGAGAATATTATATTGTAACTTATTTTGTGAAAAAGACGATTGCGAAAATGGAAATGGAAGATCATATTGAGAAACTTGCTGATCATATTGTTATAATATTGTTACTTATTAAATAAGGTTTGCATGTATACGAAAAAGATAGCTTATGTGTGAACGTATATTTATAATATAATGAGGATTCGTAACATTAATGAATGAATTCAATGTCAACACCTAACAATAGCTAACCAAATGTAATATAATTAATGTATTTTTCTTTACCACACGATTTGCTACAAGAGAACCATGGTTGATTTGACCCATTTTAGGTTTGTGTAATTTAATTGGTAGTGTGCCCATTTAAAATTTAAATGGTGAGCGTGAGAACCGTGTATATAACTTGGTCCTACTCCTATATAGATCCGGCCACAATAGATAAAGACATAAAGTTCATAAAGAATATAATGTACGTGGTGAATTGAACGAATTTTAACTATGGACTTGGGATGATAAATAAATTTTTTTATTTAATTTTTTGTTTGATAAATGATACTACTATATCATACTCCGTATAATGTTCAAGTATCATACTGTGTTGCAATAAAATAAAAACTCTCATATATTTTTATTTATGCTAGCATATTACCAGTGCAGTGTTATTTTTTAATGAACATCATCTCACGTTTCATGTTTCATATATTAATTGTTTAAGATTAACATGACAAATATTTTGCAAATACATCTTTTATATATTTTAGAGCCGTTAAAAATTTAACATCATCTGGGGATAAAAAACAATGATTAATAATTTGAATTGAGTGATTCCGCCATCTTCTCGCAATTCTTTTACACGTTGATTTCTTTCGGCAATTGATCGATTCACGTACAGTACGTACTCTTCATACAAATTAGATTTAATTCAGTAATATATATATATATATATATATATATATATATATATATATATGAATTGAGAGTGCCCTATGACGTGGATCTAGATGACAATTGACTACAATTGAAAGGCGGAATCAATCAATTGCGTGTATTACCAATAAACACAAACCGAAACAAATGTAATTAACAATGTAAACGAAGATATTGGCTTGTATTATGAATTGGGAACGATTACAATGTTGCTTAGTCGACAAATGGTGCTAGGGTTTCGTCAACCCTAGCCGGAAACCCGTAGGTTTGTATTTATACTAAAAGTCAGCCGACATGCGTCACTTGTGGAAGTGTCGCATGTGGCCGCCTTCATGCGTCACTTACCTAAGTGACGCTATGCGTCACTAAGGCAAGTGACGCCTAACCTAAAACTTAAGTGTCGCATGTAACAAAAACTATATATTTCACTATACAACTAACGACACTTATTACAACTCGATAGACCAACTGACAGACAACCTAATATGCATCAACAAACTCCCCCGTGTCTTCAGCTTGGTCTTCAAAATCTTCAAAATCTTTTAGTCTTTATTTCCAGCCAGCAGGAAATACACCACCAGCGTGTACTCCATTGGCTACGCAGATATTGATAATCTTCTGAAATTTTATCGCTTAAGCTCTATCTCTTTCTTTGAACTGAATCCTGTTCTGATGTAGTCTTTTCATATCTTGTTCCGAAAGATTAATCAAACTTAAAGGGTCAAATACACAAAATCTATTTCTCTTCAGACCCCAAGTAGACCTCCTTTTAGGTTGAACAGCATCCCATGCTGTTTTCTCTTCAATCTCCAAATCTGCATCTAAAGACCCCGATTTCGTAGCTGGTTCTGATTTTGGAATAAAAACAATCACAGCTTCACCAGTAATATCATCATATTCCCAGTATAACAACCTATTCAAAAAAGTCCAAAGGAATGATCTCTAGAGGTATCTTCTGTAAGCACTTTGCTGGTGGATAGATCATCCTTACAATTGGTTGTCGTGTAACCGAATCCAACTTCTTCTTAAACTTATATCTCATACCCAATGTCGGTTTAATCAGATTATACTTCTTGCTGTTAATCTCCTGACGAATAACCACTTGAAAGAAATCGGCACGTGAATCTCGAGCACGGTTAATCAAGGGTATTTGAGATAATCTCTGAAGCTCACACTTTGGCAAAGTACTTATTTTATAAAACTTTAAGTTGAAGTACTGAATGCCATCACTCCTTTTAATCATAAACACCGAATGATTCTCATCAAACTTCCAGCTTTTTATCAAACCCGTGTAATCAGTTCTGACTTTGTAGAATTTACAAGTAACGGGTACCTCAACTATAGGTTTGAGCACTATGTCAGGCTTTATCATTGAAGATTGAGCTGTAGAAGCTGATTGCTCATTGGTCTCTGTCTCAGAATCATGACCTAATTCATCTTCTGAAGAATCCGATTCGATAATAGGAGCATCGTCATAACATTCATCACTTTGAAGCTGCTCCCCCTCAACCTCAACTTCGTCATTTCCTTCAAAGAAATAATCCTCTGCCACAGGATCATCCATCACCTCTTCCTCAGGTATCGGTGTATTATCATTCATCAAATTTTGCAGATATGTAAGATCTACATTCGAATAATCAACCGCTATAGGTCTTGCCTGACCTTGAACCTCAACGAAGTAATCCAAAGATATATTTTCATTAATAGTAGAAGGAAGTACATTTTCTGGTTCCGGGGAAGGAGTTACATTTGTTTCTAACTCACTAGGACCTACCTCCCCCAAAACATTTGTAACGGATTCCAGCTCTAACAACCTAGATGACAGATTCGTCACTTGAAGCTGTAGAGTGTCAACCGTAGCAGCTTTAGCTTCCAATTCCTTGATCTGAGAGGCTTGAGCTTCAATAATAGCCTTCTGATCATCAAACCGCTTCGCCAAAAGCTCCATCTGAGCCAAAACCATCTGAAGAGACGGCATGTCAGACGGTGGCGGTGGTTGTTGTCGCTGAGATGTTGGTTCCTCAATGACCATTGTTGTCCGCTGGCGTCTACGAAGAGGTAGATCGGCATAAGAGGGTGAAGACCCAGCAGGACGTTTGCCCGGATTCCTCGGGACATGGACCCTGCCAGCAGAGATCCGTCTCAGTATACGCTTAAAGCGTCGAGGATCGGCAAGCTGAATACCATCAAAAGCCGATTGTGGTGGCACATCACCCTCAGAATCAGGAGGAGTGGGCCCACCGTCATCAGAATCAGCCTCAACCTGAACAACACGATCGATATCCTCTAAGTCTTGAGCGATATCGGTATCCACTAAGTCGTCCTCGTTGACCGGAGGCACGACATCATCCAAAAAACCGTGATCACGCGGCGCAACATAGTTTTCGTTCACTATGTGCCCGAAGAGTTCGCGATCAGCCAAAACTGGCTCACCCTTTGGCGCGAGCTTGCAATCGTTGAAGACTCGCAGAAGCATCGGTGTCGGCACCAGAAGGGATCGCTGATCTGGAGCAATATCAAGATTAAGGTCATTCAACAAAAGCTGTACAAACCGAGGATACTGCAGCCATTTATCCTTTCCAGCTCGTATGTTCTCAACCATGTTGCCGAAAATATAACCGCTGAAGTTATACGGTTTGTTGTAGATGAGGGCCAACATGAGAGATAAGGTAAGATGACTCGCAGCGTCATATCCCCCCTTCCTCGGAGATAAACACACAATCACGATATGGCATAGATACCTCCAAACCCGGCAGAGGTACTGTTTTCTGAAATCTGAGAGCTGGTTTACCGGATAACCCATCCTCTGAAGCCCTCCATAGATAAATGTAGTTGGGAAGATGGTGGGCATCGTGGAGTTGTCGGTGATTTCTATCTCCTCACCAAACATTGTTGATACAATCCTGAGAACATCACCCTGAACTCTGATCACCACATGATCATAAAACTCCTCAATTTGGTTCATATAAACCGGAGTCGATGCGGTAATAGCGTAGTGAATCCTGGAACGGCGAAGAAAATCTATCATCGGCCTGAAAGGCGCCGAATTGGCGTGCGTTGATTCCAGAAAGGCCGTGATGTTGTGACGGGTGTTGGTGCGGCGGTAATAGTTCTGAAGTTCAGCCATCTGTAAGCTAAAATACAAACAAAAATAGTCGAAAGCGTTATAGAGTTAGCCCGAACACAGAAGGGTTAAAAAACGAATTTTGACTTTAGGCGTCACTTATGGTAAGTGACGCATGGCCACTACCGTCACTAAGGAAGTGTCGTAGTATACAGTGTTTAAAATCAAAATTAAAGTATAGCGTCACTTAGGTTAAGTGACGCTATCAAGCGTCACTGATGTAAGTGACGTTTGTATTTAGCGATTAAAATTATACGACACTTACGAAGTGACGGTATCCTAAGAGAGTCATTTAAGAAGTGACGGTATAAGTGACGTATAGAAACAGGCGTCACTTAGACAGTCACTTGGGAAAGTGACGCATTAAGGGACGTCACTAGAAGGAGTGACGGTCTTAACAGTTAAAGCAAGTATATGCGTCACTACAAGAGTCACTTAAGAAGTGACGCAAAATCAAGCGTCACTTATTAAGTGACTGTATGGGCTTTCAAAATTACCAAATAGCGTCACTTGAGGTAAGTGACGCACGAAGTGACGCAACGATGAAGATCATCGTGTCACTGTTCATACCCAGATTTCAAAATTAGGGGTTTTCAAAATCGAAGTAAGGGGTTTGTGCGTATGGTAAAAATGAGTATAACACACCCTTTATTACACGAAAATATTATCTAAACATGCATTAAATCAAACGATTTCAAGTTACCCAAAATCCCGTAACCCTAATTTAAAATTACAGCATGAATAACAAGAATTAACGGTTAAAGTAAGTACCAAATAGTTCGTGTGAATGTGAGGAACAAGAATATGGGACTCGAATGCAAGAACAAGCCGCAGAATGCACAATCAAATCGAAGAAAAACGCACAGAGCTAGTGACGCAGAGACAATCGAAGTGACGGTATGTCAGAGCAAGTGTCGGTATAAGTATTTGAAAAGTGGAGAGGTTGAGTGTCGTGGGGAAGGGGTATTTATACACCGACCCTAGTATGCGTCACTCAACCCGGCACTTATAGCGTAGCTTACCCCGGCACTTACTGCGTCACTAAAGTGAGTGACGCAATATCGTATGCGTCACTGGCAGCGTCACTTATGAAAGTGACGCGCAGGTCACTTTTAGTGAAAAATTGGCGATTTTATTGATTTTCACGATGTGATTTCGGTACTCAAATTTGAAAATGTAATTGTAACTTGGATAATAACTAAAATTACACTAACTTAGATAAAAATAAAAGACATACAAGAATATAAATTTATAACTAGAAAAATTAACACATTCTTTTTGGTGACGGAGTTGATATAGTCTGGTTAGGGATCATATCGGAATAACATGCATTTATTAGGAACAGTAAGTGTTATTTCAATCATCAGTATATTTGTCCTCGTTAAATTTACTTGACATACAAAAAACACTTTTTATAAAAATTATTTCAAAACGATTATTAGTATGTTTATCCACTTAAACATGTTATGGGTATGTGCATTTCGCTATGGTTTCCACCATAGATATACATCTTAACTTAAGACATAGACCATGTTTCCATTTACAGATAGAATATAAGAAAATCAATTTTAAGAATCAAGTCAGTGGTGACAGGTCTGTACTTACGTACAACAGAGCGACATAGCTTGATTCAGGTTTAAGCAAAACCAGACTTGGTCAAACCATTTTGGCAACCTTGTAAGGTATCTTAATTTTAAAGACTTTTCAAGTACTATGACTTGTGTTTGCTTAAGTTTAAAGTATATATTAATAGAAGCCAGGTCTATACTTAGGTATAACAGAGGAAACTATCAATATATACCCCTAAATGATATCAAATAAACATCTTTCATGAAAGCATGTCTAGTATAAGTAAGAAATTAAGACTTTTGTCATACATCTAATGATGTTATACCACTTGAAATAGACAATTAATGATTAAGCTTCTTAAGACTTCTCAAAGAGGTTTGCATACCATGCCTACTAATATATCGTATAATGAAGACAATGTTTATAAAACTGTTTTCAATACGTCAGATAAATCTACTGACACATCCAAGATAAACCTTAAATTTCCATTTTTATGCATGTCACCCAATGTACTATCATATCCCAAGTTGTTTACAGACACAACTTCAACGTCTATTTTTAAAATGTAGCAACCTTGCATTTCTTTAATACTAGAAAGTATAAAGAGTGGCAGTTGCGTTTTTTTTTTTTTTTTTTTTTTTTTTTAATAATAAGACATTACTTTAAAAAACAATCCAAGTCACGAATTACTTTTTAATGACAAAAAATCTTAAACCAATCATGTTGATTAGTTCGTCAAATCGAGTGCGCGTAAAGGCTTTAGTGAAAAGGTCGGCATTCTGCTTTAAGGTATCTATTTGGACTAGGTCTATCAGGTGTTTTTCATAGCAATCCCGTATAAAGTGGAACCTAAGTTCAATGTGTTTAGTCTTAGAGTGCTGTACGGGATTGCGTGTGATAGAAATAGCAGCAGTATTATCAATGTGAATAGGAGTCATAGAAAGAAGTAACCCGTAATCACGCAGTTGATGCTGTATCCATAGAACCTGAGAGCAGCAACTCGCAGCAGCAACGTACTCGACTTAAGTTAAGTGACGTGCAACAGTGACGCACGTAAGTGACGGTGGATTAAAGGGCATGACACTTAAGTTAAGTGTCGTATAAACCTCAAATGACGCTTTAAGTGACGCGTTCAAGTGACGGTATAACCCTAATTTGAGATTAGGTAGTGCCGCAGTAAGTGACGCGTCCAAGTGACGGATCGAGTGTCGCAAAACGGCTGCAAAATCCCAAAACCCTAAAAAAATCGAACTTTCGTAAACCAAACGAAAATTCCTTGAACCCTAATGGACGAAACCTGTAAATGATGAAGAATATCGACTGTAATTCACCTTAGCACCTCAAAATCCGTATGTAATATTGATTCTTTATTCAAGCAAAACCGAAATCAACCCAAAATACCTTCTAAACGTCAATATTATCACCTAAAGGCTCTGATACCAGTTGAGAGTGCCCTATGACGTGGATCTAGATAACAATTGACTACAATTGAAAGGCGGAATCAATCAATTGCGTGTATTACCAATAAACACAAACCGAAACAAATGTAATTAACAATGTAAACGAAGATATTGGCTTGTATTATGAATTGGGAACGATTACAATGTTGCTTAGTCGACAAATGGTGCTAGGGTTTCGTCAACCCTAGCCGGAAACCCGTAGGTTTGTATTTATACTAAAAGTCAGCCGACATGCGTCACTTGTGGAAGTGTCGCATGTGGCCGCCTTCATGTGTCACTTACCTAAGTGACGCTATGCGTCACTAAGGCAAGTGACGCCTAACCTAAAACTTAAGTGTCGCATATAACAAAAACTATATATTTCACTATACAACTAACGACACTTATTACAACTCGATAGACCAACTGACAGACAACCTAATATGCATCAACATGAATGTTAATGATGCACTTTGCACTTCATACACGAACAAACTTCAATCACAAGACAGTCATGCACCGTCTTTTTACCATTCACATAAATACCACTTCACTTTAAGAGAACAAGACATCTCTTTTGGGGATGAGATGTTGAGGTTATAATTAGCCATCTGTAGTTATTATCTATCATAATAGTAGGGATGTCTCTCGATGTCCAATATTATGATTGTGGGCAAACGAAGACAGGAGCACGTCAACGTGCCTGTATAAAACTACACATGGCAAAAGATTTAAACAGGGAAATCGCAGTCGCAAAAGAGTATTGTACGTAAGTTTTGTTGTGAAAAAGATGATTAAGAAAACGGACTTTAATTTTGATGATCATATTGGGGAACTTGTTGATCATCTTGTTACTTGGGGTTTGGATAAAATGAAATGAAGCTTATGTTTACGTATTTATAGTAGAAAGAGAATACTTACCATTAGTGAATAATTGAATTCCAACACCAAACAACAATTAATTTATACATATACCTAACCATATCTAATGCATGTTACGTTTCCATAAATAATTAAATACACCACAGAACGATAATTAATGTAATATATATATATATATATATATATATATATTTAATAACACGTTCGGTTTGCAACAACAACACATTAGGTCTGTACTATAGACCACAGAGAACCATGGTAGATACATTTATTGCCTCTTTCATATGGCGCTTATATATGGTAATTCTTATAAAAACATACTCCGTATAATTGATCTTCTACCACTTTATTAACTTAATATGTAATTGTTTTCTGGAAAAGGCAGACTAAAAATTAATTACCATTTAATAAAATACAATAGAAACACACAGTATAATGATATACAATCGAACCAAAAAAGCATCAAACATATTTTTCACGAGCAAAGTGAAGTGTGCTAGCATCATTGAAGTTCGTTGAAGATATATCTTACTATTCGTATGAGTTCATTAGGATTGCATTGTACTACACGTGTGGAACTTGCGGGGATCGTAAGATATTTAGACGATTAACAGCCAAGATTGTGCAAAAATCATAATTAACCGACCTCATATTATACCGTGCAAGAAAAATGTGCATGAATAGTTTCCAGCCTCTTCATAGTAAATCACTCTGGATCCATCTCCGCATTTCTTTTTCTTCCTTTGATGTATCATATCTGCAAAGGCCTTCTGGTTCACAATCTTACCAATGAGGTTTTTAGACGTAAAACCAGAAGGTACGAAACAACTTTGGAAGAATTTAAACAGGGAAATCGTGGTTGATAACCGAGTGCTGATACTATTATATCTAAATGAGAAAAACGGAACTGCAATATATTATTCCATTTTTGATAATGGGGACATAACATAATTAGTATTTGGGATCTCAGTATTTGGACATTGGATGTTAATTTAATTGGATGCAAAAGTGACCTTATGTGCATGTGTATATTTATACTATAACGAGAGCAGATATATATATATACATCGACAATATTAAAGTACGGAAATGAATGCCATCTAGCTTAATTCCACTTTACAACTATATGACTAAAGTAGTGTTTATGAAAATTGATCTTGAAACTTCTTTGACTAAAATAGTGTTTACGACTTTATATATTTTGGATCCATATACACGTGCTATTCTCATGAAAGAACATTTCCCTTCTCTTTATTTGATCATATCCCTTTCTCATGATCATCTTTGTCATTTTTCTTTTTAAAATATAAAATAAATTAGTTTGTTGTCCTTGGGATGATAAATAATTTTTTGATTAATTTTTTGTTTTGGAAATGAAATATTATAATGTTCAAGTATCATACTATGTTGCAACAAAATAAAAACTCTCATGTATTTTTATATGGGTCTAAAACTAATTCATTACAGTCCGTATTAATGTAAACAATTAACTTACATCTAGGTCCACAACCCACAGCCCACGGCCCAGAGGTGCTTACATACGATCACTGAACAATTTGGTAATGATTTTTGTTTACAATCCAACATACATTTTCGAAAGGATCACAGTTTGTTTTAAAAGTTTGTACTTAGATTCGGTTGCCTACGGTTTGTAATTAGGAACCGTGGATCTCCTGAGAAGATGGACCACCCCCTCGTCATTTGTAACCGTGGTATGTGTTTCCAAAAGAATGGACCACGGATTTAAAGATAGATCCGTGTAGCGCCAAATCTATAAACCGTGAACAATGGAAAGGAAAGTGAAACGCGTGAAGTTTTGCAAATGGATCACGGGTTTTAGGTGATTTTCACCATTTCTGAGGTCTATTAGGGGTGAGCTATAGTGGATTGTGTAGTAGTATATAAAGTATATGTAATTGCATGTTCAAGTATTATCGCATAAAGTTCGGTTGTCGTATGTATTCAACACCTAGTGTAAAAGTATTTTAAAGTTCCTGGATGACGGGGGTCCGGGGGCAACGCCCTGGTAGTGGGGTCCAAGGGGCAGAGCCCCGGCTGGGGTCGAGCTGCTAGGTCAGCTGGAGATTTTTTTATTTCTACTACATTGCTTTGGTGAAAAATGCATCTGAAATTTTAATTGGGAAAAATCGACTAAGGTTTGTCACGGACTGAAATATAGTGTGAACCGAGTTTGCCATGCAAACTGAGATTGAGTTCGCAAAATAGAGTGGGCTGCAAACCGAGTTGGGTTCGCAGAACAAAGTTCGGCTTGCAATACTCGACTCGCAGGTCAGTTCGCAGGTCGACTCGCAAGTCAGTTCGCTGGTCGACTCGCAAGTCAGTTCGGTTCATAGTTTGACTTTACTAGTCAAAGTCAACTCGTAAAACTCAGTTCGCAGATAAGGGTTGCGAACTGAGTTGGATCTCGGTTCACAGAACGAGCTGTTCGCGAATTTTGTGTGGATTTCGATTTTTAAAGCGTTTTCAAGAGGATTTTTGGGCATAATCTTTTTGAGTAAACGTTCTAGCATGTAAATCAAAGCCTTACAATTGATTTAAAGGGTTAAAAGTTTCTTACCAAGAAAATGAAAATCGAAGAAGATGAAGATGATGATGATGATGATGATCCTTGTGCTTGTGTCTTGATGATGATGATGAACGATTATGATGATGATGTTCTTGTTATCTCAGTTTTTAGAGAGAGAAGGAGATGGGGGTAACGTAGAGAGAGATGAGAGAAAAATATAGGTGGGTGTGAGAAATGAGATGAAATGAAGAAGAAAATGAAGTAAAAAGGAAGATGTGGGTGGGTCGGTTTGGGTTCACGGTTTGAGCCGACCCATTTGGGTCTCGGGCTCGCGTGTTCTCATTTTTTTTAGTTTCGTGTAATATATTTTTGTAAGATAATAAAGTAAATAATGTTTGTCTGAGTATTTTCACATTATTTATAAAATTTGCCACCAGCGTCTATATTTAGAATTGTCGAATTTGATCTGATTCGAATTTGCACGATTAAAATTAATCGTGTACGGAAATATTTATAAATATACAAAATGTTATGGTAATTTAGTCTATCGTAGGACTAAATACTCGTAATCATATCATAGTTAGGCATAATTAAATGCCCTAATTTATCAAGTGTCACAGATAGGGTTGAGAACAAAGAGGATCCAATGGGTAAATATATATATATATATATATATATATATATATATATATATTACTTAATTAATATATTATATATATACGCATGTTAAATATTTGATATAAATAAATCATACTTGTTGTCATTATATTGAAATGCCCCAAAAAAATTAGTTTTTTTCGGTTTATAACACTCCTGAAAATGTCCCATGACTATCCCATTTGTATATCTTATCCTTAATAAATTTTCCTAGTTGAAACAAGCTTTTAAAACCCAAAATTTTATTTTTCACTATCATACGCGATCTTGAGAAGTGGTGGGATCGCGTACTTATGCCGAAATTGTGACCATTTTTTCCTTGGGTACACGATCCAGGAAATGTTCAGGGATCATGTACCATAGTTTATTTTGAAATTCAGCCAAACTCAGATTTTTGACCAAATTCAAACGTGCATAAATTTTCAGTCGTTACGAGTTAGGACCTGAAATTTTTTACACACATCCATTATAACAATATAAAACTTTCTCTTTTGACACTTTCAAATTTCACAAAAATGACCGATTTGAACGTGTGACCAATTTGAAGCCATTTTGACTACTTTTTGATGGCATATCAAAACTCAAACCATTCAATCTCTGACCTTGATTTTTTACCAACACATTCTACTACACATTTGACACTTAAACCAATAGCAACAAGTAGCATACTTGTATCATAGCCCATTTTAACTCTTTGACCCATTCATAGCCCATTTGGACACTTCTGACCCGTTTCTCATTTCGAGAACCCTTTTGACTCTTTCACTTACATCTTTCACTCACATTTGACCATTTTGACATAGTTGACTATAGACAACATTAAAGTCAACCAAAACTTACTTTCAATACTTGACAAAACTTATAACCTTTCAACAAGACTTATTACCCATCGTTGACACCAAATCTTTTAACTTTGACTTTAACCACTTTTCCACTTTGACTTTGTCAATTCAAAGGTGTACATTCTTAATCACCAATTACTTTACACTTTCAGTAATTACATCTTCAAAACACTTCTGGGCGATTTACACAAATGGCCATTCAAAGCGATAATTCAAAGAGAAGGAGCTTATTAAACCGTAAGCAAGCTTCATTCCACGCTAACTTCTTGCATCCACATCTACCTACTTTAGCTAATTGATTCAACCGAACCAAGCACCTACAACATAAAACAACTAAAGGGGTAAGCATTAAGCTTAGTGAGTACATAGGCAATAAATGAACAATTGCATAACCATTCAACATATAACAATATCAATGATAGGCATTTGTTTTACCACATAACCATCTAGTAAACGTAGAGATCATTCTTAAACCTTTCCAATTAGTACCATACCTCTCGGTGGTATGGATACTAAAACATCATCCACATAGTTAAGGATCCTCAACAAACATCCACATATGCCAATCCATAAGAATTGACATACAACCAAGCTAATGATATAGCCATTACTTGGATACCGCAAAGCCAATGATAAACTCATTCCTTGGCTCCACAATTAATATATCCATCTACTTACTTACGCAAGTAACAGAAACCATGCCACCTGTCCATCTATTTACTTCCACACATCACATATTCTATCAACACTTACCACTTGACACGTATTCATATCACTTACCATAGCAACAACTTACATAATCCATGTTATATGGAATTCAACAACAAACTTCAATATAAAACATAAAGAATACTTCACCCGGTTGTATGAACCTATTGCTTGGAAGTAATGTGGAACACACAATCATTACCCATTTAACTCCCATGTAACTTACCTTAGCTTTTTAGGCAATTAGGCGATCTAACACTTGTTGTGGGGATGCCATATCCTTTGATCACCTATCATATAACATATCCACGTAATAATACATTTAGCATCAACTGGTGATCAATCTTAACTAATCATCATTGTTAATTCTTTACCCTTTACATGATCTTTAATCGAACTAAACATGACTTTTACTTTACTTGATCCTCTTTAACTTAACATTACCTCACTTATTACCCATTTAACAATTAATTGAACTAGTTAAGTCTTTAAAGTTAACTAATCCAATTCTTACCAATTCCATCTCTTAAGTTATGATCAACATAATCACAACAACACTCTAATCACCATTACTAATCAACATGTTTAGACCATTAACAAGATCAATTAACATCAATTACCAAGAATCCACTAAAACCCCATATTAGGTTTAATGAACTCTTAGTCAAATTCATAGCCTTTAACTTGTATTAGTATTAATATCATCACTACTAAACTTTACTAACACTAATTCAACACAATAACATAATTCAACATAATTAACAATTATTATTTTAATATCACAACACACCATGATCATCATGGCTACCATGACCACCACGAACACTTAACTAAAACTTAGGGATTTTTACTTCAAACTTGAAATTAGGTTAATCATCATCATTAGTGAACTAAACTAACACCAATTTAACATACCCAAATCCTAAATTCGAATTTGAACTTACTAATCTCTTAAAACTCATGAAAACCCATTTCTAGGTCATAAAAATTAAAGAACATAATCATACATTTGTTTTAGAGAATCAAGGAGTAGTTAATCAATTGATTCTAGCTTCAATTTCATTTTTCTAATTCGATTTATGATTCTCTCATTCATTTCTCATGTTTTTCTTCTTTCTTTTTACTTCCTGGAACTTCCTAAAAGTAATATATGATACGTACATACATATCTAAATAGATATTATAAGCTTTATTTTATTCCCCATGATTAATATTGTCTAGAACTTAAAAACTGACTACAATTATTACTATTTTATTTTTACCTAAAAGAATAATAATTTAAAACAATTACTTTTACCTTTATCACAATAATACTTTAGAATTTGGAGTGTTACAACTCTCTCCCACATATTTCTTTCGCGTCCTCATGAATGTCTCTTGTACATGTTCAACCTTAACATCTTTCTCTACTTAAGCGGAAGCGTTCACTTATCTTAACCTACTTCTTTACTTAATAGTTCTAGACATAAACGTACACTATTCAGGTCTAAACTTTTCTTATTCATTTCAGTTGTACATACATATTCCCTTTATCATAGTACTTATCTCATTAACAATATATCACATTAGTCTTAATAGCGTTTCCGCTATACACATTTTACATAACGTTAACAGCATGAACAATTAATCAATCTTATCAACTTTATGTATTTTAAAGTAATGCACTTACTCTTCATCCACGTACATCACATGACAATTTGATCAACTAGTATGCATAGATTTTAACACATGATTTAAATAACTTACACACGTAGCCTTATCAACAGAAGCACATAAACTGTGCATACTCTTTCATCAACCTGCACACATACAGTGCACATTTATCTTTATCACATAGGCACATAACCTTTACATTTAACTTTTCTGTAACAACACACGTTAGGCGACTTGATCAGCTTATAAAAAATAAACACATATCTTCTATTCTTTTCACATGCACATATAACATGTACATTTCATCTTCTTTCACCTGCATAAATACACTGTGCACTTACCTTATCCTTTGTTAATCAAATGACCCATTACACAAGCCATTTATAACTAACCACATAAACTTCTTGAAACACATAATCACTTATAATATGTAACACAGATAGTTGCTCATAATAACTTTTACAACTAGAGACTAGCAATGTGCTAGAATCTTAACACATTAACGACTATTTTCACTTTAACAATAACATTAAAAGTGACGTTGGTAGTTGTAACACCCCCAAATTTATTGTTTGGCGGAAGCATACTTGGGGTGCTACTAATCATTTAATCATGGCACAAAGATATAATAAACGACTCTATATGCGTCGTTTAACAAAATACATTAATTAGTTAATTATTTACAACTTTTGAAGCTATTACTATAGCTCGTGTTCTGAAAATGAGAGATTTCAATACATAATTACTTTTACAAAAATGCAAGAAAATCTCTGATGTTTGCATGATGACTCGAGCTAAAAGTATCCTGATGGGCAATCCAACCTACTGCTGAGTACCTGAGAATACATGCTAAAAGGTCAGCTAAAAGTTGGTGAGCTCACAGGTGTAAATGATAAACATAATGTATGAACCAAAAGATTTAATAATGTGCTTGAAATCAATCAAATAAATGTGTATATTACTGCCATGAATCCATGTGACACCCGCCTACCAATCTGTAACACCCCCAAATTTACTGTTTAGCGAAAGCAAGCTTTGGGGTGCTACTAATCAATAATCAAAACACAGAAGGCATATAATAAACGACTCTATATGCGTTGTTTTGCAACTTGTATTAATAAAATCAAAGTTTACATCGAAATATAGTTTACATTAGCTCAGTTCCTGGATTGAGAGATTTACATACATAATTAATCTATACAAAATATAATAATGCAGCTAAATCTCTGAATGTTTTGCAAGATGACTCGAGCTAATGATATCCTGAATGGTAGTCCAACCTACTGCTGAGTACATGTGATACATGCTAAAATGGGTCAGCGAAACGCTGGTGAGCTCACAGGTTTGTATGTCAACACATATTGTATGAACTGCAAGATTTAATTGAATTTAAATTGCAATTAAGCAAAATAAAAGTTTTACAGCCATGAGCACATAGTCTGAGCTTAACTCGAGGTGTCAGGTTCACATTTAAGGAATCCTGATCGAGGTGCCTCCCACGAGTGCCTAATCTACACTCGTCTGAACAAATATTAGTATTACCCAGTTAGTGCATGCTAACCCGGATGAGGAGGGTCAATCCTATATGGTACCATATACTAATATTCATGCTACAACGTATTACCAAACTATGTTGAGGAGGGCTTTAAAAGATTAGTGAGATAACTCATGTAGTAATTATTTATTTTTGTACTTGCGTTCATATAGTTAAAATAAAACGAGCAATGATATCACACCACTGAGTAAAACAGTAAAATAGGGGCTATGAGACTCACCTGAGTCTTGAAGTGTTTATCTATATAAACTTGAGTTGATTAGCCGAGTAGTGATGTCCGAAGACTTGTAACCTGAGGGTGTCCACGACACGCGATGGTTATTAATTGATTAGGTATCTTAAAAGACTACCTTTGTAGTTGCCCGTCCAACTAGAATGTCCAAATGACTACGATTTGGTTGATAAATCTCGAGTTTTAAAAATGTGTACAGCCCGTTGGTGATTTGTTTGTAATAATAATCCCACATGATTATTTTGATTTTCGAAAGGTGTTATACTTAAAAGTATTTATAAACTTTAGGTGACGGGGGTCCGGGGGCAGCGCCCTTGGTTAGTAGGGTCCCAGGGGCAACCCTGGTGGGGTCCAAGGGGCTGACCCCTGGTTGGGGTCGAGATGCCAAGTCAGCTCGAAATTTTTTTATTTCTACTATATTGCTTTGGTGAAAAACGCACCTGGACTTCAATTTGGGTGAAATCAAGTGATAAAATTTTTGATCTCGACACTTAATAAAATCTGTGTTTTCTTGGTTCTGTTTCATGCGACACAGTGTGCGACATAATGCTTGTGTCGCTAGATGCGACACAGTCTTTTGTGTCGCAGATCATGTCTGCGACATAGTCTTTGTGTCGCTAAGTGCGACATCCGCAATTTAATGCGACATAAGGTGTTGTGTCGCTATGTGTGACGGGAATGAGTTCTGCGACACAATCACTTGTGTCGCTATATGCGACATAAGTAAGTGTTTTGCGACATAAGGCCTTGTGTCGCAGGTGGCCTGGAGCCTCTGCGACACAACGAGCTGTTGGCCGGAAAAGAGCCGAAAAGGTGTTTTCCGGTTTTCGTTTGACTTGAAACTTTTACCCAACCCGTATTTGGACATTATAAGCTTAAAGTAACCCATAAACAAGTGAAAATAATAGAAATCGGAGTGTTTCGGGTTTTGTCAGAAACTTACCAACTTAACGCGGGAGAAATCCAAAAAGATGGAAATGTAGATCGTGACTCCGTGAACGTTTTCTTTCAAACGAGCTAGATGATTTAATGTTGTTTGATGATGTTATTTGATAGATTTAGGTGATGGTGGTGTGATGGGTGTTTAGAGAGAAAAAGAAGAGAGGAGAGAGAGATGGTGAATATGAAATGAGGGAAATGGGGGGAGGGAAGGCAGATTTTTGGGGAATCTCCCAAATTTTAATCCCCGCGTTTGCGTTCCGTGCGGTGTTCATTTTCCCGATCGTTTAAACGTTAAATAATTATTTTATACGTTTAAATATATATTTTTAAAATACGAATGTTTATTCAATATTTTTGTTGAAGTATTTTACCAAATACTTAATAACTTAAATGGTTTCGTTTGTTTGTATGTTTAACATTTTAATCGCGTGGACGTTTATTTGTACGATACGAACTAATTATGAAATATTATCAAAATAATATTTTGGATATAATATTTGTACTATATAATATTACATTATTTAATAAAATTATTCACCAACGTCCGTATAAATTGAATCGAATTACATTCGATTTGGGTCGCGTACGATTTAATCAAATCGCATAATTGTATATACTCATCAATATATATTTCGATACATTAATTAGCCTAATACAAAACTAATTACATGTATTAACATTTGATTAGGCACTAATCACTAGTCCTAATTTGGCGGGTGTCACAATCCATAGTTTGAGCTTGACTGAGGGATCAGGATCCGCCTTTAAGGATCTAAGCGAGGTGCCTCCGAGCGAGTGCCTAATCTACACTCGTGTGAACAACTGATAATGTGCTCGTTTGACATCACAGTCATGGTAGCGCGACTACCCCGGATAGGGATTGTCAATCCCATATGGTACCATACACTAACATTCATGCTAAATCCATATTAACAAACTATGTGGTGGAGGACTTCATGATTAGTAAAACAAACTCATACAGTCAATATATCGAGTTTTGTACTTGTGTTCACATGTAAAACAAATCAGAGCATGTATTCCCACCCCGGGAGTAAATACAGTAAAATGCGAGGCTATGAGACTCACCTAAGTCTGATGTGTTTATACGATAAACGTGCATTGCTGCTAAACCAAGCAGTGATGTCCGAAAACTGTAACTTGAGGGCGTCCAAAATGCGCGTTGGTTAATACGTGAGTAGGTATCTCAAAAGATCACATATGCTAGTTGTTCATCCAACTAGTTATGTCCAAATACATTGGTTTGTTTGATTGTTTGTTTGTATTTTGAAAACATGTACGGCCCGTTGGTGATGATTGTAATAATAATTGTCAAAGTATTATTATCATTATGTTCGTTGTATGCTTATTAAAGTATATATATAGCTTGTACGAGTATCATCGTATAAGGTTTTGTGGTAGTAAGCGTTCAACGCTTAGTGTGAAAATTATTTTCGAGTCCTGGCTGACGGGTGTCCGGGGGTAGCGCCCCTGGTAGCGGGGTCCAAGGGGAAGAGCCCCTGGCTGGGGTCGAGCTGCCAGGTCAGCTTGGAAAATTTTTATTTCTACTATATCGCTTTAGTGAAAAACGCATCTAAAATCTGAATTTGGGTATTGTAAGTGATAAAATTTCAAGTGTTGACACTTAGTAAAAATCTGTGTTTTGATGGTTCTGATTTGTGCGACACAGGTTGTGTCGCAGGCCATAGCTCCGACATAGGTTTTTGCATCGCTATGTGCGACATCCGCAATTTAATGCGACATAAGGTGTTGTGTCGCTATATGCGACATCTGAAAGTGTTGCGACATAAACATTTGTGTCGCTATATGCGACATAGGTAATGGTTCTACGACATAGGGCTTTGTGTCGCAAAGGCTCCAGGCCTGGTGCGACACAAAGGGTCTGATAGGAATCCAAGGCTCGGGTTTGTGGTCAAACGACCTCGGTTTGACCCAAAACTTTTACACAATGCTTAAAACAGTTAGTAGAGTTTGTAAAAATTATTGGTTTGTGTCGAGAGTCATTCTAGGTGTCGATTTTTTAAAATGACCAAAACCAACAGTTTCCGATAATGTTTCGAAATAAAGTTTTTAACGCATATTTGGACATTACAAAGTTAGTTCTACAACATACAAGAAAAATAAACGAAATACAAGAGTTTTCGAAAGTGTCAGAATCTTACAAGTCGTTGCAAGGAGAAACCGAAAAGATGGGTGTGTAGCTCTTTGCGTGGTGATCATTTTTGCTTCTAGTCTTCAAGTGATTTAAGGAGGTTTTGATGGTTATTTGGTAGAGAGAGAGAGGGCAGAAAATTTAGAGAGACGGAGAGAGAGTTTGAGAGAAAGAAAGAGGTGGTGAAATGATGATGATATGTGGTGTATGTGTTTGGTCAAAGTGACAGAGGAGGGAAAGAAATGGGGGAAGGGGGCCGGCCCACATGGGTCGTACCCATGTGTGGTTGGCTCCAAATTTTAGTATCCAGTATTCTCTCGCTACGTGCGGTATTCGTTTCTCCGATCGTTTAAATGTTTAATTATCGTTATACGTTTTAATACGTGTGTTTCGTTAATGTTTTAAATCGTGATACTTTTAAATGAAAGTATTATTCTAAATACTGTATTTTAAGTTACTAAAAAATTTTCGGGTCTCGGTTTGCGCGTTCGTTGCGTAATTGTACATTTGTTTAACTCGTGTAACGTTTTTGAACGTATTATTCACGCGCGTGTAATCGTAATTTACTCGAAGTATTTTGTACAAATACTTAATGGTGAATTATAAAAATATGATTTGGGTTTATTTCGTTTGTCGGGTGCATTTCGCTCGTTTCTGTCGCGTACGTTTGGTTTTAGACGATACGAAATACGTTTGTATATTTTATCCAAATAATATATAAATAAAATGAGTTGATTAAATAACTTTCCATTATTTAATAAATTGTTCATCAACGTCCGTATTTGTGATTGTGTCGAATTCCATCCGATGATGAAATGTGTGATTTAAATAAATCGCGTACGTGTGTATATATAACAATATACAAAAGGATACACATAATTAGCCCTAAACACGACTAATTACATTTATTAATACAACGATTAGGTACTAAGTACTAGCCCTAATTTGGCGGGTGTCACAGTAGTCACCTTACACGTATCAACAATGATGATGTAGCGGAACCGGGAGTGTTTGGTGTTCCGAATATCATGAGGTTGGTGTACGACATTTGTTCGGGATTAAAGTGGGGGTTCGGGTTTTGATTTGAGTTGTCATTTGGAGAAGACATGTTTGGTTTTTTTTTTTTGAAGTGTTTGGAGAATTGAAAGATGGGAGAAGATTGTTGTGTATGAAAAATGTGTAGAGAATGTACGTATATATATAGGTGAGAAATGTGGGTTTCAAAAAAATATATATATTTTTTCGGCCTCTCCTAGCCGTTGCCAACAGTTATATATAAATATATATATATATATATATATATAATTTTTTTTCTTTTTCCTTCTTGTCGTTGCCAACGTTCAAAAAGCAAAAAAACATTAAAAAAATGAAGTTGGCCCACGTGAACGCTCCACTTTTCGCCGTGCTTTGGTGCTCAACGCCCCAAGAACGCCCTTGAGAACGCCCCATTGCCCCCGTGCAGGGGCGTTCTCGGTCGAAAAATGCTCCAGAACGTTGCGAAGCGTGTGGTCTAACACCAGAACGCCCATTATCCCCCCTGGGCCCCACTATTTTCCACATAATTTTCACTTTTTAACAATACAAATACAATTTAATTAAACACGATACCTTTCAATAATTTAACAACAATACAACTCAACAATTAAAACACAATACATTTCTAAAATTAAAATACAATACATTTCTAAAATACAATACATTTCTAAAATACGATACAATACATTTCTAAAGTTAGAAGTTAAAAATAAAATATATTTTTTTCCTGCCGTTGGAGCTAACGGCTATACCTTTTTTTAATTTTTTTTGGAATGTTACCATTTGTTTATAAAAAAAATGTTTTTTTGAATTTAAATCGAAGGGAAAACGAAAAAAGAAATAAAAAAGGAAGTGGGACCCACCGTTTTACTCGTTCTCATCTCGTTCTCAAACCACGAACGCCGGCTGAACACGGGCCTAGAACGCCCCACTCAGACGTTTTTGGCATTCTCGAAGCATAAAATGCCCAAAAACCTTCGCGTTGCAGGTGGTCTTAATGTATGGCTTTAATGTTTAAAAACTACACCGACCCACAATGTCAAAAAACCATTGTTTATATATTAACCAAGGAAAAACAAGCTAAGCACCGTTAAATACTTTTGACCTTATCTAGTATTTGAGGGAGTAACGACACTGATATATTCAAATTATAGAGGAGCATACAAGTAGACCTACTCATTCAAGACTAACTCTATGTTTAATCTCATACAGTTCATGTTCGGTCTCAATGATCTTTATTTTCGATCAGTACTAACAACATGATTCATAACCCGAACTAATAATCCTTGCAATATTTTAGTATCATTCTTCATCGATTCATACGTAATTACGACACAGTTAATAATATAAATAATCCATACGTATAACCATTTTAACATCAAACCTTCACCTCATTAATATTAATCATATGAATATACATACTATGAATAATAGAATTCATAACTCATAAGAAGATCATTACCTTTACTATGACCCAAATATATAGTCCAAGATCCAAGTATATGATTTGAAGCCTCCAAATTCGATTAATGAAAACTTAATTGTAAAACCATGAGAAACCACAAATAGCCGGCCAAAATTGGGGTATTAAACCCTACTCCTATACAAGTTTATCTAATTACACTTTGGACACATCAATATTGATTAACTTGCAATTTAAACACCATACTTCACATTTTTATAACCACTTAACCATCTAATAAATATGTATAGTTAAGACATAAATAAAGTCTCATAAAAATTATTTTACATCTATAAAATTAGTTATTAAAAATGATTTTAGGTCGTTACACGGTACATCCGAAGATACAAACTACATATATTATATATTAACAACATTAATAATTAAGCAGCTATATATATATATACATATATATATATATATATATATATATATATATATGAAGTGAGTTCTTTTAAGAATATTAGAATTCTTCCATTTCTCTACAAAACCCACATATATTTTTTATCCCCTTGGTTAATTATCTCACAAACCGTAAGTTCATAAATTATAAAAATTACATATTCGGAACCAGCACGTTTTTCTCTTCGATTAGAGATGTCATAAGATATACTTTCGACGAATTTTTTTTCTTTGCTTTTTTTACCGGATTTCTAATCACATGTGATTTATGATAAAAAATTAAAATTTGTTCACAATTATTTATTCATGGAATTTGCTACTTAACACGTGATAATAACTTAATATTCACCCACATTAATAATTATAAATAAAAAAAATTAAAAATTGTAATAGTTTTCATTAAAAATCACATGTGATTGTTATTTGTACACTTAATCACAAGTGATTTGTTATATAATCACATATGATTTTGCATATAATCACATATGATTTTCATTTAAAAATTGATATTTGATGAAAAATTTACCAATATATGATAATTCATATATGATTTCAACTTGATTTTTACTTGATTGTATAATTCTTAGTCAATGATTTGAAAATCCGTATTTTATTACTCTTTAAACACATGTGATTAATAGTTTGATATTCAATCGCATGTGATTACACTTTAGTTTTTCATGTCTTAATCTCTTTACATCATCAATGATTTGAATTTAAAGTTTAATCGGAAATATAAGCGGGTGTGATTATTTTTTAGTGTTAAATCACATGTGATTTCACATTAAAAGTTTCTAAATAAAAAAAAATGGGAAAAAAAACTTCGTCGAAAGTATATATTGTTAGATTTAGAATCGAAGAGAAAAAGACGTTGATTCTGAATATGTAATTTTTATAATTTGTAGACATACGGTTTGTGAGATATTTAGATTTGAAAAAACAGGTGAAAATGAGTATTTGAAATGGAGCAATCCTATTGGTTCCTCCATTTTCCCTTTTTTACCATTCTTTTTTGAACTTTTCTCATATATATATATATATATATATATATATATATATTTAAGTACGCACATATGGCTCTACTTTTGAAGTTTGGTGACTAGTGAAAGCCTGCTCATCATCAAGTATGTCGTCTTCAAGCTACACTAAACATTTAAGTTTTTTGTTAGTATATATTAGAAGTTAATATATTCGCATATATTATTTTTTTAATTTGTGTAAAATTGAAAATGATATATATATATATATATATATATATATATATATATATATATATATATATAGGGTTGGGTTTTGGTGAGAACAAGGGGATTCCGTGAGAACGGTGAGAACACATCTCAGCCATCCATTTTTTGATCAAAAAACCTGATTTTGGAGGTGGCACTTTTGTTAATATTTTGAAGTTTGATTTTGGAGGGTTCACATCACCTTTGCTCATGTGAAGTTTTTTTTGTTGGCTTCACATCATTTTGCTTATGTGGAGCTTTTTTTTAGCTTCACATCATTTTGCTCATATGAATTTTGTTTTTTTAGCTTCACAACATTTTGCTCATGTGCAGTTTTTTTTTAGCTTCACATCATTTTGCTGATGTGAAGTTTTTTTTTTTAGCTTCATATTATTTTGCTCATATGAAGCTTTTTTTTAGCTTCACATCATTTTGGTGAGGTTAAGTTTATTATTTTTTTTCTTAACATAAGATATGATGCTATAAATTTTTATTTTTAATTTTATAGGTTCACATAGTTTAATTATTTTTTTTGTTAACATTAGTTTTTGAAGAGATTAATGCTTATACATATCAATTTACTACTTCAAACATGTTGTTAACAAAAAAATAAATAAAACTTCACCATGTTAAAACTATTGTGAAGCAAACAAAAATTAAACTTCACCAATCAATCCTTATGTGAACCCTTCAAAATCAAACTTCAAAGTATTTACAAAAGTGCCACATTCAAATTTAGATTTTTTGATCAAAAAATAAAAAGGCTATGGTGTGTTCTCACCGTTCTCACGGAATCTCCTTGTTTTCACATGATTTCAAATCTCTCTCTCTCTCTCTCTCTATATATATATATATAGTAATAGAAGACGTTCAGTATATTAACAAATTCATTACCGAATCCCCATTTGATGGCAAGACGTCATCATGACCATCCTCATGTGCATATCCATCGCCAACCTACATATTTAATGAAAATAGTTAATAAATAAATAATTAATAATATCGCATCTATTAACATATATATATATATATATATATATATATATATATATATATATATATATCAACTCAACTCATTACCGAATGTCTAAGTGAGTGATAGTTGAGTGGTAACATGTCGTCTCCAAGCTACATTAAGTTTATTTGAACGTACAATTAATTAAGTGTGTGTGAGTGTGTGTGTGTGTATATATACAATCAGTACAAGTATATAACATACAATTATAAGTTTGCAATAATTAAGACAAATATGCATATGCATGCATAATATAATGCACACCCTGGTCCAAATTAAAGTGTGCATAATAATTTCACCTCTTGCACGACCTAAATATTTAACTCCGCATTTGACAACCGGGACAGGTAATCCTTCACAACCCTCTTCAATGGTAAGTACTTTTACAAACACATTACCCGGTTGTAGCCCTTCCTTTGAATTAGGTTGTGTCATCCCTCTCGCCCATGTATCGACGTAGTCACCATAGGGCTTCATAAGTTGACACGAGACAGACTCCTATACATGAATTTTTTAGTAAGTAATAATTAAATGTAGAATACAACAGTTAAAAAATCAATCAACTAATTAGAAGTTTAATTTGGTTATTCGAATATGGATGCATATAAATAGTTTATCAATAATTACCTCATCATCATCATACCCAATCGGCTCTCCACCAGTTCCTCCTGCCATGCATGCTTTAATTGCCTGTATTTGGCATCTCTGTTCTTCGACTTTTAAAGCCTGATTTTTGTGATGGCTTGCACTTCTTCTAGTAAGCGTTCTTGATCGCCAACCAGCTGCTACTTAAATGCATCTAAGTCTTCAACAGCGGCCATTTTTCTCTTTTTGCCTATTTTATGGCCAAGGGAACTTTTGACCTCAACAACACTAGAAACTGCCCGAGTCCGCCCCCGTACTCCTTGCCTTTTAACTTCTCAAGGGGTTCATGCTTCGCCAAATAGTATGTACCATCATCCATCATCTCCTGCACGTATTTCATCTGTTAATCATGACATAATATATATATATATATATATATATATATATATATAGAGAGAGAGAGAGAGAGTTTGGATCAAATGAGAACACTTCAAAAATAAGAACGGTGAGAACACCTCATAAATGCACAACTAACCAACAAAAATCATTAGATTCACAGTCATACATCTTAAATATGCAAAGAAAAACAAATGCACACTTCTAAAAATGTACAAAAATCGAAAAAAGATTGATGTACGATTATCTCTATAACTGTGCATCAATCGTTCTTTCGATTTTTGTGTATTTTCGAAAGTCCGCATCTATTCTAATCAATTTTTCTACACATATTTGAGATGTATGAGTGTGAATTTTATGAATTTGTTGGCTAATTGTGCATTTATCAAGTGTTCTTACCGTTCTTATTTTTGAAGTGTTCTCATTGGATATATATATATATATATATATATATATGTGTGTGTGTGTGTGTGTGTGTGTGTGTGTGTGTGTGTGTACAACTATACATGCATGAGCATGTTATAACAGTTAACAGGATTTTTATAAAATTAATTAAAAATCACACACACACACACACACACACACACATATATATATATATATATATATATCCAATAATATTTTACCAAATCGTTTGTTGCCTTCTCTTGGACATCTGTAAAGTCCTTCACTCTAATTTCTTGTTTTCCCGTAGTCTCGCCAAAATATACAAAATTGAGCGCTCACACTGCATATTGTTAAATATATGGTATCTCTTCTCCAAATTGGCTCTCTTTGTCCGATAATCTCCAGTAAACCAGCATATCCCGACCATCCAACTTTGGCAAGGTCCGTATTCTTAGCGGTGCTTTCCTTGGCTTTAGCACTTTTTGCCTTCACAAATAAAGAGGAAAAGATCTAAGTAACCAATTAGTTAATCTTGTCGAATAATCAAATCTAACCACAAACGTTAACAATTTAAAGTTATTGAGATATATGTGACAAACCAAGAACTCAGTTGAGTTTTGTGATAAAACAAATCTATCCCAATGCTCTCTGGGCATAAAGGTGTATGTTTTGAAAGGGGATATTCCTTTCCTCATGAACTTTGTAGTAAGCTCACTCTAAAACCCCCTTCATAATTTAATGACCTTTCTCATAATGGTAGCTTTGGCCGCATCATCTGTAATATTCCAGTGAGCTTTAGTATGTTGCCATAGCATGTCTAACATTTCTGGAGTTACTAGGGTCTGGTCATTAAGATCGGCAACCGGATTTGTATTCCATTTCAAATGGTATGGAATACAAACTTTAACCGCATTACCAAACCAAGTACTAAATTCTGCGCGGTTTGATCCAAATGGTTAACCTTGTGGTATTAATTGATGCGACGGTGAGGATCATACCTGTTGACATCATTTGCCCTTGCGACCCCTCTTCTACCTCTACCTCTACCTTGACCACCTGATCCACCTCCTTCTCCTTGAGCTCCTGCTTCCATATCTATATACTTGTTTTATTTTACCCTATAAAATATCAAATATAATAAGTAAAGGTTTGTTTTGGTTACTCTTAGGGAATCACTTTCTAATAATTAATTCCAGATCCCATCAGTCGTCTATGATCAACCAACTTATATATCGATTTGACATGTGCGTCACCTAATTTATCTATATCAATCTATGATCACAGGATCAATTATGATTTCCCTTACCAGACATGTAAATAATACAACCTATCATTCCCTAATTAAACCCATATATTCTACAAGTGTAGTGACACAATTACTAATATATAATTATTCAACTATATATATACTATAGTACATATGCAAATTGCAATCACTTTAGTATATATATAAGAATATAAGCATGTGTACTATAGTATCTCACAATGTATATAGATGCACAAGACCATTATATATCAACAACACACATGTTCATTTCATTTCACATTTTTTTATAAATTTCTACACATATCGACCACACATGAATCACTTTCTACACACACGAGGACAATAATAGAATCAATAAACATACTGACATACATCACTTTTCATAAAAGAGATATTTTAATTAATGATAGATCTCAACAACATTTGCATAATGTAACATCCTCTTTAGGGGGATAGTGACAATCTAGTAATTTTCTAACTTTAAATTATTTATTTAATGAGTTCGAAAATTAAATTGTTTAATTTATTAAGTCCAATGTGAATAATTAGTCAAAAAGTCAAATGACTTATTATGACTATTAAATTATTGATTATTTTAATTTTATATAGTTGATGGTAAAATAATATTGTTGGAATCGTAAATGGTCTTGGGTTCTAGACAATAGGTCTAAGAGAGGAATTAAATTAGACCGACTAAAATTGAGTCGGTTAGGGTGACCGACTTATATTTCTTAAACTCTTCTCTATATTTCCATTTTCTCATTCCTTCAAAACTAAACACACAAAATGAATAAAACATTAGTTTGTGATTTGATTCAACCTCATCATCATCAATTCCATCTCCTTATTCCTTATTTAATTGTAAGTTGATTCTTCAATTGATTTTATTTTAAATTATAATTTTGATTGAGTTTAGATAGCTTAACGATTCTGTGACACCCGCTAATTTAGAACTGTAATTAGTGCCTAAACTATTTGTATTCACGTGTATTTGGTATTATATTAATTTAAATATACGTAACCTTTTGTGTAATTACATACACGTTTATACGATTTGTTTAAATCGTACACTTATGAACCGGATGGATATCCGACAATGAAAATATGGGCGCTGGTGGCAAACTATTTAAAAATAATGTGGATTTATCCCAACAAACATTATTTAACTTAATATATTGCGAGATTATATTACACGTATTAAATATTGTATAAAACACTCCGTACGCGACGAAAATACACGAAACGCGCCCGACACACGAAAAAAACTTTAGTTATATTTTTATAACTTCATAATAAGTATTTTGATAAAATACTTCGGCTAAAAATATCGTGATTACACGGGTAAGGTTACGACGTTTAAAAATGTACACAAAATCGAATAAACACACGATTTACGACCGATGACCAAATGAAAACTCGAATATTATTTTAATGACTTAGAATATAAAATTTGAGTAAAACTTTCAATGAAATTATTATGTTTTAAATCTTTAACGAAACGTATTGTAACACCCCCAAATTTCACTGTTGGCGGAAGCAAGTTTTTGGGTGCTACTAATCAAATATCAACAGCACAAAGATAAAGCAAACGACATCTATATGCAACGTTTGAAAAGTAGTTACATTTCATAGATATAATGTTTGAAAACATATTGTTTTCGGTTACAAAAATGTAGTTCCCTAGAGTCCACGCGTGTAGCGGGAGATTCTATTACATAATCAAAGTATACAAAAGATAATGCTAAGAATCTCCTTTAAATGCAGTGTAGAAAATCATGCGACTCTAGCTAGTGTCCAGGGGGTAATCCTACTCCGTCTGTGTACCTGAGATATAAAGCTAAAAGTGTCAACCAAAAAGGTTGGTGAATCTTACAGGTTTAGTATTAAGTAATCGTTATAAATCACAAGTATGTACCGGTGTTGCTATCAAGCAAAGTAAGTAAATCAGTAAGTCAGCACAGTTGCCATGAGCTCATAAGTTGAAGCTTAACAGTGTGTAAGTAAGAATCAATTAAGAATCATATAAAGTACCCCCGTGAGTGCTATCCCGACACTCATATGTAACAAATACTAATATACCTGTTTCTACGGTGTAATCCGTGATGGCGCTACCACACCAGGCAGGGATTGTCAGTCCCAAATGGATCCATTTGCTAGTAATCGCGCTTAAGTCCATAACTAACAACTTACGATAGGAGGCTTTCAGTGGATAAAAGTAACTCATGCAATGTGTGTAAAAAGTAGTGTAATCAGTTCAGTACATTGTGTTCATATGTAAAAAAATTGCTAAGTATCTCACCCCAAGGTAGAAAAATAGTAAAAGTGGGGCTGTAAGACTCACCGAGTCTAGCAAGTATGTTTGGGGAATCAAACAAGTAGAGTGGATATAAGTCCGTAAGGGTGTCGGGTGTAATCCCGTATGTTGGTTCTCCGAACCCTGCAACCTTCTGGCATCTGAAACACACAAGGTTGTAAGTAAACAAGTAAATAAGTTGGTATCTTAAAAGATCACCCATGCTAGTTGTCCACTCAACTAGGAAATGTCCAAGTGTTTGTTTAGTAATCCGTTTGTAGTTTGAAAATAAGTATGGCCCGTTGGTGACGATTTGTAATAATAATCCAAAAGTGTTATTATTATATGTATCGTTGTATCAGGTTTCATTATTTTTAAGTGTTCGACACTTAAAGTGAAAAGTATTTACAAGTTCTTCGATGACGGGGGTCCGGGGGCAGCGCCCCTGGTAGCGGGGTCCAAGGGGCGGCAGCCCCTGGCGGGGTCCAAGGGGCAGAGCCCCTGGCTGGGGTCGAGCTAAGGTTGGCCGCGGACTGAAATTGCTGTGCGAACTGAGTTCGTGATGCGAACTGAGTTTGAGTTCGCAAGGCAGTAGGCTGCGAACTGAGTTCGGTTCGCAACATAAGGTTTGGTTCGCAAATCTCGACTCGCAGGTCGGTTCGAAGGTCAACACCCAAGTCAGTTTCAGTTTTTGTTAGGTAAATCTTGGTTCGCAGCTCGATCTGCGAGCTGAGACGCATCTCAGTTCGCAGACGCTGCTATAAGTACCAATCGGGTTTTAAAACGCATTTCGACTTGGTTTTTGGACATAACTTCGTTGAGTAAATGTTCTAGCATGTAAATCAAAGCTGTGACAACTCTCCAAATTAGGTATTGATTAACATTTAAGTATGTGCATTCTTACGCTACTTTTCTGATTAAGTTTAAAACAAAACTTTCGATGTGTTGTAAGCCTAGCAAGCCCGATACTTTTAAACAAAAAGTAATACATATTATGTGATTAATAATAATAATCGCGTACAAACGTATCTGAACGAACCCGGCAGAAATATATAACAAAAGTTAATGATCCAAAGTAATTAATAACTCAATTATTAATTACGAGTATTAATATATCTATAACATATAGATGAAATAGTTTAAATATGCGTTTTATATCAAATGTATTATAAAACGAACAGAATAAATTTTAAAACGATCCCAGAAGTCAAAATTTCAAAAGTTCTATTTTTCTCATTTGTTTGAAAGTATTTAGAACATTACCTAAAAATATGAATTCGAAATTCGACTGAATTTGGCACTCAATTGGATACGCGCAGTAAAATGTACAAATTTGTACAACAGTCTAAAATAATGAAAATCTCATTATTCTAAGTTTAAATAACGAACCAGGAGAACATCTACAAAATAAAAATATAAAATGTTAAATTTTATATTAGACTAATTATACCCGTACCCGAAGTTAATGGGTAAAAATTTATCACCTAACTCAAATAATTGGGAGACCACGTACTGTGATCTCCCATTCCCGTTCCTTTTAAATAAATATACACTCCTTCCCTCACAAACCATCACAATCACCACCAATAATTCATTCACCTAACTCTCATCACTGTGTGTGTGTGGGTATCGACTGGAGCAAGAAGAAGAAGGGAAGCAGAACTTCATCACCTTCAAATCATCGTCATCAGGTTATTATCATCACCACCCTCTTCATCTTAATATTATCAATTTAAAAATCATTTGTTAACATCATCTTCATCATATACAAATCATCATCACAGTTTCATTGTATGATCATCATCACCAATCGACATCATCATCATCCTGGGCTTCATCATCTTCAAACTCAAAGTGAGCAAACTCTCCATATTTGATTTCTAAGCTCTGATTTCGTGATATAGTGTAACACCCGCCAAAATTAGGACTAGCAATTAGTGCCTAATTCTCTGTTAATACATGTAATTTGTTCTGTGTTAAGCTAATTAATGTACCGATATATATATTGTTGAATATATACGAATATGCGATTTAATTAAATCGTACAAGGTTCAAATCGAATGTAATTCGGTTCAGGTAAATACGGACGTTGGCGAATATTTTCATTAAATAGTATAATATTATTTAATAACGCTACTGAATCCAAAATATTATTTTGATAATATTTCAATTACATTTTGTATCGTATAATAAACGTCTACACGACTTGTACATTTAACACACAGACAAACGAAACCATTTAAATTATTAAGTATTGGGTAAAATCCTTCAACAAAAATATTAAATAAACGATTGTATTTTAAAACTTATAATTAAACGTATAAGATAGTTATTTAACGTTTAAACGACCGGGGAAAACGAACACCGCACGGAGCGCTAACGCGGGGACTAAAAGTTGGGAGAAAACCCTTCCCCTCTCCCCAAAAATCTGCCCAAATTCCCTTTCCTCTCCCCATTCTGCTCACTTCCCTCCTCTCTCTCTCCATTTCTTTCATTCCCTTTCTCTCAAACAAAACCAAAACCACCATCACCTTAAATCTAAGAAAATCACCACCAAACTTGCTCCAATTGACTTACTCATTTGGAAGAAAAGAACCACCGCGTCACGATCGACACTCCTACCTTTCCGGAATCTTGATTCATTAACTTGTAAGTTTCCGACGAAAACTCGAAACCTCTTGATTTTAAGTGTTTTTAAGTTTTAGTTGTTTCTTTAAGCTTAGAATGTCCTTATAAGGGTTGGGTAAAAGAATCAGACCAAACGGAAACCCGAAAACTCATTTTTGGCTCAAAAATTCGTTGACAGCCCTAAGTGTCGCAACGAAGGTGCAGGATCGTGACACTTCGTGCGTCACTTAAGTGTCACCCTAAGTGTCGCTAAAAGCCCTAATCCTGCGTCACTTGTTTAAGTGTCGCATAAAACCCCTTTTTCCCGACACTTCCAACCGTCACTTGTCTAGTGACGCCTTGAACCCTTATCCGACACTTATACCCAACACTAGTGGAGTGTCGCCACCTTATGCGTCACTTACCTAAGTGACGCCCTAAACTCATAATTTCAAATCTTATGCGACATTTCCTAAGTGTCGCCCAAGCTACCTTAGTGACGCCTCAGTATGCGTCACTTCCGTTAGTGACGCCCTTACTCAGATTCTGCCTTTTCATGTGTCACTTCCTAAGTGACGCCTAAGCCCTCTAGTGACGCTATAAGTGTCGCATGAAACAGAACCCAGATTTTTTTTACTAAGGGTCGAGACCTGAAATTTTATCACTTGATTTTACCCAAATTCAAATCTTAGATGCGTTTTTCCTTATAACAATATAGTAGAAATAAAAATTTTCCAAGCTGACCTGGCAGCTCGACCCCAGCCAGGGGCTCTGCCCTTGGACCTCGCTAACCAGGGGCGCTGCCCCCGGACCCCCGTCATTAACGGGCTTCGCCCTTACCCTAGGGTCACGAGTAACAATGTTACATCTAAACTTTCACACAAAGTGTTAAACTTGTATAACATCAAACATGAATGCGACATGACTTCTAAAACACTTTGGAATGCGTTTTTCAAGAATAATGATAAGGTTATTATTACCAACAATCACCAACGGGTCGTACACATTTTCAAACACTTAAATAAACAACCAAATCGTGGTAATTTGGACATTCTAGTTGAACAAACAACTACAAGGGTGATCTTTGAGATACCCAATCATGTTATAACCATCGCGTGTCGTGGACACCCTCAGGTTACAAGTCGTTGGACTTCGATTCTTGGCTAATAAATCTCAGTTTATTAAGATAAACTCTTCAGGCTCCGGTGAGTCTCATGGCCCCTCTTTTACTGTTTTACTAGGGGTGTGATACATTGCTCTGTTTTTAACACGTGAACGTGAGTACATATTTCAATACTACATGAGTTGTTTTCAACTAATCAAATCAAAGTCCTCCGTCAGTATAGTCTGGTAATACGAAAGTAGCGTGAATATTAGTATATGGTACCATATAGGATTGACCCACCTCGTCCGGGTTAGTCGCGCTAACCTCTGCAACGGACGTACTAATATTTGGGAAAACGAGTGTAGATTAGGCACTCGTGGAGGCACCTCTCTCGGAATTCTCTATATGGGACCCGACCCTCGAGTTAAGCTCAGACTATGCGCTCATGATTGTATACATAACTATTATCATTTGTTGGATGCAAATCAACGATTAAATCTTGCGGTTCACACTAAATTTATTTGATATCTAAACCTGTGAGCTCACCAGCGTTAGCTGACCCGTTTTAGCATGTATCACAGGTACACAGCAGTAGAACTGGACTGCCCAACCGGATGCATATTAGCTCGAGTCTTCATGCAAACATTCAAGAGATTTTACTTCATTATTAGATTTTGTACAACTAATTATGTATTCAAATCTCTTCATACTACGAACACGAGATATGTATGGGATGATTATTGTAAACATTTTAATATTAATATATTTTATCAAAACCACGTATATAGAGTCGTTTACTATTAATCTGTGTGCTTTGTTATTGATTAGTGACACCCAAATCTTGCTTCCGCAAAACATTAAATTTGGGGGTGTTACAGATAGGATGATTATATAACATAACAAACGTATACAACTTGATAATTCTGTGATTGATAACATTAATTTCATGAAATTAGGTTGTAAGAAACCAAGACATTGAACCCAAAATTTATATGTGTAAACTTGTTAAAAGGAGATGATAAGTTGTTATAATGTTGTATATTGTTGATATAAACATGTGGAAATGATTATAACCCGAAACCATAACAAAACCTTTAACGAAATTGAACTAGAAACAGAGCTCAGACGGACTACACAGGGGAAATGATTGGCTGGGAGAGCTTAGCCGAACGGCTAGCTTAAGCTAGCCGATCGACTGGAAGTGATGAGCCGAACGGCTCAACCAACTGAGCCGAACGGCTAGGTTGTGTTGAGCCGAACGGTTTGCAACTTTTTACCCGAACGGCTGGGTTGAGTGTTTGGACCGAATCAGTTAATGGACTAAGTACGTGGACTGGACCGAGCGGAAATGATTTGGGCCGAGGCTCACAGCTGAACGGCTGGACTGCCCAAGCCGAACGGCTGGGCCAGGCTGTGAGCTGGGCTAGGCTGTCTCGCTGGGATAGGTTGTGACTTGAGTCTGGGCCGAAAACTTTAGGTTGGGTCGTAAGGTTTAGGGCCGAATATATAATGGGCCAAATGGATTGATAAACTATTGGGCCAAAACTATTTACTAATGAAATGGGCCAAATGAGTTATATAATCGGGTAAAGTTATTGGGCCGAGACAAAAAGTAAATGGGTCGAACGATTTGGGTTGAGCCCGATGGACCATAAAACTTTAAAACACAAACGCAATGCGGGTTAATATATTTTGAATCGAATGTTTAACTTGTAATATTTCGACAAATATGAAAAGCCATTTTAACAAACTTGTATATATAGTATATATTGACAAATGATTAAGTTATATATATATATATATATATATATATATATATAATGACGAACGTTTATGAATGTACATGTATATATACTTAATAACAAACGAAAATCCTATATATATTTTATATATATACAAATGATGACTTTTGGAACAACGATGATTTTATTTTATAAATGGAAACAAATAAAACAAGAAGTTTTATAACGAATAAAACTTATATATATATAGATGTAAAACTTATATATACATACAACTAAATCAATGTGATAAAATTATAATTATATGTTATCGTATATACATACAAATAGAATATACGTTTAACAAACGTACTAAATATAATATACAACAGGTATATTTATATACATATGTATGTATAACAAATATATATATGTACAACATGAACTAAGCGACATTTAAATATATATACAATTACATACAGGTGTATACAGGCACGAAACGAAATATACGACGTAAGAAATGATAACAATATTTCAACATAACGTTCACAACTAAATGTACTATTTAAGAATTCAACAAATTCTTTAAAACCAACAAACTGTTAACATAGATTGATTAAACAAATCAAACATACTTATGTTAATACATTTATTGTACATAGGTTAACATACCTTGGGCGACTATCTGTCGGCTGCTAGCATTCATACCGAGCGAACCACAGTGAGTTTACAGCCCCTACTTTTAAATGTTTTCTGCTTTTAAACACAGGGGTGTTAAACATAGAAATTTCATGCCAATAAATGCAACAAAATTATAAATGCTTGATTGCTTTATACAATTATTGATTATTGAAATTACAATTTTTACAACTGTCTTGGGAATTAGACAACGTATCCTAGTACGGACCTAGACTTGAAATGTATGCATGAAAGACCTTATGTCATACAGACTGTAACCATTAGCTAGGTGACTCTAGCCACTGAGTATACGAATAGTACTATTGCCGTGACGACCCTCCTATGGTGGAGCGTATACTTAAATGTCCATTCAGGCAAACAACATAAGTTCTGGTTGTGGTTTGGTTATAGGGTTAGGTCGTGCTACTTTAACTTGTGAGGTTTAGCTCACCTTACAGGGGAATCATAGTCTAAGAAAATTCCCACATACTTTTAGGAAGAACGAATCCTACAACTGTTAAATACCGGAAATCATACTGACATCTTATTTTATACTGGTAAACAACCAGTTATATGCTTTTTAGGGTAACAACCCTACATAACTTGTATTTTATAAATGAATAACAATTCATTTATACAAACCCGGTTTAACTAACCACATACATATACAAACCTGTAAATTCACTCAACATATTTGTTGACGACTTTCTCTATGTTTTTCAGGAAGTTAGCTGGGTAAGTAATCGCATGCATTCAGGATGGACAACCCTGGACTACTTAGGATGCCACATACTGTTGGGACCGCTTTTGGGGGATTTCCTTTGTATAACTGCATACATTGCGGTCATACTTATGAAATCTTATTTTAAACTTATGTATTATTGTTAAAACTAAAATGTTTTAAACTCTACTACTATTGTTACGACTTACATAGTCGTACTACTTTTATAACAACTGTTAAACTTGGCATCCTTGATGAATAAAGTTGTGCGATAACCATATGTCCTGAGTATGTATGTATTTATTGCTTGAAAATACTGTTAGCAGCCCCGCCACATCATTAAAGCTTCTGCATAATTAATTAGTACTGACTGTAATCACCATTTGGCGGGGTGTGACAAAAGCTTTATAAGTAATTTAAAAGAGTTAAGAGATCTCATACCACGAAATTGAAAACGAAGAAGATGAAGATGAAGCTCGTGATGTGGTGGTCATTTCTTCGTGAAGTAGCTCTGCGAATCGGTGCATTTTTGATGGTGTTTTTGGGTGGTTTGGGAGCTACGATTTGAGAGAAGGGAGAGAGATTTGGATGTAGAGGTGTGTGTAAAATGAATGACAGGGGAAAGGAAAGAAATAAAAGGGGAATGGGTCGGTGGGTCGGGTCCGCGGGTCTGGGCCGATCCACTTGCGGGTCTCGGGCTCGTTTACTTGTTCCTCGATTATGTTACGTTTCGTGATTACTTAAATGTTGTTCCGCGTTTTATGTTAAAGTTTATCCGAAACATTTTTAACTGAAGTATTTTATCGAAATACTTAATAATGGGTTATAAAAATATGATTTGATTTATTTTCTTTTGTTGGGCGTGTTTCGTGTGCTTTCGCTGTGTTCAGAGCATTTTAACCGATACGAAATACGTGTAATATATTTCTCATAATATATTAATGTAAACAATGTTTCTTTAGATAATTCCACATTATTTAAAAGTTTTGTCACCAACGTCCATACAAAGTAGTGTCGGAACTCGTCCGTTTCATAAGTATACGATTTAAACAGTGTATGTAATTACATAAAATGTCACATATATTTAGCCTATAACAAAACTAAATATACATAATTACAAGTTGTTTAGCTGCTAATTATAGCCCTAAATTAGCGGGTGTTACACGTATCCAATAAAACGTTATACAATTAATAAAAACGTTAAACGATCGGGTAATCGAAAACAAGACAATACGCATACTTGGAAAATGATTAAACACACCCACCTAGTGGGTGGGACCCACTGAAAACCGGCCAAAGGGGAGGCAAGGTGTGCCATACCCCTTTGCCTCTTTGACTCTCTCAAAACCCTCCATCCCCTCACCTCACCTCACTCATTCTTCTCCCTTTTACACTCCACACCCTCTCTACTCTCTCTCCCTCTCTTCTCTGCGTTTTTAATCAGCCACAAGATCACCACCATCAACCACAATAATCCACCAAGAGGCACCACCTCAATCCTTGGCGAAAAACGAAGACAAAGACACGAAAACGATCACAACAACGAGTACATCAACTTGGCCATCTCCGTTTCTTGATACGACTTGTAAGAACTTCACGAATCTTTTAAAATACTTATAATATGTTTATTAACATATTAGTATGCTCACTCAACCATAAAATGTCCAAAATATAAATCAAAACGCATTTTAAAACTCGGTTGGGACAGATTCTGTTAGGACACGACTAAAATCATATAAAATAGTACACATAAGATAAATACATGAAACCAAAGCCAAAATCTTTGTATTTTCGATATCTACAACTTTCATGTTCGGCACTTTTACCAGAAATACACCGGTTTTTCTACAAAACCCGATTTACAAACGTATATACAAAAAGGCTGTTTTGGAAGTTATTAAAAACCGACACTTCGGGCGAACCCCGACACGAACCAATAATTTTCTTCGGCTCTATAAAATATTTTAAGACTTGTGTAAAAGTCTCGGGTCAAACCGAGGTTGTTTGACCACAAACCCGACACTAGAAAACCAAACAGCCGGTAGTGTCGCAGGAGGGCCAAACCCAACTGCGACACTAAGCCCAGTGTCGCATTGACATCTGAATGTCGCATACTGAGACACTAAGGATAATTTCGCATAAATCTCAAATGTCGCACATAGCTACACTAATCTTAATGTCGCACTTAGAATTGAATGTCGCATACTGCGACACTAGTACTTGTGTCGCCAAACTGCCGAATGTCGCATATAGCGACACTAACCCTAGTGTCGCCATAAATTATCTAGTGTCGCTAGGATAGCGACACTCGATCCTAGTGTCGCTAATTATAGAAACTTCAAAATATTTTTATGAAATACATACAACCACTATACCTTATACGACACCAGACATACATGATGTACATAAACCTTGGGAAGTATACACCACAACTTGAATACTTATGAGCTTACACTCAAATCAATAATTATTATTACACCTCCATCACTAACGGGTCACACTTATTTACAAAATGGTTACAAACATACAAACAAATACTCGGACATTACCTAGTTGAGTGGACAACTAGCATGGGTGTTCTTTCGGAACGCCAACTTAATTACTTATTTACTTACAACCTTGTGCGTGTTGTACGCCAAAAGGTTGTAGGGTTCGGAGAACCACACTACGAAATTACATCCAACACATAGTTACGGACTTACATCCGCTATACTTGTTTGCTTACACAAACGTACTTGCTAGACTCAGGTGAGTCTTACAGCCCCACTTTTACTGATTTCTACTTTGGGGTGAGATATTTGCTACCGTTTTTTGCGTATGAACCCAAGTACTGAACTGTTTACACTACTTTTACACTCATTACATGAGTTACTTTTATCCACTGAAAGCCTCCTATCATATGTTGTTATTTATGGACATAGGCACGATTACTAGTAGATGGATTCATTTGGGACTGACAATCCCTGCCTGGGGTAGTAGCGCTACTACGGATTTCACCGTAGAAACAGGCATATTAGTATTTATTACATATGAGTGTTCGGGTAGCACTCACGGGGGTACGTGATACTGTACTTGATTGTACCATTCACACCACACTGTTAAGCTTCAACTTGTGAGCTCATGGTAATTATGTTAACTTACTGATTTACTTACTATGCTCAAGGGCAATACTGGTACTTACTTGTGGTTCATAATTGATTTACTTTACTAAACCTGTAAGATTCACCAACCTTTTGGTTGACACTTTTTAGCATTTATCTCAGGTTTACAACAGCAGTAGGACTGCACACCCACAAGACTGATAGCTCAAGTCGCATGCATACTTTACACATATGGAGATTTTCTTGCATTACTTCTTGTACACTTAGTTATGTATTGAAATCTCCAGGATTCACTGGCGAACTCGCTACTAAAAACATTTGTTATTATCAATGTAATACTTTTGTACTATTGTATGACGTTGCATATAGATGTCGTTTGCTTTACTTTGGTGCTTGATTATTGATTAGTAACACCCAAAGCTTGCTTCCGCTAAACAGTGAATTTGGGAGTGTTACAGATTGGTATCAGAGCCTAAGGTTATAGCGAACTAGGTTGCATTTAGTAGGCCTAGACTATGACCATTAGGCAGTATTTCCTCATTAGGTATGACTGGTTTAGGAATTACATCATATAACTTTAATTTAACATAGTCTGATCAACTATGTACAATTAAGGAAAGATGATGTGAGGTCTGAAACAGTTATGTTGAACAGGGATACACCAGTTGACTTTGACCACTAGAGAAACGGGACCATTACTTGTATGTGCTAGAAACATTAGGCTATATTATATTATTATGTGATTAATATGTATATAGGACTCACGATACTCAATATTTTTGCCACAGAAATGGCTGATTCATCATATAGACAAACTACACGAACACCACACTCTCCCTCTAGATCTTGTCACAACCACACGGAATCACTCGTGGCTAGGCGCACCAATAGCTCACGCAGAGCTAGACCATATCACCATCCTGCCACATCCAATGACACCACTACTCTAGCTCGCTATCAGGCACTTACTCGTCAGTGGAGCTGGTTGCCATCGGCTCTCGCTACTGGGAGGATGGAAGATGACATTGAAATCCCCACTGACATTGCAGAGGTTTCACCCATGGATCTCTCTCCATACACTCAGGAACCCACACACGTCACAGTACTTATGTTAGCCGCTCGTGTTCACCGACACGAACGCAGGATACATGACTTGGAAATCGAGCAACGCAATATTCACTCTAACTGGATGGAACAAACTCAAGATGGTATCACACAGTTGTACTTAAGTCAGGCAGACATCTCCAAAACTTTGACCCGAAATCATGACCAAATGGAAGATACCACGCAAACCATGGAGATCGTTCATAACCAAGTAAAAGGTAACCGAAACAAGATCTATGTTTTACAATCAAGGCTACAAGAATGCGAGACGCGTCTATGGGAAACCGAGGATGCTCTTAGAATGGTTAGCAGGCTTGCAGAATCTGTTGACCATCTCTCTTCTCTACTCTACTGCTACAACTCAACCTACACCAAGATTAGTGCAGTGTCTATCATGTAACCTATTAGCTATCTATGTAAACTCTTGTAATTCAACCGGATGTAATGTTCCTTGCATCTTTTGTAGACTCTAGATTCTGTAATCTTTTGGAACTTATGTATTGTATAGAATCTAATCTTATCATCTAATGAAATATGATTATCGCTTCATGCTGTTGTATATTACCACCTTATATATACTTATGCATGTGATATATCATAATTTTGTGCAAACATCTTACCTATATTTTTCCCAATTATTCAGCACGATACCTCCACGATGACACACTTACAACGATATTGAAATCGCTCAACTTATTGCACAGAGCGTAGCCCAGGCCCTAGCTGATTAGCCAAACTCGGGCAGCGAGGACAGAACTGGTAACGCTCCTACAGCAAGACCCTGATCATACAAGGATTTCCTGAACTGCAAACCTTTGTACTTCAAAGGTACTGAAGGGGCAATAGGACTGATCTGATGGATCGAGAAAACAGAGTCAGTCTTCAGAATCTGCAACTGCACAGAAGACTGTAAGGTCAAGTTTTCCACCTACACTTTCATAGATGGTGTACTTACATGGTGGAACAGCTACATGCAAACGGTGGGAACTGATGTCGTTTATCAACTCCCCTGGGAAGATTTGAAGAAGATGTTGAAAGATGAATACTGCCCTAGGGAAGAACTGCAACAACTTGAGGTTGAATTCTGGAACCTCACTGTCAAGGGTGATGATATTGCTGGCTACACTACCCGTTTTCACCAGCTGGCACTCTTATGCCCATCCATGGTTGATCCTGAATAGAAGAGGTTTGAAAGATACATCTGGGGACTCTCGGAAAAGATTCATGGGAATGTGACCTCATCGAAACCAGGGACTATCCAAAGTGCCGTTCGTATGGCACATGAACTAATGGCACAAGTTGTCCGACGGGGAACACCTACAGCGGAAACCGAGAGTAACAAACGGAAATGGATTGGGAACAACAACCAGAACCACCAACATAACAAAAGGCCTGAAACTACTAAGGTCTATGCTGCTTGTTCAGATGACAAGAAAGGGTATATCGGGAATAAACCATATTGCTCTAAATGCAATCTGCACCATGACGGTTCTTGCCCCTGTAGCAAGTGCAAACGGTCTGGGCACTTGGATAAAGACTGTAAAGCAAACACCAGTACCAACACTAGTGCACCCAAGACTTGCTATGAGTGCAACGGTACCGGTCACTTCAGAAAAGACTGCCCAAAGCTGAAAAACAACAACAACAAGAAGAACAAGAACAACAATGCTCAGGGCAGGGCTTTCATTCTCAACTCAAGGGAGGCCCGTCAAGACCCTGATGTGGTCACGGGTACGTTCCTACTCAACGGTTTAACTGCTTCTGTATTATTTGATACTGGTACCGATAAGAGCTTCATTTCTGATAAGTTTTGTCCACTACTTGACACTACACCTATCGCCTTAGATTCTAAGTACACAGTAGAATTGGCAAACGGTAAACTTATTGAGGCCAATAGTGTGATACCTAATTGCACTTTAAACTTAGTTAACGAGCTCTTTCCCATTGACTTGATACCCGTTGAGATCGGCAGCTTTGACATCATCGTCGGCATGGATTGGTTATCCAAGCACCGAGCCGAGATCATTTGTTTTGAGAAAATCATACGTATCCCTCTCGTCACCAGTGGAACTCTAGTCATACAAGGGGAGACCGGTGGGACGAGACTAAACATCATTTCTTGCATGAAAACCCAAAAATACTTGATAAAAGGGTACCAGGCCATCCTCACACATGTCATGGAGAAAAAGTCGATGGAGAAGCAACTTGAGGATGTGCCTATTGTTCGAAACTACCCAGAAGTCTTTCCTAAAGACTTGCCCGGGCTTCCGCCACTTAGACAAGTCAAAATTTCTATTGACCTTGTGCCCGACGCTGCACCCGTGGCATGAGCTCCTTACCGATTACACCATCCGAGTTACAGGAGTTGTCTACACAACTACAAGAACTCCTGGACAAAGGATTTATTCGACCGAGTTCTTCACCTTGGGGAGCTCCGGTCCTGTTTGTAAAGAAGAAAGATGATTCTTTCCGCATGTGCATCGATTACCGTGAACTCAACAAATTAACCGTAAAGAACCGTTACCCACTTCCTCGCATTGATGACCTGTTTGACCAACTCAGGGTCGAGTTTTTATTCAAAGATCGATCTACAGTCAGGTTATCACCAACTCCGAGTTCGCGATGATGAAATCCCAAAAACTGCTTTCCGAACTCGCTATGGGCATTACGAATTCCACGTGATGCCATTCGGCTTAACCAACGCACCGGCAGTATTCATGGACCATCAAAAATAAACCCTCAAAAAATTAAACAAATAGTCGAACTCTTAACCTTAAGTATGATGATTTTGTTTGTAGTTGTTTTATCGCCAAAGTCGTCCACTGTTATTTCCAACTGAAAAATTGAGAGTGATAATGAGAAGACGGTCTAATTAATCAAAACCACTTACTGCATTGTTGTGGTGGATTTATCAATTTCCATGGTGAAAATATCAAGCAATAAGACATAAGAGTATAATACATTAAAAGACATAGATATAAATAGATTAATTAAATAGATAGATACGGAGTATATAATTCAATTATTACTATTTATTTATAAAATTTATATTAAGAAATGTATATCAATTTAATTATTTACTAAAACTAATTTGACACCTCAAAGAATTCTCTAATTTAGAAATAATTATTTGTTTAAATTAATTTTCATAATCATGATATCATTATTTTAGATGATCAACCAAAGAATCCGTTTATTTGTTTTTTTAAATAAAAATCAATGAAGAATATATAATTATTATCGTCTTCATTAAAGTGATGGAATAAATAAAAATCAATGAATAATACATATATATTCAATAAATTTAATTATGTGGAGCTCACACTGCATCGAGCGCTCACACTACATATCGTTAAATATAGGGTATCGATCACTTCTCCAAATTGGCTCTCTCTCTCTCTCTCTCTCTCTCTCTCCGATAATACTCTAGCAAACCAACATATCTCGATCGTCCAACTCTGCAGGGTCCGTATTCTTAGTGCACTTTCCTTGGCTTTATCAATTTTTGCCTTCACAAATAAAGAGGAAAATATCAAATTAAAGTAATTAAATGTGTGAAACTCTGATGGGATCCGGTGCGTTAGTTAATTAATTGTATGACCGGTATGCATGCATGCTTAGTTAATATACTGTGTGTAGCTCTAAGTGGATCCGGTGCATTAGTTATGGTGCATATGATATATCACACTTAATATATATATATATATATATATATATATATATATATAGAGAGAGAGAGAGAGAGAGAGAGAGACAAACTTTAATTTGATTATGTCCGTATACGGTCGATATGTGGAATATGCCCAAGGCCGGGTTTAGTTTTGGGTTTATCGGAATTAATAATATTATTTAATTTAATTAATAATTAAAGAGGTTTATGTCGCACCCCCAAATTCAAGTGGCAGTGGAAGTAACGGATCGGGCGCGACTAATCAAGTAATCATCACACCAAGTTACATCAAACGACCTCTAGTATGTTGTCTCCCGTGGGTAGTCCTACTGCGTCTGTGAAGCTGAAAATACACGCTAAAAAGGGTCAACATAATATTGGTGAGCTCATAGGTTTGCATAGTTAAAATCGTGTGACACCCGACAATTTAGGGTTACTGGTTAACCTGCTAGAAACCCTAATTACGTGTGTTTAGTTTAGTATTAGGCTAAATACTTGTAATTACTTGTAACTATTTGTATATTTATGTGAATATACACTCCCGTAATTGATTTATATTACGCTACGTAATTAGTTGTAATTACGCTTACGCAATTTGGTGAAATTGTGCGAAACAACCGGACGGAGTGAGACAAAGTATAAATACGGATGTTGGTGAACAAAACTATTAAATAATATGAAATTATTTAATAAACTCAAAAACTTACAAATATTATGGTGATAATATTTAGCGACTTTTTAATATCGTATAAAGTAACACAAACGCAACGAAAATGCGCAAAACGCGTTCGACAATCGATTGAAAGTCGAAATACATTTTTATAACTTAAAATATATAATTTTGTATGAAATTATTGTTGAAAACATCGTATAATAGTTTGATTTGACGTAAAAAGTCACGTTTTTGCGTACATAATTCCCACCTTTTTAGCCCCAAAATGCATGAAATCATTCAAAATCAATACTTTTTCACCATAATTCATTATTAAGGCTAAAAATAAGGCAATGCTTCAAAAATCAAGTAAAATGGCTAAATAATATACAAAACAAAGCATAAACGATACGGTCACGTTCTACGAACTCTTTTTAGCATATTACCTTGAAATTATTCTTTGATTAGTTCATAATGATCTACGGGTAATTACGATCACGCGGATATAAAGAACGCTGAAAACGGATTATGAATGAAGAAGTTATGGCCAAACGAAGTTCGACCAGTGCATAAGACTTACGATCCAGCACACAAGACCACGGACCAAGGGGATACCACCCCACAGGGGCCGTATACACCCCCTTAGGGGTCGTATATCCCCCTTATGGGGCCGTATACCCCCTGTAGGCGTGGTATACCCCTTCTACGGTGTCGGATACGCCCCGTTTGCTACCGAATACGCCCTATTTGCCACCGAATACGCCCTATTTGGTGTCAAATACGCCCTCTTTAGTGTCTGATTTCATAGCTCGGGGGTGTATTTCAGTATTAAATTGGAGCGAGGGTGTTAAGTGTAAAATCGTATCTTGAATGCCTATAAATAGAGGCTTAAACCTCCTCATTTCTCATCAATCAACCAACCAACCAAATCAATCCATTCAACACACAACACAATTCACTTGTAATTTTCTTTCTTAGTTAGTTTCTCTCTCTAACTTCTCTTTCTAGAGAAGTTAGAGAGTAATTAGTGGATAGCTAGTAGATTAGAGTAGAGAGTAGCTTTTGTAATCAAGGGGTATTGGTGTTCAAGCTTTTATTCAAGGATTGCAAGTTCTATTCTCTTGTTACGCTGCTCTATTATCCGGTGATATTTATTCCCTCATACTGTTATTATGTCTAATTTATCCATGCGTAATATTATGGTATGTGCTTTACTTATTGCCATGTTTATTGAGTAGTGTAATATTGTGATTGTTGAAATGTAGATATTTAGGAGTAGGGATGATGTTAAATTAATCTTTAATTAAATACGTGATTGGAAATTGTTATGCTATGTATCGGGTTAAACTTTTCAAGCGGTAGATCTAAACCACCCAATCCACCCTTTCCAAACTTTCACGTGGCTATTACTTTAGTATTAGGACTTAGTTAACCCTAGTATCGGTAGATAGTTATCTGTGTTTTTGTATGAAGCTGTGGACATGCTGTAAAATGGCTCAGTACTTAGTATAGCGCTGGAAACACCGCTGGTGGAGTACATATGCGTGGAAGCTACGGACCGGTTCGTAAGCATATGACACCGTGGATACCTGGAAGTCACCCTTCCTGAACATGGTCTAGGTATATATAAAAGCTGTGGAACTGCTGAAAAACATAGTATACACCGTGAAACGAACCTAGGGATGAACGTTTGCTAACAAAGGAGGGTCTACACCTTGACAGAAGTATTTGTGCTCCTCGATTAAATCTAAGGGATCTTGAAAAGAAAGCAAACATTCAGCTGTAGTATAGGATGCTTAAACCCCTTCATCCAACATAACTGACAGTTTAACATACATTAGCAAGCAATAGTACGACCCTTAATAAAATCAATTAGACTTAGGTGTTAAGAAAGGTCAGAAATTAAATATCGGTTTGTTGCCTTATTCATGCGCCCAGGAGTTAACTCCAAGATAGGTCACTAGTTCTCATCGGACAGTGTTGGGGGACTGAGCTGCCTGATCTGATCAGACTTATGATAACCTAGTATTCAGTGACATGTGACTTAGGTTTTCCACTTAAATCGTAGGATACTAGTGTTGACACCAAACCTCTATTAATTTTATTAAAGGAAAGTCTCCAATCATCTTTTATAATGAACATCATCCCGAAACCTGAATATTGAAATTTCAACAATCACAATCTCTATCTATCTGCTTACCCTATCCGTAGTTTAGTATTTACTTTTCTGTACTGTAGTTAATTTAGAAAATACCAAAAACAAATACCTATCCAACTATCCAAAACCTCAGCTTAAATACTAAGTTATCCGAATGAGTTCCGTTTCAATTCTACCGTCGAGAGGAACGACCCTGGATCATCCTTACCGCATACTAATATCAGGTATTCGTACCCAGTAAGAGTAGGAAGTTCAGAAAGGTTTAGGCCCCCGACAAAATATAAATTTAAAACCACCCACCGATCGCCCGGCCTCGAGCGTGAGGTCCGCAACGACAGGGAAGCGATTTTCTGACTGACCGTTCGGGGCGCGATCAGGTTTTTGGCGCCGCTACCCGGGACGGTAGTACGATTCAAAGCTTGTTTGGATAAATTTAGTTTTTAAGTGATCCTTTTGACTTGGATTCACCATCCCTGTCAGAAGTTATTTCTGCCGTAGATTAGTGTAGTTAGATTAGATTAGCATAGTTTAAATTCCCTTCTCACCCCAACTTAAATTTTAAAACCTTCTTCGTGTGTTGTCTTTACTAACAACTTGGAAATGGCTACTCTACAACAATTAAGTGATCAGTTGGATAGTCTTGTTAAATCAATCCAAAATAGACATAGGAGTGATCCCCAGATAGACAACGAATGTCAAAGGTATAGTATGACTTATTCGGATAACATAGGGTATTTAGATCCTAAATCACAATACCAGTATGACCCTTATGCTGTCCAACAACATCAATACCAAACTTACTATCCTGAACCATTCAATGTCCACCCACACTCGTCTCACCCTGTACATGAACTATAATCGTATGAAAGTTCTGACTTGAGAGATATGCCCACCGCTTATCTCGGCAGTAATGTTACTCTTTTACCTTCTTACAACCCATTTGAACAATTAATGAAAGAACAAGAAGACATGCTTTGAAGATGTACTGATAAGTTGTCTGAAATACATACATTAGTCCAAGTGAGAAGTAGGGAAATTAGGGATCAAGTTACAACTGACCATAGGCTGCAGGAAGATGAGAGGCACCCACACACCACATCTACACTTGAAACAAACTTTCATTCTCATGAGTTTGGTTGCAAAATTGCTTTAAACCCTTCACCTACCCAATCTTCTAAATCCTCACTTCCACCCATTCTTAACCTATCTACATCCGAAACTAACGAGGAGTTCATTCTAGAAGAACTTTTCGAGTCATTGCAACTTGAAACTTCTGGTCGAAGTGACGAGTATGACTTGGTGGACGAAGAGATAGAATTAGAAAGCCCGAAGATGGATACTTACACAGAAGACCCAGCTTCAGAAGGACCGGAGAAATACGCGCCAACTCTGAGTAGTGATCTTATCTCAATTCAAAACGATGTGGTTGACACTATCCCACAACAAGTTGTGGTTGATGATATCACACATATTCTTCTTGATGAATCACCCACTGATCTAGTTGAAGCTTCTACCTTAGACCAGCCAGTTGCCCAAGTTGTCAATGAGAATGTTGCTACAAGATTGGAGACGTTAATGGACTATGTCCCACCTCCATGCCCAGAGTACAACATTATCATTGACCAAAAGACCATAGGAAGCAAGTAAGGATCTGCGTCATGGTTTCCCTTCAAACTATCTCTCCACCATACAATGTCTTATACATCATTGAGAGGTGAGGATTCCTTTGACCGACCCATTCTGTTAATCCAACCCAAGGAGGTATTAGAAGTTGAGAGATCTATTATACCTTTGGTAGAACCATTTCCTCACTTTGAACCATCTCCTTATATTGGACATACCCTAGCCTTAACCTACTTTAAACTTTTAGGTATGTACCAATATTACCCCTTGTGTCTACTGATGGATGCAAGGAAACCCCTAGGATTGCCTGATAAGTAGTGCTAGAGTCAAGCTAAAGACTCGAACAAAAACAAGCGCTTCTCGGGAGGCAACCAGTGTCTAATGTAGTTTTAATAGTAGGATAAGACGTAAGCTAACCCAAATAAGTAGAAAATGATGCCTAAAAATTGTTCCAAGTTTTCTTTATTTTTATGAACAAAAAGGATGGTTTGCAAAATTACTTCATTGAAATTTTTGTCAAAACCTTAAAACTTCCTACTCCCACTTGTTTGAGCTTTATTGCAAAATCCAATTTTTACCATTATCTAAGATCTCAAGTTCTCAGTATCCCTTTCACTCTCATGGAAACCTACTAAGAGTTAGGAGCATTAGTCATACCCACTGGCATATTTCGAGCATTTGAGGTACTTACATATATTTATGCTTAATCTAATATCCTGATCTGTATGTCAATATGTGTATTATGCTTGAACTCGTTTAAAAATGTGTACTTTAGATATCTCTATTCTTGGCTACCTAATTCAACTAATAATACTAGTATTTCCATATCTGCTACGTTGAAGTTTTAGGCAACTAACACTTTTAGTGTGAGATTAGACTCCAAGTCATATACTGGTTTGTTTCATCTTCAAAGTACTCACTTTGATAGTTTTTTTTCGCAAACCAGTGAATATCTGATTTGGAGGATAATCACTTGTTTGTTAGATCACGTTTGCTTGTTCTACTTGTACAAATGCCTAACAAGCAGGGATTTATGCCTATGGATGAAGAATCTTTGAGAATGATGGAAAGGCAACAAGGGGAGCTTACAGTTCATTAAATTTGGAAATCTTTGAAGCATTACTTTGCAGGGGAAGAGATGATGCTTTCAGACACGTATATGATTTCTAGTTGTCTATGACTAGTTCATTAAGGAGAGGCCTTCACTCTTCCAGTATCCGGAGGACGCCATCACTTCGCTTTATTTTCTACAATCTATCCAAGTCGAGCTCTCAACTATAACAGCAGTGCTTCTCGGGAGGCAACCCGTGCAATAAGACGTGTATTGATTGTGTGTTAATAAGTGAAGATAAATCTCTGAATATCCTTCACACTTGGATATACCTCAAAAATATTTTCAAAATATTTTAAAGCCACAACTCATCTTTTGCAAATAAAAAATAAAAAAAAATCACTTGTCTCAGATAAATAGGAAACACTTTTCAAAAATTAGTTCATATGTTTCGAGCATTTGAGGTACTTGCATACTACTTTTATGCATTATTGTTGCACCCGCAACCGTCGGTTCAGTGTCGTTGTGATTTCTGATGGTGATGCAGGCGCAGCAGGGGTTTTAAAATTTATATTTAGCTGGGCTTAAATTATACATACTACCTACTCTGGTTAGCAAGCGGTAAGTATGACCTAAAATCCTTCTATGAATCCAAACGTGTGGGAGATTAAAGCTGGTGTTTTCGGTAGGAAATATTTAGGATGGAACAAAGTAGGTAGGTTTGGGGGTTTTAAACTAAAGACAAGTAATTAAAATACAGAAAAAGTAAATTGCAGGAAATTAAAGTGCAGGAAAACAGGTAAAGATAAATATGTGATTGCTGAGACTTCAATAATTAATGTTTTGGGATGACAGATTAAATAGGGACAATGTGTAAAACCCAGAATTATCTAATAAACAATTCTATAAGCGTTGAATTATTATTGAGAAGTTGTGGAATCACACTCAATAATATTAAGAAGATCAAGAATTAAATAATATATAATTTACAATTGATTATCAAAAGCTTCAATCTTATTAATGATATAAGACGAATACACTTAAGTATTAGGGTTACAGAAAACCTTGAAGCTGCGTAAAACTAATATTTTTTTAATCTAGATCTCTATTTATAATACATAGAGTCCTATACAATCTCTAGTTATTATGGAAATCAAATCTATCCCATAAATAACTCTAACCGACTTATAAACATCAACAGTGGGAGCAACTTACGTTATACCAACAGTGGTAGTAAGTTCCCTTTACAGACACAAGTATACTTACACTAACAGTGGCACTGCTTCTACAATTACACTAGCAGTGGCTAGTTCTTCAATCCTTCCAGCAGTGGCACTGCTTCTACATTAGCAGTGGCTGTCATTAAAGCGAACAGTGGCTAGACTTCAACACTTATCAAATAAGCTCAGATCCCAACAATCTCCCCTAAACTTGATCAATCTTGCATTGCATTAAGTTTCTGCATTCAGCTTCATTCTTTTGTAGGAGAGTTTTATCTTTTCTTGCTTGCTTGATCTCTCTTATAAAATTGATTCATAATCCAGTAGATAATGTCTTTGCCTTTTTCAGTCTTCACTGCAACTTGCAATTTCTTTTCCATTAGTTGTCTCAACAGTACTATGCTCAGAATGTACTCTCTCTCTTCCAACATATACACATATTTACCATTCTTGAGAGAAATACACTGCACTCTTGCTCTAGCAAACTTTCTCCAGTAAGCAACTAACTCAGCACACAAAAATATATCTCCATACATCTCAGGCTCAAACATCATTTGTATCCATTCCCACACATGCCTTTCAAGACTAGATTTAACATTTTTCAAGTCCTTTTCTAACCCAATCTTATACATATCATATACATCAAATTTGTGAATTCTTTTCAGAATATCCTGCATTGACTTGTGAAAGCTTACAACTCCATTCTTTCTTTCAATCCTTATTTCATAAGCCATTTCTTCAGTTGCTATCAATACTGCTTCCCATTTGATAATTTCTGAGTATTCTTCACCATCCAAATTGATGTTTTCTGATCTGTCAGGCTTAACTATAATCATCTGTTCTAATATCTCCTCATCCTTATCCAAATCACAAACATTATCATCCATCTCTTGAAATTTAGCAAATGACCTTCTAACACCTTCAATTTTCAATTTCAATTCCTTTTCCTTCTCAAGCTCTTCATCAATCAGATCATAAATCTTCTTTGAATCTCTACATCATCGTTTCTTTTCTTTTCTAATCTTTTCTTTGCTTCAGGATTGACATAAGGATTATTATCATACATCTTTTGCAATTGTTCCAGTGACATTTTCCTCAATTGACCTATAGGAATCCTATCTCCTCTTAACTTACATACCAGATCATTTTTCAATTTAGCCCTTGTTGGTTTCTTTGCTCTCCTCTTAGCAGCTTCTTTTTCCTTTTTCTCCTTTTTCTCTCTTTCAATTTTCTTCTTTAATGCCATCTGCAGAGGATTACCCTTTTTCTTTTCTTCATAAGCATGATATACAGTATCATCATTTAACCCTTTGCTTTCATATCTGCATACACTCTGCTGGCTTCTTTAGTCATTTTTACAATCTGACCATTCTCAAGTATCACTTTTGAGATTTAGCAACTCTCTTTTCAGTTTCAAGTCTGTCCTGTTCATCCAATTCAGCCTGCAACCTCATAGCATACTCTAAGTCATGCTCAAAATTCTGTGTCACCTTCTTCACCTTTGGCTTTTCCACCAATTTGCCCTTACCTTTGTCTTTTGGATCAATCTTTGGAAGCTTAGACTCAGGTTTGTCCACTCTAGATTCTTTAATGAAAAAAGGTACTTCTGGAGTTCTAGCAGCGGTTGGTTTTGTTTTAACAGTGGTAGTCATAACAGTGGAAGTAGTTGTAGCAGTGGTAGCCACTTTAGCAGTGGGATGCTCAACATTCTGTGTCACTTTCTTCAACTTTGGCTTTTCCACCAATTTGCCCTTACCTTTGTCTTTTGGATCAATCTTTGGAAGCTTAGACTCAGGTTTGTCCACTCTAGATTCTTTGATGACAAAAGGTACTTCTGGAGTTCTAGCAGTGGTTGGTTTTGTTTTAACAGTGGTAGTGGTAGCAGTGGAAGTAGTTGTAGCAGTGGTAGCCACTTTAGCAGTGGGACTACTAGAATTTGATTTTCTGATCTCTTCCATCTTTTTAGCTTTTATGCTGAACAATGGTACATATTTCTTCCTGCCATATGTAAGCTTAGGATCTGATCTTGGCATTAACTCCCCCCCTGCCTCTGCATCATCACCATCACCTTTCATCTGTTCAGTTTCTATACTCACCACATCATCCACTGGTTGTACCACCTCTTCACCATCTTTTACCTTAATAATCACCTCTGTCTCACCATCAACCCTCTCAACAGTCTTTTGCATAATACTTTCAACAATTTCAGTCTGCATATCATCTTCCAAGACTTCAGTGTTAGCATTAGACATAACATATGTTTCACCCACAACCTCATCCACATGATCATACATAAACACATCATCATCAACCATCTCTTCTGTATTCTTCTCCCCCTTTTTGAAAGTGTTCCTCACCAATAAAGCTTCTAACACAGCAAGCCTTTCCTTGAGTTCATCAATAACTTTCCCTTGCTCATCAATCTTAGCAGCTTGCTCTGCAATTTTAACATCTTGAGCTTTATTAACCCTTTTCTCCTTCACCAATTTCTCCCAAAGTAAATCAACTGCCTCTGTCAATTGTACATTCGTCAATTCAATGTGAGATCTAGTCTCATCATCATTAGAGTGTGACCTCCTAGATGAATCATTGACAAAAGCATCTTCTGCCTCATGCCTAGCATGGTAAACAGAAGTTCCCTTTTTCTTGGTACTGGGACCTTCACCTGCTTCATTACCCATAGGTTCAGCATTAGAAATTGCCTCTGGTTGGGTCTTATTGATGTTACCACTGCCCTCCTCTGTCAGTGGACTAGAAGGAGTAGTGGCAGCCCTTCCAGAATGACCACCCATCTCCTGTGGGGTCACTTGCTGTGATAAAATAGATGGCTGAGACAAATGAGCAGCAGGAATCTCACTTGCCTGTTTTCTTTTCTTTTTCTTTGGCTGTAAGTGGGTAGTTTGTTTGGTCCCTTGTTTTCTTTTTGTACCCCCAATTAGTGTGTGTTCAGACTCAGTTGGTACTACTGGCCTGTCACCAATTGGTTCAGATGTAATTGGTGGTACTACATCTGTGGTGGAAGGAACAGGAAGCATTGTACAGAATAATGTTGTTTCCTTCCCAGAAAACTTCTTATTGGTATTCTTACTCATCTCTGTAAAAGTTCTAGCAGAAAGAGTACTAACACCAATAATAAGTTCTTGTGCAACTAAATCAGAAATTTGTTTATTTAAAATAAGTTGCACAAATCTAGGATACATAATAAACATATCTTTTTTCCCTTTTGTTATATTTCTGATCATGCCTTCAAGAATGTATTTAGAAAAATTAAATTTTTGACCCTTAGCCAAACACACAAGTGCATAGGCTATTTGGGTACCAAATTCATTAAAAGTAGTTCGTTTGGATGACAAGCAGTGGAGAAGTGTATGTATCAAAAAATTTCATTGAGGACTAAAGAGTGATTTAAAAAATGTAAAACGTGTGTAATCACCCTCATACCCCATTAATCTAAGATTATCATAGAAATCTCTGTCATCGATAGAAGATATACCTGAAGCGTCATCAAGAAGAAGTACTTCTCGAAGAGAATCCTCAGATATCACCACATTGGTTCCTTGAACCATAGAAACCACTAGACGGTTGCCCTCAATCACTTCCAATCGGGCATTCTTCCAAAATTCGTTCAAATGACCCCTGGAAACCCTTGGAGATACAGCAAGTGCATGAAATATATAACTCGAGCGCAGAAAATCCACAATTTGTGTGAAATTTTGCGCCGATGAGGGTTTCATCAAAAAGGCGATCATATTATGTTCTTCATAAACACTTAGTGTAAGATCAGTTGAAGAAGAAGCCATGATTGTTAAATCGATTGTAGTAGAAGTGAGGGTTTGATTTGAAGTTTAAACGCAGTGGTTATGTGTGAAAATAAGAAAGTGTAATGAAAAATTGAAGTGTTCAAAGTTTATATACTGTTAGTCATAAGAGCAGAGCCAAGCCCTAGAAAAATAACTAGCAGTGGCATTACCCAATATAACTAACAGTAGAAAGGTATGATAAAATACCTTAACAGTGGCAAACATTCAATTTTTCAAGCACTTATACTTAGAAAGTTAACAGCACCTAGTAGCACTAGCAGTGGCAACCGACCAAGGTAACCAAAACTTAGTACTAGCAGTGCCAAATATTTAGCATTATAAGCAGAATACTTATAATTTTATTTTTTTTATTTTTTTTTATTTTTTTTTATATCAAGCTAAAGAAAACAAAACAAATAAAATAAAATGTTAGTTCCAGCAGTAGCAATGTCTTCTGACAGTAGCTAGGAACCTGCAGAGTGGTTAGCTAGAAAACAAACAGTGACAGTAATATACAAGTTTACAAGCAGTGGCAACTTTATAAGGAGCAGTGGCTAGAATGTTCTAACAGTGGTACCAACTGAAAGCAACTGAAGGCTAGCAGTGGTAAACACTTAGAACATAAAGCACTGTTCTTTATACAGTACCACTATTAGTATCTATTCTAATACCAAACATAGTTTAAGTTAGATTGATCATTCCAATACTGGTGACCAAAAATGTAAACCTTCCCACATCGAAAGCCTTTGTGAAAAGATCTGCATATTGATTATCAGTATGAATTTTAAATATTTGGATCAATCTCTTTTCATTGCAATCTCTTATGAAATGGTATCGAATTTCAATGTGTTTGGTCTTAGAATGCTTAACAGGATTGTTAATGATACTAATTGCAGAGTTATTATCAATATAAATAGGAGTATTTAGAAAAGTCAGACCATAATCCAGCATTTGATTCTGAATCCAAAGTACTTGTGCACAGCAGCTTGATGCAGCAACATACTCTGCTTCTGCTGTTGAAGTGGATACAGTGGTCTGCTTCTTGCATTGCCATGACACCAATCTTTCTCCTAGAAATTGACAACCCCCTGATGTAGACTTCCTGTCCAGATTCTCACCACCATAATCACTATCTGTGAAAGCCATGAGCTCAAAAGAAGAACTCTTGGGATACCAAAGGCCCAATTGTGGTTGACCCTTTAAATATCTAAAGATCCTTTTTACTACATACAAATGTGATTGTTTGGGATTGGCTTGATATCTAGCACACACACACACAGCAAACCTTATATCTGGTCTAGATGAAGTGAGATACATGAGGGATCCAATCATAGATCTGTAGAGATGTACATCGACATACTCCCCCTCAAGATCTGCATGTAATGCCTTGTGTGTCTCCATTGGTGTGCTAGCTATTTTAGCATCTGAGTAACCAAATCTGTCCAGAATGTCTTTAACATACTTGCTTTGGTTGATGAAAATGCCATCAGTCCTCTGCTTAACTTGAAGTCCCAAAAAGAAAGTAAGTTCCCCATAGAACTCATCTTGAACTTCTGATGCATTAACTTCTCAAACTCCTTGCACAATATATCATTAGTGGAACCAAAAATGATGTCATCAACATACACTTGCACCAACAGAATATCATTGTGAACCTTCTTGGTGAACAGTGTTTTATCAATGGTACCTCTTTTAAAACCATTCTCCAATAAGTAAACAGATAGAGTTTCATACCAGGCTCTAGGTGCTTGATGCAAGCCATATAGAGCCTTATCCAATCTGCATACTCTATCTGGATACTTGGGATCTTCAAATCCAGGTGGTTGACAAACATAAACTTCATCATCAATAGTCCCATACAGAAAGGCACTCTTGACATCCATTTGATAAACTTTAAATCCATGATAGGAAGCATATACCAAGAATAACCTGATTGCTTCTATTCTTGCAACAGGAGCAAACACATCATCATAATCAATACCTTCTTCCTGTGTATACCCCTGTGCCACCAACCTTGCTTTGTTCTTTATTACAATACCCCTTTCATCCTTTTTGTTCTTAAAGATCCATTTTGTACCTATAGCTCTTTTTCCCTTTGGTAGATCAACTAAGGTCCACACATTCTGTATCTTAAACTGAAGCAATTCCTCCTGCATTGCTTCAGTCCAATTGGGATCTTTAAGAGCTTCCACTGCCTTCTTTGGCTCAGTTTGAGATAAGAAGCATACATATAAAGAGGTATGGAGTTCCTCTTCATTGAGCTTGGTCTGCTGTCTAGTTTGCACAGTAGAACCAACATCACCAATTACTTGTTCAAGAGGATGATCTCTATGAATAGTGTATTTGGATGTAGGAGTTTCAGGTATCTCAGTTTCCAAATTGGTATAATTACCTTCTTGTCCAGACCGTTCACTTGATGTCTCTCTTGAGATCCTTTTAGACAAAGGAGTAGAACTCATATAATTCAGATAATCTATCCTCTCCTTCTCCTTATCAAGTTGTTGTGTTGGACTCATCTCACTTTCTTCTTCACTGTCTTCCATGCTTTGACTGTCAGATTCAACAAGTTTAATTGATGGTTCATCTGCTTCTTCTGACTCTAATCTCTGTGTTGACTTTGACTGATCAGTGTCAAACACTTCTGGGGGATCAGGAGACCATATTGGAAATACAATGTATTCCACTGAATCTTTCTTCTTTCCAGATGACATTCCTGATGCAGATGTACCACATTCATTACTTGTTCCTGCATTTATACCTGCACCTGTACCTGCACTTGTACCTGCACTAGAATCTGCAGTTGTATATCTAAAAGCAGAATTAAGTGCATCAATATCAAACAAAGACTTTGGACCTTTTCAATCTGGATTAGTGATATTTTCATTAAAAGTGATGTTCATTGATTCTTCTATCACCCTGGTCCTTTGATTGAATACCCTATAAGCCTTACTTTGAATTGAACCAACAAAAACACCCTCATCTACCTTGCTTTCAAACTTTCCTAAGTGATCTTTGGTATTTAAAATGGTACAAGGACATCCAAAAGATTTTAGGAAACTAACCAATGGTTTGTTCTTAAACAGTAGTTCATATGGTGTTTTGTCATGAGGCTTCACAACTAGTACCCTATTCTGAACATAGCAAGCTGTGCTAACTGCCTCTGCCCAGAAGGACATAGGCAATTTTGCATCAGATAACATAGTTCTAGCAGCCTCAATCAGTGTCCTATTTCTTCTCTCTGCTACTCCATTTTGTTGAGGAGTTCTAGGTGCACTCAACTCTCTCTTAATACCTTTAACTTCACAGAATTTGTCCATCTCATGATTTTTAAACTCTGTTCCATTATCACTCCTGATGATTTTAACCTTTTTATCCATTTGATTTTCCATCTTAGTTATAAATGATCTAAGTATTTCACCAGTCTCATCTTTTGTTCGAAGAAAGAAAACCCATGTAAATCTAGTGTAATCATCAATAATGACAAGGCAGTAAGACCTTTTTCCCATACTACTTATATTGATTGGTCCAAACAAATCCATATGCAATAAGTGTAAGGGTGTGCAGTTGGTATTCACAGATTTGGACTTAAAAGAAGTTTTGTGTTGATTTCCTTTTAGACAAGAAACACAATGATCATCACATAAATATACCTTTTCAGGCAAACCTCTAGCAAGCTTGTTTTTGACAAGTTTATTAATGGTTTTATAATTCATGTGACACATCCTTCTATGCCACAGTTCAGATTCATTCAAACTTGCTTTTGAAATAAGACAGTTTAACTCATATTGAGGTGACATATTTGCTAAATCACACTTATATACATTATCTTTCCTTGGAATTCTCATTAAAATCATGTTTTCCGGTATTTTAAATTCCTTGGACAAGATAAGGCATTCAGTGTCAGTAAAATAGACTGGATTCTTTTTATCTGTGATTTGACTCACACTTAGCAAATTGTACCTCAACTGTTCCACAAAATACACATCATGAAAACTTATCTTATCACTTTGCACAGTTCCTTTGCCCATAATTTTCCCACCTTTGGGATTACTTCCAAATGCTACATACCCTCCATCAAATGATTTGAAATCCTGTAGCTTTCCTTTGTCTCCAGTCATATGCCTTGAGCAGCCACTATCAACATGCCATAAGCTCTTTGGCTTGCTCTGCACAAATATCAAAAAGAGAATTAGTTTCTCTTGGGAACCCAAACCAATTTGGTCTTGGTTTTCCCGTGTGCATCATTAAAATCAACTCTCTGGAAGACAATTGACTTTGATGCACTGTTAGATTTGGAAACTTTGGATGCAACAGTGTTCTTTGGTTTCCAAACCCAACTAATTTCAGACTTAACAGTGGGAATAGGCCTAACAGTGGTAACCCTTAGGCTTGTGTTAATTATTCTAGCAGTGGTAGCCATACTTGGTGTAAACATTCTTTTGGAATTTTTAACACTAGCAGTGGTTGCATGCTTAACAGTGGTAACACTTCCCACTGTATTAGTCTTCTTACCTCTGTTGGCTTTATTTGGTGGTATCACTGCAGCATTAGTAGCAGTGGCTGCAGTTGTACCACTGTTAGCCGTATTCTTCATCCTCTTGACAGTGGCAACATGATTAACTTTGGATTTGAAATTTTGTTTATTAATCATGTTTGCTGCTGTCCATAATGGTTTCACAACCCTAGTGAAATTCTTAGGATTGTGATAACAATCATGTTGAAGATGATTAGTTTTTCCACAGATATAACAAGACTTTTCCTTGACCACTTGAAAATTCTGCCCCAATCTTTGTGAAACCATTTGGTTTCAGTTTCGTTGATTGCCACTTGGTGCAGTTTTAGTAAAAAGTTTTGGTGAATAAAGTCTTGTTTTGCAATCACAATTAATACATTTATCATTCAAATTTGTCACAGATTTTGACTCCTGCTTAACTATTTTACTAACAAATCCTAGACCCTTTCTAGACTTATTAGTATTGAACACTTGTTTTATCTGTTGTTTAGCCTGTTCTTGAATCAATCTTTTACCCTCTTCTAATTTATCAACATTTAGTTCAGAAACTAGACCAGTAACCTTTCTGCTACCTTCACTTGATGAATTAGATGATTCAAAACTTTCAGATGTACTATCACTCTGATCATCTTCCTCACACCACTCTCTTATTTCAACTTTATCAAAATTCAAATCTTCTTCTAAACTTTTAACTGGATTAGCCTTTTTAACATCATCATTCATTCCTTCTTTAAGAGAATTGATATCAATATCAGTTTTGGAAGGAAAGTAGTTGTTGTTATAAGGAGGAGGTACATTACTGTATCCTAATCCAGTTTTAAGCTTATCATGAATCTGTGAATTGATAAGTTTATTGACACTTTTGGATGCATTTTCTAAATTACTTACATTAAGTCTTATGCTATCTCTCTCACATGTGACTTCAGCAAGTTTCTTAGTTAACTTTTCGAACTCAAATATTTACAAACTTTATTTATTTTATCACTCTTTTAACCACTTTGTCCCTATCATATTTAAATACAATTACTTTTATACAAAAATTACTTTATTTACTCTATTTTAACTCATTTTCGTTCCTTTTCTAATTTAAGCTCCATTTCTACCTATTTTGTAAATATGAACGAAATACATATATTTTATTAAATAATTGTACCAAAAGTATACAGAAACTAGAGAATATTGGTATATAAATATAGTACTATTTGATGTTATCAAATATCCCCACACTTAAGTTCTGTTTGTCCTCAAGTAGAATACATTTTCATCATAAAAAACTTATAAGCGTCAAACTAATATTTAAGAATCAGAATACCTAAATTAAAAATCCGTTTCATAAATTTAAAACTTTAAACAATTTAATTAACATGGATAACTATAATGTACAAATAAAAATTTATTATTATTAGTGTAACATATAGTCCATGAATGATTACTAATATAATTGTCCACTTTAAACAATCTATATTCATATTTCTGAATACACCTTTATTGTTAGTATGTATATTACTTATGATTTCCACATATGATATACTCTTAAACTTAATCATGCAATTTATATTTATATTCAAAATACATAAATAAAATCCATTTTTAAGAATCAAGACATTGGTGACAGGTCTACATTTCCATGCAAGAAAGCAACATAACTTGATTCAGGTAAAGCAATTTTTAAATGAAACCAGTGGTGACAGGTCTATACCTTAGTATAACAAAGCAACATAATTTGATTATTTTAACTTGAAAGATTTTCTTTCTTTTGCTTTATTTAAGAATACTAATTAGAGACCAGGTCTGTACTTACGTACAACAGAGGAAACAATTAGTAAACCCCCAAATGTTTTCATATAAGTATTAAGATATATAAAATTATCGCATGATAAATCTAAGAATTAAGACTTTTAAGTCATACATCATAATATGTATCATAAAATAATATACAAGTTATTTATTAATTTCTTAAAATTCAGAAATCTTCATATAGATTACCTATTAGTACATCATATCAAGTAACTATATATATATATATATATATATATATATATATATATATATATATCACTTATTATTAAATTGTTTATGTTATATGTATAAAACAGTTGATCCACATTAAAGTCTAAACTTTTAAATATAAAACAAAACTTTTAACAAAAAGCATTCTAACTAATAAATACTTAGTTTTTAACTCAAAGTTTTTTAAATTTAATGAAAATTTAACAAAATTATAATATAAGGACAAGTTCAAATTTCTTTTCTACCGACCCTATCCCCACACTTAAATTATACAATGTCCTCATTGTATATAAACAAGTAAAAATAAAAGTGAGAGAAGGAAGAAAAGAAATTAGAACGAAAAACTCCCCTGAATATGGCGTGATTATCTTGATCTGGTTTGGCGTAACGGGTCATCTTCCGATCTTTATTCAAAAATATACAACAACACACACTTTCGTAGTTAATCACGATTGCATTTAGCATATGCAATAAGCCTTTAAACCCCTCGGTATCCCAAGTGGACGAGTTCTAGTCTCGTGAGGGTTTCCAGGGAACACACCCACAAAGTTCATTTATTTTCTTTTCCAAAAATTCCAATTTCAACTGAAATGGTTGCCAACTTCAAAAAGTAGCAAATAACATTAAACGTACCAGATAATATAAATAAAAATTAGAGTAAAAAAATGAAAAATAAAAATTATACATAATGTACAAGCACGAGTTCCCTCCCGAGAAGCGCTTGTTTTTGTTCGAGTCACTATCTTGACTCCAACCTTACTTACCTAAAAATCCGGTGACTTTCCCCACACTTAAAAGTAAGCATGGATGGTAATATTTAAAAATTATCCAAAAATGTAAATTTAATAAAATTAAAGAAAATAGATACTTATCGTTTATGGCAGGCATTTGTCCAGTCCGTGATGCTCCATGATTTTCCAAAAATTGTGAGAAACTTTCCTTCAGATTGAATTGCCAAAAAGGATCTTCATACTGATAAAACAATGAACTTGTGCGTATAGATACTTCAACCGCTGGTTGTGTTGACTCAACCACCATTTGAAATTCAACTGGTTCGGTTGCTATCTCATTACCGCAAGTTTTGTTTTCGATTTCATCTCCAATCCTTACCATTGCTAGATCATTATTTTCCTGTTGATTCACCTCCGGGTGTGATGACGGAGTTTCACTAATAGCTGGATCCGTAATGGCTATTAATTCTTCTTCAGTCATAACCCCATCTTGGTTTCTCAATTCAAGGATTTCCTCTTCATTACAATCAAGTAGCGAGAGTATTTCCTCATCAGAATCATAGTGGACAAATATTGGCAAAGGCAACCAATCTACCTCCATATCTTTTTCCTGTTCAATTTCACTAAAAATTTCGTTAGAAAATAAGGAGTCAGAGGATTGAGAATACTTATCTGTTTGAACCGTCTCTTCAAGTTGTTGAATGGAATCTCCTTGACTGTGATCAAGAGTCTCAGTTGCTTCCACTTTTTCGCTTGAAGTCTCCATAGATTGCGTAGCTTTCACAATCACTGGACGAGATAAACTTTTAACAGTATCTTTCTTAAACATTGGAAAAATTGATCCTTCAATTTCATTATACTTTCTATTCAAAGCAGCTGGATAAGGAGGCGGAGGTGTGTACTTTTTAACAATTTCTTCCGTTAAGGCTTTTGGGTATGAAGGTGAAGGCGTATAACTTTTGAAACTTGGTTTTGCCTTATATCCTTCATCTTTTGGTTTGTCAAAATTATCCACCTTGTCGCTTTCGATATCCTCTAAAATTGGATCTTTATTCCAATATGCTATCATCTCATCTAAAGATCGCTTCAGATCCTCTTTAGTCATCATGGAAACATCTCGAGTTTTGAAAATTCACAGGGACATTATTCATGTTCTGATACATACCTGTCAAAATAAAAGAAAAATAAAAAGAGTAGAAAAGAAAAGAAAAGAAAAACTAACTAAAAAAAATTCCAATTAAAATAATAAACGCAACCGTTCCCCGGTAAAACAAAAGTTCAACCGGTTATGTGTTCCCCGGCAGCGGCGCCAAAAACTTGATGCGTGTGAAAGCGCGTCTTGTTTTATTATTTATAACTGAAAATACCTTATTAATACTATCACACAACCAGGCAAGAATACCCGATCGGAATAGTATAGTTATGGTAAGTCCAGGTCGATCTCCGGAACACAGGAATGGTGGTTTATTTATATAAATAGGAAATAATAATTAACTAATAAAACAGTAAAAAGGGGGACGTTTTAGTTCCGTGCGAACAATTGTTTATAAAATAATAAATTAAATAAAACTTGAATTAAAATAAATAAATAAGAAACAATAGGAAGGAATAAGTAATTGTATAATTAAGTTCACTCAGATTCATATATCCCGATTCATTGCATATTGATTATTTAATTGTGATTTCTTTTATATCAACTTAATCACTACTCAAAGATCTTAAGTCAAATGTGAACTAGTTTCCAGTCAAGTTAACTAATTCCTACAATTTAAGGATATTTTTCCCTAAATTGAGCATTATGTATTCACCACTAATTATAATTAACCCTTTTGGTATTACTCAACAATACCCAATAATTTCTTATTGTCTTATTCATTTTAGATTGTATAATTCATAATTTCTTAACCTCTCAAACTCAATATATTAAGCAATGATTAATAAACCTAGACTCAATAACCATCAATAATCAATAATATTCAAGGAACTCAATCTCAATAATACTATTGATCACGTTAAGAATTATCAACTAACAATCACCAACAATTAAGGTTCAACGGGTAACATAATCATCTTCAATTAAATAAATTATTCAATATGCAATAATAATCATTCAATAATCATAATCCGAGTTTAATCAATTACACAATCACATAAAATATTCAATTCATCATATGATATGTAAAACTCAGATTATCAAATAACAAAATCATCAATGATATTAAATAAACGAAAGTAATAACAAACCGAATCATGAATCACGCAAAGATCAATTGAAATGGATTCAACCTTCACTTTTTGTGCTTCCCAAACGCTCTTTAAACTTGAAATAATAAACCATAACCTAAATATTTCGTAGCCCTAATTTTAATATATACAAAAGTATGAAAAAAGTTGAAAAAGTCTCTTTTAATCGTCTACAATAGGCTGCTATTTATATCCGCTGGGGACCGAATCCATATGGCATATGAATTAATCATACGGCGTATGGATTGTAACTTCGTACTCCACAAGAAAAGCCAGCCGCCTCCTACATGATCTCTTCTATTTTCCTAGCCGCCATATGCTTCTCTAATTCTCATTTTGGGCCTACATGTTGACCATTGACTTGGACTATTGACTTGGCCCATGGTTTCTTGTCTGTTCCCACGTGACTTGCCAGCTACAAAAGACACCAAACATCATAATTATTATTATTTATTTATTATTATTAATTAATTATTAACACTACGTACTACTACTACGTTAGTTAGTATATGATGATATGATTATTTATCTTTTATTATTATTATCTTTTACTAATATTATTAATATTTACTAATATTACGTTAATATTACTAATAATATTATATTATTATTAACTAACCCAATTAATTATTTTATCCAACTCATAAACTCCAATAAATATACAATCTAACTATTTTTGTTCAACCCAATTAACTTTTCGAACTCAAATATTTACAAACTTTATTTATTTTTATCACTCTTTTAACCACTTTGTCCCTATCATATTTAAATACAATTACTTTTATACAAAAATTACTTTATTTACTCTATTTTAACTCATTTTCGTTCCTTTTCTAATTTAAGCTCCATTTCTACCTATTTTGTAAATATGAACGAAATACATATATTTTATTAAATAATTGTACAAAAAGTATACAGAAACTAGGGAATATTGGTATATAAATATAGTACTATTTGATGTTATCAGTGATTAAGTCACAAGATTTCGGAGGTTTTTCTTCAGAATCATCTTCGGGAAAATAATTGAAGTGGGAAGAATTTGGTAAACCAGGTAGATGAAAAGTTGGCGAGTGATCTTCTGGAGATGATGCAAGGTCAGGTAACTGGTCAAAATCCAGGCAATATTTTGGAATTGAAAGTGAGGTCCTATATTCTTCTTGGGTGTCGGAGGTTTCCTTAGTCTTAGAGGAAGAAGGTGAAAAGAAATCAGATCCTAACTCTTTTTCTAAGTAGTCAAAGAATTCCGTATCATCCATTGAAATGAGGCAAGAAGTGGGTTTTCGAGTTGTCATTTTAATGCTATCCTAACTAACTAATACTTAATTAATACAAATTACTTAAATTAACTTTCGAAATATTTCTAAAAAGATTTCAATCGGAAGGGTCTCCTACATATCACAACTTAAGGCGGATTTGAATCGTACGTTTGTGATTTCCCCGAAAGCGGCGCCAAAAACTTGTTGCACCCACAACCATCGGTTCAGTGTCGTTGTGATCTCTGATGGTGATGCAGGCGCAGCAGGGGTTTTAAATTTTATATTTAGCTGGGCTTAAATTATATGTACTAGCTACTCTGGTTAGCAAGCGGTAAGTATGACCTAAGATCGTTCTATGAATCCAAATGTGTGGGAGATTAAAGCTGGTGTTTTCGGTAGGAAATATTTAGGATGGAACAAAGTAGGTAGGTTTGGGGGTTTTAAACTAAATACAAGTAATTAAAATACAGAAAAAGTAAATTGCGGGAAATTAAAGTGCAGGAAAACAGGTAAAGATAAATATGTGATTGTTGAGACTTCGATAATTAATGTTTCGGGATGACAGATTAAATAGGGACAATGCTAAACGAAATGATTTAAACTATCAGGTGTAAACTCTAGAACCCTACCAACTAAATTTCTCATTGGCATGTCACTAGGAACTAGGTTATCGTGATTCTGATCGGAGCAATACGCAAACTTCCAATACTTATCTAGTTGAAAGATAGACAACCTATCTTGGCTTAACGCCGAGGTGCATGAATCAGTAGCGTATTGTCTCATAGGTCCGACCGTTCTTAACCCCTAAAATAGTTTAGTATTTCGTTAGCATAAAGATTAATAACTTTGTATGTTTAGGCCGCTGATTATGTAAAACTTCGTGTTTTAAGGATTCTAGGTCACTAGGATTTTATTCTTATTCCTAAGTCTTGTTTTGTGCATTAAGGCTTGGTTACTTCAACTTATGACTTGAGCTCTCCTTTTCAAACAGTTATACATCCCTGGATTATTCGCAGTTTATAAAAACGTGTTTCATATGCAGACCATGCCTTTCAGTAATCAGACAGTGTACTTTACGTGGTAGTTTAACTGCTTCTTACATCAGACATGCGGTCAGGAGTAATTGACGGTGAACGTGACACTCTAAACTAACTAAATGTAAAGCGATGCAGAAATGTAAACCTAATATGTACAATGAGTGGGTTCACTGTGTCTTACTTATTGCATGTCATGGGCACAGATAACTACTTACCATAATTAAGGTTGATCAAGTCATAATTACTAGGTTGCAGTCACGTGGATAACCAGAAAGGGTAATCCATAAATTAAACTCAAGTTAATAAAGTCTTAACGATACAAAGGTCATTAATTCCTATTTTATCTGAACGCGTTTTCGAACATCATTTTATTGTGCATTGACTTTCGTAGGATATACCAGTTAGTTATGAAGTTGTATTATCCTTTCGGAATTCCAACTGTTAAACCAGAGCTGATTCCAGTGATGTAACTACCTTCGGTCGTTTATCGACTTCCATACATTTGTACTCCGTGTAAAACGTTTCCAGTACTATATCAGATAAACTGTCGAATAGGGGTCGTTACATCACTTTTACAATTGTCGTACACTTGATTGTATAATGTCATCCTTACTTATAATTATCTACATCATCAACAATCACAATAATAAACTACTCGCAATTCATGGTAATAGACAAATCACATACAAGGCAATAATACATAATTAAAATATGAAATAAAGCAAGTATGATAAAGGTTTCGATATCACCCTGAAATAGATGCGTAGCAGCGTATTATTATGATTGACAACTCATTCACACGTACAAAGATGAATCTCCAAACTCCTAACATTCGTTTTAACCTCTATGTTAATCCGTAGATTAATTACAATAATCCTAGACTAAAATATAAGAGAATTTTTAGAGTGAGAAAGTGGAAATGGAAGAGTGAGAGTATATGTATGAGTGTGAATATGAGAGTGTGTTGAAATGAGAGCTAGGGGCTGCTATTTATAGGAGAGGCTTGGCTCAAGTTAGCATCCCAAAGCTCACAATAGCAAAAGGTGGAAAAGGTGGTGGCACCGGGTACGAAAAATGTGGAAAAGGTGGTGCACCGGGTACGGAAAAACACGTAAAGGTCTAGCACCGGGTACACGAAAGGACAAAAAAGCGCAATCCATATAGGGGGTGGCAGCCGTCGGCGGCCAGGTGACATCCGGCAGCGGCCTGGTGGCTGGCCGGCGGCGGCTGGCCGGCGGCGGCTGGCTGCTACCCACACCAACCCGCTACCTATTGCCTCGTTTCTCGATTCGTACGTGTTTTCTTCGTTATGCGTCCGTTTGCGTTGATTCTTTTTGCGTTAGATTTGTAAATCAAAAACAAAGCTTTTGATGAAAAGAAATCCGAAAAATATATCTCTGAACTTTAGATGTGTCGTACGAATCGTTTAGATCTTCCGGCGTACGTAGAATCTTCATTCTTCGTCCGTTTTTGTTGATTCTTCTTCTGTTGGATTCGTAATTTGAAAATGAACATCTTGGATGAGATAGATTTTGGTGATGGGCTCTTTTGTCTTGAAATCTCATTTTGATGTCTTGAATCTTCAAACGTGCGTGGAATCTTCATTTTCTATCTGTTTTGCTTGATTTTCATGGTGCAACCTTGTTTTTACCATCTTGATATAATATTATTGATTTGTACTGAATTTGAGTTAAAGTGCCAAGAATCGTTCCAGAATGAGAGAGATATCGGTAGTAAAAACGTGACTTTTTACGCGATATCAGTTATGCTCGAACTCGTTTAAAAACATATGTTCTACAAAATGATTTGTAATAGAAAACATATTTTTATTCTGAGACAATGATTCTTTTTCATTGCAAAAATATGGAGTTAAAAGGTATATCCAACGTGTTCACACTTAAGAGATTGATTCACAAATGATGGTTGAAATAGAAGGCAAGGTTCTCATTTAAAGGTAATCCCCCTAAAAACCGGATAATCCTCATGGAGCTGTTGCAAAAGAAAAACTTTTCTATTGGCACATATTCAGACCTTCAGCTTTTAGCTATCTGGGGAGTTTCTTCATCCTTTCTCTGTTTTTTATCTTTTTGCTTTATTGAGTACAGTTAATTAATAAAAGTAATCTATACCATATCCTAAGCTTATCACTAAGTGTGGGATTCCAACCAAAATTTACACCTGAGAAACATTTTCTTATATGTTTAAACTCTAAGTGTGGGATTTTACTTCCAATAAAATCTCCACTGAAGAGAACATTAGGGACAATGTTCCTCTAAGTGTGGGATAGCGGTATAGAATACCTTAGATAGATTTTTATGTCCAAATAGCAACTCATAAAATGTTCCTCACTTTAAAAATTGATCAAAAATTTTAATATTTTTGCATAAAACAAAGAAAAACATGAGCTTAACTTCGACAGTAGATAGCTACTCATTCAGTTAGCTCTGCTATTTCTTTGAATTGAGCCATTTTTATATGAGTAAGTTATTTTGGAAAGTAGTGTAAATAATGTAGAAATTTCTCAAATTAAGAAATGATAATCTTAGGGGCAGCGCATGACTAAAAACATACAACCCATATTAATTGCAGTGAGGTATCTTGAGCCTATATAAGCATTCACTTTAAATGCTTCACTATTCATTTGTTGTGTGTGCCGATGTATTCATTTCTGAATTAGAACTTGCTCCTGGTATGCATTTCGAGACCATATTGGTGAGTACCATACGCGGTATAGGTGCAATTAGATGACCTTGACATTCCCTAGGAAATAAACCCATTTTCTCATATCTCTTCAAGCCTAACCCTGCCGATACTCATTTTCAGTATCAATGATCCGCTTATTAAACCCTGTTGAGCCTTAACCTTTTCGTTTCTTGAAAACCCAAGTTTTAAAACCCACTCACTTCCATACCCACCAAAACCTTATCTTAGAATTTTTAAATTTTTGAAAAATGCTATTTAGGTATTCTTTTTTGCTTTCACTCAAAAATCATAAATCTCATGTTTTACTAAAAGTTTCTCGTGTGCGTTTCAATAGTCAAAATCTCAAAAAAATCGAGAAAGTCTGAAGGTGTGAAAAATTGACACCAAGTAAAATTCGAAATGTCAAAAGATTGAAAAAAATGAAAGTAAGAAAGGATCTCAAAAGGCAGAAAGAAAAAATAAAATCTCTTAGAATCTCCCTGGCAAAGAAATTCTAAGCCAAAAATATGTCATTGAAATAAAGCTAAGTGCTTCAAATCTCTCGAAAACTCCGATCTGAAAAATATATATATTACGTGTGTTTTCAAAGATAGAAGTCGACTATCTTTACTTCCTTACCGTCATCCATTTTCGTTTTCATTAAAAAGCATATCTAAATAAAGTTTTTCTTAAATTTAAAAGTCCTGATATAAGCATACCCCTTTAACACTAAAAACATCCCACTATCCATACCCTTGACCCTCACGTCACACTACAACCCGATGAATGTCTTGGGATAATTAGCACCATCCTCACCTAAGTGGTGGAGATTTGATTCTCGATCAAGCCTATGATGATGAATGCTACATGAATGGCTTTTGAGCGATTTCGTTTGTTTAGAATGATAGGAAACCCGATATACTTGTTGAGTGAATTGAGTGACCACCGGTAAGATTGCCTAAGTCATGTGTATGCCAAAGATCACGAGAATCAGAAGCATGCCCAAAGATATTCCTTTCTAAGATTGCCTAATGTCTAAGTGTGGGATATTTGATTTGACGTAAAAAAACACGTTTTTGCGTACATAATTCCCACCTTTTTAGCCCCAAAATGGATGAAATCATTCAATATCAATACTTTTTCACCATAATTCATTATTAAGGCTAAAAATAAGGCATTGCTTCAAAAATCAAGTAAAATGGCTGTAACACCCACCAAATTAGGACTAGTAATTAGTGCCTAATCCCCTGTTAATATATGTAATTAGTTCTGTGTTAGGCTAATTAATGTATCAAGTAATATATATTGTTGAATATGTACAATTACGCGATTTGGCTAAATCGTACGCATTTCAATCGAATGTGATTCGGTTCAATTAATACGGACGTTGGTGAACAATTTTATTAAATAATATAACTTTATTTAATAACGCTATTATATTCAAAAATATTATGTTAATAATATTTCGTATTCATTTTGTATCGTATTAACAAGTCTACGCGATTAAAATATTCAACACGCAAACAAATCGAAACAAAGTTAGCTACATTTCATAACCCGATCATTAAACAATTAGAAAAATATTTCAAGTAAAATATTTGATAAATAGTCGTATTTTAAAAAAAAAACGTATATTTAACGCGTGTAAAACTATTAAAATGAACGAGGAAACGAACACCGCACGGAGCGCGATTGCACGGGAGTAAAGTGGAGACCCACACCCGGTGGACCCCCACCGAAAATCAGCCAAGGTGAGGGTCACCACCTCCCTCACCCTCACTTTCCCATTCTCACTCTCTCTCCTTCTCTCTTTCTTCTTCCTTTTCTCTCAAACAAACCCAAAACACCATCACCATAATTCACAAATTAACACCATCAAACGCACTCGAATCACTTAGGCCATTTGAAGAAAAACAACCACGGCATCACGATCTACAACTTTATCTTTTCGGAATCTCGATTCACCACTTTGTAAGTTTCCGACAAAACCCGAAACCCTCCGTTTTTACTTCTTTTTACTTGAAAGTTGTTCGAATAGACTTGAAATGTCCAAATATGGGTTGGGTAAAAGTTTCACGCCAAACGGTGGCCGGAAAACACATTTTTGGCTCAAAAATCCGTCATCAGACTTAAGTGTCGCATAGGCAGCAACAGCTATGCGTCACTTCGTGCGTCACTTAAGTGACGCATAGAGTGACGCATAAAACCCTACTTTTCCGTCACTTGCTTAAGTGCCGCATAAAACCCTTTTTCCCGACACTTCTACCGTCACTTGACTAGTGACGCACAACAACTTTAACCGACACTTCTAGCGACACTTCTTAAGTGACGCCTACAATCAAATTCTGATTTCAATCCGTCACTTCCTAAGTGACGCCTAGACCAATACCCGACACTTATACCGACACTTACCTTAGTGACGCCCTATCATGCGTCACTTCCCATAAGTGACGCACATGTTCAGATTTGCTATTTTTAGCGACACTTCTTGAGTGTCGCATAAGTCATCTAAGTGACGCTATAAGTGACGCATAAAACAGAAGGTTTCAAACTATTTTACACTAAGTATTAAGGCCCAAATTTGACACCCCATTTTACCCGAATTCAAATCCCAAGTGCATTTTCAATAAAGCAATGTAGAAGAAATAAAAATTTTCCAAGTTGACTTAGCAGCTCGACCCCAACCAGGGGCTCAGCCCCTTGGACCCCGCCAGGGGTTGCCACCCCTTGGACCCCGCTAACCTGGGGCGCTGCCCCCGGACCCCCGTCATTAACAGGCTTCGCCCTTACCGTAGGGGCACAAGTAATAGTTTTATATCCAAACTTTATACGATACGACAGGACACATATACTTTTGTAAGTAAACAAACAACTCAAGTATAATAATAATAGTTGAGATTATTATTACAAACAATCACCAACGGGCCGTACACATTTTTAAACACTTAAACAATTAACCAAATTGTAATCATTTGGACATTCTAGTTGGATAAACAACTACGAGGTAGTCTTATTAGATACCTTCTCATGTATATAACCATCGCGTGTCGTGGACACCCTCAGGTTACAAGTCTTTGGACTTCAATTCTTGGCTAATCAACTTCAGTTTATTAAGATAAACTCTCAAGACTCAGGTGAGTCTCATGGCCCCTCTTTTACTGTTTTCTCAGGGGTGTGATTCATTGCTTATTTTTAACATGTGAACGCAAGTACAAAGTTTTCAATATACTACATGAGTTGTTTTCAACTAATCAAACCAAAGTCCTCCGTCAGTATAGTCTGGTAATACGTAAGTAGCGTGAATATTAGTATATGGTACCATATAGGATTGACCCTCCTCGTCCGGGTTAGCAAGCACTAACCGGGTAAACGGACGTACTAATATTTGGGAAGACGAGTGTAGATTAGGCACTCGTGGAGGCACCTCGCTCGGAATTCTCTATATGGGACCCGACCCTCGAGTTAAGCTCAGACGATGCGCTCATGGTTGTATACATTATACATTATCATTTGCTGGATTGCAAATCAATATTTAAATCTTGCGGTTCATACAATACTCTTCGATATTTAAACCTGTGAGCTCACCAGTGTTAGCTGACCCATTTTAGCATGTATCATAGGTACTCAGCAGTAGATTTGGACTTCCCTCACGACTACTATAGTTCGAGTTAGCATGCAGACATTAGAGATTTTCTTGCATTAGTATACTTTGTACAAGTACTCATGTACTGAAATCTCTCATTCAATCGAACACGAGCTATGTACAGCTTCAAATGTTGTAAACATTTCTTATATTAACATATTTTGTTAAAATGACGCATATAGAGTCGTTTGCTAGATATCTATGTGCTTTGATTATTGATTAGTAACACCCAAAGTATGCTTCCGCAAATCATTAAATATGGGGGTGTTACAATGGCTAAATAACGTACAAAACAAAGCATAAACGATACAGTCATGTTCAACGAGCACTTTTTAGCATATTACCTTGAAATTATTCTTTGATTAGTTCATAATGATCTTCAAGTAATTACGATCACATGGATATAAAGAACGCTGAAAACAGATTAAGAATGAAGAAGTTATGGCCAAACGAAGTTCAACCAGTGCACAAGACTTACGATACAGCACACAAGACCACGGACCAAGGGTATACCACCCCACAGGGGCCGTATACACCCCCTTAGGGGCCGTATACCCCCCCTTATGGGGCCTTATTCCCCCTATTTAGGGCCGTATACCCCCTCTACGGTGCCGGATACACCCCGTTTGCTACCGAATATGCCTTATTTGCTACCGAATACGCCCTATTTGGTGTCGAATACGCCCTCTTTGGTGTCGAATTTCATAGCTGGGGTGTATTTCAGTATTAAATTGGAGCGAGGGTGTTAAGTGTAAAATCGTATCTTGAATGCCTATAAATAGAGGCTTAAACCTCCTCATTTCTCATCAATCAACCAACCAAATCAATCCATTCAACACACAACACAATTCACTTGTAATTTTCTTTCTTAGTTAGTTTCTCTCTCTAACTTCTCTCTAGAGAAGTTAGAGAGTAATTAGTGGGTAGCTAGTAGATTAGAGTAGAGAGTAGTTTTGTAATCTAGGGGTATTGGTGTTCAAGCTTTTATTCAAGGATTGCAAGTTCTATTCTCTTGTTATGCTGCTCTATTATCTGGTGATATTTATTCCCTCATACTGTTATTATGTCTGATTTATCCATGCGTAATATTATGGTATGTGCTTTACTTATTGCCATATTTATTGAGTAGTGTAATATTGTGATTGTTGAAATATAGATATTTAGGAGTAGGGATGATGTTAAATTAATCTTTAATTAAATATGTGATTGGAAATTGTTATGCTATGTATCGGGTTAAACTTTTCAAGCGGTAGATCTAAACCACCCAATCCACCCTTTCCAAGCTTTCACGTGGCTATTACTTTAGTATTAGGACTTAGCTAACCCTAGTATCGGTAGATAGTTATCTGTGTTTTTGTATGAAGCTGTGGACATGCTGTAAAACGGCCCAGTACTTAGTATAGCGTTGGAAACACCGCTGGTGGAGTACAAATGCGTGGAAGCTACGGACCGGTTCGTAAGCATATGACACCGTGGATACCGGGAAGTCACCCTTCCTGAACATGGTCTAGGTATATATAAAAGCTGTGGAACTGCTAAAAAACGTAGTATACACCGTGAAACGAACCTAGGGATGAACGTTTGATCGCAAAGGAGGGTCTACACCTTGACATAAGTATTTCTGCTCCTCGATTAAATCTAAGGGATCTTGAAAAGAAAGTAAACATTCAGCTGTAGTGTAGGATGCTTAAACCTCTTGATCCAACATAACTGACAGTTTAACATACATTAGCAAGCAATAGTACGACCCTTAATAAAATCAATTAGACTTAGGTGTTAAGAAAGGTCAAAAATTAAATATCGGTCTGTTGCCTTATTCATGCGTCCAGGAGTTAACTCCAAGACGGGTCACTAGTCCTCATCGGACGGTGTTCGGCCCCCCTTCTTAATCGAGTAAACGAATGAAAAACGTAACAAATTAAATTAAGAATAATAAAATGACCAAAATACCCTTGAGTGGGCCCCCATATCCGGCCCCCCTTCCTCATGTGCCACCACCCTTTTTGCCCACTCTCTAAACATGTAAAAGCTCATGATTAAATTCCTAAACCCCATCCACTCCAAATTCATGCAATGACACATTTCCCTTTCATTTCTCACTTTACACTCAAAAATCCACCCACATATTCTCTCTCAAATTTCTGGAGGAAATCAGCCCATATCACCACCACAACCACCACCATAAACCACCAAGTCACCACCATCAACCACCAACAAATTCCTTAACTATTTGTAATAATAATAAGCTCAAGAACACTAACACCATCATCTCATCTCCATCAAATCCTTGTAAGAAAACTCATCTCTAATCTCATATATGTTTATTTACATGTTATATTGTTCATATAACTTGAATATGTCCAAAACTCTTGCTAAAAATCATTTTTATAAAGCGAACACCAACATGCATAAATCTGTCCAGAAAAACACAGTCCACTAAAACGGTCGTATCTCAAGTTCTAGGAAGAGTTAGACGGTGATTTTTTTTTAAAATTTGCCTATTGAAAAGATCTACAACTTTCATGTTTTACACTTTTACCAAATCTGTACAGATTTTTATGAAGACTCCCGTCTTTGAGCCTGGTCTGAAAGTTTTCAAAAATCGAGTGCGGTTGTTACACGGAATTAATTACCTATGTAAATGGAAACTATAGTTGCTGTAAAAGTTATATGTTAGACTAGAAACCATGATGATCAATTGGTAAAATTTTTAAGACTTGATATGGACTAGAAATGGTAGGGATCCTATGGCGAAACAAACCGATAAAAACCAAAAAAATAACTTAGGGGCTGTTTTGGAACTTTTGTAAAACCGACACTTTTGGTGAACTCCGACACGAAATGACAAATTCTATGGACTCTATAAACTGATATATGGGTTGGGTAAAAGTTTCGGGTCAAACCGAGTAGGTTTGACCAAGTCAACAAAAATGGCTCGGTATCTAAAAACTTACTATTTTTGGAAAATGGTAACAAAAATGGGTTTGGGTGACTTAGTTAATAACTTAGATCAAAAACTAAACTTAAAAAGTTTCCCGAATGAAAAACCGATACTTAGAACATTTGGGATTAAAATTTGAAAGCTGACCAGACCCTTAGTGTCGCATGACCTGCAACACTACCTAAGTGTCGCTGCTTATGTCGCTGCCTAATCGAAATTGATTTGAACCTGCGACACTAAACCCAATGTCGCAACTTTTTGCGACACTAACCCGAATGTCTTATACACTACGACACTGATCCTAATGTCGCTAAACCTGCGACACTGACCCTAGTGTCGCTACTAGTGTCGCTAAAGACTAGAAAACATAAATCTTGATTTTCACTAAGTATTGAACTTGGGTAACAACTTATAACCACACATGATACATGTTATTACAATGTGTAATATGATACAAACTCGATAATAATGTCTTGAAGAATTATTATTATTATTACAAACTTTCACCAACGGGTCGTACACGTTTTTGATAAACGAACTTGAACACCTTATTTGGACATACTAGTTGATGAACTAGCTTTAGGTGGACATAAACCCCCCATCTACCCGATTGGCTTAAGTGGACATTAACCCCCACTTATACAATCGCTATAGATGGTCTTTTGAGACATCTACTTATATAACCTCATACGTTTAGGGCGTTAGGAAGTTGCACACGGGACGAGAACACCCACTACTTGCTAATATTTGATATTGCTTGTTACATGCTTAACTCTGATGAGTTTCATAGCCCCTTTTTACTGTTTTTCACTCAGGGATGAGAATGCATACAATTGTTTTATAACTGCTTATATGATCACAAGTACTGATAACAACTTTTCGTACGGATTGCATGAGACCTTATGATAATCCACTAAAGTCCTCTACCCATCATAGTTCGTTAATATATGCGTGAATATTATTGGATAGTACTATCAGGGTTTGACAAACCTTGTCCGGGCTAGTCGCGCTAGCCAACCCACGGGCACAATATTATTTGTGAATTAGAAGTGTATCGGATTAGTACACTTACCGGAGGCAAACAACGTTAAGCTCGAACTATGAGACTCATGCAAATGGTATACTTATATTGCAATATGCAATACTTTTACTTGTCGTTGGCTAATGATACTTTTACTTATCATTGACGAATGATGCAAACTTGTGAAATCTTGTGGATCATATTAGCAACTGATTACTTAACAAACCTATCAACTCACCAACTTTATGTTGACCTTTTAGTATGTATTTCTCAGGTAACCCATCGCAGTAGGAAGTTTATGGATAGCTTAGCTCGAGTCGCATTGTTTTCAAACATCAAGGAACTAGATTGCATTTACTATATTTGGAAATCATAGTTATGTAATTCTACTTCTGTTATGCGAACTCCTATAACTTTTGTAAACAATTGAATTCATGTAATGTAACTATTTTTCAAACGTCTCATATAGAGGTCGTTTGCTTTAATCTTTGTGTTGTGATATTTAAATTGGTCGGCGCCCCCATGACACATCCTACTTCCGCTGCCACGTGTTTTGGGGGTACAACAAATCGTAATTGAAAATCATAGTTTAAATCGTAGTTGAAATCGTAATTGAAATCATATTTGAAATCGTAGTTGTAATCGTAGTTGGAATCATAGATGAAATCATAGTTGAAATAATAGTGTGAAGACAAAGGATTTCTTTTTTCTCGTTTCTTGTTTTTTATTGTGTTTATATGTAACAGTCAATCATAAGTAAAAATCTATATAATCTTGTACACGTACGTAACACAACATAAGTTCTTGTGTAAAAGTAAATCATACAATTTAAACAGTTGTATTGCTCTACAGCAATAAGGTAGTTTTAGATCACAAGTGTTAAACGGTTGTATTAATCCACATTAATATTGTAAATGTAAATCATAAGATTTAAATTTTTGCATTCATAAAGCAATGAATGGAAGCATGCATTCTCACCCCAATATAAATCAAAACAGTTTAAAAGTGGGGCTATGAAACTCACATGAGTTAGCAAGCAAGCGAATGATCAAATAGCAAGCAAGTGTGTTTCCAAGTGCAACCTTCTAACACCCTAAACGTATAAGGTTGTGTGTGTAAGTAGATGTCTCAATAGACCATCTATGTAAGTGGAGGGTTAATGTCCACTTAAGCTAGTTGTGTAGGTGGATGGTTAGTCTCCACCTATGCTAGTTGTTCACTCAACTAGTATGTCCAAGTAAGTTGCTTTTATCAAAAACGTGTACGGCCCGGTGGTGACGTTTTGTAATAATAATTTCCAAAAACATTATTATTATGTTTGTTTCATTGTATGTTTATAAAAATGTATGTATTGCATGTATGAGTAGTGTTGGAGATAGATTAATTCTTGTTACGTGTATTATGATTGCTAGTGTAATTCTACGGTTATGATTGTTAACTTTATTTCGAGTGTTAGTATCGTTTTTGATTCGGGTTAAGTTTACATGTCTCGTTTTTTGTCCAAGTCTCATTTGTGTGGAATCTAAAAGAGAATGTGGGTATTTCTGGTGTGTATTAAGTCTATGAGGGGAAGTTCGTTTGCTAAAACGCGAACTCAAAGTGTTCTATTCACTCACATCAGTTGGTCAGTTCCGAGTTGCTCTTAGTGTCCATGTCAGTTGGGTGTTATTGCGCAAAAGACAAAACTTAATTAGTATAGAATAAGACTGATAAAGGTTAAGTCATTGTCTCATTTAGTTCATCCTCCAACAGTTTCGTATCGTTGTTCAAAGTATGTAGATAAGGAAATGTAGTCGGTTTCTCACCAAATTATACGTAGTCACCTCTTATCACTAACATCACAAAGTGTCCCTATAACAATTACTTCATACGATTTTGTAGGATCGAGTGTTGCTACCATCAAGCCAACTACTAAGAGAATCTTACTTCATACTAATCTATCATACCTATGCCCTTAGTTGCAAATCACATATGCACCTTCTTATCTTAAAATTTCCTTTAGCAATGTTTCATGTGTAATCGGTGTTTTGATTTCAAAATGGGATTAAATGTAAGATCATAGAGAAAGATTGAGTGAAAATCAATTGTTTGTTTATATATATGGTTCTCATTTGCTAAAAATGTCAACGTAATTTTTGATAACTTTGTTAATAATTTTTGGATTTGAATATTTTATAAAACATTTTGAGGAAGAGTTGTCATAAAGTCTATTTAAAAAAAAATATGTTGAAAATCTGTTCAAAAAAAAAAAGAATTTAGAGAGTGTTGAAAATTTGAATCAATCATAATACGTTGAAAACTCTTATCACTGACAAAACGTTTGAAAATTATGTTTAACGAAATCCATTTGAAAACTTTTGTTTTTAACAAATCGTTGAGAAATTCTTTTTAACAAAAATCCGTTGGAAAAAATTGAAGTTGTGGAAAATTTTGGTTAAATGTCCGATGAAAATACATTGAAGGCTTGAGTTGATAAAATATGTTGAAAGCTCTAGTCATTCTAAAAGTGTTGAAAATTCTGTTTTGTCAAAAAATTGTTGAAAGATTTACGTTTCTAAAAAAAATCCGTGAAAAATGTCTAACGAAAATTTTGTTTGAAAATCGTTTACCAAACACTTAACATGTGTAGTGGATATTTTGCTAATCTTAAGCAAGTTCTAGGCGACGGATCCTTTGAGGGTTGTAATTATATCAGTTCTTCTTCAGTTTGATCTTTGCTAATAAGTATTGCACGTATAAGTTTGTACACGTAAGGTGTCACATCTGGTAATTTAGGGTTACTGATAATCCTACTTGAAACTCTAATTACGTGTGTTTAGTTTAGCATTAGGCTAAATACTAGTAATTGCTTGTAACTACTTGTATATTTTATGAATATACGCTTACGTAAATAATTATAATTACGCTTACGCAATTTGTTAAAATTGTGTGAAACAACCGGACGGAGTCCAACCCAGTATAAATACGGACGTTGGTGAATAAAATAATTAAATAATATGAAATTATTTAATAAACTCAAAAACTTAAAAATATTATGTTGATAATATTTAACACGTCAACTCTATCATATTAAATAACCTAAACGTGATAAAAACGCCTGAAACACACTCGACGACCTAATGTGAGACAAAATATATTTTATAAACTTTAAATATATTATGGCTAGTAAAACTTTCATTCAAAATATCGTGTATCAAAACAATATCGAAAGATGTCTAATTAAAACGTTACGCGATTAAACTTCCATACAACAAGCGCGCAAATCGAAACCGATAAATAAACGGAACATTTGTATAGATGTTTTCAAGTATTTAGAATAAATATTTCAAGTGAAAATATTGAAAATAAATTCTTCATTTAAATATGTGTACTAAACATTTAACGTCTAAATAAACGTCAAACCGACCGAGTAAACGAATGAAAAACGTAACAAATTAAATTGGGAACAAGAAAATGACCAAAATACCCTTAAGTGGGCCCCCTAGACCGGCCCTTCTGCCCCCATGTGTCGCACCCCCAAATTCGTGGTTAGCGGAAGCATACTTTGGGTGCGACCAATCAAGGTAATCAAGCACAAAGATATATAATGAACGACTCTATATGCGTCGTTTTAACAAAATACATTAATTCCATAAAAGTTTACATCAGTTGTACCAAATACATTAGCTCGTGTTCTGAATAGGATAGATTTCCTAGCATAAATACTTATACAAAATATATTAATGCAATAAAATCTCTGATGTTTGCATGCTGACTCGAGCTAAGCTAATTCCTGAGTGCCAGCCTACAGCTGCTGAGTACCTGAGAATACATGCTAAAAGGGTCAGCTAAAAGCTGGTGAGCTCACAGGTTTGATAGTAAAAATAATGTATGAACCGCAAGATATAGTTATGTGTGAAATCAATCATAAAAATATGTATATTACTGCCATGAGCCCATAGTTCGAGCTTAACTGAGGTGTCGGGAATCACAATTAAGTGCCCGATCGTGCGTGCCTCCCTGCGAGTGCCTAATCTACACTCGTATATACAAATGATAATGCATCCGTTCGACCGCAGTCGTGGTAGCACGACTACCCCGGACGGGGATTGTCAATCTCATATGGTACCGTACACTAACATTCACGCTAAATCCATATTAACAAACTATGTGATAGAGGACTTCATGATTAGTAGAGCAAACTCATGCAGTCAATATATCGTGTTTTGTACTTGCGTTCAAATGTAAATGAAAACTGAGCATGTATTCCCACCCCTGGGTTAAAAATAGTAAAATGAGGGGCTATGAGACTCACCTGAGTCTTAGAGTGTTTGCAAAGCAAGCAAGTATGATGTTGTACCAAATGAGTGTCCGTAGACTGTAACCTGCCGGGCGTTCAAAACGCGCAAGGTCATATAAGTGAGTAGATGTCTCAACGGACCATCTATGTTAGTTATCCATCAATTAGTTATGTCCAAATGTTTGATTGTTTTGTTTGAATTTTGAAAATATGTACGGCCCGTTGGTGTGGTTATGTAATAATAATTCAAAGTATTATTATTATGTTCGTAGTGTTGTATACTTCTCGAAGCATATGAGTTTCATGTATGATTCTATATCATAAAGGTTTGATCTTTGTAGGTGTTTATTGCTTTTATATATGTATATATATGTCCGAAGGTGTTAAGGCCCGTAATACAGAGTCTAAAATGTGATTTTCTGGAAATTAACTAAGGGTCAAAAAGTCAATCTTGAAAAGTCAACTCGCAAAGTCGAAAAGTCAACTCGAAAAGTCAACTCATAAGTCAATGTCAACTCACAAGTCTTCAGTTCGCAAGTCAAACTCAACTCGCAAGACTTCAGTTCGCAGGTCAAACTCAACTCGCAAGACTTCAGTTCGCAGGTCAAACTCAACTCGCAAGACTTCAGTTCGCAGGTCAAACTCAACTCGCAAGACTTCAGTTCGCAAGTCTAAGTCAACTCGCAAGACTTCAGTTCGCAGGTCAAACTCAACTCGCAAGACTTCAGTTCGCAGGTTAAACTCAACTCGCAAGACTTCAGTTCGCAGGTCAAACTCAACTCGCAAGACTTCAGTTCGCAAGTCTAAGTCAACTCGCAAGACTTCAGTTCGCAAGTCAAACTCAACTCGCAAGACTTCAGTTCGCAAGTCAAAGTCAACTCGCAAAACTTCAGTTCACAAGTCAAAGTCAACAGTTGTGTTTTTGCATTGGTAACATGGTCAAACGCGCTCGGTTTGGCCCGAAATTTTTAGGGAAGCCTTAGATTAGTTCATAGAGTCTCCAGAAATTTTTGGTTCGTGTCGGAGTCATTCCGAGGTGTCGGTTTTAAAAATATTGCAAAATCAGTCCACAAAGAGGGTTTTCGGTTTTGTCGGTTCACTTCGCCAATTTTTCTTAACTAGTTATGGTTCGAATTAGAGTCCACAATTTTTACCAGTTGTTCTCCTATATGTCTAGTTGTTAAACTGAATTTTTCCGGTAATTATAGAGTCCATCTAGATAGGTAGAAAATTCAGCGTAAGAACTGAACTCGGTTTCCGACAAATCTCAGACCAGGCTCAAAGATTGGTTTATACACAAAAATACGTACAGATCTGGAAAAAGTGTAAAACATGAAAGTTGTAGCTCTTTTCAATACGCAAATTTTTTAAAAAAATGCATCATCTAACTCTTAGTATACGATTTTATACGAATTTTTCTTTGAGTCTGACTTTTCTTGGCAGATTTGTACATGTTAACATATGTTGTATAAAAACGATTTTTATCATCTCATTTGGACATAATCAAGCTAATGGAACAATAAAACATGTAAATAAGTGACATGAAATCAGATTAAAGAGAGGGAGTGGTCATTCATACCAAGAAATGATGAAGAAAAGTTGAAGATGATGAAGAAGATGATGATTTGAGCCTTGATCCTTGTTTCTTCTTTTTGTTCTTGATGAAGGATGATAGATGGTGATTCTTGGTGATAAAAATGACTGAGTTTTGGTGATAATGATGATGAATTTCGTTGGAGAGGGGGAGGGAGAGAAGGAGATTGTGTGTGTGTTTTGGTCGAGTGGAAATGAGGTGAAAATGGAGTGTAAAGTTGGTTAAGTCATCAATTAGTGGTGTGGGTGGTGTGTGCATGTGGGAGCCAGACCATAGGGCCTCACCATGCAGAGTTTTTATTTAAAAATTTTCTCCCTCAATTCGCGCTTCGTGCGGTGTTCGTTTCCTCGCCCGTTTCGACGTTTATTTAGACGTTAAACGTTTAATACGCGCGTTTTAACTAACGATTTAAGTTTCGATATTTTTACTTGAAATATTTAATGTTACTACTTGAAAACATTTATAAAAATGTTTCGTTAAATTATCGGCCTCGATTTACGCGTTCGTTTTACGGAGGTTAAATCGCGTAACGGTATTTTTGCACGTTTTTGTTATCGGTTTAAAATACGATATTTTAAATGAAAGTTTTACTCGAAATGATATATTTTAAACTTATAAAATATATTTTGGCTTTCATTTGGTTGTCGGGCGCGTTTCGCGCATTTCGTCGCGTTTATGATACTTTATACGTTACGTTTTACATGTTAAATATTATTAACATTATATTAGAGATTTTTGAGTTTATTAAATAATTTCACATTATTTAACATTTTGTTCACCAACGTCCACATTTATAATGTGTCGGAATTCATCCGATAGTGAAATGTACGATTTAAACAACTCGCATACGTGTGTATATATATATATAAACACATATCAATACACATAGTGATACACATAATTAGCCCTAAATATAACTAATTACATGTATAAGTACAATGATTAGGCACTAACACAAGCCCTAATTGGTCGGGTGTCACATTCTCCCCTTGTTAAGAGAATTTCATCCCGAAATTTAGTTTTGAGTCGGGGTATGAGTGGAGTCTGTGAATAGATGTGGATACTTGAGTCGCATTTGGTCTTCCTGTTCCCAGGTGAATTCCGGACCACCCCGCGAATTCCACCGGACTTTAACAATGGGAATATGACTTTGTTTTAACTGTTTGACCTCACGGTCCATGATTTCTGCAGGTGTCTCGACAAAGTGAAGTTTATCATTAATATGAACTTCGTCGAGAGGAATAATGAGTGTCTCATCAGACAGACATTTCTTGAGATTAGAAATGTGAAATGTGGGATGCACGCTGCTAAGCTCGGGTGGCAGCTGCAGTCGATATGCCACTGGACCAATCCTTTCAAGGATCTCAAAAGGTCCAATGTACCTAGGATTCAATTTTCCGCGTTTGCCGAAGTGAATGACACCTTTCCAAGGTGAAACTTTCAAGAGTACTCGATCCCCAACCTGGAACTCGAGATGCTTGCGTCTCACGTCAGCGTAACTTTTCTGACGATCACGTGCGGCTTTCAGCCGGTTTTGGATACTAACGATTTTCTCGGTAGTTTCATGAATGATTTCAGGACCAGTGAGTTGGCTGTCTCCCACTTCGGTCCAACAAATAGGTGATCGGCACTTACGACCGTACAGTGCCTCAAATGGTGCAGCCCCAATACTGGTATGGTAGCTGTTGTTGTACGAAAATTCGCACAGGGGTAAATGAGTTTCCCAGTTTGCACCGAAGTCAACTACGCAGGCTCGTAGCATATCCTCCAGTGTTTGAATGGTTAGTTCACTTTGGCCGTCGGTTTGAGGATGATATGCAGTACTCATATCCAGACGAGTACCCAAAGATTTCTGAAGTGATTGCCAAAAGTGAGATGTGAAACGGCTATCTCTATCAGATATAATTGAGATGGGAATGCCGTGTCGTGCTACAATTTCCTTGAGATAAATTCATGTGAGACGTTCCATTTTGTCGGTTTCTTTGATGGCTAGGAAATGTGCAGATTAGGTGAGACGATCAACGATTACCCAAATGGTATCGCAACTGCTCGATATTTTCGGGAGTTTAGTGATGAAGTCCATGGTGATTTGCTCCCATTTCATTGTAGGATTTCTAGTTGTTGGAGTAAACCGGAAGGTTTCTGGTATTCGGCTTTGACTTTGGAGCAAGTGAGAAATTTGCTGACATATGTAGCGATTTCGGCTTTCATGTTTGGCCACCAATAGAATTCTTTGATGTCATGATACATCTTGTCAGATCCAGGATGTATAGAGTATTTGGACTTGTGAGTTTCATCCATCACTAAGTCTCGAAGGCCTCCAAAATGGGGCAACCAGATTCGATTAGAAAAGTATTTAACTCTGTTAGGTTTAGTTTCGAATTGTTTCTCCATGCCTCGCAAAGCTTCGTTTTTGATGTCATCAGGTTTCAGGGCTTCGAGTTGAGCGGTGAGAATTTGGATAATCAGATCGTTGTGTATAGTCATGGTGAGTGCTCGGACTCGAAGTGGTTTTGTGCGTTCTTTTCGACTGAGGGCATCGGCAACAACGTTTGCTTTGCCCGGGTGGTATTTGATTTCGCAGTCATAATCAGTAAGCAACTCGACCCAACGACGTTGTCTCATGTTTAGATCCTTTTGATCGAAGATATGCTGGAGACTTTTGTGATCTGTGAAGATTGTACATTTTGTGCCGTACAGATAGTGTCTCCAGATTTTTAGTGCAAACATTACGGCTCCCAGCTCGAGATCATGAGTGGTGTAGTTCTTTTCGTGGATTTTGAGCTGTCGAGAGGCGTAGGCAATGACCTTGTCTCGTTGCATCAACACGCAACCAAGACCTTGGTGTGAAGCATCGCAGTATACCACGAAGTCATCGGTGCCTTCGGGTAAGGATAGGATAGGTGCACTGCAAAGCTTTTGTTTGAGTAGTTGGAAAGCGGATTCTTGCTTATCAGTCCAATCGAACTTCTTGTCTTTTTGAGTGAGTGTTGTGAGTGGTTGAGCTATTTTTGAAAAGTTTTCAATGAAGCGCCGATAGTACCCGGCAAGTCCTAGGAATTGCCGTACTTCAGTCGGTGTCGTAGGTGCTTTCCAGCACTTGATAGCCTCGATTTTTGATGGATCAACATGAATTCCCTGACTGTCAATGACGTGTCCAAGGAAGTGAACGGTTTGCATCCAGAACTCACACTTAGAAAATTTAGCATAAAGCTCTTCGTGTTTGAGTAGTTCTAGAATAGTTTTAAGATGTTGCGCATGTTCTTGTTTGTTGCGCGAGTAGATGAGGATGTCGTCAATGAATACGATGACAAACTTGTCAAGGTATGGTTTGCACACTCGGTTCATGAGGTCCATGAATACAGCCGGTGCGTTAGTTAAATCGAACGGCATCACTTGAAATTCGTAATGCCCATAGCGGGTTCGAAAAGCAGTTTTTGGGATATCGGTGTCGCGAACACGTAGTTGGTGATAACCGGACCATAGATCAATTTTTGAGTAAAAGCTTGACCCTTGAAGTTGGTCAAACAGGTCATCGATGCGGGGAAGCGGATAACGATTCTTGACGGTTAGTTTGTTCAACTCTCGATAGTCGATGCACATTCTGAATGAACCATCTTTCTTTTTCATGAATAAGACCGGAGCTCCCCAAGGTGAAGAACTCGGTCGGATGAATCTTTTGTCAAGGAGTTCTTGTAACTGAGTGGATAACTCTTAAAGTTCGGAAGGGGCTAAACGATAAGGTGCTCGTGCCACGGGTGCTGCTCCGGGCACAAGATCGATGGAGAACTCTACCTGCCTAGGCGGTGGAAGGCTAGGTAATTCCTCAGGAAAGTCTCGAACGATAGGCACATCCTCAAGTTGCTTCTCCTCCGTCCTTTTCTCCATAACGTGTGCGAGGATTGCCTGATAACCTTTTCTTAGATATTTGCGGGTTTTCATACAGGATATGATATTCAATCTCGTCCCACCGGTCTCCCCTTGTATGATCAAAGTACTACCAGTGACGAGAGGAATACGAACAATTTTCTCGAAACAAACGATTTCGGCACGGTGTTTGGACAACCAGTCCATGCCTACAATGATATCGAAGCTACCGATCTCAACAGGTATGAGGTCAATGGGAAAAAGTTCGTCGGCTAGGTTTAAAGTGCAATTAGGTATCACACAATCAGTTTCAATGAGTTTACCATTATCTAGTTCTACAATGTACTTAACATCCAAAGTAACAGGGGTGATGTTAAGTAAAGGATAAAATTCATTAGATATAAAACTCCTATCAGCACCAGTATCAAACAGAACAGTAGCATTTAAGTTGTTGAGGAGGAACGTACCCGAGACCACATTCGGATCCTGGCGGGCATCCCCAGAGTTAAGGACAAATGCTCTACCTCGAGCATTGTTGTTGTTGTTGTTGTTGTTGCCCTTGTTCTTCAGTTTTGGGCAGTCATTTTTGAAGTGCCCAATGTTGCCACACTCGTAGCAGGATTTTGATTGGTTGGAGTTGGTGCTGGAGTTGGCATTGTTGTTAGTTTTGGTGGCTCTACAGTCCTTGGCATTACGCCCATAACGTTGGCAGTTGTTGCAAGGCGTACCGCAAGGGCCATCATGATGACGACGACACTTGGAACAGAAAGGCATGTTCCCAATGTAGCCTCCCTTGTTTTCTGAACCAGAAGAGTAGGCCTTAACAGTGTCATACCTTTTGGATGATGACTGGTTTTGGTTAGAGTTCCCAGACCACTTTCGTTTGTGATCTCCAGATTGATTTCCAGTGTTTTTGGCAACAGGTGTCCCCCGACGGACAATCTGAGCCATGAGATTGTGCGCCATGCGCACAGTTGCTTGAAATGTAGAAGAATTTGATGCAGTAACCATTCCTTGAATTTGTGGGGGAAGTCCCCAGAGATATCGTTCAATCCGTTTATACTCCGGATCAACCATGGTGGGGCACAGGTGTGCCAATTGATTAAAGCGAGCAGTGTAACCAGCAATATCATTGCCTTGAGTGGTGAGGTGCTAGAACTCAGCTTCTAGCTGTTGGATTTCGTCTCTGGGACAATACTCGTCCCTTAGCAGTTTCTTTAAGTCTTCCCAGGAAGTTTGGAAAGCATTGTCGATACCCACAGTCTGAGCATGAGTATTCCACCAGGTCAGGACACCGTCAAGGAAGGTGCAGGTGGAGTACTTGACCTTATGGTCTTCAGGATAGTTGCAAATTCGGAAAACTGATTCTGTCTTCTCGATCCATCGGAGTAAGCCAATGGCTCCTTCAGTCCCCTTGAAGTACAAGGGTTTGCAATTCAGAAAATCTTTGTAGGTACATGGTTTTGGAGTAGATGTGTTAGCAGGTGCGCCTCCGCTGCCCGGGTTTTGTTGGGCAGCAAGGACTTGAGCTACGCTCTGTGCAATGACCTGAGCGATTTCGGTGTCGGTGTAGGTATGTCGTCTTGGAGGCATGATGCTGAATAACAAAGGAATGAGGCATGTAAGATACTTGCACAAGGTTATGATATATCACACATGTATATATAACGAGGTAATATACAACAGCACAGGGTGATAATCATAATTCATTAGATAATAAAGTTGAGTACAAAGTACGAGTTTTAAAGCATATAGAATTCCATAAGATCATAGAACATGGAGTTTACAAAAGGGTCGGGAATGCTACATCCGGTTGAATTACATGAGTTTTAGATAGCTAAGGAAATACAAGATAGACAGATACTACACTAATCTTGACGCAGGTTCATTTGTGTCATTAGGGTGATAAGTCGGTCCACGGTTCCTGCAAGTCTGCCGGTTTGTCTGGCGTTGTCTTCCGCCAAGGTTAGTCGTTGTTCCAGCATCCGAGTGTATTCTTCGGCTTCTCGTGAGCGTTGCTCACATTCTTCCAACTTTGCTTGTAAGAGATCGACCGCTCTCCGGTCGTCGATCACTTGTTGGTGTACCATTTCTAGAGTACGTGTCATGTCCTCCCGTTCTTGGATGAGCTGTGCAATGCGGTCGTGGGATTGGCGCAGCCAGTGCATTTGTATTATATATTGTTCCCGTTCCAAGCTCTCAAGTCTTGCCTCGTGACGATGGAGTCGGGCAGTTAGCACTGGAACAGTATGGTGGATAGGTTCTTGTGTGTATGGGGAAATGTCCATGGGGTCGGCAGGAATTTGTATGGCTTCCTCAGACCTCCAGGTGTTTAAAGTCGTGGGTAGCCAGTCCCACCTACGAGGGTAAGTTGGATAGTCTTCCCTAGTTGAGGTGTTACTAGTGCGGTAAGGGTTAACGCGAGCTGATCCGTTACCCCTCCTTTGATGTCGTGTGACTCGTGCCTCCCCAGTGAAGTAGTAGAGAGGTTCATTAGAGGTTTGTGGTAATGCGATTACCTCCTCAATGGTTGGTGAGGTTTGAGTCCCGTTGTTTGTGTTGGTTGACGCTAGATGAGGAATGTTTGCCATTTCTGTGGCAAGAGCGTTTAGTGAGTATCGTGAGGTCTATATATATAAACATATCATATAGCCTAGTGTGTCTAGCACAAACAAGTAATAGTCCCGTTTTTCTCTCGGTCAGAGTCAACTAGTGTACTCCTGTTCAACATAACCGTTTCAGCTCTTACATCATCCTTATTTAATTTTACATAGTTGATCAGGCTATGTTAAATTAAACTCGTATGATGTAATCCCTGAACCAATCATACCTAATAAGGAAATACTGCCTAACGGTCATAGTCTAGGCCCACTAAATGCAACCTAGTTCACTATAACCTCAGGCTCTGATACCAATCTGTCGCACCCCCAAATTCGTGGTTAGCGGAAGCATACTTTGGGTGCGACCAATCAAGGTAATCAAGCACAAAGATATATAATGAACGACTCTATATGCGTCGTTTTAACAAAATACATTAATTCCATAAAAGTTTACATCAGTTGTACCAAATACATTAGCTCGTAATCTGAATAGGAGAGATTTCCTAGCATAAATACTTATACAAAATATATTAATGCAATAAAATCTCTGATGTTTGCATGCTGACTCGAGCTAAGCTAATTCCTGAGTGCCAGCCTACAGCTGCTGAGTACCTGAGAATACATGCTAAAAGGGTCAGCTAAAAGCTGGTGAGCTCACAGGTTTGATAGTAAAAATAATGTATGAACCGCAAGATATAGTTATGTGTGAAATCAATCATAAAAATATGTATATTACTGCCATGAGCCCATAGTTCGAGCTTAACTGAGGTGTCGGGAATCACAATTAAGTGCCCGATCGTGCGTGCCTCCCTGCGAGTGCCTAATCTACACTCGTATATACAAATGATAATGCATCCGTTAGACCGCAGTCGTGGTAGCGCGACTACCCCGGACGGGGATTGTCAATCCCATATGGTACCGTACACTAACATTCACGCTAAATCCATATTAACAAACTATGTGATAGAGGACTTCATGATTAGTAGAGCAAACTCATGCAGTCAATATATCGTGTTTTGTACTTGCGTTCAAATGTAAATGAAAACTGAGCATGTATTCCCACCCCTGGGTTAAAAATAGTAAAATGAGAGGCTATGAGACTCACCTGAGTCTTAGAGTGTTTGCAAAGCAAGCAAGTATGATGTTGTACCAAATGAGTGTCCGTAGACTGTAACCTGCCGGGCGTTCAAAATGCGCAAGGTCATATAAGTGAGTAGATGTCTCAACGGACCATCTATGTTAGTTATCCATCAATTAGTTATGTCCAAATGTTTGATTGTTTTGTTTGAATTTTGAAAACATGTACGGCCCGTTGGTATGGTTATGTAATAATAATTCAAAGTATTATTATTATGTTCGTAGTGTTGTATACTTCTCGAAGCATATGAGTTTCATGTATGATTCTATATCATAAAGGTTTGATCTTTGTAGGTGTTTATTGCTTTTATATATGTATATATATGTCCGAAGGTGTTAAGGCCCGTAATACAGAGTCTAAAATGTGATTTTCTGGAAATTAACTAAGGGTCAAAAAGTCAATCTTGAAAAGTCAACTCGCAAAGTCAAAAAGTCAACTCGAAAAGTCAACTCATAAGTCAATGTCAACTCACAAGTCTTCAGTTCGCAAGTCAAACTCAACTCGCAAGTCTTCAGTTCGCAGGTCAAACTCAACTCGAAGACTTCAGTTCGCAGGTCAAACTCAACTCGCAAGACTTCAGTTCGCAGGTCAAACTCAACTCGCAAGACTTCAGTTCGCAAGTCTAAGTCAACTCGCAAGACTTCAGTTCGCAGGTCAAACTCAACTCGCAAGACTTCAGTTCGCAGGTCAAACTCAACTCGCAAGACTTCAGTTCGCACGTCAAACTCAACTCGCAAGACTTCAGTTCGCAAGTCAAAGTCAACTCGCAAGACTTCAGTTCACAAGTCAAAGTCAACCCGCAAAGTCAACAGTTGTGTTTTTGCTTTGGTAACATGGTCAAACGGGCTCGGTTTGGCCCGAAATTTTTAGGGAAGCCTTAGATTCGTTCATAGAGTCTCCAGAAATTTTTGGTTCATGTCGGAGTCATTCTGAGGTGTCGGTTTTAAAAATATTGCAAAATCAGTCCACAAAGAGGGTTTTTGGTTTTGTCGGTTCACTTCGCCAATTTTTCTTAACTAGTTATGGTTCGAATTAGAGTCCACAATTTTTACCAGTTGTTCTCCTATATGTTTAGTTGTTAAACTGAATTTTTCCGGTAATTATAGAGTCCATCTAGATAGGTAGAAAATTCAGCGTAAGAACCGAACTCGGTTTCCGACAAATCTCAGACCAGGCTCAAAGATTGGTTTATACACAAAAATACGTACAGATCTGGAAAAAGTGTAAAACATGAAAGTTGTAGCTCTTTTCAATACGCAAATTTTTTAAAAAAAATGCATCATCTAACTCTTAGTATACGATTTTATACGAATTTTTCTTTGAGTCTGACTTTTCTGGGCAGATTTGTGCATGTTAACATATGTTGTATAAAAACGATTTTTATCATCTCATTTGGACATAATCAAGCTAATGGAACAATAAAACATGTAAATAAGTGACATGAAATCAGATTAAAGAGAGGGAGTGGTCATTCATACCAAGAAATGATGAAGAAAAGTTGAAGATGATGAAGAAGATGATGATTTGAGCCTTGATCCTTGTTTCTTCTTTTTGTTCTTGATGAAGGATGATAGATGGTGATTCTTGGTGATAAAAATGACTGAGTTTTGGTGATAATGATGATGAATTTCGTTGGAGAGGGGGAGGGAGAGAAGGAGATTGTGTGTGTGTTTTGGTTGAGTGGAAATGAGGTGAAAATGGAGTGTAAAGTTGGTTAAGTCATCAATTAGTGGTGTGGGTGGTGTGTGCATGTGGGAGCCAGCCCATAGGGCCTCACCATGCAGAGTTTTTATTTAAAAATTTTCTCCCTCAATTCGCGCTTCGTGCGGTGTTCGTTTCCTCGCCCGTTTCGACGTTTATTTAGACGTTAAACGTTTAATACGCGCGTTTTAACTAACGATTTAAGTTTCGATATTTTTACTTGAAATATTTAATGTTACTACTTGAAAACATTTATAAAAATGTTTCGTTAAATTATCGGCCTCGATTTGCGCGTTCGTTTTACGGAGGTTAAATCGCGTAATGGTATTTTTGCACGTTTTTGTTATCGGTTTAAAATACGATATTTTAAATGAAAGTTTTACTCGAAATGATATATTTTAAACTTATAAAATATGTTTTGGCTTTCATTTGGTTGTCGGGCGCGTTTCGCGCATTTCGTCGCGTTTATGATACTTTATACGTTACGTTTTACATGTTAAATATTATTAACATTATATTAGAGATTTTTGAGTTTATTAAATAATTTCACATTATTTAACATTTTGTTCACCAACGTCCACATTTATAATGTGTCGGAATTCATCCGATAGTGAAATGTACGATTTAAACAACTCGCATACGTGTGTATATATATATATATATAAACACATATCAATACACATAGTGATACACATAATTAGCCCTAAATATAACTAATTACATGTATAAGTACAATGATTAGGCACTAACACAAGCCCTAATTGGTCGGGTGTCACACCATGTGATCCCATGTGACCACCAACTCTTTCCCCACTTAGAAACCATGCATTCATGCAAACCCATCATTTCATACTTCACTCAAACTTCAAACTTACTCCACCTTCTCTCTAACTCCCTTTCTTCTCTCTAGAAATCAGGGATTTCACCACCCTCAACCACCATCTCCACCACCCAAAACCACCATAAACCACCAATTAATTTCTTAACTTTTTGTAATAATAATTAGCTCAAGAGTTCTAGCATCATCATCTCATCTCATCTCCATCAAAATCTTTATAAGGAAACTCATCTCTACTTTCATATATGTTTATTTACATGTTTTATAGCTCATCTAATTTGAATATGTCCAAAACTCTTGCTAAAAATCGTTTTTATAAAGCAAACATAAACATGCAATAATCTGCGTTCAAAAACTCAGTCCACCAAAATGGCCATATCTGGAATTCTCGGAAGATTTAGACAACGAATTTTTTTTAAAAGTTGCGTATTGAAAAGAGATGCAACTTTCATGTTTCGCACTTTTACCAGAACTGTACGTATTTTTGTGGATAAACTGATCTTTGGGAATGACTTGAAAATGTTCGATATATATGTTCAGTTGTTACGCGGAATTAATTACCTATGTAAATAGACACTATAAATCTTAGGGATTTTATGTTAGACACTAGATTAGTAGATGATCAGTTGGTAAAAATCTCAGACCTTAATTTGGACCAGAGGATTGTAGAAATCTAGTGGCGAACTAAACTGACAAAACCCGAAAATGTGAAACCTTGAAGTTCTAAGTTGCATGTTAATAACCGACACCTCAAAATAACTCCGACACAAACCGAAAACTTTCATAGGCTTTATAAAGTGAAATATGGGTTGGGTAAAAGTTTCGGGTCAAACCGAGTAGGTTTGACCAAGTCAACAAAAACGGCTCGGTTTCTAAAAACGATAAAACTTGCTATTTTGGAAAATGATAACAAAAATGGTTTTGGGTGACCTATTTAGTAACTTGGACCAAAAACTAAACTTAGAAAGTTTCCCGAATTAGAAACCGACACCTAGAGCACTTGGACCAAATACTCTAACTCATAAATTAGAAGTGTCTCATGAAGTGTCTCATAAATTGGAAGTGTCTCATGAAGTGTCTCATAAATTGGAAGTGTCTCATAAATTGGCAAGTATAGCCAAGGTTTGACCAACTTTGACTAGTTTGATCATGTTTGACCAGGTTTGACCAACTTTGACCAGTTTAACCAGGTTTGACCAACTTTGACCTACGGTTTAAGGTTTCTACGAACTAAATAATCTGTTTTCAACATACGATATGTACTAATAAATAATATACAATAAAACAAACTTAATAATAATGTCTAAATGAATTATTATTACAAACCTTCACCAACGGGTCGTACATGTTTTTAATAAACGAACTTGAACAACTTATTTGGACATACTATTTGATGAACTAGCTTTAGGTGGACATTAACCCTCCACCCACATGCTTGGCTTAAGTGGACATCGACCCCCACTTATACAATCGCCATAGATGGTCTTATGAGACATCTACTTACAAAACCTCATACATATATGTGTAGGTGGAAGGTTGCACTTTGGGACACATTGCTTGCTACTTGATATTTGCTTGCTACCTGCTAAACTTTGGTGAGTTTCATAGCCCCTTTTTACTGTTTTTAACTGGGGTGAGAATACATACAATTTTTTTATATAAACTGCTTTTATGATCACAAGTACTGACAACAACTTTTTGTACGGATTGCATGAGACCTTATGATAATCCACTAAAGCCCTCTACCCATCATAGTTCGTTAATATATGCGTGAATATAATTGGATAGTACTATCAGGGTTTGACAAACCTCGTTCGGTCTAGTCGCTCTAGCTAACCCACGGGCGCAATATTTTTTGTGAATTAGAAGTGTATCGGATTAGTACACTTACCGGAGGCAAACAACGTTAAGCTCGAACTATGAGACTCATGCAAATGGTATACTTATATTGCAATATGCAATACTTTTACTTATCATTGATGAATGATACAATTTTGGTAATCTTATGGATCATACTTATAACTGTTTGCTTACAAACCTATGAACTCACCAACTTTATGTTGACTTTTTAGTATGTATCTCTCAGGTAACCCGCCGCAGTAGGAAGCATAAGGATAAGCTTAGCTCGAGTCGCATGGTTTTCAAATCATCAAGGAACTAGATTGCATTACTATATTTTGTAGTTATAGTTATGTAATTCTACTTTTGTTATGCGAACTCCTATAACTTTTGTAAACATTTGAATTATTGTAATGTAACTATTTTTTCAAACGTCTCATATAGAGGTCGTTTGCTTTAATCTTTGTGTTGTGATATTTAATTTGGTCGGCACCCCTATGACACCTCCTACTTCCGCTGCCACGTGTTTTGGGGGTGCGACATAAGGTTTCATATATATACATATATATAAGCCTAACACATAAAGCACATATAAGGGTTGGCCCTATTTCTATCCTTGGTCTATGTCTTCTAATGCATTCTCGTTCATTATAACCTTTAATTGTACATAGTTAATCAAGCTATGTTAAATTTAAGTTCAAATGATGCAATACCTGAACCAGTCATACCTAATAAGGAATACTAACTTAACGGTTATAGTCTAGGCCCACTAATGCAACCTAGTTCGCTATAACATTTAGCTCTGATACCAATCTGTCGCACCCCTATATTCATGTGGCAGCGGAAGTAAGGGGTCGGGGTGCGACTAATCATGTAATCATCACACCAAGTTACATCGAACGACCTCTAGTATGTTGTCTCCTGTGGGTAGTCTTACTACGTTTGTGAACCTAAGAATACACGCTAAAAAGGGTTAACATAATGTTGGTGACCTCATAGGTTTGCATAGTTAAAATCGTAATTGAAAATCATAGTTGAAATCGTAGTTGAAATCGTATTTGAAATCATATTTGAAATCGTAGTTATAACTTTGTTGGAATCATAGTTTAAATCATAGTTGAAATCATAGTTGAAGTAATAGTGTGAAGACAAAGGATTTCTTGTTTCTTGTATCTTGTATCTTGTTTCTTATTGTGTTCATGAGTAACAGTCAATCATAAGTAAAAATCTATATAATCTTGTGCACGTACGTAACAATCCATAAGTTCTTTTGTAAAAGTAAATCATACGATTTAAACAGTTGTATTGCTCTACAGCAATAAGGTAGTTGTAGATCACAAGTGTTAAATGGTTGTATTAATCCACAATAATATTGTAAATGTAAATCATAAGATTTAAATGTTTTCATTCATAAAGCAATGAATGGAAGCATGCATTCTCACCCCAATATAAATCAAAACGGTGTAAAAGTGGGGCTATGAAACTCAACTGAATTAGCAAGCAAACAAATGATCACATAGCAAGCAAGTAAGCGTGTTTCCAAGTGCAACCTTCTAACGCCCTAAACGTAGAAGGTTGTGTGTGTAAGTAGATGTCTCAAAAGATCATCTATGTAAGTGGAGGGTTAATGTCCACTTAAGCTAGTTGTGTAGGTGGAAGGTTAGTGTCCACCTACGCTTGTTGTTCACTCAACTAGTATGTCCAAGTAAGTAGCTTTAAGAAAAACGTGTACGACCGTTGGTGACGTTTTGTAAAATAATTTCCAAAAACATTATTATTATGTTTCTTTCCTTGTATATTTATAAAAATGTATGTATTGCATGTATGAGTAATGTTGGAGATAGATTAATTGTTGTTACGCGTATTACTATTGCTAGTGTAATTCTATGGTTATTATTGCTAACTTTATTTCGAGTGTTAGTGTCGTTTTTAATTCGGGTTAAGTTTACAAGTTTCGTTTTTGGTCCAAGTCTCATAGTAAGTTTCCCAAACCCATTTTGTTCGCAATTTAGCCGAAAATATATTGGTCTACGTTTTTAGATTCCAAGTCCCGTTTTTGTTGACTTGGTTCAACCTACTCAGTTTGACCCTAAACTTTTTCCCAAACCTTAGATATGTTTAAAACTCATAAATATTCATTTTCATCACTTGTATCATGTTCGAAAAGTGTCGGTTTTTATTTCGCACCAAAACAATCCAGGTTTCGTTTTTAACTGAAATTATACATTTTTGTCGATTCGATTTCCAAAACCATAAATATGTAATAAAATCTAAGAAAAATCACAGATGATCCCCAAAGTCTTAACTACTTCCATTAATTTTTATAGAATTTTTTAGTAAGTCTAAGTATTTTCAAAAATTACATTTGTCATCTAAGGTCCAGAAGTTGACCAATCAAACTCATGCAAGAAGTTATAATTATCTACACATTTTTAGAAAAAGTATTTCAGATAACTTTTGTACCTAACATATTTTGTAAACTTTTGGAGAAGGTTTCAAGTCATTTAGTGATCTATAGCTCCAGTTATGCCGAAAATTCTAAGAGTTAAATTTCTGACTTTCAGGACAGATTTATTAAGATAAATAAATATAGTAAAAATAATACGTATGATGCTCATGAGGTTATGATACATAAATTCTAATGGTTATTATTATTTATTATAATTGTTACAAGGCTTTTTCATTGGAGTTGATATATACAACACAAAAATTGTTGATTACACCACACTGCACAAGTAATAAAGCATGCAGTACAAGTATATCATAGCACATTTGTGGTGTATACATCAATTTGTGTGTTATATATATCACCACCCTTTGTCATTTAAGATAATTTCTACAGATTGAAAAAAATATATATAATTATATCTTGTAATGAATGATATGTTATGAGTTAAATAAACAAAAAGGTATCTATTAGTTTAGCCGATGGGTAGACAATGAGTATAAATTAAAGAAATGATAAAAATATATTTAATTGAACTTTCTAGTTTTCTTTCAGTTACAAATGAAAGAATAAGGGTAAAATGAAGAGCCATGCTACACATACATAAATCTTACATAATTTTGTTTACACAATTAGGTGGACCAATAATCTCATGAGAGAGAATGAAGTGAGAATGAAGTGAAAGAAGTTGCAAATTCATGTAATTGGTTCACATGTATTGCCAACTCATTATGTACAAATTTTTATGTAAAAATTATGTAAGTCTAGACTTTTCCTAAACTGAATCGCATTGAACAACCTCCTTTGGTGTGACGGTTCACAACAACAAAAAGAAAACAAAGAAAAGAAATTCATAAGAGAAATATGACAGTCCATATATACTTGTTATGTGCATTGAGCGAAAATAGGGGGACAAATCCGGAGGACTGGCCAAGCGTTAATTTAAAGCATAAGAAGATCCTAATTGGTATGTAGATCAGACTACTATAATCTAATGTTTTATTTTCTTACTTAGTGATATTTGAGTAAGACCTTGTAATATTGATAGTTTTGCTAGATTGTCAACTATATGATCGAGTCAACTGAAACTATTGCCGATATACACACATGTATAAAATATTTATGATGGATATGAGCCTTGCTATTATTAAGAGAAAACAAAAGTAATTAAACATGCAGATTCATTATTTTGAACAATTTGTAAATATTAATTGTTGTTACGATATGGGTGATCAGACTAACAGGATATACCTACCTTTTTAGTTTCTATATTAGGTAAATGGTTATTTTAATATACCATTGATGGGTTTGAAAAATCGTGTAGGGTTGCTTGAATCATGACATGTATAAATGCGTTCATAGTAATTTGATAAAGTATACTGGATTTTGTTGTTTAAGAAGATCAACAATAATAAGTGAGTAAGTTGTATGTCATTCTCTGTTAACGGAATTAAAAAGGGTTACATAAGTAATATGTCCTAGAAGTATAAAAGGAACTAGCTAGTAAGCTACGTGATCTCATGTAAAACTAAATTATCAATATGAGTATATATATACGGCCATGGAATATAAGTTATAGCATATACAACATAACTTAGTTAATCGTTATTAATAAATAATTCGTTAACTATTGTAGAGTATTTGACGCAAGAGTAAACTTGACTTTTCATTCCTTTATACGTTGTGATTGTTAACGTACGGATTCCAATCTTACTTCTAAGATTTCATATGATTTGATATATACTCATTGGATCCTTGAATCTTCGATTATTGGTACGGATTTCTCATCTTACTTGTAAGATGTCTTTGATTTATCTATATGTTTATTTGATATCTATCATTTGTATAAGGATTCATATATGCTTTTCTCCATATCTTTCGTATGCTCAAATTTGCATGACTTGCAATATATTTGTTTTGATTCCCTTTTGTTAGCCCACTTTGATATATACATTATGACTTTGCTATGTACGTTCGATTCACTCTGATACCCAAGCTATTTTCCCTTATGGAGTGGACCATAGGGGCGTCATTGTGGCACCAATGGCGTCGTACCACCGTGGCGGTGCGATCAGTCCACGACGTCTCCCTTTCTGTTGTGCTCCGAGAGCACATGGCCATTTGATTTTGATTTGTTAGGAGGCATATGGGTCGACCCTAGACTATATGATATGATATGTTATGGTGGATGGTTGTGTTGTGCCCACACGCCATCGCACATTTGTACGGTACATTTGGATTTGCAGGTCCAATGTACATTTTTATGTTTATGATGTTATGGTGGATGGTTGTGTTGTGCCCACACGCCATCGCACATTTGTATGGTACATTTGGATCTGCAGGTCCAATGTACATTTTTATGTTTATGATTTGTATGAGCTCATTGGGTATCTCCGTATGAATCATTTGCTTATTCGTTTCTTTCGATATATACATTATGACTTAGCTATGTACGTTCGATTCACTCTGATACCCAAGCTATTTTCCCTACCTATGGAGTGGACCATAGGGGCGTCATTGTGGCAACAATGGCGTCGTACCACCGTGACGGTGCGATCAGTCCACGACGTCTCCCTTTCTGTTGTGCTCCGAGAGCACTTGGCCATTTAATTTTGATTTGTTAGGAGGCGTATGGGTCGACCCTAGACTATATGATATGATATGTTATGGAGGATGGTTGTGTTGTGCCCACATGCAATCGCACATTTGTACGGTACATTTGGATCTGCAGGTCCAATGTACATTTTTATGTTTATGATTTGTATGAGCTCATTGGGTATCTCCGTATAAAATCATTTGCTTATTCGTTTCTTTCGATATCTCATTTACGTCTATTATAAACGACTTGTTCATTAGCCACCAGGTTCGTTGCTTATTCGTTTCTTATTTATAACTTACAGTTATTGTTTATTTGTTATCCGTTCACTGGGTATTTGGTTCAGCCGCATTTTTTTCTATGCGGCAAGTAACCAAGTTAAGCATAAGGATAATGGAAACGTGATTAGAACATGAGACTTGCCTAGAAGACCATTAGAGATCGAGTGGAGACCACTACCCCAACTATTAGGTACGTATGTTTTGTATCATTTGTGACTTTCCGTCCCTTCGGGGATGGGGTGTTACAGGTTGTCTATACGCTTTCATAAATTATATCTCTAGTAGTAAACGGACTCCAAAAATTATGAAATTACTTGGAAATGAAAGCTAACATCTTGAACATCAGTTTTCATTAAGTTTTGAGTGAGAAATACTTAGGTGAAATTCGTAATAAAATCTGGACAGAGAGTGCAGTTAGTATTTTTACGAGTTTTTAATAATGAAAAATGATTTTTGTGCAAAGTTTGGACATGAATCTTTGAATGAACAATATTAATATGTTATTTAAATAAAAAGAGAAAGAAAGAGTCCTCACAAAGGTGTTTGATGATGAGAAGGAGAAGGAAATGATGATGGTGATGTTCTTGAGCTAGTTTTCTTGCAAAGTGATGGAGGATTTAAGTGGTGGTTTATGGTGGTGATTTGGGGGTTAATGATGGTTCTTGGTGGTTGTTGGGGCTGGTTTTTTCTAGATTTTTAGAGAGAGATGGGAGTATTCTTGAGAGAAATGAGGGAAAATTCTTGAAAGTGAAATAATATGACTGAGAATTGCATGTATGGTGAGTGGCCTTGTAAGAAAATAATGATTATATTTCACATGGGGAGTCTTGGGCAGATTTTAAGATGAGTCTCACACCATGTGGGTGTGTTTAAATTGTTTTCCAAGTTTACATTACGTATTGTCTTCGTTTACTCGTTATTTTCGTTATGCGGTTAATCGCTAAAGGTTTATTTGAGCCGATTTTAAATTAGCAATTTTTTTGAGATATTTTTCCATTAAAGTATTATAAAATACTTTATTTTGAGTTATAGAAATATGATTTGGGTTTCGTTTGGTTGTCGAGTTCATTTGCGTGTTTTCGTTACGTTTTACGCAAAACATCTAGATGATTCACGTATTATTATACCGTAATAATATTATAAACGTAAATAACTGCTATTTAATCATATAAATAGATTTACGTTATTTATAAAAAAAAGTTTTCACCAAAGTTGTATAAATTGTCGGACTCTGTTCGGTTGTTTCACGTAATTACAAATAATCATGTAAGTGTATATATAACTATACAAGTAGTTACAACTATTTAGCCTAATACAAACTAAATACACGTAATTTAGGTTCTAACTTAGGTTCAAATGTTAACCTAGATTGTCGGGTGTCAAAGTTTATGGTTGAAGCGCCATGTCGTTTATAGTTTATCGTTTACGGTTTATGGAAAAATATTATGGTACTTAATTAATTAATAAATAGGTTTATGGCCGCTCTAATTACCTAGCTAGCTAGGCGGCATGCATATGTTGTTTATATACTTTAGAGTTTAGTTTCGGGTTTATGCAATATAATATATATTACATTTAATAAACAAATTTTGGGTTTGATGTCGATCGTCTGATTAGTGTTTAATGTTTAGGTTTTATGGAATATATAATATGGTATTTAATAAACATGTTTAATATATGATATAGGTGTATGTTGTTTAATTAAAGTTTAGGGATTTACGTATAGGGTTTATATATATATATATATATATATATATATATAACATAAGTTTTCATCATCGTGAATCTTAATTTTTTTTCCTTCACACAAAGTTTTTAACTCTTTTAATTGTGATGTAATTTTTTTTTTACTTTTTTAATTCTAAACCTTTTTTTTTTGTTAAAGGAAAGTTTTTAACCTTTTCAGTTGTGAACCTTAATTTTTTTGGATTCACAAAAGTTTTTAACTTTTTCAATTGTGAACCTTTTTTTTCAACTATGAACCTTAATTTTTTTGGTTGACGAAAAGTTTTTAAAATTTTCAAATGTGAACCTTTGTTTTCAACTGTGAACCTTAATTTTTTTTAGTTCACGGAAAGTTTTTAACTTTTTCAACTGTGAACCTTTTTTTTCAACTATGAATCTTAATTTTTTTTTTTTGGTTCACATAAAGTTTTTAACTATTTCAAATGTGAACATTTTTTTCAACTGTGAACCTTAATTATTTTTTTTTGTTCACGGAAAGTTTTTAACTTTTTTAGTTGTGAACATTTTTTTCAACTATGAACTTTAATTTCTTTTGGGTTCACAGAAAGTTTTAACCTTTTCAATTGTAAACCTTCTTTTTCAACTGTGAACCTTACTCTTTTTTGGGTTCACGGAAAATTTTTAACCTTTTTAATTGTGAACCTTTTTTTTCAACTGTGAACCTTACTTTTTTTGGGTTCACGAAAAATTTTGAACTTTTTCAATTGTGAACCTTTTTTTTGTTTTAGGTTCACAAATTTTTTAAAGTTTTTCAATTGTGAACCTTAATTTTTTTTGTTTTGATTTACGAATTTGACTTTATTTAATTTTATATTCACAAAAAGAAATTTTTTTTTTTTATGTGTGAACCTTTATTTTGTCTGGTTTACAACCAAAAAAAAAATACAACTTGAAAAAATTATGAAGAAAAGTGTTTTCATCGTTTTTTTTATCTCCACCCCTTTTATGTATATATATAAGTTAGATTAGATGGAGGGTGAGGATGTGTTTTTCTGTTTTATTTTTCATCTTTTTGTTTTCACAAGATCTCATTCCAATAAGAATAAGAGGAGGAGGAGGAGGAAGAGGATGAGGAGGAGGAGGAGGAGGAGGTGGAGGTGGAGATAAAATGGAAGGAGATTGGTATGAGAGGGAAAACGAAGAATCTATTTTATTAATTTTAATTCAAGGATGGAAGGAAGCAAGGAGATATTTGTTTGTTTGTTTTTTTTCTGGTAATAAAAGTGATTTTAATTTTGGCGTCTTTCGTTGTTGGAAACTCGTCGGCCATTATTTGGAATATACCCCTCCACTCCTCCACCTAATCTAATCTAATCTAATCTAAAATTACACCAAAGCACCTCTAAATATAAAATGATTGTTTTCTGTCAAAAATATTAAATTAAGAGTAACATCACTCCGTCAAAGTTGTTTTTATACAATATTAACTCTTGAAATGACTTGCTAAGATTTCTATGTATCCAAAAGATTCACATTCTTACATGATCAACAGACAAGCAACCTTCAACCTTTAATTTCAAGATTCGTCATATAATTGTTTCTGGATTTTTTATTAGTTAACGAGAGTGCTTTACATAATAGGAAAAGATCATTTATTTGCAGCACGGAGATCCATGTGCAGAACTCAATGCATACACAAAGTTATTATTTAGAATCTTCATTTCAAGATGCCAACTTGATGCAAGATTCCTTCATGTCGTCCATGTTCCTGATTCCGGTCAGTATCAGAAAGTCCAAAATTTCCTCAGCTGCATATGCCCAAAAAACCAAAATGGAAGTGTATCACCATTTGGGTAAAAAAACAGATGAAAAGAGAAAAATGAAGCAAGGTAAAGATGAACACGCAGACACAACCGGCAAGTAGTAATTGTAGGAGTCATAATAGTAATTTTGCTGCGTGAGGGGGAGGAGGAGGAGAACCAATAAGTTGGTCCTAAAAAGATGATAGGATTTACCATAAAACCAAACGAACAAAAAACAAAGTCAACAAGGAATTGAACCAACAAAGTCAATCATGAGTTGATGGTAAAAAGTGATTATATGTGTGTCTGTTGGGAGGATAGTGCATAATGCAAATGAAGGTACTATTCGTCTCCTTGAATGTACCAACATACAAGCATGGTGGCACATCGGCGAAGGAGGTACATACGAGCACGCTGTTTCTTTACCAAAGTAGCACACTTTGTTGTAATTCCATTGCCTTTTCTTTTTGTTTGTAGAGCTGCCATATGTGTTTGTTGTGTAAGTTGTTTCTGTAAATTGTTTGTGAAAGATTTGATTTGGGGAAAAAAAGCCTCACAAATAAAGTGGAGCTGGATAGACCCTGAGAGACACATGGTGAGGGAGACAGATGTATTTATAGATGGAGATGGGTCAGCATCGATAAATGATCACTGATTTGCATGGAAAAAGATTTCAGAGTTGAGTCAGCAAATAGCATTCATTGTTTTTTTTGTTATTTTATTTAGTTTTTTTTTTAAATAAGGGGAAGAAATCAAGGCAAAGGGGGAGTGAATGCGTAGTTGTAACTTTTAGGATTATGCAGACTCCGTGAAAGAGAGGTTCTTGGAAGCTCAAACAGGTTGTCCCGTACACGAGGGGGTTGCATTTTGGTTTGGAAGTAAGTTGATGGAGTAAAGTTGAAGGAATTCAAAATAAAAGAGGGAATGAGGAGGGGATGTTGTGTGATGGGAATGGCGTATCGGGAACATGGTGTCGGCTTATTTGCATTCACAAGTTATTAATACTGCTACTTTATATCTCTTCGTTCATTTCCAATTTCCAATTGTATTATTATCTATGTGTCATCACCAACGCACAATCTTGGATTTCTGAAATCAAGGGTAATAAAGATTAAACTTTTGTCATCTACTCTTATTACTAAATCTGCACAATTTTGTTAAGTGTTTTTGCTACTGTCAACAGGAGCAAGAAAAGCATAATTCTGACATCAAACTAGTAGTCATGCCAGTTGTGTAATGATATATAGCTGGGATGTTTATTTTCTTGAGTTTTAAGGTAATTATTATTATAATAGAATAAGAGAAAGTTGATTCCATGTACAGTATTGTTTTTATAAGATCTACTTTGAAGTGGCCAACTAACTAGGAGCAACAAGTGAATTTTGAAAAGATTTTGTAAAATTTGACATGTGACAGAGGATTTTGTAATTCAGTTTTGACTTTTCAGCATATTAGTCCTTCTGGCATAACTAACTTCCAAATCTTATGTTCTGAATTTGTCTCTTGAGACCATATCTTATCTGATTAGATTATACTTTGTTTATCACTTATTGCAATTACATAATTTTTCTTTAAGTATCCATAAAGACACCTGTATTTTTGGATGATTTTTGGAGAACACTGATGGATCTTGGGAGTGGAAGTGTATGTTCAAATTCAATGAATTAAGAACCCGTTGACAATCACCTTTCGTTTCACTAAGGAACCACCTAAACCTTACTCTCTAAGCATCATCTACTTTACTTGATATGATACACTTTTCTGTAGTTTGCAAGCAATTAGACTTATGTTCATCTTCCCACAAAATTACTGGTGTCTTCTTTGTTCATCTTTCCCCACAAGAATAAGACAGTGATGACCTATGTTTCACACGGCACACGATTCCATGGATATTTTCATTCGAGATCGTGACCAACTTAGTTTGCATCTGACGTGTATATCATAGTTGGTGGTGTATTTAGAGAATAGTCTTTTATGTACCAGATGTTATTACAATAACTCAGCAATATTGTTCTATTCTTCTATGCTACGGAAACAGTTTGCCCGACCAAATTTTATACAGAATTTAAACACCCATGCCCATCAGCATAGGGCTGGCAATTTCCAACTCGACACAAACCCAACTCGAATATTATAAGGTTAGGGTCGAGATTTTTGAGGTGCCAACCCGTCATCCCAAAACCGGCCAACTCGGTATTTTTTTGGGTCGGGTCTGGATTAGTAAATGAATTTTTGGGTTGAACCCGACAACCCAAAATTCTCTTAATATCATTGTAAATTTAGTTTAATTTTAATATGACACATAATTAAACCTTTTCACTTACTTATTTATAACATTTTCTTTGATACCTTTATAAGCTAGTGAATTAATGAAGTTTTGATGATGAATTCAAATGGATATAATATATACTATGATTAATTGTGAAATTTTATAATCATTTATGCTTGAAAATGATTTGATATTATTTTGTTAAGATTGATCAATGTGACTTAATTGACCCGAATGACCCGAAACCGACCTAAAAACTTGAAATAGCCCGAAAATGTGTTGACTAGATAAAAAATCGGGTAGTAAATGAATATTTGGGTTGAACCCGACAACCCAAAATTCACTTAATATCATTACAAATTTATTTTGATTTAAATATGGCACATAATTAAACCTTTTCACTTACTGGATTTATAACATTTTCTTTGATACCTTTATAAGCTAGTGAATTAATGAAGTTTTGATGATGAATTCAAATGGATATAATATTTACTATGATTAATTGTGAAATTTTATAATCATTTATGCTTATAAATGATTTGATATTATTTTGTTAAGATTGATCAATGTGACTTAATTGACCCGAAACCGACATGAAAATAGCGTGAAAATGTGTTGACTAGATAAAAAATCGGGTTTGTCAAGTTGGGTCTGGGTTGTCGGGTTTTGAGTTGGGTTGAAATACTCAACCCGGTTATAAAATCAGGTTGGGTTCGGGTTGACCATTCCTGACCCACCAACACGACAACCCGAACCCAGTAACCTGACCCAACCTGAATTGCCACCCCTACGTCAGCCCATGTATAACAGATCTTGATTAATCAATAGATCCGATGTTACAAGTGGTGAATAAAGTACCAAAAACATTATAAAAATATAGATTCTTTGATAAAATACAGGCTTAGTCTCACTTGAATTTTCTGTGGGTGTTTGTATATTTAGCTTCTTTTGAACTTGTAAGAGCTCCTCCTGGAAGGAACACAAACGTCAAATATGATTTGAAGTTATATAAAACCTCATGTTCTCATGTTTCTCCATATTTTAACTTACCAAATCATCATGTCTTTGTTAAATTAGACAAGGCTTGCCTCAGCCAGAACTTCTCCCCTGGCAGCAAGCAACTCATAATCCTGCGTAACATCATGCATGAGAGGATGAACAACATTAAGAATAGGCTTTTCTTTTTCTTTTTTGTTCTTAAGGTACTTAGATAGCTGCACAAGTTAAGGCTCAAATTTGATCTACCCAAAGAAACAGAAGTTCACCTAGGATATAAACTTATTTGGTGCAAATCACACCTTGAGAGAAAGCATATAAAAAGATGGTTTCAATCTGTATATGATTCTCATATGCCCAGTATGCACAGTGAGAAACTTTAAGTGCCTTCAAGTTTACCTGTACAATAGCTTGGGCGCAAAATTTTCCTGATAGAACGGCACCCTCCATTGAAGCCAGATACTTCTGTTTCGTGTAGTCCCCAGCTAAATAAAACCCCTCAATTGGAGATCTTTGCAAGGGACGACATGGTTCGCAGTCCGGTACGGTTTTGTAAACAGACCTGAAATGCAAGTATAATTGAAGTGGTAAATACTTACTGACTGGGTCACAAATATTTCATCCAACAGATAATAGGGTCACAAACATGCACATAGTGCAAATCGTCTAATTGGAATTGATACACATTAGTTGATGATAGACCAATACAATGTTCGCCTGGTAAATTAGTCTTCAGAAGGAACGAGTACTTTTCAGATATTTCTAACCTTGGCGTTTTGACGACATGATATTTCAATATTTTTGCTTTGCTCTGATCTGCTGCAATTTCATCAGGAAAGAGTCTTGAAAGTTCACTCATCGTGGCATCAATAATATCAGAGTCACTGCGTGAAATCCATTCTTCTGCAGGCGCAAAAACCAACTCCAACATGGACCGATTTGGATCATAATATTCCTGATTAAATGAGTATTATTTATAATCAGTAAAACCTAGAGTTCAGATCATGTAGTTGACAACTCACATAGGAATATAGTCTGCCACAAAATTGTGGAGGTTTGGAATTCCAAACATGCTTTAAAAATTTGTGAATTATGAGTCATATCCTATGCATCAGGAGAGGATATCAAGGCAACTATTAGTATCCACATGGAGAGCTATATAATTAAAAAGGAACGTTAATGTAGTATTAGGTGTCTCTTGTATTAAGGCATATTACCTTACATGTTACAGACATGTCAGCATATACACTGAGAAGAGGGCTCCTGCATGTGAAGTAAATAGTCAGTACTCAGTACAGTGAATAGGATTAGACTACTAATTATTCAGTACTACACAGTAACTTCACGATGGTATCTCTTGGTGGTCCATATTTGACTTTAACATTTAATTGTAGCATATGGGAAGAAAAATTTTAAGGACTTTGTTCTGCAGGCTGTATCTTTACGTGAATTTACTACAGAAATTTCAGAGAATCGTGAAGGACACGAGAGTCAAGACATCCCAAACAAAATATACGAAAGAAAAAACCGCTTGTCAGAAGCAGTGAGAAAGTAAAAGTAACAAGCCCAACATCTTTATTTGTATAATTTAGTGACTGTTTTGCAACAAATAATATTTGACCTGCTGAAAAGTAGGTGATCATAGGTGTTTCGGAGTTTCCTGTCAAACCTGAAAATTGTGCCAACAATACAAAGTATCAAAGGGTTGTACTAATTTAAAGCAAAGGTCTGGACAGAAGTCAAGAACCATGTAATAGTAACGGTACATAATAATCTGAGCTAAGAATATGAAAACTTTGTAGATACATAAGTATTGAATGCAGAATAAAACTACCACCTAATGAAATACGTAAGCAGGATTGTGAGGGATAGTTTCTAACAAACCCATTGTTTTGATATATGAGCAATATGAACGTTCTTAGACTCTCTCACTTGAGTTTGTAATACTTTTGATTTAGATGTAATATGCCCAGCTGTTCTTAATAGGGCTCCACAAGCCAGATTCTGTGTTATAGCTTAGTTATTAATGTATTATGTTTAGCATATATTGAAGAAACCAACTAACCATATATGAACGTTAATAACTGGAACACCAACTAATTTGTCCAACTTTTTGAAGTATGGGATCGGTTTCCAATCTTCAGGCAAAAGAAGCTTCAAAATGTCAACTGTTCCATACAAAACAATCAATAGAGCTAGTTGGACTCGAGATGGATATATGTGGAATCTACATAGTCAAATAATCATAGGGTCAACATACCTGGAGCAGCGAACACATAAGCATCACCTTCAATGATGTTCCCGTCATTCAGTAGAAAGTGCCTAACAGTTCCATCTTTCTTTAACTCGATCTTTTGTATTCGTGAATTAAGCCTGACTTGGCCTCCTAGTGACTCAATATGCTCAACGATTGGCATGCAAAGCCTTTCAGGTGGGCTGCCATCTAAAAAAGCCATCTTAGAACCATGCTTCTCCTGTTGATTTAACTTCACCACTTTAGTTGACAACAATGATTTGAAAAAATGTAGTCGTCAAAGTTGCAGTATCTAAGGTATTTAGAACCCTAGTCACGTAATACGAAAAATGTATGTGCAACCAAGCCAATGTTAGAAAACTGGAAAAGGAACTGGCTTCTTTCAGAAGTACCCTTGGAGGTGTATAATAAGCATTTCCTGGTCAATTATAGATACATTCTTCCCATAAGAAAAATGTAAATAAACCAAAATCTCTGTATCTGAAATCTGAAAGCACAACCACCCGACTTGTGTATGCACTAATGGTTGATCGTGGAGAAGGAAATGAAGCTGCTTTCGGGGTAAGACACAGACTTAGAGCAAATAGTACTGAAAGCAACTGAGCAGCACTAGTTAAACAAATTTTTCTCGCTTATGCCTCGACTATTTTGTATAGTCGACCAATTACAAAAATAAAATCGATGTAGTGTATGTTGTGCATCCAAATCTTTCTTTGATGATTCACTAATTATCAATGGAGCACAGAAAATGTAATTGTAAGTCCTGATATTTTCAAGATAATTATGACTTTACCTGAAGAAACCGGTTCAGAGCAATGAGAATGCACTGCATCGAAAGTTCATCTGGATTTATGAAGTTTAATGCCTTCGACATGGCAATAAACACCTCAGTAGTAACTCGATCAGGTATGCCCTAGAAAAATCATGAATGTGTGTTACTTATAGGAAAAAAGTTACAAATAACAGGACCAGGAACTATTACTCTATAACTGAGTGTATTACTTAAACCAAGAATCCTCCTACAAAAGTCCCTGCTAAGGTTTGAACTTTTAATCATCCCCTTAGAAATGTTACTAAAATCAAATTTACTAAGAATTACGACCATTCTTTCTCATTATTGACTATAAATATACCAAAAGATTATACTTAAATGATCACATACTCGCTGTCTCATCCAGTCTTGAACACTCAGACCATCTTGAGCTTCAACATAAGCTTGTCCACCTAACATTGCAGGCAAGAGCCCAATTGCAAATTTCACCTTCTCAGGCCATGTCAGCATTTCATTGTTCCTCAAGATAGCCCAAATTCCTGATACAGGACACGAAGTTAAGATTGTTAGTAATAGCATGCCTTGGCTGATCTTGTTTTAGGTGATTGAACTTCCTGTCATATTGCAGATGCAGGGATGGACCATCAAATCATTTGAATGAAGTACAAGCACTATATAAACCGGGTAGACAATAGCATACTTGCCATTCAATGGTGCAGGAAGAACATCTGGGAAGTCAAACCGACTAAACTCTCCAGGCTTGTTTGGCATTGCGAATATCATAGAATGCTCCTTCCACTGCAATCTATCATTAATCCCTAGCTCTCCAAACAGGTTCTGTATATTCGGATAAGCTCCAACTTCAAGCAAATGAAGAAAGTTCTTGAGCATAAGGTGGATATTATGAATGTTTAAAAGGAAAAACGATGACATGTGGAAACATTAACTTAGAGCAGAAAAGTAACACACGGAATGAAATGTTACAGGTTAACTTGTTACGCTAACTACGATCTCTCATGTAAGATACTTACAAAATATGTGTAAGCCTGTCTCATACCAATCTCCATCATCGTCTTTCCAAGCTGCCACCTATAAGGGAAGACCAACTTGTGCTTAGAGATAGAGTCATTCACAATACGTAGTACCATCTGAAGTGTGATCTGGCCTCTTCAAATCAGACCAAACAACTGAGTGTGCACTACTTGGAATCTAAAAAAATCGAAATGTCATGTAAATTTCTAAAAGTAGTTCAAGTTCGCCTCACAGATAAGCAAAGCCACATGTTCTAGAGGTGCAAAAAGATAAGAAAGAAAAGAAAGCAACATATAAAGAGATATGTAAGAGCAAAGGAAACCCACATAAACAAGGGGTAAATTAGACTTGTACACATCATATTTAAGTGAAGACAATAACAAGCAAAAATGTATGAGATAAAAGAAGGTGAGAAATAACAGAAAAGCATTTGAGATAAAAATGAGAACAAAGAAAGAAATTGTGTAAACCTTTCCACCAAGAACATCTCTTGCTTCTAGCAAAATTGGCTTGTGACCTGCATCAGCCAAATACTTTGCAGTTGATAAACCCGCCAAACCTGCATATGAACAATGTGCAAACGTTAGTTGGATAAGTAGCAACATGCTAGTCAACCATCAACCATATAAAGTGATATTAAGTCGAGTATATCTGGAAGTGTGTAAAGCAGCATCTTAATGAATAGTAGTTGAACAGAGCTGAAAACCACTGTCATGTTATTGTTGTCATATTGAATTATAGTCATTTATCGAGTTATACAACAAGTTGAGGCTGTCTAAAGATCTCTAACAAAAATACTTGAAACACAAAATTGTTTGGGTAATAATATATGAAAGTTTTACCTGCACCAGCAATTACAATGGTCAATGGCTTAGCTGGACGGGGGGAAGTTCGGAAAGTTGAAGACAAGTAAGCAGCTTCTAAGAAGTTAGACGTGTTGTCAAGTTCTGGTCTTGGATAGTCAACGCAGACAACCTGTTTAACGCGGATCGTTATAGATATGTTAATTCATTTACTTGAGATATCAAGAATATTCATATCCATATTGTTGTAAAAGAAAAAGGGAAAAGGCACCTTCAAAGGACAGACATTCTTCTTTGTTCTTGTTAAAAACGAACGGGCACCCGAGAATTGCAACCGGTGACCCATAGTATCACCATGTCCAAATGACAACACATCCGATTTCCCTGAGGTAATGTTCATAGATTCCCTGGAAGTGATGTTTGTGGTTGAAAGATTCATTACTATACACTTTCCGGTTGAGTTAATGGCAGAGACATTTCCAAAGATAGACATATCAGGTCACCGAATAAGGTCCTCTGCCTCCTCCCACAGACTTATTAAGTAAGTAGCCCTGGCATTAAAAAGCTCCACATTAGGACATGATTAAATTGTGCAATCCACAAGAGACGGGAGCCTAGTACTTTGAAATGCAACAGTGGTAGCTACCAAATTACGAACCGCATCTTTCGTGTTGGTAGAATATGGGTGTGATGTTGGAGTTTTTAATGCGGTTATGAAAATTGTGTCATAAGTTATCATATATTCAACTCAATTATAAAGCAAAAGGCCTTTTTTTAAAAAAAAAAATGAAAATGAAAAATAGAAAAACAGAGGAAACATAAATGTGGTATTTAAAGATTGGAATTGGAAATACAAGTTGTGAAGTTCATTATTAGTGTATATTAACTTAAAAAATTGGTGTTCATAAACAGTGAGTTCGCAACCTGGTTGTAGTCTTCCTTAGCTACGTTAATCCTTCAAATAAATTACAGTAAATTTATCCAAAATTGTTTGCCAAAGTGCAATTCATAGCAATTTTAGGGTCTGTATATATGCAAAAACTTAATTCAAGAAAGCCAAAACTTAAAATGATGTACAAAAAAAAGTAATAAAATACATTAAGAGAAGCGATTACGTTAATAAAGGAGAACGGCGGCAGGAGAAAGGAGGCCGGAAAACGTCAGTCGGAGAAGGAAGTCGTGGATGGAAAAAATTCTGATTTAGCTGCAATGTAAAGGGGGGTTTGTTTTATTTAGTAAGATGAAAATGATTCTCGAATATTAACTCTACCATGGTTAAGGTTAACTAAACATATTTTGCCTCTTAAATTTTGTCTTTTCCTTGACCGAATATTTCGTTCATCCGATTCCGAACCATTCATTCATGTAGTAGTGTCTAGATTTTATTTATTACTCCGTCAGTCACAAATGTCTCACTTGCTATTTTGCAATTCACTTGCTATTTTGCAATATCTCAAAATAAATGTTCAGATTTCTTTACAATTAATTAGAAAAGAGTTTAGTTAGTAAATATAAGATGTTATCGGTAGATAGTAATTTTCCTTAAACTGTGTACATTTTTACATAAGACACTTATTTTAGGACGAAGAGAGTAAGATTTTATATACTCCTACTTTTATTAACTAATACTTCTTCCATCTCAATTTTATTGTCTCCAGACAAAAAACACGCAGTTTAAGAAAATATAATCATCTTTCTTACTTTCTGGTAAGATAACAATTTTACCCTCTACTTTTTACCTATTTTTTTGTCTTACATATATATACTAGGGGTAAAAAAAAACTTTTTCTCATTATTCTTATTTATTTATGGGAGTGGACAATAAATTAGGACATCCATAAAAGAAATATTGGACTATAAAATTGGGATAGAGGGAGTATGTACAGTATTATACTATGGGTATATTATCCTTTTCTTTGTAGTTAAACGAAATAAATTACAAGTCTTCCGTTTCCCTCTTCGTTTTGTGTCTATCATCACTTTATCTTACACTTCAATAATGAGATAACACATTATCTATAATATTAATTTATTTAATATATATATTTAAAGCAAAATAGCTTGAGACAATCCTAATTCTTAATTGCTTTTTTTCATCTTCATCCAACGATTAAGATTAATTTAATGATTGTTATACTTAACACCCTTTCATATTTATTTATATCATATTTATATTATTTATATTATAAATAATTAAAAAAATAAACGTAAAAAATAATAATAAACGGAATATATCAAATTAGATAAGGTTGAGCAACAAAAAAAACATTGAAATCCTCTAAATATTTTTATGTAATATATAGTTTAATTAATTTAATTATAAAAACGTAGCAACATATATTATACAAGGAATAAAACCTCTAGAGTTTTATTTAAATTCTTTCATCTAAAAAACAACCTCATAATAATAATTAAAGTATAAATGTTGATTTTTAGTCTTCCTTACCATTTACCTGGACTAACTTTTTAGCTTATACGTATCCAATCTTTATTCCTAATCTTTTCGTAACTTAATCCCTCAATAAATATATTACCCTAAATATGTTACGCTACCTGCCTCATGGAATCGACTATTTCAAAGAAAATTATGACAACTTTTGTTTTGTATGCTATATTATTATGTATCAAAAGTTTATTTGTTTTGTATGCTATTTCAAAGAAAATATTTTAATCTTTAAAAATATATATATAAATAAGAATTTAGAATGCTACGCGTTGCCGCGGGAATCAAAGCCCCATGCAGGAATTAGGACCCTTCGATGGATTTTTTTCAATTTGATCCAACGATATATAATAAAATTAGATTGAAAATAATAATGTTACATTTTACCCCCACTAAATAAAAAAACCATCTTTTAATAAACCTTTAAATATTAAATATTATTTAAATATATTAATAAGACAAAAAAATGGCTTATAATATTAGTAATAAAATAAAATAATACGAAAAATATTAACGAATTTACTTCGTAAAAAAATCATGAATCTTAATGCTATACATATACGAATTATAACAGTTTACGTTTAACACACTAACATATATACTAATTTCTTGTATTAAAAAATAAAAATAAAAATTCAAATTTATAACAATTTTGATTTAGTCATCTGCGTTGTCGCGAGTCCTTACCTAGTTATTAGATAATATAAATATAAATATATTAAAGAGTAAATTATTTAAATCATCCATGTGGTTTCACGTTTTGTTTATGGTTCGTCCCTAACTTCTAAAAGTTATTTGAATAGTTCTACTTTTTAAACTGTTTATTTCGTTAATCCAAAATTTAATTGGTCGTTAGTTTTCTCCATTAAAAGGACCAGCCGTGTATTTTTTTTCCAAATTTTAAGTTTATTTAAATTTAATATTGTTTTTAATTGTATTTAGTTAATTTATTTTTTGAACAATCTAATCAATTTAATTTGATTATTTTAATCAACTTTTTTTAGTGGTGATTATTATATTTTAGTTCATTTACCTTTTTGTAACAACTATTTTATTTTTACCAATTAAATGATTCATTTAAATAGTTATTTATTTTAATATTTATACGTGTCAAAACTACATCAACTCATTAAGAATATCATAGTTTAAAAAATGTAAGAAATTGTCTGGTACTATCCGTATAATCTTTTAATAATTTACGTAATTTAATATGTGTCGATTATTTGAAAGAAAAAACACAAAATGTTCAACATATGGAGTATAATAATACTATGTACTATGTAATTATTGCAATTTAGTATTTTTAAACTATTATATTTTTAGTGGGTTTATATAACACCCCATATTTTAGAATATTATTTAAATATATTTTACATCGGAAGTGTAAGTCCAAAACATTCATTTCATATTATATATAGAAAGTCACACCATTTCAAACCATATATAACAGATATAACCCTGCAAAATTAAAACACAACCGCTGGGTGTTATATAATTTCGGAAGACATTGTTGATTTATACAAATCAATATCAGAGTATACGCCCGGTTGTCAAATATTCCATTCGAATACAAACTTCTTGCCCACCCTTTATCAAATCCATAACCTGCAAGAAGTATTAATGTGGGGGATTAGTTCAATGCTAAGTGAGTAGACATATAACCAACAGTCTAACTTAGCAATAACAAATCTTACAACAAGATAATCGTAAACACATAATATCAATGAGGATCGGTAGTTCTTGAGAAACCCTACTGCCGTGGTGGCTCTCAAAGAACACTTACCGTCAATATGTATGGCCAATACAGAATAGACCGATAGCTTGGTACTAATTTCATTCGACCTAATTTCCTGTTAACGATATGTACTAGCAAATTCCTATCGTCTATCAATAGTATACAAGCCCAACATCTTGATGACCTCAATAATCAATGCTCAAAGGCAATATATCAAGTGATTACATATTCACATACTCATCATGGCAATGTGTCAGACTCATTAGTCTATCAACAGTATTAGTAATTAAACCATAATCATCATGGTAAACTAAAACAGTAATAATACGTTTACCCGTTGTAACCAAACCTGTTAGAACTAAATCACACTGAGGGTACAGATTCACTCACCGTTACTTCATCCGCAAGCTCAGAAGTCTAATATTACTGAGCCTTCTCCCTTATCTGAAAATGAAATTAAACAAATGAGTTAGTAACTCGTCTCATAACTGATAACTCATTTTATAATCATATCACAGGTCTCAACACATAGTATCAAAATACGAAACAATAACTAGTTATCAAAACTCCGTTAATCATTAGTTAATAAGGATATAAAATTCATTCTTCTGAATTTAGTTTATAACATCAACTTAAATATATAGCATCATGCTAATATATCCTTGATGTGTTAAAATCAGGTTATAAAAATAAAATAGAAAATACCAATGGTCTAGACTAAAACACAACTAGGCAAATGCACCTAATCGCTCAATAGTATAGCTATGGTAAGATCCGAGTAAATCGTCTCCACAGGGAACAATATATGTATTTTAAATAATTAATTTATCTAATTAAACTAACAAAACAAGTAAAGATTGGGAGTTTTTGTGCCTTTTAACGACAAACAGTCAAAAAGTATATTTTAAACAAGTAAATAATGAAAGCAAATAAAAGATAGATTAATATCAGATGGATTAAATATGTTTGCTTAGACCGTTTAACCTCTATTTATTGGATATATAGATTAAGCACTGGATCAGGATTAATCAACCTAGAAGACACAATTTGGACTTATTAGTTGTCACGTCAAATTCACTTAATTAAGATTATACAACCCAAGTATCTTTGAAGTTTAAAACCTCCCAATTATAAATTGTGCAATCAATGAAATCATAAGTTAATCTGTAACCTTACTTTCATAAAAATCATCAATCATGCAAGATGTCTCTAAACATGATCCACCAATGTTAATTATTAGTTAATTCAATTCAACTCCTTTAATTTGCTCTAATCAAAATCCGCAATCAATAAATTAATTGACAAGAGCAAACAAGAACATGTAAAAGTTATCACTAATTACAATTAATCAAGTTTACTAATTGAATGAATAAATAACCAAAAACATTTATCGTTCGATGACTACCGTGAAATCAAAGCATATAATCCCAATCACGAATTAATATCCAATAACTAGAGTAATTAAGTCTAAACAAACTTTAAGGAACTTAGCCCATAATCATGGGTTCAGCAAAATCATAAATCAAAGACATAATCATGTTCATAATCGAGTAAATAACGAACAAACCAATGTTAATGACGTATGGAATCAATCTTCTAGCTTCAAACGGATGGAACCGGCCGAATCGGACACTAGGTATCCCTAAAAGTCGACTTCTGACCTCTGGAATCGGCTGGAATGAAGATTAGGGTTAACAAGTGAGCTTAAAGTCGAATTTATACCCTTTCTGGCTGACACGAAATCGCGTCACGATATTGCATGGTCACGTCGCGATTTTCCCTATGTCCAAATGATCTGAATTTTTGATATGTTGTAGCCCTTTGTGTTAGCTAAATTTGAGAACTTGAATCAACTTAATCGGATTCCGTATGAGGAAGTTATGGCCAAAATACGAACTTATAGCCGAAAACTCAGCTTTTACACTTTTCTTCCATATTCAGCTCATCTTCTATTCTTTTTCCGATTCAAGCTTCATTTACACCTATTTTCTAAATATAAAAGAAATGAGTGCCTAAAATTACATAAATACAATAAAAGTATATAAACTTTGGGTAATATTAATATATAAATATAGTACTTATTTGATGCTATCAAATATCCCCACACTTAAGATATGCTTGTCCTCAAGTAGATAATTTCATCATAAAATCTTGATAATTATCAAACTAATATTTACAAATCAGAATACCTAAATTAAAAATTTGTTTCATACTTTAAAACTTTAAACAATTTAATTAACATGGATAACTATATCGTACAAATAAGAAATTTTCATTATTGTTCATGCAACATATAGCTCATAAATGATTACTAATATTTTTATCCACTCTAAACAATCTATACTCATATTTCTGAATACATCTTTATTACGAGTATGTATATTACTTACGATTTCCACATATGACATACTCTTAAACTTAATCATGCATTTTCCTTTTATATTCAAAATAAATATATGAAATTCATTTTTAAGAATCAAGACATTGGTGACAGGTCTGCATTTTCATGCAACAAAGCGACATAACTTGATTCAAGTAAAGCAAAACCTTTTAAATCAAACCATCGGTGACAGGTCTATATCTTAGTATAACAAAGCAACATAGTTTTATTAGTTGGAATCTTATGATTTAAAGATTTTAAATCTCTTTTGCTTTTTATTTAAGAATACTAATACGAGACTAGGTCTGTACTTCCGTACAACAAAGGAAACAATTAGTAAACCCCCAAATGGTTTCATATAAATATCAAAAATATAAAATTATTTGCATGATAAATCTAAGAATTAAGACTTTTTGTGTCATACATCATATTGCTTCTTTCATAATATAATATACAAGTTATTTATCAATTCCTTAAAATTCAGAAATCCTCATATAGATTGCCTATTAGTACATCATATTATATAACCATATATTACTTATTATTACATTTATTCACGTTATATGTACAAAACAGTTAATCCACATTAAAGTCTAAACTTTTAAATATAAAATAAAACTTTTAACAAAAGTATTCTAACTAATAAATACTTAGTTATTAACTTAAATTTTTTAAATTTGATGAAAATTTATGAAAATGTTATTACATAAAGGATAAGTAAAAATAAAAGAATATCTCTTTTCTACCGACCCCTTCCCCACACTTAAGTTATACAGTGTCCTCATTGTATATAAACATATAAAATAAAAGTGAGTAAGGAAGAAAAGAAATTAGAACGAAAAACTCCCCTGACTGTGAAGCAATCATCGTCGACTAGTTCGATATTAGTAGGTTGTCTCATGATCCTTCGTAATAAATATACAACAAAGCACACTTTCGTAAGTAATCACGATTGCATTTAGCATATACGGGATGAGTTATAGTCTCGTGAGGGTTTCCAGGGAACACACCCACAAAGTTCAAAAGTTCATACATTGTTAATAAACAAAACAAAACAACGAAAATGCAAATAATATACAATTTACAAGGTTTATTTATTAATGAGTCTTAAGCTTAACTCAACCCCGAATATTAATGTTTAGTGGGGTTTTAGCTCCCACACACTTGTTTCATTGTGGGGGCTATTAGTGGCACGTGTACCTTGAATAAGAGAAGTTAACCAATCATTCGTACCTCGTGTGGTGTTGACAATCTCGAGAAGCTTTCCTTTCTCTTTCTTTGACAATTTTGGAATAATCCGAGTACCACAAAAAGTATCACCTTTAGACGCGGCTTGAAGTATCCGATTGTATACTTTCTTCATTGATTTCTCATAGATCGAATCACCCGCCTTTTTAGTTTCATTCAACGTTCCATGGCAACCTTTCTCATTTAAATCCCTCTTTTCTTTTTCATTCACCTCGTTGTTGATCACGAGTTCATTTTGACTTTCAACACAAACGGAATCAGTATTTTTGGGCACGACATGATTATTATAAAAAGTGACATCCGCATCATCAACTCTCAAAGTTAACTTACCCACATTTACATCCACAAGTGCACTAGCTGTAGCCAAGAAAGGTCGGCCTAAAATAAGTGGGGTATTCGTATCCTCTTCCATATCAACAATAAAAAAATCAACCGGAAAAAGGAAATGCTCAATCTTAACTAGAACGTTTTCCACGATACCTTTAGGATAAGTTAATGACCTATCGGCTAATCGTATACTCATGTTTATCCTGTTAGGCTCACCTAGGTTGAGTCTAGCATACATCGAATAAGGCATGATATTTATGCTAGCTCCTAGGTTGGCTAAAGCATTGCATACAGGTAAATTACCCAATTGGAAAGGAATAATAAAACTCCCTGGATCCTTCATCTTTGGAGGTATTTTACCTGTCACTACTTCTGAACACTCACCATCCACAGTTACAATCGATAACTCATCAAGCTTTTTCTTGTCTTTTAAGAGTTCTTTCAAGAACTTAACATACTTCGGCATATGTGAGATAGCTTCAACAAAAGGTATGTTTATATGAATAGTCTTTAAAAGATCAAGAAACTTACTGTGTTTCTGTCGAACCTCATCTCGGAGAATCACCTTTGGATACGGTAACTTTGGCTTATATTCCGGTACAACGGGTTTGGCTCGAATGGTAGGTTGTGGTATTGGGGTGTGTTCTATATCACTTTCATCCTCCACTCTCTCTTCCTCAACAACTGAATTTATGGCATTCACGTGCTCATTTCGGGAGTTAACCTTCGTATCACTCGGTAAAGTACCTGGTTGCCTCTCAGCTAACATCCTCGAGATGTTTCCCACTTCTTGCTCGACGCTCTGGATCGATGCCTGTTGTGACACCCGTCAAATTAGGACTAGTAATTAGTGCCTAATCAAGTGTAATACATGTAATTAGTTCTGTGTTACGCTAATTAATCTATCAATATATATATTGTTGAATATATACAAGTATGCGATTTGATTAAATCGTACATGTTTCAAATCGAATGCAATTTGATTCAATTAATACGGACGTTGGTGAACGATTTTTATTAAATAATATGACATTATTTAATAACCCGAATGTATTCAAAATATTATTTATGTAATATTTCAACTTGAATTAGTATCGTACAAACAACAGTTACGCGATTAAAATAATAAACGCGCGAACAATTGAAACAAGAATAAGTTACATTTTATAAACTCAAGTAAAAGGGTTCAATGAAATATTTCAACAAAAACATTAATAAACATTCGTAACTTAAAATAATTATTAAACGTTTAAACAATCGGAAAAACGAACACCGCACGGAACACAAACACGGGAAAAAAAATTGGAACACACCCACAAGGGGTGGGCCCCCCTAACCGGCCCAAGGGAGGGGGACTTCACCCCCCCCTCCCGCTCACCTCCTTTCCCTCTCATTTCCCTCCCCCACTCTCTCTTTCTTCCATTTTCTTCTTCCATTTTCTCTCATTTTACCACTACACCACCATCACCATAATCCCACAAAAACTACCATCAAACACCCTTGAATCACCTCGCTCGTTTGAAGAAAAAGAACCACCTCGCAACGATCTACGTTTCTATCTTTTTAGATTCCTCTCGCGCGAAGTTGTAAGTTTCTGACAAATCCCGAAACTCTCCGATTTTACTCATTTTCACTTGTTTGCTGTTTGTAATAGCTTATAATGTCCATCTAAGGGTTGGGTAAAATAATCGGACCAAACGGAAACCGAAAAACTCATTTTTGGCTCAAAATCCGTCGAACAGGCGTAAATGTCGCATAGGCCAGTCCAGTATAGCGTCACTTCATGCGTCACTTAAGTGCCGCATTAAGTGACGTATAAAACCCTAAATTTGCGTCACTTGCCTAAGTGTCGCATAAAACTTTTTTTCCCGACACTCCAACCGTCACTTGCCTAGTGACGCCTAACACCTTTATCCGACACTTCCTAAGTGTCGCCTATGATCAGAAACCGACACTCCCTAAGTGTCCCCCCCTTTATGCGTCACTCCTCCAAGTGACGCTAATAATTCAGAAACCGTCATTTCATGCGACACTTCCTAAGTGTCGCCCAAATTTTGGAAGTGACGCATCAAGTGTCGCTAAAAACAGAAAGTTTAAAATCCATATTTCACTAAGTATTGAGGCTCAAATCTGACACCCCATTTTACCCAAATTCATATCCCAAGTGCATTTTTCACCAAAGCAATTTAATAGAAATAAAAAATTTTCGAGCTGACTTGGCATCTCGACCCCAACCAGGGGCCAGCCCGACCCCACCAGGGGTTGCCACCCCTGGGACTCCGCTAACCAGGGGCGCTGCCCCCGGACCCCCGTCACTTAAAGTTTACAAATACTTTTAAGTATAACACCTTTCGAAAATCAAAATAATAATGTGAGATTATTATTACAAACAAATCACCAACAGGCTGTACACGTTTTTCAAAACACAATCAAATCAACCAAGTCGTAGTAACTTGGATACTTCAATCAACCAAATCCTAGTATTTGGACATTCTAAGTTGGACGAACAACTACAAGGGCAGTCTTTCGAGATGCCTACTCATGGTATAACCATTGTGTGTCTTGGACACCCTCAGGTTACAAGTCTTCAGACATCAATCCACCGCTAATCAATTCAAGTTTATTAATTTAAACACTCAAGGCTCAGGTGAGTCTCATAGCCCCTATTTTACGGTTTTCATCAGGGGTGTGATTACATTTCTTGTTTTATTTTGCAATATGAACGCAAGTACTATACAAATCAAATACTACACGAGTTGTTTTCACTAATCATTTCAAAGCCCTCCACAACATAGTTTGGTAATACATCTATAGCGTGAATGTTAGTATATGATATCATATAGGATTGACAATCCTCGTCCGGGTTAGCACGCACTAACTGGTCAAACGGACGTATTAGCATTTGGGAAGACGAGTGTAGATTAGGAACTCGTAGGAGGCAACTCATTTAGGTTTCCTTAATTGGACCTAACGCTCAAGTTAAGCTCAGACTATGTGCTCATGGCTGTATAACTTTTATTTTGCTTAATTGCATTTTAAGTTCAATTAAATCTTGCGGTTCATACAAATATGTGTTGATATACAAACCTGTGATCTCACCAGCATTTCACTGACCCCTTTTAGCATGTATCACAGGTACTCAGCAGTAGGTTCGCTGCCCAAACAGGAATCATTAGCTCAAGTCTGCATTCAAACAAATCAGAGATTTAATTGCATTATTATATTTTGTATAGATTAATTATGTAATGTAAATCTCTCAATTTCAAGTAACTGAGCTAATGTATTTTGGTGTAAACTTTGGTTTTTATCATTACAATGTAAAACGACGCATTTAGTGGTCGTTCATTATATCTTATGTGCTGTGTATATTGATTAGTCGCGCCCCGACCCGATTCTCTTCCGCAACCTGAATTTGGGGGTGCGACACCTGCTGATTTCTAAGGGACTGTGATGTTTGCTTGTTGATTTAGATTTGAGCATTTACAAATCTTTCAACAAGATCTTCCAAACTCGGTTTATTTTCCTCCGGTTGTGGTGATGGTGGTTGTTGCTTATAATAACCCGGAGCGATCTGTGTGTAAGAAGAATTGAAGTTCCTATTGAAATTATTTCTTCCCCCTTGAAAATTATTAGACCCCTGATTCGTGAAAGAAATATTTTCCAACTGGTCCATCGGTTTATCAGCATCACAATCTTTGGTTAGATGCATACCCCCACAAGTTTCACAACCGACTTTGATGGCATGAATGTCCTTTGTCATTTTCTCCATTTGCCTTCCAGTGGTTGCCATCTGAGCAGTTAAAGCAGCAATACCCTCATTAGCTTCAACACTAGCCACTCAGGATGCTATAGACTTTTCCTTCTTTTGATGCCATTCGTGAGTGTGGGCGGCTAAATCAACAATAACAGTATGAGCTTGAGCAGCTGTCTTCTTCATGATCGAACCCCCTGCTGCAGTATTAATAGCTTTCCTTGTATCTACATCGGCTCCCTTATAAAAAATTTGCACCTTCTGGAAGGTGTTCAAACCATGTTGAGGACATATCCGTATCATTTTACCAAATCTAGTCCAAGCCTCATATAAAGTCTCTGCGGGTTTCTGTTCGAATTGGGAAATTTCCCCCTACAGTTCAACTGCTTTGGAAGCAGGGAAGAATCTTTGAAGAAACCTGTCAACCATGCCTTGCCAAGTGGTGATCTCCCCTTCTGGCAAGGTGTCCAACCAATCCTTAGCCTCTCCCGTGAGAGTCCAAGGGAATAGTCTCAAGTAGATAACTTCATTCTCGAGAGCTCGCAAATTGAAAAGTGAACAAATGCCCAAAAATTTCCTCATGTGATCATTTGGGTCATCCTTCTCAGATCCGTTAAATTGGCACTGGTTTTTAATCATATGCAAGAATTGCCCCTTGATCTCAAATTCATCATTAATTGTAGGCTGATTGATAGCCGAACCTTGACCATCTCGAGTGGCCTTCATCCGGGTTTCCATGGTCTGGGTCAGCCATTTCGGATTTTGGTGTTTCTTGTTGTTTGGTGTTTAGATCTAACTAGAAATTCGTAGGTGTAATGTTAATCCGAGCTAATCTCCTGAATTCTCTTTCCGGTTCAAAAAACGGTTGAAGAAGTGGTGATTTAGAAGAACGGGTCATACACTACCTGTAACTTGTCTAAACAAAACCAACAAACGGATTAAAAGCACCCACACTATAAAATAATAAATAAACTAAAAAAAACAACTAAATTACTAGAATAAATTAAAAACTTAAATAACACAACTGTTCCTCGGCAGCGGCGCCAAAAACTTGCTGTGTTAAAACCAGGTTATAAAAATAAAATAGAAAATACCAATAGTCTAGACTAAAACACAACTAGGCAAGTGTACCTAATCGCCCAATAGTATAGCTATGGTAAGATCCGAGTAAATCGTCTCCACAGGGAACAATATATGTATTTTTAGTAATTAATTTATCTAATAATTAAACTAACAAAACAAGTAAAGATTGGGAGTTTTTGTGCCTTTTAACGACAAACAGTCAAAAAGTATATTTTAAACAAGTAAATAATGAAAGCAAATAAAAGATAGATTAATATCAGATGGATTAAATATGCTTGCTTTGACCGTTTAACCTCTAGTTATTGGATATATAGATTAAGCACTGGATCAGGATTAATCAACCTAGAAGACACAATTTGGACTTATTAGTTGTTATGTCAAAGTCACTTAATTAAGATTATACAACCCAAGTATCCTTGAAGTTTAAAACCTTCCAATTATAAATTGTGCAATCAATGAAATCACAACTTAATCTGTGACCTTACTTTCATAAAAATCATCAATGATGCAAGATGTCTCTTAACATGATCCACCAATGTTAATTATTAGTTAATTCAATTCAACTACTTTAATTTGGTCTAATCAAAATTCGCAATCAATAAATTAATTGACAAGAGCAAACAAGAACATGTAAAAGTTATCACTAATTACAATCAATCAAGTTTACTAATTGAATGAATTAAATAACCAAAAACATCAATCGTTCGATGACTACCGTGAAATCAAAGCATATAATCCCAATCACGAATTAATATCCAATAACTAGAGTAATTAAGTCAAAACAAACATTAAGGAACTTAGCCCATAATCATGGGTTCAGCAAAATCATAAATCAAAGACATAATCATGTTCATAATCGAGTAAATAACGAACAAACCAATGTTAATGACGTATGGAATCAATCTTCTAGCTTCAAACGGATGAAACCGGCCGAATCGGACTCTAGGTATCCCTAAAAGTCGACTTCTGACCTATGGAATCGGCTGGAATGAAGATTAGGGTTAACAAGTGAGCTTAAAGTCGAATTTATACCCTTTCTGGCCGACACAAAATCGCATCACGATATTGCATGGTCACATCGCGATCTTCCCTATGTCCAAATGATCTGAATTTTTGATATGTTGTAACCCTCTGTGTTAGATAAATTTGAGCACTTAAATCAACTTAATCGGACTCCGTATGAGGAAGTTATGGCCAAAATACGAACGCATAGCTGAAAACTCAGCTTTTACACTTTTCTTCCATATTCAGCTCATCTTCTATTCTTTTTCCGATTCAAGCTTCATTTACACCTATTTTGTAAATATAAAAGAAATAAGTGCCTAAAATTACATAAATACAATAAAAATATATAAACTTTGGGTAATATTAATATATAAATATAGTACTTATTTGATGCTATCAATCCTACATATTTAATCTTTGTCATACTTAAATGTCAAAAGTGATTAAGCTAGAATAAGCATCACCACATGTCAAGGTTCAAAAGTCAAAATCCTGAAATACAAGAGTACCCGCCGGGTACCCTTACTTCCCGCCGGGTAGACAATAGAAACAACCGGGTACACCATGAACCAGGCGGGTGAATTAAATTTCGTGGTAACAGAATTAAGTCTCATTTTAAAGTCTAGAGAAGCCACCGGCTTCCCATTTTACCATCCGGGTTCCCTGTCTCTATTACACTACCTTCCAGATTGGGTTAATACTTGCCGGGTACTAACCAAACACATATAACCAGCCGGCTTGATCAAGAATCAGCCAGGTTCTTAACCTAAACCAGCAATCTACAGGTCTGATCAAACCCAACCCGAATTTCCAAAACCACAAGCATCAAACCCAGTTCTCCAATTACATTTAACACCTCAATAATGATCAACAAACATTATATATATATATATATATATATATATATATATATATATATATATATATATATAACACCCCATATTTCACAAACCCTTATTATATTATAAACAGTGGAAGCGCGTCCCCAAAGCACATTTACCGATATTACATATACTAACATGTAGCAAATTTTAAAAACATCACACTTATAAATAAGTATTTACAAACCATTTACTAAAGGTCGGGTGGTATATAACTTCACAAAACATAATTCTAATTTTCCCAAAAGGATCAGAGTATGCGCGGTCATAATCAAACATTCCATCTCATTCCAAATCCCGATCCATACTTACCCAAAACCTGCAAAATGTTAAACACGGTGGGATTAGCTCACAACTAAGTGAATGGAACTGTATCCGACAGTTCAATTCAGAGATAACAAATCATACAAAAAATAAACATAACCCAACACAAACAAAGAGGATCAGCGGTTCTTGGTATGCCATCGCAAGAACACTTTAAACCACTGGTATGCCATCACAGTGATTTACCGATAGTTTGAAGTTATCTTTACTGACTAGGGTTCATCCTTCAACTATATGTATCGGAAACCCCGCCAGTCAAACAATAGCAACAAACCCAACCAGTGTTGACCTCTGAATAATCCAAATAATCAAATATGCCCAGCGGCCAAGAATTACACATTGTACAATAAACATGCCAATACTGAATATAAATAACCAATCAACAATATCTATAACCCAATAAACTAAACAGTCAATAACCAATTACCAAAATGTCCATCCGTTGTACCAAACTTGTTACAATGGAATTGAACAGAAGAATACAGTTACCACTCACCGATAATCCAGTCTCTAAACTCAGTTGTCTAATGTCACTGAGTTTCCTTCTGCTTATCTGAGAACACAAATAATAACAAATCAGTAACTCATCCCATAACCATTATGTTAACATATTTATCAAATCATGTAATCCCTAGAGTCTAGGCAAACAACTGTTCAATCAGATAAGAAATTAGAAAATCCTGAAAGGACGTTTAAAAACCGAAAAATGCCATTTTCGGGCCCTAGATGACCCCGAATGGCCAAAAACTGCCTAGACTCTTAGAATAGAGCCGGGATCATTAGGCTGTTTCCGAGTGACCATGCAAATTTCAATCCAATCCGAGTTAGTGAAATTGTCATCTGTTCGTTACCCCGAAAAGACTTACGCATTTTCAAAATTTGCGAAACAAAAATCTTAAAAATCTCGGTTCGCAGTGATCTGGTTTCGCAGGTCAACTCGGTTCACAGAAACTCAACTCGCAACGAAATAACTCAGTTCGCACAGCCATCTCGGCTCGCAGAACTGAGTTCGCACAGCGAAACTCAACTCGCTTCGCAAGTTCAACTCGCATCGCAGCGACTCGTTTCGCAGAGCAAAACTCAACTCGCATCATCTCAGTTCGCTTCGCAACCTGAGCTCAGTTCGCTTCGCAACCTGAGCTCAGTTCGCAGGACGAACTGAGAACTGTGAACTGAGTTCTGCAGACCCCAAAAACTACGAATTATCACAAAATCTCATTCCCAGATATGATTTCAACATAGAAATGGGTCCTATTGAGTTCTTATCATCTTATTAACATCAAATAACACTAAATAACAACACAACAAGCATTAATTTGATTCACCCACTCAAAACCCATTTCATATAACTTCAAAATTAAAGTTACTTTTGTGATGAAGATGAAGGTGATATGATGAAGATGATGATGTTGCTGTTTCGAAATCAAAATCACAGAAACAATAGCTTGTTTCTAATTTGGTTATGGTGTAGTGAACTTGAGAGTTTGCAAGTTTGCAAAATGAAAAAAATGAAGAAAGTGTTAAAACTTGAGAACATATGGGTTGTAAAGTCGGTTTACAAACCGACTCGCATATTTAAATGGTATAATTTTATACCCGTCCTAAATCTATTGTCTGGAACCTAGAAAACATTTGCGAAAATATTATTTTATTTTACTGTCAGATTCAACAATTTAAAACAAGTAATATTTTATTAATCACAATAAAACCTGTGACTCTTTTACTTATTTATTTTCAATTAAACTAAATAACTATTTCTCATTATTTAAATAATCATTCAATTTTCCAGGTCCAGAAACAGGGTGTTACAATATATATATATAGTTTGGATCAAATGAGAACACTTCAAAAATAAGAACGGTGAGAACACCTCATAAATGCACAACTAGCCAACAAAAATCATTAGATTCACAGTCATACATCTCAAATATGCAAAGAAAAATAAATGCATACTTCTAAAAATGCACAAAAATCGAAAAAAATGATTTATGCACGATTATCTCTATAATTGTACATCAATCACTTTTTCGATTTTTGTGTATTTCCAAAAGTCCGCATCTATTCTAATCAATTTTTCTACGCATATTTGAGATGTATGAGTGTGAATTTAATGTTTTTGTTGGGTAATTGTGCATTTATGAACTGTTCTTACCGTTCTTATTTTTGAAGTGTTCTCATTGGAACCTTACCCTATATATATATATATATATATATATATATATATATATATCAATCATACGCAACCTATTCAAACATCAATTTCCACTTCAATCCTATACATGTATAATGAACTCAAACTCTAACAATTTACTCAACTTCAAACTTTGAAGAATCAATCAAGAAACTTGATTACTAGCAACATATAATCATTGATATCATTATTCTAACTCCAATTTCATCTATAACTTAAAAACTCATATCATTTAATCAAAAATATTAAATAAATCAAACTTACTTCTCGAAGAAGATGGGAGAATTAGGATGATGAATAGGAGGCACAAACTGATGTAATTGAGGAATTCACAGCCTAGTCATTGATTCAATTTTTGTTCATAGCTTTCTTGTGTGTTTCAAGTTCATATATGAGTAAAATGAAACTTAAACAACAATTTAGAGAAGTACATAAAGAATAGGTCGGTTCCCATAACCGACTTCAAATATTGATATAACTTTAATTCCCTTCTTGTCGCACCCCCAAATTAACAGCAAAGATGTCGGGTCGGGGCGCGACTAATCACGGATCATCACACAATAGTTATAAGCAAATGACCTCTAAATGAGACGTTTGAAAATACATTTCATAAAAATATATTGTTTACAAACTACAGTAGCAATAACTTGCGAGTTCGCTCGGTAGCCTAGAGATTCTAATACATAATTACTATTACAAAAATAGTAATGCTGGAAAATATCTTGTTCGTTTGTAAAGTATGCGACTCGAGCTAGAGTTCCCTGTAGGCCATCCTACTGTGGCTGTGTACCTGAGATTACATACTAAAATGGTCAACATATTTGTCGCACCCCCAAATTCGGGTTGCGGAAGCGAATCGGGTCGGGGCGCGACTAATCAATATACACAACACATAAGATATAATGAACGACCACTATATGCGTTGTTTTACATTGATATTGATAAAACCAAAGTTTACATCAAATTTTTGTTTACATTAGCCCGGTTTGAAATTGAGAGATTTAAGTACATAATTAACCTATACAAAATATAATAATGCAGCTAAATCTCTGATTGTTTGCATGCTGACTCGAGCTAATAGTTCTTGATTGAGCAGTCCAACCTACTGCTGGTCACCTGTGATACATGCTAAAATTGGTCAGCGAAACGCTGGTGAGCTCACAGGTTTGTATGTCAACGCATATTTGTATGATCCGCAAGATTTAATTGAATTTAAAATGCAATTAAGCAAAATAAAATTTATACAGCCATGAGCACATAGTCTGAGCTTAACTTGAGCGTCAGGTTCAATTAAGGAAACCTAACTGAGTTGCCTCCTACGAGTGCCTAATATACACTCGTCTTTCCAAATGCTAATACGTCCATTTGACGAGTTAGTGCGTGCTAACCCGGACGGGGATTGTCAATCCTATATGATATCATATACTAACATTCACGCTATAGATGTATTACTAAACTATATTGTGGAGGGCTTTTAAATGATTAGTGAAAACAACTCATGTAGTATTTAATTTGTATTGTACTTGCGTTCATATTGTAAAATAAAACGAGCAATGTAATCACACCCCTGATTGAAAAGCAGTAAAATAGGGGCCATGAGACTCACCTGAGCCTTGAGTGTTTAAATTAATAAACTTGAATTGATTAGCGGTGGATTGATGTCTGAAGACTTGTAACCTGAGGGTGTCCAAGACACACAATGGTTATAACATGAGTAGGCATCTCGAAAGACTGCCCTTGTAGTTGTTCGTCCAACTTAGAATGTCCAACCTACTATGATTTGGTTGATTGAATTATCCAAATTACTACGATTTGGTTGTTTGACTTGTGTTTTGAAAACGTGTAGGGCCGTCGGTGAATTGGTTGTATAAATAATCTCATTATTACTTTCATGATTTTGAAGTGTTATACTTAAAAGTAAGTTCCAATGTGTTTTAGAAGTCATGTCGCATTCGTGTTTGATGTTATACAAGTTTAGCACTTTGTGTGAAAGTTTAGATGTAACACTGTTACTCGTGACCCTAGGGTAAGGGCGAAGCCCGTTAATGACGGGGGTCCGGGGGCAGCGCCCCTGGTTAGTGGGGTCCAAGGGGTGGCAACCCCTGGCGGGTCCAAGGGGCAGAGCCCCTGGCTGGGGTCGAGCTGTAACACCTAATAAAATTTGTGTTTTCTTGGTTCTGTTTCATGCGACATAGCGTGCGGCATACGGCTTTGTGTCGCTAAGTGCGACATAGTCTGTTGTGTCGCAGATCATATCTGCGACATAAGGGCTTGTGTCGCTAAGGGCGACATCCGCAATTTAATACGACGTAGGGCGTTGTGTCGCTATATGCAACGTCCGTAATTTCTGTGACATAACTATTTGTGTCGCTATATGCGACATCCGTGATTAGTGCGACATAGTGGCTTATGTCGCTATATGCGACATAAGGTCTGATTTAGCGACATAAAGGCTTATGTCGCAGGTGGCCTGGAGCCTCTGCGACATAATGCGCTGTTGACCGGAAAATGGGCCGAAAAGGTGTTTTATGGCCTCCGTTTGACCTGAGACTTTTACCCAACCCATTTTTGGACATTTTAAGCTTAAACAAACCATATACATGTAAAAATAAGTGAAATCGATGAGTTTCGAGAATTTGCCGGAAACTTACGAAGTGGCAAATCAAGATTCCGGAAAGGTAGAAGTGTAGATCGTGACGCGGTGGTTCTTTCCTTCCAAATGAGTAAGTCGGTTTTAGCGAGTTTGGTGGTAGTTTTTCTTTGATTTAGGATGATGGTGGTTTTTGGTTTTGAGAAAAAAGAGATGGAGAGGATGGAGAGAGAGGTAAAGAAAATGAGGGAAAATGGGGAGGGAGGAGATTTTGGGCAGATTTTAGGGAGGGGGAAAAAGGGTTTTCTCCCAACTTTTTAGTCCCCGTGTTTGCGCTTCGTGCGGTGTTCGTTTTCCTGATCGTTTAACGTTAAATAATGGTTTTATACGTTTTAATTAGAAGTTACAAATAGCGGGTATTTGTTCAAAATTATACTTGAAGTATTTCATCAATTACTTAATAATTGGGTTATAACTTGTAACTTTAACTTTATTTCGGTTGTTCGCGCGTTTAACATTTTATCGTGTTGACCTTGTTTGTACGATACGAAATAGTTATGAATTATTCTTAAAATAATATTTGTGATATAATAGTGTCTTTAAATAATGTTACATTATTTATTGAAAATGTTCACCAACGTCCGTATTTAATTGAATCGAATTACATTCGATTTGAAACTTGTGCGATTTAATCAAATCGCATAATTGTATATATTCCTCAATATATATTTTGATACATAAATTAGCTTAATACAAAACTAATTACATGTATTAACAATTGATTAGGCACTAATTACTAGTCCTAATTTGACGGGTGTCACAATATTGTTGGTGAGTTCATAGGTTTAAATAGTTATAAAGCATAAGTAGTGATCACAAGGTTTATCAGTTTTGTACGAATACAAAAATAAGTATATATAATTGCCATGAGTCTCACAGTTCGACGCTTAACCTGGTTTGTGCCTTGGGCAGGTGTATAATCCAGTACACCCATAACAGTTAAATACTACTGTGTCCGTGGGTTGGCTAGAGCGACTAGCCCAGACAGGGATGTCAATCCCTGATAGATCTATCTAATAATACTCGTGCTTATATAATTAACGAACTATGATAAAGTGAAGACTTTTAGTGGATTAACGTCTCATGCAATTCATATAAAATTTGTTATCATTTGTTTGTGATCATAAAAAAAGAGTATGTAATCTCACCCCATAGTGTAAAACAGTAAAAGTGGGGCTATGAAACTCACCTGAGTTTGGTATGCTAGTAATTAACCAAGCAGTGGGTGTCAATGTCTCAATAAGCAACCTTCGAGTGCCCTAAACGTATAAGGGTGTGTGTAAGTGGGGTGTCAATGTCCATTTATATAATCAAGTGTGAGTGGAGGGTTAATGTCCATTCATGTTAGTTGTCCACTCAACTAGTTATGTCCAAGTGATTGTTTGTTTGTTTGTGTTTAGAAAACGTGTACGGCCCGTTGGTGACGTTTGCAATAATAATTCCCAAAGTATTATTATTATGTTTGTTTCGTTGTATTGTATACTTATGTAAGTATATGTGTTTGCGTGTATGTGTCGTATATGATTATTGGTTGTTGCGCGGATCCGGTACTTAGTGAATAATATGTTAAGTTTCTATGAGTAACGACACTAGAATGGGTGGTGACACTCGGTCAGTGTTGCTAAGTGTGAATTTTTATGTTTTTGGCGACACTTGAGTTAGTGTCGCTAGAGGCGACACTTGAATGTGTAGCGGCGCTCGGTTAGTGTCGCTATGGCGACACTTAATTGGATTTGGCGACACTTGAGTTAGTGTTGCTAGAGGAGACACTTGAATGTGTAGCGGCACTCGGTTAGTGTCGCTATGGCGACACTTAATTGAATTTGGCGACACTGGGCTAGTGTTGCTATCGGATTTGGCCCGAAGTGACACTAAAGGTCTGACGTGGTCTCGAGTTTGTGAACATGGTCAAACGACCTCGGTTTGACCCGAAACTTTTAGGGAAACCTTAAATATGTTTTTAAAGCTTAGGAAAATTATCGGTTCGTGTCGGGGTTAACCTGAAATGTCGGTTTTTAAATAATTACCAAAACAGTCCCTATGTTATGTTTTCCAGATTTTAGTCCCGATTCCTCTCACGATCTCGACAACTTAAAGTCCGCAATAACTCCCGAGAAAAATACCCATAATACCCCTATATGTTACCTTATTTCTGTGATTTTTCCAAGGATTTTAGGAGTCATTTATTTGGTTAATAAAATCAAAAGTCCCATGAGGTCCAAATATGACCAATCCAGATACAAGTCCAAAGATCTATTTTTATGAGAAAATCCGTGTATTTTCATGAGATGACAAAGAAGAACTTTTTAAAGTTAACAAAATTTTTGAGGTTTTGGCACTGTCTCATGCGTTTTAGTGGTCTAGAACTCAAGATATGGTCTCGAGAAGGAGGTGGATGTTTCTGTCTGCCGGAACAGTAACGCGCACCTTAACGGAAATATTATTTTAAAATAGAAAAAAAAGTCTATATGTTACGAAATTAGTGTTGTTGGAAAGATAACATCACGAAATACATTTTAGACTTAATAAACGTCCATTTTAGTTAAGCAATGAATATTATAAAAATCATGGAAGTGGACCATTTTTCTGGACAGAAATATAACTCAAGATTACGAGTTTAAAATCGTGTTTCGGTTTATATTTTGGACATACAAAGGTTTAGTGAATACTAAAACATGTTAATATAAGTTTTTTAAGTAAAATAAAAGAGGTATTAAGTTTCTTACAAAGATAGTGATGAAGAGGAGAAGAAATGAAGTTACTTGCTCGTTTCCTCGCGTTTTCTTGAATTCCGGCGTGACGGCTCGTGGTGGCACTATGGTGGTTGAATGGTGGACTTGTGGTGGAGTGAGGGTGGTGTGGTGACTGACCTCTGGTCTTTTTTAGAGAGAGTAGGGAGAGAGGTTGAGAGAGGATGGAGGTTGAGTGGGTGAAGTGAAATGTAAATGGAAATGGGTATGACATGACTTGGATTGTGTTTTAAGCAAAGAAAGGGAGTATGGTTCTCCATACTTGGCTGAAATTTCGTGGGTGGGGCCCACTAAATGGGTGTTTTGTTTTGTTTCCTCTATTTGTGTTACACACGGTGCCAGTTGACCCGATCGTTTCGTCGTTCGTTTAAACGTTAAACGTTTATTATACGTGTTTTAGTTAACGATATAATTTTGATATTTTTGATTGTAGTATTTATTCAAAATACTTAGTAAACATTTTATAAAATGTTTCGTTAAGTTGTCGGTCTTGATTTGCACGTTCGTTTTACGTTTATTAAATCGTGTAACGTTTTTAAACGTTATAATTGTTATCGTGTATTCATGATATTTTTACTTGAAGTATTTTATCAAAATACTTAGTTTTGAGTTATAAAAATATAACTTTGATTTATTTCATTTGTCAGGCGCGTTTTTGTCACGTTTGGTCACGTTTTGAGCAAAACGTATGTGTTCGTTATATTATAAACATAATATAGTGTAATTAGAAATATTATAAAATAATTTCATATTATTTAATAATTGTTTCACCAACGTCTGTATTTTCAATGTCGGATATTCATCCAGTTTGAGTTTGCACGATTAAACTTAACCGCGTACGTGTATATATATAATATTGTCATATATACAAAATGTTACACATATTCAGCCTAATACAAAACTAAATACATGTAATTATACAAGTGTTAGGCTCTAATTAAAGTCCTAATTTGTCGGGTGTCACATTCTCCCCTTGTTAAGAGAATTTCATCCCGAAATTAGTTTGCAGCCATCTGCTGTGTGGTATCTACGAATAGATGTGGGTGTTTCTGTCGCATTTGGTCTTCCCGTTCCCACGTGAATTCGGGACCACGCCTCGAATTCCACCGGACCTTGATGATGGGAATACGACTCTCTTTCAGTTGTTTGACCTCACGGTCCATGATTTCGACAGTCTCCTCGACGAAATGGAGTTTGTCATCAATGTGGATTTCGTCGAGCGGTATAATCAGTGTCTCATTAGACAGACATTTCTTCAAGTTAGAAATGTGAAAGGTAGGGTGCACGCTACTGTATTCAGAAGGTAGCTGCAGTCAATACACCACTAGACCAATCCTTTCCAAGATTTCAAAAGGTCCAATGTACCTAGGGTATAGTTTTCCACGTTTACCGAATCGAATGACACCTTTCCAAGGTGACACTTTCAGAAGTACTTTTTCACCAACTTGGAACTCAAGGTGTTTGCGTCTCACGTCAGTATAGCTTTTCTGACGATCACGTGCGGCTTTCAGCTGGTTTTGGATACCAACTATCTTTTCGGTGGTTTCATGAATGATTTCTGGACCGGTGAGTTGGCTATCTCCCACCCTAGTCCAACAGACAGGTGATCGGCACTTACGTTCGTAAAGTGCCTCGAAGGGTGCAGCCTTAATGCTGGTATAATAACTGTTGTTGTACGAAAACTCACACAACAGTAAATGGTTTTCCCAATTTTTACCAAAGTCAACTACGCAAGCTCGTAGCATGTCCTCCAGTGTTTGTATGGTTCGTTCACTTTGGCCGTCGGTTTGTGGGTGGTTAGCAATACTCATATCCAGACGAGTACCCAAAGATTTTTGTAGTGATTGCCAAAAGGAAGAAGAAAATCGACTATCTCTATCAGAGATAATTGAGTTGGGTACGCCGTGTCTTGACACGATCTCTTTTAGGTAGATCCGTGTTTGATGTGACCTAAAAAGTCATGTTTTTAGGCACATTATTCTACACTTATTAGACATTTGATAAAAACATCTTAAAACATCTATTATTTACTTAAAATCACCAAAGTGGTCTAATTACGAAGGTTGCTGTTAAAATCACCAAAAACATCTGTTTATCACACAAAACGAGGCAAATAACGTCACCTTAAATATTCCCTTATTAAATCACTTATGGAATTGGATCTTAATTCATATTTTATAATTCTATAGGAAAATCCAAGATCGGTGGTGAAAGAATCAGAAGGAACGGACGAAAGACGGGAAAGATGTGTAGTCTGGAAGCTCGTTGATCGTCATCCGGAACACGCAAAAGTCAACCACCTCCAAATTTGGCAAACTTAGTGTCATTAGAAGCGTAACGGAAAAACGAATCTAACGGTGCAAGAATCAAGCAAAACGGAGCCCGAACAAAGAAGAAACGGACGAACCAAGCAACCAAGAACTCAGTATACAGCAAATGGAGCACCAACCCCCCCCCCCCCCCCCCGGGCACCTAGGTACCATATACGATACCCTAGGTGCCATATACGGCCCTTAGGGTGCTGTATATGGGAGTGTTGTGCTTGTGAGGTGCCATTTGACCCCCCTGGTCCGCTTGCCCCGTATGCTGCTTTGATGCTTGTATTCAATGCTTCAAGACTTGTACCATGGCTACCTCCCTTCTCCTATAAATAGTGGACTCATTTCTCATTTCCAACACACCTCTCATCTCATTTCTCTCATTTCTCTCTCTCTCTAGAATAGTTTAGCATTCTCTCTCTAGCACTACTCTTAAGAGTTAGAGGAGAATTAGTAGGTAGTTTAGCATTCTCTCTCTAGCACTACTCTTAGGAGTTAGAGGAGAATTAGTAGGGTAGCTTTTGTAATAGAGTTGAATCCTCGGAGGATCTCCTTTGTAATATTGTTAGGGAAATTTCGGAGCTCTGTCCGTGTAATCTTTCAGCTACTATTCAATCTACGCAATACTTTCGGTTATTCCTATCCTTATCTCTCATAATGTTGCATGCTATTATTATGTTTGATTTAGGATACATTTCCATGATTAGTGAGTAGATTAGCTATTGTGTTTGTTATGATGTAGTTAGCTTATTAATATTTGGGGTGTTGCTACTTTGAATACAATTGGGATAACATCGTTATGAAACAACGGAGGTAACGTTATACGGCTTTCATTTGTATAGCGTCGGAAATATCATGAATGTGTGTAGTACGGAACGTGGAAGCTATGAAAGTCGTGGGCACAATCCATTGTGGAATAATGATCCCAATTGTTAAATATTGAAAACCGGTGAACTGTTAACTATATATTTATGATTTTAAACTAAACTATCGCCTTTCCTCCAATAAACATGGTTAGAACCTTTATTTCAAGGAGTCGCGAACCTTAGTCAAACGGTCACTACCTATCTGTGTTGACTTAAATTAACATGGTCTGATTTCGAAGCAATGGAAATACTGTCTACCCATCGTATAGTACACTGTGGATTAATCAGGGATTTATTGGTTTGGGATTATAATGTGAACGGGTTGTTTAGCTATCGTAGATGGTTTTACTGTAATACAAGGTTAGATATATTGAGTTCAGATGGCTGTAAAGTATGTAGCCCAGTTAAAGCCCTAATACGACTGAGTATCCGGTTTAGCGTTGGAAACACCTCTGGTGGAGTACAAACACGTGGAAACTACGGAAAGGTCAAAGGCTGTATACTGTGTCACATCTTGGCATAGTCTGTGATCCAGGAAAGACCGTAATACGGGTGAATACACAGTATAACATTGGAAACACTCCTTGTGCAGTACAATCACATACAAACTGTGGGAAACCTTGTGGGTCAAAGACTGTATCACAGCCGAATATCTCTGAACTCAACCACAACCATTAATGTATATTTTAATCGGTCACCACCTGTCTTAAATCTTTAATGCCTTGCCTAGCTTAAATACCTTTGTCTGTGTTAAGAAAGATCAGTGGATTAATTGCGGACTGTCACCCTATTCCTGCACCCCATCCAGAGGGTCACCTTGTCTCGTCACAAGAGACGGTGAGGAGGGTTTCAAGACAGTCCGATCTGATCAGAATCCTGATAGCCTAGCGCTCAGTGACATACTGATCAAGTTCACTTGATCAGTAGGGTGCTAGTGCTTACACCACAAGGTATCTACGTAAACGCAAGATACAAATCTTAAAAGACGTTTTCAATAAATAAAACCCTAATACAACATCACCCCACGTAAAAGCTAACAAAGTCATAACAAACACAAGTCCCCCTATACTGATTCAACCTACTGCTTGTTATTTACTTTTTTAATTAGTTTTAATTTTAAGTACATACCTAAGTATAAAACCCCCACTCAAAACTAATTTCAAACCATCGCTAACTTGAACTTTCGTCTCGATAATTCGTTTCACAATATGGTTAACTCTTTTGAACGACCCTAGGTCATACTTCAGCTATACAGCTCTAGTAGAACTTAGGTCCCCAGCTAAATATAAATTTTAAAACTTCCAGCGACGTGCTACCATACGGTCGCGTTTGACGACGCGTGACGGTTGGTGGCGCGTCAATGTCAAACGTTCCATCTTGTCAGTTTCCTTTATAGCCAGGAAATGAGCAGATTTTGTGAGACAATCTACGATCACCCAAATGGTATCGGAACCGCTTGGTGTTTTTGGAAGTTTGGTAATAGAGTCCATGGTGATCTGCTCCCATTTCCATTGAGGGATTTTCGGTTGTTGCAGCAGTCCGAAGGGTTTCTGGTATCCAGCTTTGACTTTGGAACAGGTAAGGCACTTGCTGACATATGTGGCGATGTCAGCCTTCATGTTGGGCCACCAATACAACTCTTTGATGCCATGGTACATTTTGTCGGCACCGGGATGTATAGAGTATTTGGACTTGTGAGCTTCATCCATCAACAAGTCTCGCAGGTTCCCAAAACTTGGTAACCAGATTCGGTTTGAGAAGTATTTGGCCCCGTCAGGTTTGGCAAATTGTTTGTCCATGCCACGCAAAGACTCGTTTTTCACATTTTCAGGTTTAAGTGCTTCGAGTTGGGCGGTAAGGATCTGAATAATAACGTTGTTGTGAATTGTCATACTTAGAGCTCGCACGCGAAGGGGTTTCACTCGTTCTTTTTGGCTTAAGGCATCGGCAACAACGTTAGCCTTGCCTGGGTGATACTGAATTTCACAATCGTAATCGGTAAGTAGTTCGACCCAACGACATCGTCTCATGTTCAGATCGTTTTGGTCAAATATATGTTGGAGACTTTTGTGATCGGTGAAGATCGTACATTTTGTGCCATTTAGATAATGTCTCCAAATCTTGAGTGCGAAAACAACTGCCCCCAACTCTAGGTCATGAGTCGTGTAATTCTTTTCATGGACTTTATCTCTTTGCATCAACACGCAACCGAGACCTTGATGTGAAGCATCACAATAAACCACGAGGTCATCGTTGCCTTCGGGTAAGGATAAGATTGGTGCACTGCAAAGTTTTTGTTTCAACAGTTGAAAAGCTGACTCTTGTTTATCAGTCCAATCGAACTTCTTTTCCTTCTGAGTCAGTGCGGTGAGAGGTTGGGCTATTTTCGAGAAATTCTCAATGAATCGCCGATAGTATCTAGCGAGTCCTAAGAATTGGCATACTTCGGTGGGTGTGGTAGTGCTTGCCAACACTTGATAGCCTCTATCTTGGCTGGATCGACATGTATTCCTTGGCTGTCAATGACGTGATCGAGGAATTGTACGGTTTGTATCCAGAATTCACACTTGGAGAATTTGGCATATATCAGAATGTCATCGATGAAAACGATAACAAACTTGTCAAGGTAAGGTTTGCACACCCGATTCATAAGGTCCATGAATACAGCTGGTGCGTTGGTTAGACCGAATGGCATCACTTGGAATTCGTAATGCCCATAACAAGTTCGGAAAGCAGTTTTTGGAATGTCACCATCGCGAATTCGGAGTTGGTGATAACCTGACCGTAGATCGATCTTTGAATAAAAACTCGACCCCTGAAGTTGGTCAAACAGGTCATCAATTCGAGGAAGTGGGTATCGATTCTTTACAGTTAGTTTGTTCAGTTCACAGTAATCGAAACACATTCGGAAAGATCCATCTTTCTTTTTCACGAACAAGACCGGAGCTCCCCAAGGTGAGGAACTTGGTTGAATGAATTCTTTGTCCAGGAGTTCCTGTAACTGGGTAGACAACTCCTGCAACTCGGATGGGGCTAAACGGTACGGGGCTCGTGCCACGGGTGCCGCACCAGGCACAAGGTTAATAGAGAACTCGACTTGTCTGGGTTGCGGAAGGCCAGACAAGTCTTCAGTAAAGACTTTTGGAAAGTCTCTAACAATAGGCACATCCTCAAGTCGCTTCTCCTCCGACTTCTTCTCCGTTACATGTGGGAGGATTGCCTGGTAACCTTTTCTCAGGTATTTTTGGGTTTTCATGCATGAGATAATGTTCAATCTCGGTTTACCGTTCTCCCCTTGTATGATTACGGTTCCACCAGAGATGAGAGGTATACGAACGATTTTATCATAATAGACAATTTCGGCGCGGTGTTTGGATAACCAATCCATGCCTATTATGATGTCGAAGCTTCCGATCTCTACAGGTAAGAGATCAATGGAGAAGTGTTTGTTGGCTAAGTTTATTGTGCAATTAGGTATTACACTTTCAGCCTCAATCAGTTTGTCGTTTACCAATTCTATTATGTACTTAGAATCTAAGGCAATGGGTGTAATGTTGAGTATTAGACAAAACTCATCAGATATAAAACTCTTATCAGCACCAGTATCAAACAAAACCGAAGCAGTAAGGTTATTGAGAAGGAACGTACCCATGACCACATTCGGCTCTTGACGGGCATCCTCTGAGTTCATCACGAAAGCTCTACCGTGAGCGTTGTTGTTGTTCCTATTGTTGTTGTTGTTGTTGTTTTTCAGCTTTGGGCAGTCATTCTTGAAGTGCCCTGTATTGCCACACTCATAACAGGCTTTTGGTTCACTGGGTTTGATAGATGTGCTGGGAACTCGACAGTCTTTGGCTATGTGGCCCTGTCGTTTGCATTTGGAGCAAAAATTGCCACAAGGACCGTCATGGTTCAAAGTACACTTGGAGCAGTAGGGTTTGCTTCCTTGGAACTTCTTTTGGTCGTCAGTTCCAGCAGTGTAGGCCTTGGCAGTTTCCGACCTCTTATTTTGTTGTTGGCTTTGGTGGTTGGGGTTCCCAGTCCACTTCCACTTGTTATCCCCGTTTTGGTTGCCTATGTTCTTTTCAGTGGGTGTCACTCGGCGGACTACCTGAGCCATGTGACTGTGTGCCATACGGACAACACTCTGTATGGTTCCCGGGTTTGAAGCAGTAACCATCCCCTGAATATGAGCTGGGAGTCCCTAGATAATCTTTTGATACGTTTGTACTCCGGGTCCACCATTGTTGGGCAAATGAGTGCCAATTGGTGAAAACGGGTGGTGTAGCCAGTGATGTCATTGCCCTTAACTGCGAGGTTCCAGAATTCAACCTCAAGCTATTGCAGTTCTTCCCGAGGGTAGTACTCTTCTGTTAGCATTTTCTTGAGATCTTACCATGGGAGTTGATATGCAGTATCAATCCGTACGGTTTGCATGTAGGTGTTCCACTAGGTAAGTGCACCTTCCAGAAAGGTACAAGTGGAGTATTTGACCTTGCACTCTTCGGTGCAATTACAGATGCGAAACACGGATTCCATCTTTTCAAACCATCTCAATAATCCGATTGCTCCTTCTGTACCCTTGAAGTTCAGGGGTTTGGAGTTAAGAAAGTCCTTATAGGAACAAGTTTTGGTTGGAGGTGTGTTGTTGTTCGTGGTATCCTCGCTGCCATTGTTTCAGAGTGCTTCTTGAGCAGCTAGGGCGTCAGCTACCCCTTGAGCAATGAGTCGGGCTATTTCATCTTGGCTATACGTTTGTCGCCTCGGTGGCATGATTCTTGAATAAATAGGAAGGAAAAAGATATATGAGATGTTTGAACAATGGTTAAAATGATCACAATTGTATATATAAGGAAAAATATACAACAATGTGAGGTAATAAGATCTAATGTCATTAGGATTACGAGTTCAAAGATTACAAAAGATAGAGTTTACAAAAGATACCGGGAATTGTTACATCCAGATGAATTACATGAGTTTTACATAGGTTGCTAATAGTTACATGATAGATAATAAACTAATCTCGATGTAGATTCAGTTGTGGAAGCAAGGAGGTAAGGTGGTCCACAGACTCTGCAAGTCTGCTAACCATTCTGAGAGCATCCTCGGTTTCCCGTAAGCGTGTCTCCTATTGTTGCAGCCTTCATTGTAAAATTGAGATCTCGTTTCGGTTATTGATTACTTGATTATGAACAATCTCCATGGTTTCTGTGGTTTTCTCTAATTGATCGTGCGTACGAGTGATAGTCTCAGAGATATCTGCCTGACCTATGTAGCACTATGCGATACCGTCTTGGGTTTGTTCCATCCAGTTAGAGTGAATATTATGTTGTTCGATTTCCATGTTGTGCAACCGGAGTTCGTGACGGTGCACTCGGGCAGCTAACACGGGAACAGTTAGATATGTTGGTTCTTGAGTGTACGGGGAGAGATCCATGGCTGAATATTCTCCAACAACAGCAGGGATTTCTATGTCCTCCTTAATCCTCCAGGTGGCCATAGCCGTGGGTAACCAGCTCCATTGGTGGGCGATTGCCCGATGGCGAGCTATAGCAGAGACGTTACCCGTGATGGCAGGATTATGGTAGGGCCTAGCTCGGTGTGAGTTACCAGTGCGTCTAGCCATGAGTGGTTCTGAGTGGCTGGGACGTGAGCGAGAGAGTGTAGTACGTGTAGTTTGTCTAGATGACGAGTCGGCCATTTCTGTGGCAAGAATGCTTCAATTAGTGAGGTATATATATATATCATATAGCCTAGTGTGTCTAGTACCAACACGTATGGGTCCCATTTCTCTCATAGTCAAAGTCCACTAATGTATTCCCGTTCAATCATAACCATTTCAGACCTTTCATCAATTTCCTTTAATTGTACATAGTTAATCAGGCTATGTTAAATTAAACTTAATTGATGCAATTTCTGAACCAGTCATAACTAACAAGGAATAAACCTAAGAGTTATAGTCTAGGGTTACTAATGCAATCCTAGTTCGCTATAACTATGACTCTGATACCAATCTGCCGGACCCCCAAATTAACAGCAGCGGAAGTCGGGTCGGGGCACGACTAATCACGGATCATCATACAATAGTTATAAGCAAACGACCTCTAAATGAGACTTTTGAAAATATATTTCGAAAAAAATATATTGTTTACAAACTACAGTTGCAATAACTTGCGAGTTCGCTTGGTAGCCTAGAGATTCTAATACATAACTACTATTACAAAAATAGTAATGCAGGAAAATCTCTTATTCGTTTGTAAAGTATGCGACTCGAGCTAGAGTTCCCTGTAGGCCATCCTACTGTGGCTGTGTACCTGAGATTACATACTAAAACGGTCAACATATTGTTGGTGAGTTCATAGGTTTAAACAGTTATAAAGCATAAGTAATGATCACAAGGTTTATCAGTTTTGTACGAATATAAAAATAAGTGTACATAATTTCCATGAGTCTCATAATTCGACGCTTAACCTGGTTTGTGCCTCGGGAAGGTGTATAATCCAGTACACCCATAACAGTCAAATACTACTGTGTCTGTGGGTTGGCTAGAGCGACTAGCCCGGACAGGGATGTCAATCCCTGATAGATCTATCCAATAATACTCGAGCTTATACAATTACCGAACTTTGATAAAGTGAGGACTTTTGGTGGATTAATGACTCATGCAATTCATATAAAAGTTTTTATCAGGTGTTTGTGATCATATAAACAGAGTATGTAATCTCACCCCATAGTGTAAAATAATAAAAGAGGGGCTATGAAACTCACCTGAGTTTGATATGCTAGTAATTAAGCAAGCAGTGGGTGTCAATGTCCCAATAAGAAACCTTCGAGCGCCCTAAACGCATAAGGTTGTGTGTAAGTGGGGTGTCAATGTCCACTTATATAGTCAAGTGTGAGTGGAGGGTTAATGTTCATTCATTCTAGTTGTCCACTCAACTAGTTATGTCCAAGTGATTGTTTGTTTCTTCGTGTTTAGAAAATGCGTACGGCCCGTTGGTGACGTTTGCAATAATAATTCCTCTTCAGTTTCTTCTTCTTCTTCAGATTCCACGTCTTCCTTTGCAGGTTGATACTCCTCCTCCTCTTTTGTGTTAATTTCAGTGTCAGAGATGAAGGTTGATGATCGGGTGAAAGATTGTTCTTCTTCGAGCTCTGATTCGTCATTAAAGGTAATTTTGCCTGTTGATATAGCATAACATTCTTCTTGTTCTGGAGTGCACGCTGGTTGGTCGATCTTGTAAGTGATGCTTTCGCCATGCGAGCGTAGGAAAATCGTGTGGTTATACACATCAATCACTACTCGGGCTGTATTCATGAATGGTCTTCCAAGGATAATCTGGATGTTTATGTCCTCGTGGATGTGCATTACCACGAAATCCGTAGGAAAGAAGAATTTGTTAACTTGAACTAAGACATTCTCAGCTATTCCTTTTGGGTATCTAACGGATTGGTCAGGTAGCTGGACAGTCATCTTAGTGGGTTTCAAATTTTCAAGTTCTAGCCTTTTAAACAGGGAGTAGGGCATGAGGTTAATGCTAGCTCCTAGGTCGGCTAAGGCGCTTATATCTCCGGATTGGTAAATAGAACAAGGGAGTGTAAAGCTACCGGTGTCTTCTAGTTTTTCGGGAAGGCTATTTTTAAGTAGGCCTGAGCTTTCAGGACTAAGAGGAATGTTGTTCACTTCGGGCAGTTTATCCTTAGTGGACAACAATTTTCTAATGTATTTATTACGACCGGGAACTCTAGACATAGTATCGAGGGATTTTCCGTCTAACTTAAAAGATGATAATTTCTTAGGTTGGATTTTAAGTCTAGCGGGGTAAGGGATTCTAACCTCCTTGTTCATGGTCGGGGTAGTTTCCTGACGCGCCACCAACGGTCGATTAGGTTTTCACCCTGTCGTCGGACCGTCTGTCAGCGGCGGCGTCAGTGGAGTTTTAAAATTTATATGTGCGGGGCCTAAGTATACCTAGTTACTATTTGGTGTATAGCAATAAGGATGACATAGGGTCATTCTTTGAGTTAGTGTATTGTGGATTGTGGACGAAACAGGCGTACTTATCAATCTAGCGGGTTTTAAAAGATTTGATTGGGGATTTGTTTTTGTTGTTTTTTATACTTAGGCAGAAAATTTAAACTAAAGCGGAATAAAATAAATGTAAATAGCAGATAATCAAGAGAGGGTGTTTGCTATGATTTCGGTAGCCTTATTGGTTGGAATGAGAACATGTTCTAAAGGTTTGTATTTTATTTATTTCAGGTATTTGTGGAGTAAGCACTAGCCCCCTACTGATAGAGTTCTCGATCAGTATGTCACTGGGCAACTAGGCTATCCTGATTCTGATCGGAGTAGTTTATCCAGCCCACAACACTAACCGGTGAAGGTATAGTGACCCTTATCTGGGATGAAACCCTGGGTGCATGAATAAGGCGACAAACCAACTCGATGTCCGACCTTTCTTAACCCCACAGTAATATCTAATCTAAATAAAACATTTAAGACCAAGTTTATAGAGTGTGCTTGATTACTTTCTATCGATAGTTTTGTGAGTCTGGGTGTTGAGTCATGACTCGTGATTCACATAGACCGATAACAACGACTCTTTCCGTGACTACTACACTGTATTCCACCGGAGGTATTTCCATTTCTGAACCAAGGACTTAGTCGGTACCAGCTCTGCTGATCACAGAGTTGCCGTTGTTCCACAAGGCTTAGTAACTGCGGCTTTTCCTTGGCTTCCACGTGTTAACTACACCGGAGGTGTTGTCGACGCTATACCGAGTAATTAGCCGACTTACGGTACCTTACATTGCTTCACAAAAGCTAACCCAAACTACTTAACTAAGTTTGTATTTAAGCATAATATTATCCATCTATGATATAAACTAACCCTTACTTTTAAGTCCCAATAAATCCCTAATTTGTCAACAGTGCAATATTCACGTTCAGTTAGAAAACCATATTTCCACGGGCACAGTGTACTTTGCGTTCAAAGTAGAAAGCAGTATTTCCACGGCTCCAGTGTACTTAGTGTACAGTTTGAAAACCATATTTCCATAGCCACAGAGTACTTTGCGTTCAAGTTAGAAAACAGTATTTCCTCGATGACGATGTACTTAGCGTTCATTTAGAAAGCGATGTGTACACGATTAACAAATCAGACCATGTTCATGTTTGACACAGATAACTAAGTACCTTTTGATGGGGTTCGCGACGTCCCATCATTAAGGCCGTAATCACGTTTACTGGTTGAAAGGCGATTAGTTTAATAGGTTTAAAATCATAGATAGAAAGTAAATCAAAGCACTATATATCATTCCAACCAATTTACGACTAACTACATCATAGCAAACACGCAATATCACTACTCGCAAATCATGGCAATCAATCCTAAATCTAGCATGACAACAGTAATAACAATCATCATAATGAAATAGATAAAGGATAGATATAACCGTAATAAGAGCATAGCTGAATACAACTTGAACGTTACATGAGCAGAACTCCTAGTATGCGCCAAGCAATATTACAAGATTGCCCCTCTACTAACTAGCTACTAATCTACTACTAATTTTAACATAAACCTAGAGAGAGAGTAGTGAGAGAAAGTATGTTGTTGGTTGAAGTGTGAAGGTGTTGTTGAAATGATGAAATGAGGCTTGTATTTATAGAGATCGCACAAACGTATCTGTAGACCGTATCCAAACCTTCAAACGCACAACCGTATCGCAAAGGCGAATAAAAATCATATTTTTATCACCCAAATGCACAATACGGCTGAGCTAGACCGTATACGGCTGAACTGGACCGTATACGGCTGAGCATAGGGTGAATACGGCTGAACTGGGCCGTATACGGCTGAGCACAGGCTGTATACGGTCTGCACAGGCCGTATACGGTCTGTGTCTAGCCGTATACGGTCTGGATCAGCCGTATACGGCTGTGCTCAGCCGTATCCCGCTCCTTCGGTTCTTCGTTTCTTTGTTCGGGCGTAACTTCTTCGTCGTTTATCCATTTTGAGCGTTCTTTATATCCACGCGTTCGTATTTTCCTAACGAAGAAAATGACATAAGTTAGAGGTCATAATTCTTTGTGTACCTCAAAAAGTGCTAAAATACGTGAACAGAAGATTCAGTGATCGTTTGTGCTCTGTTTTACTCATTTTTAGGTTGTTTTTGTCGATTCTTGAAACATCGTCTATATTTTAGCCCTTATGATGAAATGTGATGTTTAAGTTCATATTCAAGTGTTTTCATTAATAATTGGGCCAAAATGGTGAGATAATGGCACACAAAAACATGACTTTTTGCGTGTCATCAAATATCCCACACTTAGACTTTGCTTGTCCTCAAGCAAAACTCAAAATTCTCACTTGCTTTTAGGAAAAACACGAGTTTATTTTTGGGGGGAATCAAAATATATTAAAGACAACCATCCTCAAGCAACACATCCTGGAAATAAGCGAAAGTAAGGTATTCCTTTCAGAGGCCTGAAATGATTCTCTTAGGCATGCTTTCAATTCTCGCGATCTTGGAATATACATGACTAGGCGATCTCACCAGGTGGTCACTCAATTCACTCAAAAGTGTTTCGGGTTACCTATCAATCTAATCAAACGAAATCGCTCATAAGCCAGTCATGCAACATCCATCATCATAGGCTTGCTCGAGAATCATATCTCCACCACTTAGGTGAGGACGGTGCTAGCTATCCCAGGACATTCAGAGTAGGTTGTAATGGTAGGTGAGGGTTACAGGGTATGGATAAGTGGGAAAATTGTTGTAAAGGGTTTTGCTTATCTTAGGGCTTCTAAACTTTTGAAAAACATTATTTAAACAACCTTTTTAATGAAAACGGAAACGGATAACAGTATGGGAAGAAGATAGCTATTTTGACTTCTATCTTTTGAAAATACACGAGGGAATTTATGACTTTTATAAGAGCGGGAATTTTTTGAGAGATTCAAAGCACTTAGCTTTATTCTATTCTCTTTTCTTTTCTCTCTCTTTTTTTTTTCCTTTTGCTTCTGTTTTTGGACTTTTCTAGGGATTTTTATTTTGTTTCTTTCTTTTTCCCTTTTTGAAATCGTTTTCTTTCTTTCATCTTTTTCATCCTTCTGATGACTTTGCATTTACTTGGTGTCAATTTTTTACACCGTAAACTCTCAACTTTTGGTTTTTTATCAAGGGAACGCACGCGAGAGATTTCGAGTAAACACCAGTATTTGTGATTTGGAGTGATAGCAAAAAGGACATTTAAATGACATTTCCCACAAGTTTAAAATTTCTAAGATAAGTTTTGGTGGGTGTGGAGTAAATGGTTTAAGATTTAAAGGGTTTTGAAAGAAATGAACAGGCTAAGGCTCAACAGGGTTATCTAAGCGGATCATCAACACTAAAGATGAGTGTTGGAAGGGTTTTGGGCTTGAAGAGATATGATGAAAAAAGGGGGGTTAAATCCTAAAGAATGTCAAGATCATTTAACTGCACCTATACCGCGTACGGTACTCTACCAATGTGGTCTCGAAGTGCATACCAGGAGCAAGTTCTAATTCCAGATGCATGCATCAGCACACTCAAACAAACGAATAGTGAAGCATTAAAGATGAATGCTTATATTGGCTCAAGATACCTCACTGCAAGTTTTTGGGTTTGTTTGTGCCTAGCCATGCGATGCCCCTCTTAGATTATCATTTTAGACCTAAGAAATTCCTATCTTATTTAATGTTAATTTCCAAAACACCCTACTCATATATGAAAATGTTCCTTCTTACGACATTTTAACTCAAAAAATTTTGAATTTTTTTAGCAAAAGTGAGTTTTTATGAAAATTAAGCCAACTGAATGAGTAGCATCTCCACTGTCGAAGTTAAGCTTATGATTTTGAGCAAAAGTGAGTTTTTATGAATATTAAGCCAACTGAATGAGTGGCATCTCCACTGTCGAAGTTAAGCTTATGATTTTGAGAAAACATTTTCTGAGTTTGCTTTTGGAAATAAGAATCTAACAAGCAAACCTAAGCTATTCTATACCGCTATCCCACACTTAGAGGAACATTGTCCCTAATGTTCTCTTGAGTTGGGATTTGAGAAAAATCCCACACTTAGAGTTTGAACAAATCGGAAAATGTTACTCAAGTGTTTATTTTGGCTGGAATCCCACACTTAGTGATAAGCTTGGGATATGGTATAGACTATTTTAATGAGAGATTAAAGCTGACAATCATATCAAAAACGAGAGTGAGAACGAGAGAACTCCCCTATCGATGCGAAGGTGGAAGGATGGAGTTCTGGAAGATGCACTGAAGAGGAGATCTTGACAGGAATTCTTCTTTAGCGGTGGCTCCATGAAGATCTTTCAGCATTAGCGTGCGCAGCTTACAAATAACAACTTTGTCTTCCTTCTTTACACTTCTTTCACTCTCTTGTGAAGATATCTCGTAAGTGTGAACACGTTGGGTATATTTTTACCGACTTCTTATTATAGCTTTTTACCGAAAGTACCTAAATCCAGAATGCGAAAAGATGTTTTAATTCAAAACGAGTTTTAAGTCATGTGTTTTTAAACGATTTCGAGCATAATGCGTGAAAGTAGCACGCAAGTACCTCAAATGCTCGAAACACATGTCTTGTTAAAATTTAATTCCTATTTTCCTGGATTAGGTGGTAAAAGCTGAAGTGGTGTTTTGAAAGCATTTTGATACCCAAGTGTGAAAGATAGTCAGAGATATATCACTTCTTGGAATTTAAAAACTAATACTAATACTAAGGATACTTATTGCACGGGTTGCCTCCCGAGAAGCGCTTCTATTTAGAGTCGAGGGCTTGACTTTTCCTCTTGGATCAGCCAGAAGAGGAATTCCCAGGACTTGGGATGCGGAATGGAAGTGTCCTGGGGTTTGGTGGGTAGAATCTCATAAAATGTCGTGCGACGACTTCTGTGATGTTTGGGATTCTTGCCACATGAAGAGGATAGGTATGGAAATGCTCCTTAGCAGTCCTTTGCAAGTATAAAAGATCCATTATAGCATCTTGGACTGCCTTGGAGATTGGTCCATTAGTGTCCACAAGGGTGGCTCCATCGTGCTCAAGCGTCTCACGCACCGGTCGATCTGTCCGCAAGGTGTCCATAAATCCGAAGAAGCGTAGGTGGATGTCCTCATGAGTGGCATTGCTGATGTCCCTCCCTAGTTCTTCAATGGATTCGAATATGCCTTGGATCAGCTGTTTCTGATGGTCGGTATACGTGAGCTCTGGTTTCAGGAAGATGTTAATCATCCTGTTGTAAACCTCACGTAACCCATTGTGGAATAGCTGTCTGGGCTGCTCCCATAGGATAGAACCGAAAATGTCCTTAATTCGTTCAGAGACGAAATATGCAACGTTAACCGTCAAACCTTCTGGAACAGAAGAAGGGATAGCACGTGCTCTCTTGTCTGAACTGGCGTGTTCTAACTTTTCGACGATTATCTGGGCGTGATGCTCGATAGTGCAGCTGATGAAAAACTTGTGTGGTAAGGACTCGTCAATGTGATCATTATCGGCCAAAGAATCTAGAAGTCCTTTGAGATCCACCATTAGCTGAACGTCTACTGCATTTTCAGGGTTCCCAGTAGCATAATCCATGTTGTGTCTGATATTTTGGAGAAACTCCATCTGTTGGTGCGATTATGGAAATGCGGACCTAATAAATGCTTGATACACCCGGCCATACGTGGTCTTCTGTGTTTCATAGAATTCCTCTTCATCGGGGTAAGGCTCATCATTGTCTGATGATTCTCCTGCGAGGTCGTTGGCGAAGGCGTTGATGCGACTAACTAGATGTTGCGGACTCAGGTAGGAGTTGGCTTGATAGACCTCATATTCAGTCTCAATGTCCTCAATAATATCCCTTTGACGTTGCATGTATTCACTAGTGGAATCTCGTATAATCGCAATCAGAGTTCGAAGATCCTCCCCGTGTTCTTCAATAGCACTAAGCATTTCTTCTGGTTCAGACACGATCGGGATTTCGGTATTTCCTATAGTAGGAGGAGGGATAATGACTGGAGGGGGAATGATTGGAGTGAGGTGAAGGCGAATGGAGCGGGTATCGATCGGAACATCAATGAAAACGATATCGTCCTCGTCACTCCCGATTTCTGAAGTGTCTGGAAACTCAACAACGTTGGCGAGTGGTTGAGATTCGTCGGTGATCTGTGATACTGGTTGGGAAGAGTCCATCTCGATATCCCTCTCGTCCTGGGAATCAGAATCATCGCTTGATCAAGATGTACCTCCAAGCTCAAAATGTGATCGAGGCTTGGATGAGTCAAAGGGTGGAATCCTTCGAGGAGGTATATGTGGCTTAAGTAGAGTTTCATCATCCAGGGAGTAGTCAATCAAAGGTTCCTCTGAGTCGCTCTCCGGCAGAGGGATGAAGTTCAAAGCATAGTCTATCTGCATGATCTCTGCGGTCGGAGGGTGTGTCTCAGGGATGTGTGGCGGTGTAGCTTCCACTGGCTCTTCCTCTTCTTCTTCTATCTCCTCTTCTTCTTCCTCAGTTTCCTCTTCTATCTCTTCTTCCTCAGTGTCGGAAGTAATCGTGATGGGCTCGTCAGTCATAGGGGTGTCTGGTTCAGTGTCATCATCCGTGGTAACTCTTCCTGTCGAAATCACACATATCTCCGCATGCTCTGTGACAGACTGATCAGCTTGATCGATCTTGAAGGTGATAGTCTCTCCATGAGATCTAAGACTGATAGTTTGAGAGTAAACATCTATGATAGTGCATGCGGTGTTCAAGAATGGTCTACCTAAGATGATAAGGATATGGACATCTTCCTGAATGTCCATCACTACAAAGTCTGTGGGAAATAGGAACTTATCAACTTGAACCATGATGTTCTCAGCTATTCCCTTAGGGTATTTAATGGATTGGTCAGCTAGCTGGACACTCATTTTGGTCGGTTTAAGGGGTCCTAATTCCAATCTAGTGTAAAGCGAATAGGGCATCAGGTTGATACTAGCTCCTAGGTCGGCTAGAGAGTGTATCATGCCCGAGTGATAGATCGAACAGGGAAGGGTAAAGCGTCCAGTATCTCCTAATTTTTCAGGGATAGAGTTCTTTATAAGAGCTGAACATTCCGCATTCAGTGGGATATTGGGTACTTCGGGTACCTTATCCTTGGTCGACAAGAGTTTTAGGATGTATTTTGAACTGGAAGGGGTTCGGGACACGGTGTCCACGAACTTTCCATCGAGACGGAATTTGTTAGCCTTATAGGCTTTCTTAAGACGGCCAAGAAATGGGATGCGTACTTCCCTTTGTGGTGTAGGGACAGACGGGACTCAACTGTCGGTGGGACAGGAGTATCTCTCTTCACCGGAGAAGGAGTGGGAGGTTGGCTCGGTGCCACCTTCTTGTTTGTAGTACTCATCTGTTTGGCCTCTTCTATGTGTGGGTTCTATACCGTGTTACTAGGGAGATTACCCTGGGGTCTAGAGTCAAGACGTTGGGCTAGATGTCCTATCTGGGTCTCAAGATTTTTGAGAATGGCCAGTTGGTTCCTAATGAATAGGTTGGTTTGGTCCTGCCTAGCGCTAGTCTTTTGGTTAATTTGGTGCTGGCCTTGGACGAACTTAGTGAGGGTATCATCCGTACTAGTAATGGGAACTATGGTCTTAGATGGTTCGGTCGATTGATATGCGTTGGGTGCAGTCAATGATAGTGGTTGGTTATAGGTGAGTTGGGGTTGTTGTTGGTAAGACGGGTACCTAGGTTGGTAGTTGGGCTGAAAGGGTGGTTGGTTCCTAGGTGGGTATTGGGTGCCTCTAGTCCTAGGTGGAGAGGTTCGAGCGAAGCCAGGTGGATTTTGTTGGCGAGCTGGAAATTGAGCATAGTAAACCGTTCCGTCAGCAGGATCCTCGTACTCAACCTGATAACTTTCTGTTGGGAGGTTGGCACAGTTCTGGCATGCATGAATTTGATGCTGGGATGGTTTCTTCATTTCGCCGATCTGCTTCGTCAGGTGCTCGATCTTCTCTGTCAGAGACTTGATAGCTTCGGTCTGGAATGGATTGGGTGCAGCAATCGGTGCTGATGATGAGGAATGCTCACCAGAGTTCCAGTCGTGATGGTGCATCGTCATATTCTCGATCAAGTTCTAAGCTTCCTCATCGGTGAGTTGCATGAAATTGCCTTGAGCAGCGGCGTCAAGGGTAATGCGATGGTTCGGAGCGAGACCGTTGTAAAACGTGCATAGCTGACTGGTTTTCTCTATAAGGTGGTTAGGGCATTTGTTCAACAGACTCTTGTATCTCTCCCATGCTGTGTAGATAGATTCATCATGAGCTTGGTGGAACTTCATGATGTCATTCTTGTACTTGGTTTGCTTTGTAAGGAATTTTGTAGCCATATCCGTCCAGGAGGTGATAGAAGCGTGGTGAGTAAGCGAACAGGGGAATAGGTATAGACGGACTATATCCTGATCAACCCCGTTCTGCTTGTACGAGTTGGTAGTCTGAATGAATCGGTTGATGTGGGCGTTAGGATCGTCATGGGGTAAACCATGGAATTGGCAGAATTCCTTGATAAGCTGAACGATATGATGTTTAAGCTCGAAGGACGCGCCGTTGATGACCGGATAGCTTATGGGTCCACCTCGACCTTCAATTGATGGTTTGGTGCTATCGGCAAGCGTGACACGTGCAGCCATCAGTTGTCGGTTGCGGATGCGTTTCTCCTTACGGATCGTTCGGATGATCTTCTCAGGATCGGGTACGAAAGTTAGAGATTCGAATCCGGATGATCGGGTCAAATATCGTTGTGTGTTGTGGGAAGGAATTTTTGAATGGAATAAGGAAAAAGGAAAAACCTAAACTAAACTACGGTATACAAGAAAGAAAAATTCGTCTGGAACGTCTTCAGATCTTACGGCTAACTCCCCAGTAGCGGCGCCAAAAACTTGACGCGCCACAAACGGTCGATCAGGTTTTCACCCTGTCGTCGGACCGTCCGTCAGCGGCGGCGTCAGTGGAGTTTTAAAATTTATATGTGCGGGGCCTAAGTATACCTAGTTATTATTTGGTGTATAGCAATAAGGATGACCTAGGGTCGTTCTTTGAGTCAGTGTATTGTGGATTGTGGACGAAACAGGCGTACTTATCAATCTAGCGGGTTTTAAAAGATTTGATTGGGGATTTGTTTTTGTTGTTTTTTATACTTAGGCAGAAAATTTAAACTAAAGCGGAATAAAATAAATGTAAATAGCAGATAATCAAGAGAGGGTGTTTGCTATGATTTCGGTAGCCTTATTGGTTGGAATGAGAACGTGTTCTAAAGGTTTGTATTTTATTTATTTCAGGTATTTGTGGAGTAAGCACTAGCCCCCTACTGATAGAGTTCTCGATCAGTATGTCACTGGACAACTAGGCTATCCTGATTCTGATCGGAGTAGTTTATCCAGCCCACAACACTAACCGGTGAAGGTATAGTGACCCTTATCTGGGATGAAACCCTGGGTGCATGAATAAGGCGACAAACCAACTCGATGTCTGACCTTTCTTAACCCCACAGTAATATCTAATCTAAATAAAACATTTAAGACCAAGTTTATAGAGTGTGCTTGATTACTTTCTATAGATGGTTTTGTGAGTCTGGGTGTTGAGTCATGACTCGTGATTCACATAGACCGATAACAATGACTATTTCCGTGACTACTACACTGTATTCCACCGGAGGTGTTTCCATTTCTGAACCAAGGACTTAGTCGGTACCAGCTCTGCTGATCACAGAGTTGCCGTTGTTCCGCAAGGCTTAGTAACTGCGGCTTTTCCTCGGCTTCCACGTGTTAACTACACCGGAGGTGTTGTCGACGCTATACCGAGTAATTAGCCGACTTACGATACCTTACATTGCTTCACAAAAGCTAACCCAGACTACTTAACTAAGTTTGTATTTAAGCATAATATTATCCATCTATGATATAAACCAGCCCTTACTTTTAAGTCCCAATAAATCCCTAATTTGTCAACAGTGCAATATTCACGTTCAGTTAGAAAACCATATTTCCACGGGCACAGTGTACTTTGCGTTCAAAGTAGAAAGCAGTATTTCCACGGATCCAGTGTACTTAGTGTTCAGTTTGAAAACCATATTTCCATAGCCACAGAGTACTTTGCGTTCAAGTTAGAAAACAGTATTTCCTCGATGACGATGTACATAGCGTTCATTTAGAAAGCGATGTGTACACGATTAACAAATCAGACCATGTTCATGTTTGACACAGATAACTAAGTACCTTTTGATGGGGTTCGCGACGTCCCATCATTAAGGCCGTAATCACGTTTACTGGTTGAAAGGCGATTAGTTTAATAGGTTTAAAATCATAGATAGAAAGTAAATCAAAGCACTATAATATCATTCCAACCAATTTACGACTAACTACATCATAGCAAACACGCAATATCACTACTCGCAAATCATGGCAATCAATCCTAAATCTAGCATGACAACAGTAATAACAATCATCATAATGAAATAGATAAAGGATAGATATAACCGTAATAAGAGCGTAGCTGAATACAACTTGAACGTTACACGAGCAGAACTCCTAGTATGCGCCAAGCAATATTACAAGATTGCCCCTCTACTAACTAGCTACTAATCTACTACTAATTTTAACATAAACCTAGAGAGAGAGTAGTGAGAGAAAGTGTGTTGTTGGTTGAAGTGTGAAGGTGTTGTTGAAATGATGAAATGAGGCTTGTATTTATAGAGATCGCACAACCGTATCCGTAGACCGTATCCAAACCTTCAAACGCAAAACCGTATCGCAAAGGAGAATAAAAATCAGATTTTTATCACCCAAACGCACAATACGGCTGAGCTGGACCGTATACGGCTGAACTGGACCGTATACGGCTGAGCATAGGGTGAATACAGCTGAACTGGGCCGTATACGGCTGAGCACAGGCCGTATACGGTCTGTGTCCAGCCGTATACAGTCTGGTTCAGCCGTATAAGGCTGTGCTCAGCCGTATCCTGCTCCTTCGGTTCTTCGTTTCTTCGTTCGGGCGTAACTTCTTCGTCGTTTATCCGTTTTGAGCGTTCTTTATATCCACGTGTTCGTATTTTCCTAACGAAGAAAATGACATAAGTTAGAGGTCATAATTCTTTGTGTAGCTCAAAAGTGCTAAAATACGTGAACAGAAGATTCAGTGATCGTTTGTGCTCTGTTTTACTCATTTTTAGGTTGTTTTTGTCGATTCTTGAAACATCATCTATATTTTAGCCCTTATGATGAAATGTGATGTTTAAGTTCATATTCAAGTGTTTTCATTAATAATTGGGCCAAAATGGTGAGATAATGGCACACAAAAACATGACTTTTTGCGTGTCATCATTTCCACTGCTGGTATCTTGATCTCTAATTCTTCTTTTATTGGGACAACAGCAGGTGGGGGAGTGGCTACTTCCTTGGTAGTGGTAACTTTCTTTGTCTCCTCAACATGTGAGTTGTGAACCGTGTTGCTAGGTAAACTTCCTCTGGGTCTATTCTCAAGACGTTGTGCCAATTGTCCAATTTGAGCTTCCAAGTTCTTCAGTACGGCCAATTGATTTCTCATAAAGAGATCGGCTTGATCTTACCTAGCGGATGTCTTTTGGTTGAGTATGTGTTGGCCTTGCATGAACTGGGTAAAGGCATCATCTGAACTTGAAGCTGGGGCATTTATCTTGTTGGATTGTTCAGTGGTTTGGTTTGTGTCGGAAGTGCGTCCAAGAAGTGTGAGGGGTTGGTTGTAGGCAAGTTGTGGTTGTTGTGGGTAAGGTGGGTATCTAGGTGGGTATCGGGGTTGGAAAGGTTGGTTGTTTCTTTGTGGGAATGGAGGCCCTCTAGGTTGGTTGTTGTTTTGGTTGAAACCGGATGGAAAATTTTGTGGTCGAGCGGGATATTGAGCATAGTAAACGGTGTCGTCTGTCTCTTCATATTCAACTTGATATTCATCGGGTGGTTACGAGTTGGTGCAGTTTTGACAGACTTGCACTTGGTGTACGTGGTGCTGTTGTTTCTTAAGTTCTCCGAACTGCTTGACAAGTGTGTCCATCTTCTCCGTTAATACCTTAATTGCTTCGATTGGAATTGGATTCGATGCAGCGAGAGGTGCTGAAGATGTTGAGAGATCTCCAGAGTTCCAATCATGGTGATGCATAGTCATGATATCTATAAGGTTCCATCCTTTGTCGTCTGTCTTTGTCATAAAGCTTCCTTGTGCGGCAGCGTCGAGGGTGGTTTGGTGGTTAGGGTCTTAACCGTTATAGAAGGTACACAATTGTGCAGATTTGTCGAGTCGGTGATTGGGGCATTTCTTTAGTGCTCCTTTAATCATTCCCATGCGGTGTATAATGACTCATCAAAAGCTTGGTGAAAGTTCATGATGTCATTTCAGAGTTTGGTTTGTTTAGAGGGCAGAAAGTACTTGGTTAGAAACTTTGTCGCCATCACCGTCCATGAAGGGATAGAGCCGGTTTCTAAACCTTCATACCATGTTTGCGCATGATGTGTGAGCGAATAAGGGAAGAGATACAAGCGGATTGTATCTTGGCTAACTCCATTTTGTTTGTAGGAGTTTGAAAGAGATATGAACTTGTCGAGGTGAAAATTTGGATCATCACTTGGTAATTCATGGAATTGTCAGTGGTTTTGGATTAGTTGGATGATGGATGTTTAAGCTCGAATGATTGTCCTAGGGTTTCTGGGTAAAGAATTGGGCCTCCTCTTCCTTCAGTAGAGGGCTTACTGTTATCAGTGAGAGTGATGCGATCAACCATTGCTTGTCTAAATGCATATTGCTTCTTTTCTCGTCGAATAGTGCGTATTATAAGTTCTGGATCAGGAAAGTTAAAAGGCGGTGCAGATCTAGGGGAACAGGTCATACACTAAAGAAAAACAGACAATAAAGAAAATATTTTTTATAAGGTTTTATCCTAAGGGTATACTAGAAAACAGGATTGGTTGGGCCTCTGTATCGGACAGTTAGTCTCCCCGCAGCGACGCCAAAAACTTAATGGGGTTCTGACCGTCGCAAGCACGAGTGATCACAACGCCTATCGGTGGGTGTTTTAAATTTGTAAATGCTGGGGTCTAAGTGTTACTTATTACTACTAAACCAAAGGCTAGTAGATGGTAAGTATGACCTAGAGTCGTTCTTAAAGAGAAACTGAATTAAAACGGAGGTGATCCAATCAATCGTTCTTTTCTAGTATAGGTTTTTATAAAAGTGCGTTGGGGTTTTTTGGTTCAGTTAACTAAAATAAACTAAATAAAGCGACTAAAAGATAATAATAAATCAGATAATGGAAATTAGTATTTGTTGTGATTTCATTAGCTCATAATATGGAATGATGACTTTCCAGAGAAAACGTTTATCTAAATCGGGAATGTTTACTAGATTCGATAGCTTATGGTATAACCCGTAGATTCCTTATCAGTCGGTTATCAACTGATATGTCATGAGGAACTATGGTATCTTGATTCTGATCAGACAGACAATGCTCAACTCTCCACACTCTCCTGCGAGGGACTCAGTGACCCTTATTATTGAATGCATTCCCTGAGTAGCAAGTCCATAACAAGTCTAACCGTTCTTAATACCACAAAGACTACAAATCCGGCAAACAACTAACTTAGAAAATATGTTCGGACTTATTTGATTAATTCCTATTAGTGAAACTCAAGCATGGTAAGCGAGGGAAAGTGTTTAGGTTTCTTGCGTACCTTACTTTAGGTTTCATGGTTAAAGGAAATATATCATTTTAAATTGGATTTTAAACCTGCCTTTCTCAATACAATTAACAAGGTTTTCGTGAATGGTTATTTAGCCTATAGCCTACCTACTCTAATATAATCTAAACTAATCTAATTAAAATGCTGGCGGCTTTTGCATAAAGTTAAACCCAGACCATATCGGAAAATACTATGGTAGTTCACAATGTATTTAATCGTTAACCGATGTTTCTGTTGTGAATTTAATTGCTTCGCAATGTTTTCATAATAAGTACATTGTGATTGGAGGTGTACTATACTCATGGAAATTCCACGTAATCACATTGCATGACGTTACAATTAAACCATAGTTTTGACACAGATAACTATTGACCAAGTATTAAGGTTCGCGACTCCTCTCTACAAGGTTACAATCACGTTTGTTAATCGAAAGGAGAATATAAGTTTTATGTTTAAAATCACAAGATAAGTCCGTTCATAAAGTTTCCATTTTTATAATGTCGATCCATAATACAACTACCTTCGGTCGTTTACCGACTTCCATACATTTGTACTCCGCTTAACAGCGTTTCCAGTACTATATCAAGTAAACAGTCGAATAGGGGCCGTCATATTATTTCACGACATATTTAAGATCATCCCATAATTATTTATGCTAACTACATCACAACAAATACAATAGTAATCTACTCGCTAATCATGGCACAAACTATCTCTAGCATAATTAAAGTATACATATTTAATTAAGATAGATAAGGATAGAAAGAACCGATATTAATGTGTGAGAAGGAATAGACTTGAATTAATAAGAGTAGCTCCAAGCTTACACCAAAGATTACAAGCACGTTCCTTGCTTTCGTTCTATTCTAAACAAGTTTCCTAAACTAGCCTAATAGAATGAGAAAGTAAATCTAACAAATTATGAAAGAAATAACAAGGTGAGAGGTGTGGTGTATGGTGTATGAATGGTGTGTCTTGAAATGAACCATGAAACACCTATTTATGGGTGAAAATTAGTGCATTTTAGCAATTAAGAGCACATGTTAGCAAAAGGTGGAAAAGTTACTAGCACATGTACCCTAAAGCGAGAAAAGGTCTAGCACATGTACCTTAGAGTTGCGGAAAAGCCTAGCACGTGTACCCTACGAGTACGAGCAAGGATGAAAAAGAGGACGGGGGCAGGAAGCCGGCACCGCCACCCATGCAGCCGGCGGCGGCTGGCAGCCTGCCGCCCTGGTTCGCCGTCTTTCACTTCGTTACTTGATTCATGCGTATCTTCTTCGTTATGCGTCCGATTTTCGTCGATTCTTTTTGCGTTGGATTCTTTTTATAAAAACGAAGACTTTGATGAAAAGAAATCCCAAAAATGTGTCTCTGATCTTTGGATGTCTCATACGAATCTTTTGAATCTTCCGGCGTACGTAGAATCTTCATTCTTAATCCGTTTTTGTTGATTCTTCTTATGTTAGATTCGTATTTTTAAAACGAATATCTTGGATAAGAGAAATCTCAGTGATGGGTATTTTGCATCTAAATCTTGTCATGATGTCTTGAATCTTCCAATGTGTGTGGAATCTTCGTTTTTCGTCCGTTTTGCTTGATTTTTCTCGTGCAACTCTATTTTGAACTTCTTGGCAAAGTTCCATTGATTTGAACATTATCTTAGTTTATTTGCCAAGTATTGTTCCAGAATAAGAGAGATATCGGTAGTAAAAATATGACTTTTTACACGATAACATATACTTATGTAAGTATATGTGTTTGTGTGTATGTGTAGTATATGATTATTGGTTTTTACGCGGATCCGGTACTTAGTTAATAATATGTTAAGTTTCTGTGAGTAGTGACATTTAGTAACGACACTAGAATGGGTGGCGACACTCGGTCAGTGTCGCTAAGTGTGAATTTTTATGTTTTTGGCGACACTTGAGTTAGTGTCGCTAAAGGCGACACTTAAATGTGTAGCGGCACTCGGTTAGTGTTGCTATGGCGACACTTAATTGGATTTGGCGACACTTGAGTTAGTGTCGCTAGAGGCGACACTTGAATGTGTAGCGGCACTCGGTTAGTGTCGCTATGGCGACACTTAATTAAATTTGGCGACATTGGGCTAGTGTCGCTATCGGATATGGCCCGAAGTGACACTAAAGGTCTGATGTGGTCTCGAGTTTGTGAACGTGGTCAAACGACCTCGGTTTGACTCGAAACTTTTAGGGAAGCCTTAAATATATTTTTAAAGCTTAGGAAAATTATCGGTTCGTGTCGGGGTTAAGCCGAAATGTCGGTTTTTAAATAATTACCAAAACAGTCCCTATGTTATGTTTTTCAGATTTTAGTCCCGATTCCTCTCACGATCTCGACAACTTAAAGTTGATATGTTACGAAATTGGTGTCGTTGGAAAGATAACATCACGAACTACATTTTAGGCTTAAGAAACATCCATTTTAGTTAAAAATTGAATTTTATAAAAATCGTGGAAGTGGACCATTTTTATGGACAGAAATATAACTCAAGATTACGAGTTTAAAAATCATGTTTCGGTTTATATTGTGGACATACAAAGGTTGAGTGAATACTAAAACATGTTAATATAAGTGTTTTAAGTAAAATACAAGAGGTATTAAGTTTCTTACAAAGATAGTGATGAAGAGGAGAAGAAATGAAGTTAATAGCTCGTTTCCTCACGTTTTCATGAATTCCGGCGTGGTGGCTTGTGGTGGCACTATGGTGGTTGAATGGTGGACTTGTGGTGGAGTGAGGGTGGTGTGGTGACTGACCTCTGGTCGTTTTTAGAGAGAGAGAGGAGGGAGAGAGGTTGAGAGAGGATGGAGGTTGAGTGGATGAAGTGAAATGTAAATGGAAATGGGTATGGCATGACTTGGATTGTGTTTTAAGCAAAGAAAGGGAGTATGGTTCTCCATACTTGGCTGCAATTTCGTGGGTGGGGCCACTAAATGGGTGTGTTGTTTTGTTTCCTCTATTTGTGTTAACGGTGTTCGTTTACCCAATCGTTTCGTCGTTCGTTTAAACGTTAAACGTTTATTATACGTGTTTTAGTTAACGATATAATTTTGATATTTTTGATTGTAGTATTTATTCAAAATACTTAGTAAACATTTTATAAAATGTTTCGTTAAGTTGTCGGTCTTGATTTGCGCGTTCGTTTTACGTTTATTAAATCGCGTAACGTTTTTAAACGTTATATGTTATCGCGTATTCGTGATATTTTTACTTGAAGTATATTATCAAAATACTTAGTTTTGAGTTATAAAAATATAACTTTGATTTATTTCATTTGTCAAGCGCGTTTTGTCCCGTTCAGTCACGTTTTGAGCAAAACGAATGTGTTCGTTATATTATAAACATAATATAGTGTAATTATAAATATTATTAAATAATTTCATAATATTTACTAATTGTTTCACCAACGTCCGTATTTTCATTGTCGGATGTCCATCCGATTTAAGTTTGCACGATTAAACTTAATCGCGTACGTGTATATATATAATAATGTCATATATACAAAATGTTACACATATTCAGCCTAATACAAAACTAAATACATGTAATTATACAAGTGTTAAGCTTCAATTAAAGTCCTAATTTATCAGGTGTCACACTTCTATACCAATTGTTTGGAACTCGAAAACTGTTTGCGAGACCAATAACTTTAATTTTTCTTACAACTTTATTAATTTAAAACAATTAATAATTTATTTGTCACAATATACTATGTGACCCTTTTTTACCCCACTTTCACAATAGAATAATTTAAAACTTTATCCTAATACATTAAATTACAATTTAAAGTTTAGGAAACACTGTAATACTATTAGGCCCAGAAAGCGGTTGTTACAGTTTATGTATATTGGGACACTTAAAAAATACAATAATAAAGAAATATTAAGTTGATCATTTTAATTATAAAAAATAAAATATTTTTCACTAAAAATGTTGATTGAAACAATTAAAACAAGTTGATTAGATTATTCAAAAAATAAATTAACTAAATACAATTAAAAGTAATATTAAATTTAAATAAACTTGAAATTTGAAAAAAAAAATACACAGTTGGTCCTTTTAACGGAGAAAACTAACGATCGGTTAAATTTTGGACTAAAGAAATAAATAGTTTGAAAAGTAGGATTATTCAAATAGTTTTTAGAAGTCAGGGACGAGCCATGAACAAAACGTGAAATCATAGGGACGATTTAAATAATTTACTCTATATTAAATTAAAAGACACTAAGATTAAAATCTTACAACAATCAAAATTACTAAACATATAAACCAAAGTATGAAGTTTGTTGACACACATAAAAAATATTATAATTTATATATTTGAAATATTACAAGTTAAAATTTACAAAATGTAATTGATTGTTTACCTTGGTTGATGTAAATGATGAGTGTCATTTAGTTTGAAGACAATAATTGAAGTAGAAGATGAGAAAATTTGAGAGTTACACAATTTGAAAGGGTGATGATATTTTCATAAGCGCTATTAATTAATCCACTAACAATATGCAATATAGAGTTGTACTGTACAAATAAATAATGCAGAATGATGGTGAATCTATCAAAAATGATGTTGGATTTATCATCACCTAATTTGATTTACGAATAAAGATATATGACAAGTATAATCATATATGTTTTGAACCCGAATGATACAAATGAAGTTCACGAACTAAGAGAATAATAAAAATGGACACAAAGGTAACTAATGGATTGGAGTGGTGAGTAGGTTTTTTATTCCGTCATTTTTTATACGGAGTATTTAAAAGATTTGATCAGTTTTTGTTTGTTTATTACTTTGTGCAAGTGTACTCTCTTTTCTCTTAAGACACTCAAAAAAAGAAAAGTAGATATATAGTAGGTTGTACGGAGAGTCAGATAGTTTTAAATACTCCGTAGTTAACTATGGTTGAGATAAAGTGAAAGAAAGATGTAATTAGTAGGCAGTGAAAGAAAGATGTAATTAGTAGGCCGTGATCACACTTTTATCTTGAAAAAAAAAAAAACATTTTACAGCCAATTTTTGAAAAAGATATTGGGTTTTCTATTCTCTAACTAGATTATCATATACGCAGTGGAAAAACAATAATTTTATAATCCAGGGCAATTAGGAAACTAAACCGTAAAGGATCTTAGCTTGAATAAATAGTACAATAAACAATAGGATAAATAAGAAAACACTAACCTTAGAGAAAACCTATTTCTCACGCGCAGACCAACTAGCAGAGCTTCGTTACTTGAAGGCAAGTACCCAAAGTAGAATACCTCTAATGCTTCACACCAAAAAACCCAAGAGAAAGCTGAATTTCAAAATTCTCAGAAAATTCGTATCTGAATCGTGTGTTATGAAGGTATAGGATGCTCCTATTTATAGTTGTGGAAGAAACCCAGAGTTGGCTGAATTCGACTCCCAACTGGCAGTTGGACCTTCCAACCGGCGGTTGGAGCTGTTCGAATTGTACTCCAAGTCTGCGACTTCCACCGCCTTAGAAACCCTAACCTTAACCGGCGGTTGGACATCCCAACCGGCAGTTGAGTCAGTTTCTAGAATCTTCCGTCAAATTTAATTACTTTTAATTTCTAATTAATTTAACTATAAATTAATAAATTAACTAATTAAATATAATATTAATACTATTAATATTATCCTTCATCTTTCTCTTGACTGTTTATTGAGGGCAACCCAAAAAGGACTTTAACATTAATAATAGTCTTACCAATTAGTTATGATATTGGACACTATTCCAACAGTCTCCCACTTGGATAAATCATCAACTATTATTGGTCTAAGCCTATATCTTATTAACCATGTAAAGTGTGTCATCCATCACAATTGTCTAACTCTGGTTCTTATCTTAGATTCAGTCCTTTAGATAAGTGATCAACCATTCCTTTGTTTCACGATATCATATGAATCAAGACATGGATTTTAATCAATCTCAAGATTCATATAAGTTTTCTGATTTCCGATTATACTGACTATATGATACTATTGAACTATCACCCTAGTCTCGGCCAGGCCTAGCACTTTGGAGTCAAACTTTAATCATCGGAGGGCCCGTGATATCTCTTTTCCATTTTAGGCAAAAGGAACAATCAAATATCGACTACACAGCACTAGTCAACTCATCATATCATACCTAGCATACCCTTTATAACTGGCATTTACGCATAGCGTTTGAATAGATCAAAGTATAATAGACTTGAAGAACTAGATACTCATGTATCTCCATTATAAGAATAGAAGATATTATCATCTTAAAATCACTCGCGATTTAATTCATGAAGTGATCTCTTTAAGTGCGGGTTTCTCCTATACTTAAATCCTCATTAAGTACCCATGAGTGTTGCAGCAATCTCCATGCCATATCTAATCTCCATAGACATCTACTAACACTCCATGACAGTCTTAATTCATCACATACTTCCTATAGTGTGATCGACTGAGGAGGTTTGAGTAAGAACTTATTACTCTGGAAGTAGTGTCTAAACATGCAAAACTGAAACACAATGACAAACAATAGTAAATGGTAGAATACCTTTTAGTTATAATCTCCATTAATTAATCACCTAGTCTATTACAGTTTCCATCATTGTTTATAATATTTCAAATTCAAACTATCAACTAAAATTTTACATTATCTCTTAAACCTATGCCACTAGCATGTTCATCGTGTTTGGACCTTCCTAGTGGCTTTGTGAACGGATCAGCTGGATTATCTTCTGATCTTATGATCTTCATAATCACGTGTCTTTCTTCGACTTTCTTTCGAACAAAATGATATTTCCTTTCAATGTTCTTTGACTTTCCGTGATCCTTAGGTTCTATACTCAAGGCGACTGCACTTTCATTATCACAGAATATAGCAATATGATCCTGTACTGTTGGAACAACTCCAAGATTTCTAATGAAATTCCTCATCCAGATAGCTTCCTTTGCCGCTTCACTAGCCGCAATGTACTCAGACTCTCGCATGTGGAGTCTGCTACTGTATCTTGCTTAGAACTTTTCCATGTAACCGCTCCCCCATTTAGTAGCTAGGAATACCCAACCAGACTGTGACGACAATCATCTCTGTCTGTTTGGAAACTAGCGTCACTACAACCCGTTACTCTTAGTTCCTCTTCTCCACCATACACCAAGAACCCGTCTTTAGTATTTCTCAAATACTTGAGAATGTTCTTTACAGCTGTCCAATGACCTTCACCGGGATTCTGCTGATGTCGACTCACTAAGCTTAAAGCAAATGAGACATCAGGTCTTGTACACGTCATGGCATACATGATCGATCCTATAGCTGAAGCATATGGGATTCGGCTCATTTTGTCCAATTCTTGATCAGACTTTGGACACAGATCCTTACTGATCTTAACGCCATGATTCAAGGGAAAGTTCCATTTCTTAGATGTTTCCATATGAATCTTTTCAAAATTTTATCTAAGTACGTGTCCTGGCTAAGTCCTATGAGACGTTTTGACCTATCTCTGTAAATCTTTATACCTAGGATATATGCTGCATCTCCAAGATCTTTCATAGCCAAACATTTTCCCAAACATACTTTTACACCTTGTAAAGTTGGGATATCATTTCCTATGAGCAGTATATCATCCACATATAATACTAAGAATACTACAATACTCTCACTGAACTTGAAATATATACAAGACTCATCTTCACTTCTAGAAAAACTAAACTCTGTGACTTTCTCATGGAAGCAGAGATTCTAGCTACGAGAGGCTTTTTTAAGTCCATAAATAGACTTTTCAAGCTTGCACACTATATTAGGATACTTTGCATTTTCAAAACCTTCCGGTTGTGCCATGAACACATCCTCTGTCGATTTCCTGTTAAGGAAATCGGTTTTGACATCCATCTGCCAATCTTCAGAGTCATGAAATGCAGCTATGGCTAGCATAATCCTAATTGACTTAATCTTGGCTACTGGAGAGAAGGTTTCCTCATAATCAATCCCATAGGTTTGAGTATAGCCTTTCGCTACCAACCTAGCTTTATAAGTATGCACTTTCCCATCCATGTCTGTCATCTTCTTAAAGATCCACTTACATCCCACCGTCTTAAGATCGGGTGTAGTGTCAACCAAATTCCAAACTTGGTTGTCATACGTAGACTGAATTTCACTTTTCATAGCTTCCTTCCACTTAGCAGCCTCAGGGCCTGCCATCGCTTCCTTGTAGTTAGCAGGCTCATCTAATTCAGCCAGTGTACTATCACTTATCTTTCCCTCTTCTTTTATTTGGTAACCATAATATAACTCATGAGGATTGCTAACTCTACTAGATCTACGAACGGGTAAGGATATGTCTTCATGTTCAACAGGTGTCTCTACCTCTCGTTGAACGTCAGTGTTTATCATAGGTTCTTCATCGTTAGATTCTTGAATTTCTTCAAGGTCAATTTTACTCCCACTGTCCTCTTTAGATATCATTTCTCTCACAAGGAACACTCCTTTTCGAGCTACAAAGACCACATTATCCTTGGATCTGTAGAATAAATATCCAAATGACTCTTGTGGATAACCGACGAAGAGACACTTTTCAGATCTGGAGTCTAGTTTGTCCTGAGTTTCTCATCTAACAAAATATTCACAATCCCAGATCTTGATGTGACCAAGAGAAGGACGTTTTCCCTTCTACATCTCGTAAGGTGTCTTTGAAACTTTCTTAGTGGGTATTTTATTTAAGATATGGGCGGCTGTTTCTAATGCATAACCCCAGAAACTTATCGGAAGTGGTTCCCGACTCATCATAGAGCGAACCATGTCTAACAAGGTTCTATTTCTTCTCTAAGCAACACCATTAAGCTATGGTGTTCTAGGAGGAGTCAATTCCGAAACTATTCCACAGTCTCTAAAATGATCGAGAAACTCGATACTAAGGTATTCTCCTCCCCTGTCGGACCGGAATACCTTTATCTTTCTGCCCAGTTGATTCTCCATTTCGTTTTGATATCTTTTGAACAATTCAAAAGTATCCGACTTATATTTGATTAGATAAACATGTCCAAATCTACTGAAGTCATCAGTAAATGTAACATAGTATCTATTTTCATCTTTTGTGGCACATAGGAATGGTCCACATACATCTGTATGTACCAAATCCAATATTCCTTCACCTCTTTCACACATTCCAGTGAATGGTGATTTAGTCATTTTGCCTAATAAACAGGATTCACATACATTATCCGATTTGAGGTCGAATGATTCCAACACTCCATCCTTTTGGGTTGATTGACGCGTTTCTTGTTTATGTGCCCAAGATGATAATGCCACAACTTGGATTTATCAAGCTCTTTAGATGAATCAACATTTAAAATAACATTGCTAACACATTCAATATTTTCATATATGTCTTTGTAAGGAGAAGCTTTAAAAGCAAAACAATAATTTAAATAGACCAAAATATCTCCATTTCCGTTATCAAAAGTAAAATGATAACCATCTTTAAACAAAGCATAAAATGAAATAATGTTTCTAGTCATTTCTGACGAATAATAGCAATTATTTAAATCTATCCTAACTACAGAATTCAACATGAGCTCAAATCTTCCAATCTTCGTTACAGGTACAATTCCCTTATTTCCTATAACTAGGTTGAGCTCTCCATGCTTCATACTTCTACTTTCCTTTAGCCCTGCAATACAGTACAAATGTGATTACCACACCCTGTATCCAGAACCCATGAATTAGAAGTTGTTGTATTATGGAGTTCGAGCATAAACATACTTGAGTGAATACTCTTCTCGACCTTTCCATCTTCAAGGTCCATTAGGTACTTAAGGCAGTTACGCTTCCAATGCCTCTTTGTGTTGCAGTAGATGCACACTGCTTCCTTTGGGTCACTAACAAGTGCAATCTCAGGATTGTTCACTTTCTTAGACCTACGAATGGACTTTCCATCAGTGTTCTTTCTTTTCCAATTTGCATTTGACCTTTTCCTTTTCTTTGCACTTTGACCAATAGTCAACACAGTAGCTGCTGAGCCAGATGATACATCATATTTCTTGATTCCTTGCTCAGCAGTTTGCAGTAAATTGTGGAGTTCCATTATTAAGCCTTCTCTTTCATTCATATTCATCTGATATGAGATTACAAACTGATTGTAGACAGCTGGCAAACTGGATAGAACTATGGCGATGTAAAACTCTGTGTCAAATATCATGTTCAATGATTCCAACCTATCAAAGTACCCTTTCATCTCTAAGACGAAAGCATAGATAGAAACTCAAGGTTTGGGCTTGCAAGCCATGAGGGACTTAACCACATCAAGGCGTTCTTTGCTTGCCTTAGCCTGAAACATTTCCTTTAGCTGTTGGTTCATTTCATAAGCCCAAGTGTTTTCAAAGGTCTTTTGCAATTCAGGGCTCATGGAGGATGCCATGATACAAGACACTTTATTTGCATCATCATAATGTTTTCGGTGTGCCTCTATCTCCTCTTGGGTTGAATCCTCATCAATTATGGGAATCTGCTCATCGAGAACATACTCCTTGCTCTCGTACCTTAAGGTAAACCTTAGGTTTTGCATCCAGTCCATATAGTTTGGACCAGTTAGTCTTTCCCTCCCAAGAACCGAGAGTAGTGAGAAGTTCGACTTATTTGCGGGATTGGGGACGGGAGGATTTGCACCATTTAAATTAGCCATCTATGAGATAAAACAGTTTTAGTTAGTTTGAATATTCCTTAATTATTTACCCAATTTTCTAAATTAAGGCTAGAATCTATATTTTCAGTTTTATGAAAAGGGTCGCCGTAATGATATAACTAAAATACTTTAATCTATTACATTTCTATGAAACTCCTAGATTTTTGAGATTCATTGATTCCTATCAATGGCATGTTAATCTCGGTGATGCACATCTACTATTAATGACTGGTATGCCGAGGATCATGAACAAGATGGTGAATTAATCATGCAAACCCCGCGTGATCCTCGGCTCGAGTACGCTCGAGAATCACGAGTCTCAATCACCTCTCATTATGTCCTCATATTAATGTGCCGGTAAACCACACGCGCTCCATTAATAGTTCACATGAGAATGTGCGGATTCCATGGGTTAGCATACTATTCATCATTTCCTATAGCTAAAACGGGATTTTATTTTACTATTTTAAGTCTACTTTTAATCTTGACATCATCCTATCAAAAGTCCTCGGTAGCTCCATTGAACACACAAAGAAGCGGAAAAGTAGGTCAGCGCGAAGCTTATTAAAAACCTGACTTCTTTAGGGAAGCAAAGTGACCCGCCTTATACCTCTCTTATAGTTTGTTCACCATGGGCAAGCCGATTTATCAATTGATTGACGACGCATTTAGACTTTAATTATACATATATATAAATCATATTATACATATAATATCTCTTGTAGTTTAGGGTTCTATTTTAAACCTTTTAAATTTAGTGGTCTATTTTAAACAATTTAAAATTTTATCAGTATCTAAATTGTAAATACATATTACCTATTTAGACAATTCCGTTACCCAATTTATCTTTACCTACATACTATTTCAGATAATTGCATGCTACTATTTATTAAGCTATAGCTCTGATACCACTGTTAGGTTTTCTATTCCCTAACTAGATTATCATATACGCAGCGGAAAAACAATAATTTTATAATCTAGGGCAATTAGGAAACTAAACCGTAAAGGATCTTAACTTGAATAAATAGTACAATAAACAATAGGATAAATAAGAAAACACTAACCTTAGAGAAAACCTATTTCTCACGCGCAGACCAACTAGCAGAGCTTCGTTACTTGGAGACAAGTACCCAAAGTAGAATACCTCTAATGCTTCACACCCAAAAACCCAAGAGAAAATCGAATTTCGAATTTTCAGAAAATTCATATCTGAATCGTGTGTTATGAAGGTATAGGATGCTCATATTTATAGTTGCGGAAGAAACCCCAGAGTTGGTTGAATTCGACTCCCAACCGGCGGTTGGACCTTCTAACCGGCGGTTGGAGCTGTTCGACTTGTACTCCAAGTCTGCGACTTCCACCGCCTTAGAAACCCTAACCTTAATCGGTGGTTGGACATCCCAACCGGCGGTTGAGTCAGTTTCTAGAATCTTCCACCAAATCTAATTACTTTTAATTTCTAATTAATAAATAAATTAATTAAATATAATATTAATACTATTAATATTATCCTTCATCTTTCTCTTGACTGTTTATTAAGGGCAACCCAAAAAGGACTTTACCATTTATTATAGTCTTACCAATTAGTTATGATATCGGACACTATTCCAACAAAAGAATCATATTGTTAGAATTTTTTCTCGTGGATGATGTGAATACGAGAATAGGGAATAATAATTATGGATTATACACCATTCAAATTTTCTAACATGTCCAAATGAGCCCACATGGTTTAGTGGTCCAGTCCAAAAAAAACCCATTCAAAAGATGACTGAAGTCCAAAGTCACCCATTAAATCGGTTTTAAAGTTCAAAATCGCCCGGAATTAACTAAATGGTCTTATTTTGCCAGCTCTAGTTCATACAGTACAAAATACCATTAAAACAATAAAATAATAATACAAGATGCATTGTGAAATCTAAACCCAATGCAGGAGGATAATAGGTAATCCGTTCTCATTTGCATTGGAAAAGCATAGCCACAATAATTTTAACTTTTAAATCGCACACCTCCTAGAAATAGGATGAACGGATACCGTTTCTATATTCGGATCATTAAGAAAGAGCGGGTAGTTTTTTACTCAAATGTAGACGACCTAATAATACACATGCTTGTTTCAACTCTATCTTGCGTCATCCTAAAGACGGGGTTTCCTCATGCTCAAAAGAAGCATAAGTATTTAAGATCACAAATTCACGGGCTCGTAAAATGTAAGGTCAAACTTAAAAGGTCAAAACAAATTTATTTTCTTCAACATCTAACAGAAACAACACTGCAAATGGAAGAACAATAGTATGCATACTATATCTCACATTATACAACAGTTATGTGAGCATCAGCCATTTCAAGTGACCTGTAAGTCAAGGAGTCACATTGACATTAAATAATACTTCGTCATTTAAAAGCGTACTTAGTACATTTAAAATTCAACATTGACATGATGCATATGTTTAAAAGTGAGAACTTAACACTCTCATTGTTCAATCTCCAACATTGATTACAAATATCTAAAGTTTTCAAGCTTTTTAATAAATTCGCATTAAATTTGAAGTTAAAAAATTGATTCAATCTCCAACATTGATTACAAATATCTAAAGTTTTCAAGCTTTTTAATAAATTCGCATTAAATTTGAAGTTAAAAAATTGATACTGGGTTTGTGTCCGGAATGAGATTACCTAAACCTGTTGCAAATGCGGGCCATTCATCCCTAAGTGTTCAAGCGGTGATGCGGTAATTGTTGAATTTTTAAAGATGAAATAATATTCTAATTCTATTAAACTTAACTCTTACAATATGATTCAGAAAAACTAGTATATAAATTATATGTATAAAAAACTACAGTGTTAATTCAATCTTGCATTTTCAATTTATTTCTTATTTTTTATAGGGAATATCCTACGGTGTATATACTTAGTGTGCGTTTAGTTCACAGAATGTTACTGAATTTAAATTCATCAAATGATTGAAATTTTAAGAAATGTGAATTCTTTTAAATTGAATAATTTGATAATTTCAAATTAGATTTTGAATTACATAGTCTCGAGTTGAGTTCAAATAAGGTTGGGAAATTAAAAAAGAACGCAGGAACTCATCTCAACCGTCTAATTCCATTAAGGGTGGAGGGGTATATTCATCCTTTGACAATTCCTCTATTAATTAAATAACTAAATAATACACACAGAGAGGAGCGAGGAGCTGTACGTGGCTAGGGTTTGAGAAATCATCGTGGATCTCAAAAAATCACCAAATCGAAGGTACGGATTTCACTAATTCGAATCAATTTCGTAAATTACACACTACAAGCGATCAATTTCTACTCGATATAACTGATTTCATTTGATTCTCTATTTTTTTCATGTGTGTAAACTATAAAAATACGAAAGTAAAATTAATACAATTTTCACATTTTTTTTTATGATTTCGTATCTATATTGTGATTCGTAATCACACATTCTATTGATTTCTATTGATTCTACAACTAATTACAAGTGATTTGAGAAGGAAGAAAAATATTGAAGATGATTATGAGATGTTGAAATTGCGTTATAATTCGTTAAATTGATTCACATGTGTGTGAAACTAATTTTTCAATAACGAATTGTCATTGAGATGGTTGAAATTGAAGGATTTGAACAAGCTGTGCAATAGCCAGCTAAATCAAAAGTTACAGGTATGAAAATATTGAATCAGAGTTATACCACATGTGGTAATATCTAGTATGTCGATGAATACTGAAAAGTAGCTTGTGGTAAATGTTATGACATAAAACTAGAGAAACTAATTCGTACCACATATGTTAGTAGCTTGTGGTAAACGTTATTATACAAAAACTCATAATGTTAATGTTGTTTCTGCAATAATTTATCCAGCAACCAGTATTCATGAGCTTCTTAAATGCCCTGTTTGTACAAATTCAATGTACCCTTCAATTCATCATGTATGATTAATTGTATGAAATAATGATAGATTTATTGGCTCTTATTTTTGAATAAATTGATGTTATTAATTTCTTGAATCTTGGGATTTTACCTAGGTTTATTGTATATTTGAAATCTATATCTGATGCTGGAATTATGTAGTAGTATAATGCATGATTTTATTCTATGGAATTAAGGCTGGTGTGATTTGGGGGTTTTTAGATTATGATGATACTTCTGACTTTCTAGTCTAACATATTATTTTGTCAAATTAAAACTAATGTGAATTTTGTTACCCTTTTCTTTCAATCTTCAATATATTCATGTATTTGATATAAATTATCATGAAGTCAAAAAAAATCTAGTTCGTAGATTTTTTAGAAACTATTGGGATAGCTTTGAAGTTGAAATGGCTAGTTTGACTTCAAATGTCTACTGCATTTCTGTTTTTTTAAAGGTTGGAATGTATTCGATAGGAAATTAAGGATTTGACTTTTGAGGGTGGATTACATTTGTGTTCACTGATATATCTATCATGATATTTTGTAGTGTCACAACTGACACACGATTTGTTCCACTTGTAAGACATGGGTTAACAACAGGTGTTCAACATGTTGACAGGAGCTAGGTGATATAAGGTGTCTTGCATTGGAAAATCCTCAGTGGTAGTAAGTCGACATGAACATAATCGTATAAGACAAAAGATTACCCGTGCTCGTGGAGTTGGATAAAAGAGGTATAGACCTACATTCTTTATTTTACTGTGGGGGCTCTCTGTGTTTGTGAAGCTTGAGGTGTGCAGTTTGCAGCTAAGGTGGTCTTATTGGGCTAGTGTTGGTGTTGCTCTATGTTATATTTAGTTTGAGTCTGTATGTAACACCCGCCAAATTAGGACTAGTAATTAGCGTCTAATTCACTGTAATTCATGTAAGTAGTTCTGTGTTAGGCTAATTAATGTATCTATATATATATTGTTGAATATACAAATATGCAATTTAATTAGATCGTACGCTCTTTAAATCGAATACAATTCGGTTCATTTAAATACTTACGTTGGTGAACATTTTTATTAAATAGTGTAACATTATTTAAAAACACTATTATATCACAAATATTATTTTGATAATATTTCATAACTATTTCGTATCGTACGAACAAAGTCTACGCGCTAAAATGTTAAACGCGCAAACAACCGAAGTAAAGTTAAAGTTACAAATTATAACTCAATTATTAAGTATTTGATGAAATACTTCAAGTATAATCTTGAATAAATATCCGTATTTTAAAACTTATAATTAAACGTACTAAAATAATTATTTAACGTTTAAACAACCGAGAAAACGAACACCGCACGGAGCGCAAATGCAGGGGATTAAAAAGTTGGAGAGGCCACACAGCGGAGGCCTCCCCAAACCGGCCCAACACCCCCCCCCCCCTCTTCCCCTTTTTCACTTACACCGTCTCTCTCTCCTTCTCATTTCCTCTCAAATCCACACACCTACACCCAAACTCCCTCTTTGCTCTCAAATCGCAGCAGCTGAAACCCCCGAAAACACCACTAAAAATCGTTCATCATCATCATCAAGAACAAGCCCAAGGATCATCATCATCTTCCTCATCATCTCCATCTCCATTTTCATCAAAAAGTAAGGTTTTACTCACTCTCTCTCTAAAAATCGTTTCTCTTTCTAGAAATTACTTAGATATTGTGAACATACATGTTAGAAGCTTTTTATAACATCAAAACGCCCAAAAATTGTACAAAAACTCATTTTTGAGGCTTAAAATCGCTGATCAGCCAATTTCGCGAGCTGAGATCCAATCTCGGTTCGCAGCGCAATCTCGGTTCGCACCGCGAACTCGGTTCTTAGTGCAATATCGGTTCGCACCGCGAACTTGGTTCGCAGTGCAATCTCGGTTCGCACCGCGAACTCGGTTCGCAGTGCAATCTCGATTCGGTTCGCAGTGCAAACTCGGTTTGTAGTGCAATCTCGATTCGCGGTCAACCCTGGTCAACATTTTTCAGCACTTTGAAATTTACTTAAAATGGGCACCAAATGATGATAATTAATTAATATGATATTAAACCAATGCAAGAACGGTTAACACACATTTTTATATGTGTACAAATGAATCGAAACATAATAATAATGTTTTTGAGAATTATTATTACACACCGTCACCAACAGGCCGTACACGTTTTCAAAACATAATCAAATTAACCAAATCGTAGTAATTTGAACCTTATAGTTAGACAAACAACTACAAAGGTAGTCTTTTAAGATGTCAAATCGATTAATAACCATCGCGTGTCGTGGACACCCTCAGATTACAAGTCTTCGAACATCAATTCACAGCTATTCAATTCAAGTTTATTTCGATAAACACTCAAGGCTCAGGTGAGTCTCATAGCCCCTCTTTTTACTATTTTACTAGGGGTATGATACATTGCTCTATTTTTAACATGTGAACGTGAGTACATATTTCAATATACTACATGAGTTGTTTTTCAACTAATCAAATCAAAGCCCTCAGTCAGTATAGTCTGGTAATACGAAAGTAGCGTGAATATTAGTATATGGTACCATATAGGATTGACCCACCTCGTCCGGGTTAGTATCGCTAACCTCTGCAACGGACGTACTAATATTTGGGAAAACGAGTGTAGATTAGGCACTCGCGGAGGCACCTCGCTCGGAATTCTCTATATGGGACCCGACCCTCGAGTTAAGCTCAGACTATGCGCTCATGGTTGTATACACTATTAATATCAATTACTGGATGCAATTCAACATTTAAATCTTGCGGTTCACACACTATTATTTAATATCTAAACCTGTGAGCTCACCAGCGTTAGCTGACCCATTTTAGCATGTATCACAGGTACTCAGCAGTAGATTTGGACTGCCCCTTAGGATGCATATTAGCTCGAGTCTCCATGCAAACTTCAGAGATTTCATTGCATTATTAGATTTTGTATAACTAACTATGTACTTAAATCTCTTATATTACGAACACGAGCTATGTACGGGTTCAAACTGTTGTAAACATTTTAATATTAATGTATTTTGTTAAAACGATGCATGTAGAGTCGTTTGCTATATATCTGTGTGCTTTGATTATTGATTAGTAACACCCAAATCTTGCTTCCGCTAAACAATGAATTTGGGGGTGTTACAGATTGGTATCAGAGCCTAAGGTTATAGTAAACTAGGTTGCATTTAGTGGGCCTAGACTATGACCGTTAGGCAGTACTCCTTATTAAGTATGATTAGGGTTCAGTGACTACATGGTATTGGTTTAATTTAACATAGCCTGATCAACTATGTACAATTAAAAGAATATGATATGAGATCTGAAAGGAATCATGACTGAACAGGATACACTAGTTGACTCTGACCACGAGAGAAACCGGGACTCAAACTTGTCTGTGTTAGACACCTTAGGCTATTATGTGATATATATATATATATACATAGATAGGCCTCGCTCTCACTCAACATCTTAGGCTATATTATATATGTATTATATGGATATAGGCCTCACTCTTTCTAAACTCTTTGTCTCAGCATGGCAAACACACCACCCAATGCGTGATATCTCATAATTTCACGCAAATATCTCATAGTCTTTTCTTGATCTTGTCCAGCAAGATGCCACCGAAACGATTCACCTTCAGCGAAACTGAGATCGCACAACTCATAGCCCAAAGCGTGGCCCAAGCTATGGCTACCCGACAACCAAGTTCGGGCAGCGAAGATACAGCTGCCAACGGGCCTCTACCCAGACCTTGTTCATACAAGGACTTCCAGAACTTCAAACCACACATCTTCAAGGGCACAGAAGGTGCCATTGGACTAATTAGATGGTTTGAGAAGATGGAATCTGTTTTCCTCATCAGCAAATGTACAGAGGAGGACAAAGTCAAATTCTCTACTTGCACCCTCGAAGATGGTGCCCTCTCCTGGTGGAACTCATATACCCAGTCGGTAGGTATTGACGCAGCTTACCTACTCTCTTGGGAGGAACTGAAGAAAATGCTTACTGCTAAGTATTGCCCCATCGAACAACTCCAAAAGCTGGAGGAAGAATTCTGGAACCTAAGGGTTCAGGGAACTGACATCGACGGGTATACCGTCAGATTTCAACAACTTGCCATCCTTCGCCCTGCGATGGTGAGCACCGAGCCCGACAAGATCCGAAAATACATCCGCGGTCTTCCGGAACCTGTGTTGGGTTTTCTATTCCCTAACTAGATTAACATATGCAGCGGAAAATAACAATTAATCTAGAGCAACTAGGAAACTAAACCCTAAAGGACCGTTACTTAATAAAGCTATTAACAATAACAAAATAAATAGATAAACGAGAAAATACTAACCTTTGAGAAAACCAATTTCTCACGCGCAGGCAACCTTGCAGAACCTTCACGCAGACTCCTTGCTCGACCTTCCATGCTTTGGATGACAAGTACTCAAAATAGAATACCTTTAATGCGTCATACCCGTGAACCAAGAGAAATTCCCAAACTCCTAGGGTCCCGACTCTAAGTCGTGTAAACTCTTACAATGAGTAGGAATGAGAAAGAGAGAAAGAATTGAACTCTATTCAATTCTGAGATGATTGGAAACCATGGATTAGGCCTCTATTTATAAGGGGAGAGGGAGCCCAGGGTTTTATCCCTTGGCCGATGTGGGACAAATTCAGACGACCTCCAACCGCTGGTTGAAGCCTTCAGCTGGTGGTTGGGATTAATCTTTTCCCAAGTCAAACACGGGTCACACCGACTTACAAACCCTAATCCTCCAACCGCCGGTTGAACCCACCAACCGCCGGTTGGAACTTGTTTCCAGAATGTTCCTTTTAGTTTCTAATTAATATTTGATTAATAAACTAACTAAACATTCTTTATAGTTTCTGTTAATTACTTTTAGCTTCTAATTAATTTATCAACTATGATAAATTAACAAACCAAATCATTAACTTATAATATTAATTCCAATTAATATTATCTCTGTTATTATTTCTCTTACTGTTCATCGAGGGCAACCCAAAAAGGCTCTACCTTTAGAATAGTCTTACCAATTAGTTATGACCTTGGACACTATTTCCAACAGTCTCCCACTTGGATAAGTCATCAACTACTATTGGTCCGTCTCTATCCTAAGTAGAGGTGTCATCCAATGCATCTGCCGAACTCTAATCATATCCAGTGACATTCCTTTTAGATAAGTGATCATATATTCCTTTGTTTCAGATATCGTATGAAACTGGGACATGGATTTTTTCTCAATCTCCAGATTCAAGATTATGTTTTCTGATTTCCGCTCAATTTGACTATATGGACTACTGAATTGTACAATCAATTTAGTCCTGGCTTGGCCAAGCACTTTATGGGTCAACATTTAATCATCAGAGGGCCCAGGGATATCGCTTTTCCTCTCAGGCAAAAGGAACAAATAAATTTCGCATACACAGCACTAGTTAACTCATCATGTCATACCTAGCGTATCCTTTATGACTGGCATTTATGCACAGCGTTTGAATAAGCTAAAATATAACTGACTTGAAAACTAGGAACTCAAATGTATCTCCATTTTAAGAATATAAGATATTATCATCTCAGAGTTACCCGTGATTTCAATCCATGAAGTAACTTCCATGAGTGCGGGTTTCTCCTATACTTAAATCCCCATTAAGTACCCATGAGTGTTGCAGCAATCTCCATGCAATGTCTAATCTCCATAGACAATCTACTAACACTCCATGACAGTCTTTATTCACCACATACTTCCTATAGTGTGATCGACTGAGGAGGTTTGAGTAATTCTGATTACTCTGGAAGTGGTGTCTAAACATGCTAAACTGAAACACAATGATAAACGATAGTAAATGGTAGAACTCCTTCCCATAAATAATCCCCATTATTTATCACCAAGTCTATTCTAGTTCCCATCATTGTTTGTTATGTTTCAAAATCAAACAACTAAAACTTTATCTCGTATGCTCCTAGCACGTTTACTGATCGTGTGTCCATCACAATCATGTGTCCCTTACCTTCCTTTGAACAAAATGGTATATTACTTCAATGTGCTTTGGACTCTACATTAACACATAACATTTCACTAGGATTCGTTCTATTGGAACACCTCCAAGATCATCAATGAAATTCCTCATCCTTATGACTTCTTTTAAGTCTTGCAAGTTTCAATATACTCAGATTCCCATCTGTTATTGTATCTTGCTTTGAACCTTTCAAGGTTATTGTTCCCCCATTCAGTAAGAATACCCAACTAGACTATGAACGACTCATCTCTATCTGTTTGTAAACTTACATCAATATAAACCATTACTCTAAGTTTCTCTTCTCCACCATAATCTAAGAACCTGTCTTTAGTATTTCTTAAATACTTAAGAATATTCTTTACAGCTATTTTATGACCTTTACCAGGATTCTGCTGATATCGACTCACTATACTACAAGCAAATGAGATATTGGGTCTTGTATACTTCATGGCATGTATGATCGATCCTATAGCCGAAGCCTATGGAACTCGACTCATTTAGTCCAATCTTTTGCAGTCTTTGGACACTAATCTTTTAGTAATCTTTATGCCATGATGTAAGGGTAGATTCCCTTTCTTAGAATTCTCCATTTTAAAACCTTTTCAAAATTTCATTCTAAGTACATGTCCTGGTTAAGTCCTTTGAGACATTTTCAACATATCTCTGTAAATCTTTGTACCAAGAATATATTGTATCTTCCAAATCTTTCACGGCGAAATATTCTCCCAATCGTCTCTTTACACCTTGTAATGTTGGGATTACATTTCCTATGAGTATTATATCATTTACATATAATACCAAGAAGACTACAATGCTCCCACTGACTTTGACACATATGTTGGACTCATCTTTGCTTCTAGAAATCTAAATTGTTAGACTTTCTTATGGAAGTAGAGATTCCAGCTATAAGAAGCCTGTTAAAATCTATAAACGGCCTTCTAAAGCTTACACACTCTATTAGGATTCTTTGCTAATTTTCAAAACCTTCCGGTTGTGCAATGAACACATCCTCTGTCAATTTCCTGTTAAAGGAAAGTGGTTTTGACATTCATCTGCCAAATTTCATGACCATGAAATGCAGCTATTGTAAGCAATATCCTAATTGACTTTATTTCAGCTATTGGTGAGAAGGTTTCCTCATAATCAATCCCGAAGGTTTGAGTATAGCCCTTTGCTACCATCCTAGCTTTATTAGTGTGCACTTCCCATCCATGTCTATCTTCCTCTTGAAGATATACCTACAACTCACTGTCTTGAGACCGAGTGCAGTGTCAACCAAATTCCAAACTTGGTTGTCAGACATAGATTGAATTTTACTTTTCACAGCTTCCTTTCACTTAGCAGCCTTAGGGCCTGCCATCGCTTCCTTTGTAGTTAGCAGACTCATCTAATTCAATTAGTGTACTGTCACTGATCTTGTCATGTTCTTCTTTATGGAAACCATAATAGAACCGAGGAGGTTTGCTAACTCTACAACTGCGAGCGGGAAAGGATATGTCATCAAGTTCAACAGGTGTCTCCACCTCTTGTTGAGTGTCAGTGTTTACTATAGGTTCATCATCGGTCGATCCTTGAATCTTTTCAAGATCAATTGTACTCCCACTGTCCTCTTTAGATATTATTTCTCTCTCAAGAAACACTCCCTTTTGAGCAACAAATATCTAAACGACTTCTGTGGATAACCGATGAAAAGATACCTTTTCTCATCTGGCTTCTAGTTTGTGCTAAGTTTCTCGTCTAACGATAGCTTCACAACCCCAGATGTGGATGTGCCCAAGAGAAAAAAACTTTTCCCTTCCACATCATCTTTCTTGGTAAGTATTAGATTTAAGATATGCGAAACTGTTTTTAATGCCTAACTCCATAAGCTTATTAGAAGTGTTACCTGACTCATCATTGATTGAATCCTTGTCTAATAGGATTCGATTCTCCTCTCTGCTACTTCATTCAGCTACGGTGTTTTAGGAGGAGTCAATTTGTGAAACTATTCCACAATGTCTATGATGATCAAGAAACTTGATACTAAGGTCTTCTCCTCCCCTATCGGATCGGAGTACCTTTATCTTACTGCCCATTTGGTTCTCTATATTACGTCCTAACACCTTTTGAACTTTCAAAAGTGTCTGACTTATGTTTAATCAGATAAACATATCCATGTCTACTGAAGTAATCATCAACATAGTAGCTATTTCCATCTTTTATGGCGCATCGGAATGGTCGACATACATCCATGTATAGCAAGTCGAACAATCCATCACTTCTTTCATATGACATGTGAATAGTGATTTAGTCATCTTGCTCAATAACCAAGATTTGCATACATCATCCGATTTAGGGTCGAATGATTCCAACACTCCATACTTTTGGAGTTTGGGCGATATTCTTTCTTGTTTACGTGCCTTAGACGATATTGCCACAATTTGGATTTGTCAAGCATTTTAGACGAACCATCATTTAAATTCCTTTGCTGACTTATTCAACATTATCATATATGCCTTTGCAAGTAGACGCTTTATCACCATTTTCATTTCTAAATGAAACTGATAACTCTCTTTAAATAAGCATGAAATGAATCTATGTTACTTGTCATTTCTGACGAATAACAGCAATTATTTAAATGTATCCTAACTCCTGATTTTAGCATGAGCTCAAACTTTCCAATGGGCGTGACTCTCTTGTCTCCCATGACTAAGTTGAGCTCTCCATGCCTCAGACTTGTACTTTCCTTTAGGCCTTGCAATATAGTACAAATGTGAGTACCACACCCTATATTCAAGACCTATGAATTATAAGTCGTAGTTTTGTGGAGTTTGATCATTTATATACCTGAATCCTTTTGACCTTATTGTCTTTAAGGTCCTTCAGATATTTTGGCAGCAACACTTCTAGTGCTCCTCTGTGTTGTAGTAAAAGATACTGATTCCTTTAGATCATTGCAGGTGCAATTTCAGAATCAATCTTTCTCTTAGCCCTAAGATTGGACTTTCCATTCGAAGCTTTTCCAAATCTCTTCCTTTCCTTTGCATTATGACCAATTGACAACACAAGAGCTGTTGAGCCAAAAAGGCACATCAATCTTCTTGATACTTTGCTCAGTAATTTTGGAGTTCCATTATTCAGGTCTCTTTCTCATTCAAAACCATTTGACATGAGGTTACAACTGTTTGTAGGCAGCTGGCTGACCGGACAGTATTATGTTGACCATAACTTTGTATCAAACATCATAATATTTCCGGTGAGCTTTAATCTCTTCTTGGGTTGAATCACTATCAATAGTGGGAATTTACTTATCGAGAATATACTCCTTATTCTCGTCGGGAACATACTCCTTGTTCTCGTACCTACGGTTTCACAGCTCATCAAGAACATACTCCTTATTCCTTATAGTGAACCTAGGGTTACATTACTCGTCCATACATTTTGAACTGGTAAGTCTTTCCCTCCCAAGAACCGAGAGTAGTGAGAAGTTTAGGTTATTTGCGGAATTGGGAACAAGAGGATTATTACCATTTTCAACAAGATATTTTGAGATAAAAATAATTTAGTTAGTCTGACTATTCCTTAATTAATTACCCAATTTTCTAATTAAGGCTAGGATCTATATTTTCAGTTATATGAAAAGGGTCGTCGTAATCATATAACAAAATACTTTTGTCTATTTCATTTCTATGAAACTCCTAGATCTTTGAGACTCATTGATACCTATCAATGGCATGTTAATCTCGTTTATGCTCATCTACCATTCATGACTGGTATGCCGAGGATCATGAACTAGATGGTGAACTAACCATGCAAACCCCGCGAGGTGCCCGGCTCGAGTACGCTCGAGAATCGCGAGTCCACATCACCTCTCAATATGTCCTCATATTAATGTGCCGGTTAACCACACACGCTCCATTAACAGTCCATACGAGAAATGTGCGGTTCTCATGGGTTAGCATACTATTCACATTTTTCTATAGCTAAAACGGGATTTTGTTTTACTATTTTAAGCCTACTTTTAATCTTGACATCATCCTATCAAAAGTCCTCGGTAACTCCATTGAACGCACAAAGAAGCGGAGAAGCAGGTCAGCGTGAAGCTTATTAAAAACCTACTTCTTTAGGGAATCAGAAAGACCCGCCTTCTACCTCTCTTATAGTTTGTTCTCTATGGGTGAACCGATTTATCAATTGACTGACGATGTATTTAGACTTAAATGATACATATATATAAATCATATTATATATAAGGTCTCTCTTAAACATTTAAGGTTCGGGGTTCTATTTTAAAACATTTTAAAATTTGAGCATATATTTTAAACCATTAAAATACTAAGGTCTGATTAGTAAATAAATTAACTGTATACATATATAAAACTTTTATACATATATACTTAATTTAATTATTTGGACAGAATAAAAATAATTTTATTTCCAAAGTACATTTTATCTACATTTTGTATTGTTAACCTTATTAAACCTACGCTCTGATACCACTGTTGGGTTTTCTATTCCCTAACTAGATTAGCATATGAAGCGGAAAATAACAATTAATCTAGAGAAACTAGGAAACAAAACCCTAAAGGATCGTTACTTAATAAAGCTATTAACAATAACAAAATAAATAGATAAACGAGAAAATACTAACCTTTGAGAAAACCAATTTCTCACGCGCAGACAACCTTGCAGAACCTTCACGCAGACTCCTTGTTCGACCTTCCATGCTTTGGATGACAAGTACCCAAAATAGAATACCTCTAATGCGTCATACCCGTGAACCAAGAGAAATTCCCAAACTCCTAGGGTCCCGACTCTAAGTCGTGTAAACTCTTACAAGGAGTAGGAATGAGAAAGAGAGAAAGAATTGAACTCTATTCAATTCTGAGATGATTGGAAACCATGGATTAGGCCTCTATTTATAAGGGGAGAGGGAGCCCAGGGTTTCATCCCTTGGCCGATGTGGGACAAATTCAGACGACCTCCAACCGCTGGTTGAAGCCTTCAGCTGGCGGTTGGGATTAATCTTTTCCCAAGTCAAACACGCGTCGCACCGACTTACAAACCCTAATCCTCCAACCGCCGGTTGAACCCACCAACCGCCGGTTGGAACTTGTTTCCAGAATGTTCCTTTTAGTTTCTAATTAATATTTGATTAATAAACTAACTAAACATTCTTTATAGTTTCTGTTAATTACTTTTAGCTTCTAATTAATTTATCAACTATGATAAATTAACAAACCAAATCATTAACTTATAATATTAATTCCAATTAATATTATCTCTGTTATTATTTCTCTTACTGTTCATCGAGGGCAACCCAAAAAGGCTCTACCTTTAGAATAGTCTTACCAATTAGTTATGACCTTGGACACTATTTCCAACAACCTGTCCGGGGGAACGTCGCCTCCTCAAACCAGACCACCCTTGATGGTGCTATCCGATTGGCCCATGAACACATGGCCATGAACGAGAGCCCAGAACCACCCACTTCTTCCTTCAACCACCTCAAAAGAAAGTGGTCCGACAATCACAACAACTCCCAAAACAAGAAACCCGACACCATCAAGGCCTACAACTCAACCACCGACACTAGACGAGGTTACACAGGGAACAAGCCCTACTGTTCCAAGTGCAACCGCCACCATGAAGGTCCTTGCGGTCCCTATTGCAATAACTGCAAGAAGTATGGCCACCTCACCAAGGATTGTAGATCCACTGCCAACAACAACAACACCAGACCACACCGAGCATGCTATGAATGTGAAAACCCTGGGCACTTTAGGAATGACTGCCTGAAACTGAAGAACAAGGCCAACAAAAACAACAACAATAACGATGCTAAGGGTAGAAGCTTCGTACTCAATTCTGGGGACGCCCGTCAGGACCCGAATGTCGGGTATGTTCCTCCTCAACAACTTAACTGCTTCTGTTCTATTTGATACTGGTGCCGATAGGAGCTTTATTTCCAATGAGTTTTGCCCCCTACTTGACATTGCCCCTGTTGCTCTAGATGTTAAGTACACTATAGAACTAGCAAACGGTAAACTCATAGAAACTGATAGTGTGATACCTAATTGCACTTTAAACTTAGCAAACGAAACCTTTTCGATAGATCTTATGCCCGTTGAAATTGGAAGTTTCGACGTCATCATTGGTATGGACTGGTTATCCAAACAAAGAGCCGAAATCGTCTGTTATGACAAAATCGTCCGCATCCCTCTCGCCGTCGGTAGAACCTTGATCATACGGGGGGAGACCGGTGGGTCGAGACTAAATATCATATCTTGTCTGAAAACCCGAAAATTTCTCAGAAAGGGTTATCCTGCAATCCTCGCGCACATCACAGAGAAAAAGTCGGAGGAGAAGCGACTTGAGGATGTGCCAATCGTTAGAGACTTTCCCAAAGTCTTTTCGGAAGAACTACCTGGTTTACCTCCACCTAGACAGGTTGAGTTCTCGATCGATCTCGTGCCGGGTGCCGCACCGGTAGCCCGAGCACCATACCGCCTAGCCCCATCCGAACTTCAGGAGCTGTCCACCCAGTTACAGGAACTCCTGGACAGAGGATTCATTAGACCGAGTTCTTCGCCTTGGGGAGCTCCGGTCTTATTTGTTAAAAAGAAAGACGGTTCTTTCTGAATGTGTATCGACTACCGAGAGTTGAACAAGCTAACTGTCAAGAACCGGTATCCACTTCCTCGCATCGATGACCTGTTTGACCAACTTCAAGGATCGAGCTGTTATTCAAAGATCGATCTTCGATTAGGTTATCATCAATTACGTGTTCGCGACACCGAAATTCCAAAAACCACTTTCAGAACTCGTTACGGGCATTATGAATTTCAAGTGATGCCCTTCGGTTTAACAAACGCACCGGCTGTATTCATGGATCTTATGAATCGGGTGTGCAAACCTTACCTCGACAAGTTTGTCATTGTCTTTATCGATGACATTCTCATCTATTCGCGTAACGAGCAAGAACACGTGCAACACCTCAAAACCATCCTAGAGCTACTAAAGCACGAGGAGCTTTATGTCAAATTCTCCAAGTGTGAGTTCTGGGAACAATCCGTTCAATTCCTTGGACATGTTGTTAATAGTCAAGGAATTCACGTCGACCCATCAAAAATCGAGGCTATCAAAGACTGGCAAGCGCCAACTACTCCAACCGAGGTACGCCAATTTCTAGGATTGGCCGGTTATTATCGTCGGTTCATCGAAAATTTCTCCAAAATAGCTCAACCACTCACAACACTAACTCAGAAGGAAAAGAAGTTCAATTGGACTGAAAAACAAGAGTCAGCATTTCAGCTATTAAAACTCAAGCTTTGCAGTGCTCCTATTTTATCGTTACTCGAAGGCACCGATGACTTCGTGGTATACTGCGATGCTTCCCACCAAGGTCTTGGTTGCGTGTTGATGCAACGAGACAAGGTCATTGCCTATGCTTCCCGACAACTCAAATTTCATGAGAAGAATTACACGACTCACGACCTCGAGCTAGGGGCCGTGGTATTCGCTCTCAAAATCTGGAGACACTACCTCTATGGTACCCGAAGTACTGTATTCACCGATCACAAAAGTCTCCAACACATCTTCGACCAAAAAGACCTTAATATGCGACAACGTCGTTGGGTCGAGTTACTCACTGATTACGACTGCAAAATCAAATACCACCCCGACAAGGCAAATGTTGTTGCCGATGCCCTCAGTCGAAAGGAACAGCCGAAACCACTTCGAGTCCGAGCCCTCAGTATGACCATCCATAATGATCTCGCCATTCAGATTCACACTGCTCAACTTGAAGCTTTGAAACCCAAAAATGTCAAAAGCGAAGCCTTACGAGGCGTTGATAGGCAATTCAAAGTCAAATCTAATGGCGTTAGGTATTTCTCAAATCGAATCTGGTTGCCTAGTTTTGGAAACCTTCGAGACTTGGTGATGGATGAAGCTCACAAGTCTAAATATTCTATCCACCCGGGATCCGACAAAATGTATCACGGCATCAAGGAATTCTATTGGTGGCCGAACATGAAAGTCGAAATTGCCACATACGTCAGTAAGTGCCTTACCTGCTCGAAAGTCAAAACCGAACATCAAAAACCTTCTGGTTTACTTCAACAGCCCGGCATTCCGAAGTGGAAATGGGAACAAATTGCCATGGATTTCATAACCAAACTGCCCAAGTCATCGAGCGGTTGCGATACCATTTGGGTGATCGTTGATCGACTCACCAAATCTGCCCATTTCCTGGCAATCAAGGAAACTGATAAAATGGAACGCCTTTCACAAATCTATGTCAAAGAAGTTGTCACTCGACACGGTGTTCAAACTATTGTAAATCTCCGACAGGGACGCTCGTTTCACATCTCACTTTTGGCAATCACTTCAAAAATCATTGGGTACCCGTCTCGATATGAGTACCGCATACCATCCTCAAACCGATGGCCAAAGTGAACGAACTATTCAGACACTGGAAGACATGCTACGAACTTGTGTAGTTGACTTCGGTGCAAACTGGGAAAGACACCTGCCATTGTGCGAATTTTCCTACAATAACAGCTATCATGCCAGCATTAAAGCTGCACCATTCGAGGCACTGTACGGTCGTAAGTGCCGATCACCGATCTGTTGGACCGAAGTGGGAGACAGCCAACAACTGGTCCTGAACTTATACACGAAACCATTGAGAAAATCTTCGAAATCCAGAACCGACTCAAGGCCGCACGTGATCGTCAGAAAAGTTATGCTGACGTGCGACGTAAACCACTCGAATTCCAGGTTGGGGATCGAGTACTCCTGAAAGTATCGCCTTGGAAGGGCGTGATCCGATTCGGCAAACGCGGGAAGTTAAATCCCAGATCCGTTGGGCCTTTTGAAATCCTCGAGAGGATAGGCCCCGTGGCATATCGACTGCAGCTGCCAGCCGAGCTCAGCAGCGTGCACCCTACTTTTCATATTTCTAACCTAAAGAAATGCCTGTCTGATGAGACACTCATCATCCCACTCAACGAGATTCGCGTCGATGACAAACTCCATTTCGTTGAAGAACCTGCTGAAATCATAGACCGTGAGGTCAAACAACTCAAACAAAGTCGTATTCCCATCGTTAAGGTCAAGTGGAATTCGCGGCGTGGTCCGGAATTCACTTGGGAACGGGAAGACCAAATGCGACTCAAGTATCCTCAGTTATTCACTGACTCTACATCAAACGCTACATCGAGCTAAATTTCGGGATGAAATTCTCCTAACAGGGGAAGAATGTAACACCCGCCAAATTATGACTAGTAATTAGCGCCTAATTCTCTGTTAATACATGTAAGTAGTTCTGTGTTAGGCTAATTAATGTATCTATATATATATTGTTGAATATATACAAATATGCAATTTTAATTAGATCGTACGCTCTTTAAATCGAATACAATTCGGTTCATTTAATACGAACGCTGGTGAACATTTTTATTAAATAGCGTAACATTATTTAAAAACACTATTATATCACAAATATTATTTTGATAATATTTCATAACTATTTCGTATCGTACGAACAAAGTCTACGCGCTAAAATATTAAACGCGCAAACAACCGAAGTAAAGTTAAAGTTACAAATTATAACTCTCATTTACAAATTATAACTCTGAATCGTGTGTTATGAAGGTATAGGATGCTCATATTTATAGTTGCGGAAGAAACCCCAGAGTTGGTTGAATTCGACTCCCAACCGGCGGTTGGACCTTCTAACCGGCGGTTGGAGCTGTTCGACTTGTACTCCAAGTCTGCGACTTCCACCGCCTTAGAAACCCTAACCTTAACCGGTGGTTGGACATCCCAACCGGCGGTTGAGTCAGTTTCTAGAATCTTCCACCAAATCTAATTACTTTTAATTTCTAATTAATAAATAAATTAATTAAATATAATATTAATACTATTAATATTATCCTTCATCTTTCTCTTGACTGTTTATTAAGGGCAACCCAAAAAGGACTTTACCATTTATTATAGTCTTACCAATTAGTTATGATATCGGACACTATTCCAACAAAAGAATCATATTGTTAGAATTTTTTCTCGTGGATGATGTGAATACGAGAATAGGGAATAATAATTATGGATTATACACCATTCAAATTTTCTAACATGTCCAAATGAGCCCACATGGTTTAGTGGTCCAGTCCAAAAAAAACCCATTCAAAAGATGACTGAAGTCCAAAGTCACCCATTAAATCGGTTTTAAAGTTCAAAATCGCCCGGAATTAACTAAATGGTCTTATTTTGCCAGCTCTAGTTCATACAGTACAAAATACCATTAAAACAATAAAATAATAATACAAGATGCATTGTGAAATCTAAACCCAATGCAGGAGGATAATAGGTAATCCGTTCTCATTTGCATTGGAAAAGCATAGCCACAATAATTTTAACTTTTAAATCGCACACCTCCTAGAAATAGGATGAACGGATACCGTTTCTATATTCGGATCATTAAGAAAGAGCGGGTAGTTTTTTACTCAAATGTAGACGACCTAATAATACACATGCTTGTTTCAACTCTATCTTGCGTCATCCTAAAGACGGGGTTTCCTCATGCTCAAAAGAAGCATAAGTATTTAAGATCACAAATTCACGGGCTCGTAAAATGTAAGGTCAAACTTAAAAGGTCAAAACAAATTTATTTTCTTCAACATCTAACAGAAACAACACTGCAAATGGAAGAACAATAGTATGCATACTATATCTCACATTATACAACAGTTATGTGAGCATCAGCCATTTCAAGTGACCTGTAAGTCAAGGAGTCACATTGACATTAAATAATACTTCGTCATTTAAAAGCGTACTTAGTACATTTAAAATTCAACATTGACATGATGCATATGTTTAAAAGTGAGAACTTAACACTCTCATTGTTCAATCTCCAACATTGATTACAAATATCTAAAGTTTTCAAGCTTTTTAATAAATTCGCATTAAATTTGAAGTTAAAAAATTGATTCAATCTCCAACATTGATTACAAATATCTAAAGTTTTCAAGCTTTTTAATAAATTCGCATTAAATTTGAAGTTAAAAAATTGATACTGGGTTTGTGTCCGGAATGAGATTACCTAAACCTGTTGCAAATGCGGGCCATTCATCCCTAAGTGTTCAAGCGGTGATGCGGTAATTGTTGAATTTTTAAAGATGAAATAATATTCTAATTCTATTAAACTTAACTCTTACAATATGATTCAGAAAAACTAGTATATAAATTATATGTATAAAAAACTACAGTGTTAATTCAATCTTGCATTTTCAATTTATTTCTTATTTTTTATAGGGAATATCCTACGGTGTATATACTTAGTGTGCGTTTAGTTCACAGAATGTTACTGAATTTAAATTCATCAAATGATTGAAATTTTAAGAAATGTGAATTCTTTTAAATTGAATAATTTGATAATTTCAAATTAGATTTTGAATTACATAGTCTCGAGTTGAGTTCAAATAAGGTTGGGAAATTAAAAAAGAACGCAGGAACTCATCTCAACCGTCTAATTCCATTAAGGGTGGAGGGGTATATTCATCCTTTGACAATTCCTCTATTAATTAAATAACTAAATAATACACACAGAGAGGAGCGAGGAGCTGTACGTGGCTAGGGTTTGAGAAATCATCGTGGATCTCAAAAAATCACCAAATCGAAGGTACGGATTTCACTAATTCGAATCAATTTCGTAAATTACACACTACAAGCGATCAATTTCTACTCGATATAACTGATTTCATTTGATTCTCTATTTTTTTCATGTGTGTAAACTATAAAAATACGAAAGTAAAATTAATACAATTTTCACATTTTTTTTTATGATTTCGTATCTATATTGTGATTCGTAATCACACATTCTATTGATTTCTATTGATTCTACAACTAATTACAAGTGATTTGAGAAGGAAGAAAAATATTGAAGATGATTATGAGATGTTGAAATTGCGTTATAATTCGTTAAATTGATTCACATGTGTGTGAAACTAATTTTTCAATAACGAATTGTCATTGAGATGGTTGAAATTGAAGGATTTGAACAAGCTGTGCAATAGCCAGCTAAATCAAAAGTTACAGGTATGAAAATATTGAATCAGAGTTATACCACATGTGGTAATATCTAGTATGTCGATGAATACTGAAAAGTAGCTTGTGGTAAATGTTATGACATAAAACTAGAGAAACTAATTCGTACCACATATGTTAGTAGCTTGTGGTAAACGTTATTATACAAAAACTCATAATGTTAATGTTGTTTCTGCAATAATTTATCCAGCAACCAGTATTCATGAGCTTCTTAAATGCCCTGTTTGTACAAATTCAATGTACCCTTCAATTCATCATGTATGATTAATTGTATGAAATAATGATAGATTTATTGGCTCTTATTTTTGAATAAATTGATGTTATTAATTTCTTGAATCTTGGGATTTTACCTAGGTTTATTGTATATTTGAAATCTATATCTGATGCTGGAATTATGTAGTAGTATAATGCATGATTTTATTCTATGGAATTAAGGCTGGTGTGATTTGGGGGTTTTTAGATTATGATGATACTTCTGACTTTCTAGTCTAACATATTATTTTGTCAAATTAAAACTAATGTGAATTTTGTTACCCTTTTCTTTCAATCTTCAATATATTCATGTATTTGATATAAATTATCATGAAGTCAAAAAAAATCTAGTTCGTAGATTTTTTAGAAACTATTGGGATAGCTTTGAAGTTGAAATGGCTAGTTTGACTTCAAATGTCTACTGCATTTCTGTTTTTTTAAAGGTTGGAATGTATTCGATAGGAAATTAAGGATTTGACTTTTGAGGGTGGATTACATTTGTGTTCACTGATATATCTATCATGATATTTTGTAGTGTCACAACTGACACACGATTTGTTCCACTTGTAAGACATGGGTTAACAACAGGTGTTCAACATGTTGACAGGAGCTAGGTGATATAAGGTGTCTTGCATTGGAAAATCCTCAGTGGTAGTAAGTCGACATGAACATAATCGTATAAGACAAAAGATTACCCGTGCTCGTGGAGTTGGATAAAAGAGGTATAGACCTACATTCTTTATTTTACTGTGGGGGCTCTCTGTGTTTGTGAAGCTTGAGGTGTGCAGTTTGCAGCTAAGGTGGTCTTATTGGGCTAGTGTTGGTGTTGCTCTATGTTATATTTAGTTTGAGTCTGTATGTAACACCCGCCAAATTAGGACTAGTAATTAGCGTCTAATTCACTGTAATTCATGTAAGTAGTTCTGTGTTAGGCTAATTAATGTATCTATATATATATTGTTGAATATACAAATATGCAATTTAATTAGATCGTACGCTCTTTAAATCGAATACAATTCGGTTCATTTAAATACTTACGTTGGTGAACATTTTTATTAAATAGTGTAACATTATTTAAAAACACTATTATATCACAAATATTATTTTGATAATATTTCATAACTATTTCGTATCGTACGAACAAAGTCTACGCGCTAAAATGTTAAACGCGCAAACAACCGAAGTAAAGTTAAAGTTACAAATTATAACTCAATTATTAAGTATTTGATGAAATACTTCAAGTATAATCTTGAATAAATATCCGTATTTTAAAACTTATAATTAAACGTACTAAAATAATTATTTAACGTTTAAACAACCGAGAAAACGAACACCGCACGGAGCGCAAATGCAGGGGATTAAAAAGTTGGAGAGGCCACACAGCGGAGGCCTCCCCAAACCGGCCCAACACCCCCCCCCCCTCTTCCCCTTTTTCACTTACACCGTCTCTCTCTCCTTCTCATTTCCTCTCAAATCCACACACCTACACCCAAACTCCCTCTTTGCTCTCAAATCGCAGCAGCTGAAACCCCCGAAAACACCACTAAAAATCGTTCATCATCATCATCAAGAACAAGCCCAAGGATCATCATCATCTTCCTCATCATCTCCATCTCCATTTTCATCAAAAAGTAAGGTTTTACTCACTCTCTCTCTAAAAATCGTTTCTCTTTCTAGAAATTACTTAGATATTGTGAACATACATGTTAGAAGCTTTTTATAACATCAAAACGCCCAAAAATTGTACAAAAACTCATTTTTGAGGCTTAAAATCGCTGATCAGCCAATTTCGCGAGCTGAGATCCAATCTCGGTTCGCAGCGCAATCTCGGTTCGCACCGCGAACTCGGTTCTTAGTGCAATATCGGTTCGCACCGCGAACTTGGTTCGCAGTGCAATCTCGGTTCGCACCGCGAACTCGGTTCGCAGTGCAATCTCGATTCGGTTCGCAGTGCAAACTCGGTTTGTAGTGCAATCTCGATTCGCGGTCAACCCTGGTCAACATTTTTCAGCACTTTGAAATTTACTTAAAATGGGCACCAAATGATGATAATTAATTAATATGATATTAAACCAATGCAAGAACGGTTAACACACATTTTTATAAGTGTACAAATGAATCGAAACATAATAATAATGTTTTTGAGAATTATTATTACACACCGTCACCAACAGGCCGTACACGTTTTCAAAACATAATCAAATTAACCAAATCGTAGTAATTTGAACCTTATAGTTAGACAAACAACTACAAAGGTAGTCTTTTAAGATGTCAAATCGATTAATAACCATCGCGTGTCGTGGACACCCTCAGGTTACAAGTCTTCGGACATCAATTCACAGCTATTCAATTCAAGTTTATTTCGATAAACACTCAAGGCTCAGGTGAGTCTCATGGCCCCTCTTTTTACTATTTTACTAGGGGTATGATACATTGCTCTATTTTTAACACGTGAACGTGAGTACATATTTCAATATACTACATGAGTTGTTTTTCAACTAATCAAATCAAAGCCCTCAGTCAGTATAGTCTGGTAATACGAAAGTAGCGTGAATATTAGTATATGGTACCATATAGGATTGACCCACCTCATCCGGGTTAGTATCGCTAACCTCTGCAACGGACGTACTAATATTTGGGAAAACGAGTGTAGATTAGGCACTCGTGGAGGCACCTCGCTCAGAATTCTCTATATGGGACCCGACCCTCGAGTTAAGCTCAGACTATGCGCTTATGGTTGTATACACTATTAATATCAATTACTGGATGCAATTCAACATTTAAATCTTGCGATTCACACACTATTATTTAATATCTAAACCTGTGAGCTCACCAGCGTTTGCTGACCCATTTTAGCATGTATCACAGCTACTTAGCAGTAGATTTGGACTGCCCCTCAGGATGCATATTAGCTCGAGTCTCCATGCAAACTTCAGAGATTTCATTGCATTATTAGATTTTGTATAACTAATTATGTACTTAAATCTCTTATATTACGAACACGAGCTATGTACGGGTTCAAACTGTTGTAAACATTTTAATATTAATGTATTTTGTTAAAACGATGCATGTAGAGTCGTTTGCTATATATCTGTGTGCTTTGATTATTGATTAGTAACACCCAAATCTTGCTTCCGCTAAACAATGAATTTGGGGGTGTTACACTGTATATAGTGTTGGTGGTGCTGTTTGTTATATTTTCTTTGAGTCTGTATATATTTTTTGGCATCCATGTTCTCAGTAGCTTTGGCGCTTGTACAAAAAACTCTGTACATGTTTGTTAGTTTTTTATAATATCCTTTTGCCTTTTCTAAAAAAAGAATTTGTTTAAATATAGTAAACAAGATAATTCATCTTGATCATCAGAGAAGAAAAGTGGATTATGGAACTGGAAGTCAATTCTGGTTCTTTCTCATATTGGAAAATAGAAGTTAAGTTGTGACAATTCAAGGGCTGCTAACATCAATGAACGGGCTTCGGTTATCAGTTTATGTTAGGAATAAAAAAACTAAAGATGGTGCAGTTCAAACAATGCCTTCAAGAGTGTCACAAGGAGCTGCTGATTTTGAAGAGATCTTGTTTGTGAGATGTCATGTGTATTGTACTCCAGTGGGAACCCACGGGCCAAATTTGAGTATATACCGTTGTTGATTCATGCTTTTGCAGTTGATTCACACATGAACAATAAAAGATTAATTATTTTTTTATTAGTGTTTCATAGTGTGTAATATAGACTAAAGTTCAAATGAGAATTATAGAAACTTACTTGTACCACATGTAGTAGTAGCTTGTGCTAATATATTATATGTCAACGGTAACCATTATCATATAAAATTAGCGAAACTTACTTGTACCATATATGGTAGTACTTATGGTAAATGTTTTCATACAAATTTATAGAACTGAATTGCACCACATGTACTAATAGCTAAAATATCACATGTGGTAGTATGTCGACTGTGATATATGGTACTACCACATGTGGTAGTATCTACTACTACATGTGGTAGTATCCGCTACCACATGTGGTACTGTACATTACCGATATCACAAGTTATAGTTAGTGGTATCTTATGTGATATTATCTACTACCACATATGATACTATGTAATATCACATGTGTTACTATCTACTACCACATGTATGTGGTAGTATCCGCTACCACATGTGGTATTGTACACTACCACATGTGGTACTGTATACTACCGCTATCACAATTTATAGTTAGTGGTATCTCATGTGATATTATCTACTACCACATGTGATATTATGTAATATCACATGCATTACTATCTACTATCACATGTGATACTATGTAATATCACATCCTTTACTATCTACTACCATATGTATGTGGTAGTATCCGCTACCACATGTGGTACCGTACACTACCGCTATCACAAGTTATAGTTAGTGGTATCTCATGTGATTTTATCTACTACCACATGTGATACTATGTAATAACACATGCGTTACTATCTACTACCACATGTATGTGGTAGTATCCGCTACCACATGTGGTATTGTACACTACTATATGTGATATTATCCGCTACCACATGTGATACTGTACACTACCGCTATCACAAGTTATAGTTAGTGGTATTTCATGTGATATTATCTACTACCACATACGATACTATGTAATATCACACGCGTTACTATCTAATACCACATGTATGTGGTAGTATCCGCTACCACATGTGGTATTGTACACTACCGCTATCACAAGTTATTTGTTTTTTAGTAACTCTTTATTTTACAACTATAATGATGTGATACTTGTTTATAGCATATAGTGTTTCCCACAATTAAAGATGCTGCTTAATACCACGTGTGATACTAGTTGCTACTACATGTGATAGTTTCTGCAACCACATGTGATACTATGAAACATACCACATGCGGTACTTGTTTATAAAAATAAAAGTATATTTTACAAAAAATCAAGTTACTAGCTGCTACTACATTCAATACTTACTACTACATTTGATATCACATGTGATACTATGAGGTACCACATGCGATATTATATATAAATGCTTTTACAAGTAGGTTAAGAAAAGTAAAACAAAAAAGTATTCACAAAAACATTTAAAAAACCGAAAAAAATAAACATAAAAAGATAAGTACATTAAACTCAAATTGATTTAACATATTGTATTTGAACATTAGATAAAAATACCAATAAACACATTCAAATAATACCAAAGATACATTCAAATATACCAAAAGACATTAACAAACTAGTCTTCAACCTCCTCCTCCTCCTCCTCCTCCTCCTCCTCCTCCTCCTCCTCCTCCTCCTCCTCCTCCTCCTCCTCCTCCTCCTCCTCCTTCTTCTCGTATTCTTCCGCAGCCATCTTCTTCTTCTCCTCTTCTTCGGCAGCCTTCTTCATATTATCTTTTTCTTCAGCGACTTTCTTCTTCTTATCCTCTTCTTCAACCATCTTTTTCTCGTCTCTTCTTCTTTTCCCCTTCTTCAGCAGCAAACTTCTTTCTCTTCTCCTCTTCATCAGCCATCTTCTTCCTCTTTTTCTCTTTTTCTTCATCATCTTCTTCTTTTTTTCTTCCTTAGCAGCCATCTTCTTCTTCCTTTTATCCCCCTCCTCATCATTATTTTTGTTTTCATCTTCTTTAGACATGTTCTTATTTTCTACTTCCACCATTAGTGTTCGTTATACAATTTTTTTTCCCCTTCTAACCTTTGGCTGCACTATAGGTGGTGAAGCTCTGGAAGCAGCAGCTTTAGTAAAACCCACATTAGAAGGTGACTAGTGGTTGGATTCATTCTTTAGTACCAGCTTTACAAGATTTTCTCGCCTCTCTCTGTTTCGCAATTAAAAACTCGGCAATAGTAAGGCGATCTGGAACACCCTCTTTCACAGCAAAAAAATGATAATTGAACACAAAACATAAGCAACAAAAAATAAATAATGAATAAAATACAATATAGTCCCCAAAAAAAAAGGAAAAAAAATAAGAGAAAACAATACAATATCACATGTGATAATATAAGGTACCACAAATGGTAAAAATATGGTACTATATGGTACCACATGTGATAATATAAGGCACCACATGTGTGTGATACTATAAGCTACCACAAGAGAAAATACATGAATTTTACAAATAAGCAACAACCAACAAACACCAACCAACAAATAATTAAAACAAGCAACAGCAGCATTAGCAAAACACAAAACAACGTCAACAACGTATAAAAAATAACATTTAACATTCAATAATCACAAATAACAAATTATCTCATTAAAGCTCTTACAAACTAAAACAAAAGATATTACATACAACACATTCAAAGCATCACATAAAAATATCATATACAAGTACAATACTTATATTTATCATCATTATTATCACGAAGTCACTGATAGTATCATGTAATATACATATTCAGCAGCAAACAAAAATATAAAATGGTTACATGTATTCTACTCAAATTCACTATTATCATTGACAAAAACACAACTATCTACAAAACATTCAAGGGAAATTAAGCATTCATTCAAAAATACATAACGGAAAAATTGATATAAATAATTATCAAAAAAGTACATGTTCATTTTCATCATTCTGCACACACCAAGGCATACAAACGCAACAGCAGATACTATAAAGTACCACATGTGATACTATAAGCTACCACAACCAACAAACTAACATACGAGGTTGAAGACTTTGGATAGGAATCGCGTTGATAGGACATTTGAAGATGTTGCTCGGCCTATTTCGTCACATACATCCATCTAAACGCAGTAAAAAGAATGTTAGCTACTGACACTTTTAATTTAGATGACGTGTTAATATCTAGGGTTTCACAAAAATAAAATCGATACAAACCATAAGTTATAATGTTGATTCGAACAATGTTGATCAAAGAAAACTTGAATTTACAGAAGGAATTCGAAGATTCAACTGCGACTTCAACGATTTATAGTGATATTTGTGTTAGGGTTTCTACAAAACCAAATCGACTAAAAAATGAAGATTAAACGATTATCCAAACCAACAAGATTGAAGAAAACTATGATCTAAAGATGGAATTGGAAGTTTGATTTGCTTAATCAAAGTTAATATGTGTGTTTTTTTAACTAGGGTTTGAGAATTACAGAGAAAACAAAGGGAAGAAGAGGGAGTGTTTGTGTTTTGAAAGAAAAGATAATGAATTAATTAAAATGTAAATTTACCAAACTACCCCTCTGCCCAAAATTAGTATCAGCTTATTTAGTCAAATTAAAATTGGATAGTTAAATGTAGATCCTTGATGTTATTGATCTAATTGATGATATTCAGTCCTTCATTCCATCAAAAATACTCATACTCAAATGAACTTTAGTCTAGTCTTATATAATAATAAAATTAAGATAAAGATTTTAATTCTATTGAATTGCATTTAATTTCATTGTACAAAGCAAAAGTTATACGAGTATAGTATCAAATTGCTCAATACTATTTGTGTTTTGTTTTGGATGAATCAAGTTAAAAATGTAAACAGGCTATCTAATATAAGCCCATTAATTACTCACTTGAAAAGCCCAATGGAGCCCCTAGAAAGTAGAAATCGTGTAAAACCTCGATTGTTTATGTACCGGAGTTCAATTTGGCTTTTATGAAGCTAAATAAATCTGTTTCGTTGAGGCTAATACAATTTCAATTCATTAATATAAAGGGTTAAGGACATAAATTGGTAATATACTTTCAATTTTGTTCCAATATAGGTGACGAACTAATTTTATTACCTAGTATTTTGTAAAAGTGTATCGATGTGGGTACTATGTAACATTTTTTACTAGTACATTACCTACATTGATAATAAATTAGTTCGTTACCAATATTGAGACAAAAGTGAAAGTACATTACAAATTTATGACTTTTACCCTAAATGAGAGATAACAAATAAAAACATTTACTTTCATTACCTAATCAACAAAAATGATTAACGTGAAATGCCGATTGTATATATAGTATAAAATAAATGGGTTTAGTACTCGAAAATGTAACTAACTTGTACTCGATATCTTTTGTGTGTACCAAACTTACGTATGCTATTTTTAATGCATCAAACTTTCAAAAATGGTGTTTTAATGTTATATGGTGATGTGTTAATGATTTGTCAAACTCTCCGGATGGCACGTGGCACCTTCAACGAGTGACACGTCACCAAATTACATTAAAACACTCTTTTTGAAAGTTTGATACATTAAAAATAGCATGTGTAAGTTAGTTACACACAATAAATATCGAGTACAAGTTAGTTGCATTTTCAGGTACTAACCCTTAAATTAATATATGAAACTTGTTATAATTAACGAGAATTGTCCAAAATAATAACTATAATCAAGCCAACCATAAGTATATTATACAGAAGAAAGAATGACGATTAGAACAAGAAAAACGAAGATGTAAAGAATGATTTTTCAGAAAAAGGAGCTTCATGAAATTTAGTTTCAATGCGAATCTGAAAGTTGAAAGGGTCATCAGAAATCTGACAGGATAAATATTGTGTAAATTTTGATACGAGGTTAAGGTTTTTACCATCCTAACGAATAATTGAAAGATTCATACTTCTACAAACGCCAAAACTTAAAACTCTGTTACGATGAGAAGGATCTATGATGCGTACGACCAACTTTTAGAGGATACATAATTACTCAAAATGCTTTATAAATCCTACAGGGTGTAATAACTTATATATTTTATTCCAAATACTCCAATTTTGTTTACAAGAAATGAGATAACTTGAATGATTCTCTAATGTACAAAAAGAAATTGATAGAAAAAATACAGACACAGTCGAAGACCAAAACAATCCATCAGTTCAAATGTTGAGAGACCGACATGATAAATTGAGTCTGAACCTTCTCACCCCACTCCTGATGCATATAAGATGTCAATTTTATTGTTGCAAGAATTTGAATTCAGAGATACACCCAATAGTGCTTAAATTTACGTCGAGATAATCACAACTTCATGTTGAAGCAAGTGATTATTCATGAGTACTTCTTTTATTCAACGCCTGTCACCAGCGACAGATTCAGTATTGAAAAGGTACTTGACACGCGACAGAACAGAATCATGTGCAGGATCATACGGGTGGTCCTTTGAAGGGATCTCCAATATAGCTGGAACTGGTTTGTTGTAGCTATCGACTAAGAACCGTATCATATTTGCAACCTGTGATGATGAATATAAACTCACAGATAATGGAATAAAGAAGCAAACTGCTTTCCAACCCGTTTTTTTCCTTTTTCTAAACAGGCATTATTATCGCAAAAAGATGGTTTCACACGTATGTCTATCATCAATATTCATGGATCATAGTTAACTATTATTCTCTAAAGATTGAGATCCTCTCAAGTTGTATAACAACATGATAGGTCATGCTGTTCAATTTGAGATCATTCTCTATACATTTTCGGAGTAAACAATAACAACTTTATACACTACTACACTTTGTGACAAATGTGTCAATGTTTTATAAATAAGAAACTTGTTAGATATGCAATTCTAAGTCACAAAACACTTATCGTGTTCTATGCATTTTGAGTAAAAGTTTGATCTTAGTTTCATAAATGCTTCAATTCTTCTGCTTAACAACCAAACTACGTGTAAATCCAGTGAGACTACTTCATAAGTGATTGAAAACAAAGTACTTACATATTGACTGATCAAGACTATTGCCACATCATCTCTTGAGGTAAATTCTTTAAAGGCATCCTCAATTTGTTTGACGGTTGTCTCTGAAACATATGAAAGAATTTTACAAAGCAGTAAAAGACTTGAACGTCATGAGAAAGAAAACACACAAACTAAAAATGAAGGAATTCGCATTACAAAATATGTTACTAGTTATCAAAAATCCCACTCTTGGTTATAGCTTATAACTCACAATAATCTTTTTATTAAATTATAAAGTTTGACATACAATGTGGTTAAGATAGCATTATGTTGTGAACTGAATTAGGAGCAGTGCAAGTCACGTACTATATCCATCCGATCAGAATTGAACGACTTCCATTTTGGTATTTCACATGAAAATTGGTAAGACCTTTTCTTTTCAAAATAAAAAACAGATACTCCGTAACATTTATCACTTTACCCACTTTTTAGCATTCGAAAAGTTAATGATTGGACCTATACTATTCCATTATTTTACGAGTGATGAGTATTTAGACACTTGACAAATAAGCGAATACTTCCTAAAATTATTTGCCTGGTAAAACATTGCAACTTCAATGATATAAAGTGCTCCAATATTTTAGACTAAAACTTGGATACAGTTTAGATGAATTACGATCACAGATACATAATTTCATGATGAATTACGATCACGGATACATAATTTCATACGACCTTTTTATATTGCCAATATACATAGACACTATGTTAGCAACCAATTTCAAACCAACAACCAGCCTTTTATGGGACTAGAATAATATTAATCAAAAGAGTAATGTCTAAACTCGAAACAACTTATGACAAGTATTTACTTGAGGCTAGCATAAGTTCGGAAGTTCCTATAACTACAACCATTTTGCGTAACTAGCTTTCCTGTTATGTTATTCATGGTTTCACAATACAAAATGGGAAATTATTAGCAATAACTGTAAAAAATATAGTGGTAGTATCCCAATATGCATTTTGCTGTTCACACCACCTAATATGTATGTCTTATTGGACCATTCAAATATTTGCTAAATAAGTTTACGCTGCTAATGATGTCATACATTTTTCTCTTGTAATCTTGTTATAAGATGCATGTTATGGAACCTAAAGCATCCAACTTATTCACACGACACAACTACCTGAGTATGCACAATAATAATTGTGTAACACTGTATGAAAGATGTCATCGGACAATTTCATAGTAAATCCAGTATAATGTTCAGGGAAGAAATAATACTTGAATCCACAATGAGGTAATTTGTCTTCCTCCTCAAGTCAACATTGCCGACTCCAGCAAGTAAAAATCCAGTAATCGTGTCCTACATCAGATACAAACGATTATAAAAAGATTGAAAAGCATTGCGCATTAGTTATATTTAACCCAAAGAACATCAAATCACTGATAGCCACAGCATAACTGTCCAGTTATTACCACCATCCATTTTGAGAACATTGCACAAAATGTTGACGTTATGGGTACGGATCCAGTGAGAAGTATTTTAAATTATGAGAAAATGTGAGAAGCCATAGATTGACTAAATCTGAAACTTTGATTCAAGATTCTACATTATGAGCGGGTTCACAATTCAAGTTACAGTCTGCAAATTTGATATACAAATTATGGAAAAATATTTTCGTGTATTAAATTTGTGGATCAAAGTTGCAAATTTAGTGCCTTGATGCCTTCTCACGACAAAGAAAAACCCTTCTCATTTGATCCTTATTCAGGAAGTTATAATCATAGGCTCATAACACAGTCCTAGTCCATTGCATTTATCTCTAAAAATTTTTTTTTAAAAATGGCAACAATTATATCAAATATAAAGCCAGCCATAGTGGATGACTCAAAAATGGGTGGTGGATCATCACATATCAAAACGCCTTGGTATCCACCCATCTCCATATCAACTTACAGGAAGAACATTATACAGCAACTCATCAAATTAATCGTTTTCTTAAAAAGTATTTGAATTTAATTTGATATAGTCCTCTTCATCTCACTTGGAAAGTTCGTTTCCCTGTTATCCGCATAAATAAGCAGATCACAGAGTGCACACTTTCAATAGGATGTAATCATAGAAGTAGTATCAAATTATCAATACATCATTTTATAAAAGCAGAATACACAGACGTGCATATCAATTAGAATACACTAAGTACCTCATCGGCAATCATAGCAATAAGTGCTGAGTTGTTACTAGCAATTTGACCTCGGTTCGCCATTTGATCCACAAGATAAAATCTACACAAACAAATATACGTTAGCTCCAAGATAATAACCACAACTTCAATTTTGAGTATAATTATGTAACATTCAGAATTTAGGGATTCCATATTAACCAAATTAGCATGATCGAATTAGGAATTCAATTGCAATCAAATGCATAAATGAAGCTTAAGGATCTAGATTCATAGAATTATATCGTAATTCTAAATCTTAGGGTTCGTACGTTGAACTTGAACCTGTAACCTATAACAATTGAGCTGGTAAATTATATAAAATCCAGATCCGAATTAAAATCATATATCACATCACAGTTGGGAAATGTGTACATACAAGTAATTATCGAGAAAGAGATGAAGATTGTATACCTGTGATCGATCCAGAAACAGAGAAGATGACTTACGAGTATCGCAACTGCAAATATCAATCAATATGCATATATATTCTGCTAAAAAAATATGTATTTATATAAAATATATATATATATAGTAGGAGGATAAATAAGAGGAAATTTTAAGAGACAAGAGGAAGAATCATTTTGGGCCCCTAATTTATTCTCCCCTAATATTAATTAAGAGATAATTATGAAAAGTAACTTTAAATTTTTAATTTTTAACCTCTAAAGTTTTAATACTTTTAAATTTACGATCCTTTATATCTTAGTGAATATTTAATTTCTACCTTTTAACTTTTATTATTTTTTCATCTTTTACCCTCTAATTTTAAAAACTCCAGCTCTTAACTTTTAGTGATTTTTCACTTTTCCCCCTTTAAATTTTAACTACTTTCCATTTTCTTCATCTGAACTTGTATCACTTCTCCATTCTATACCCTTTAGGTTTTAATATTTTCAATTTTCCCCTTTTACATTTTAGATTTAATCCCCTTTTTTTTACTAATAGTTTATATATTTTTTTCCCTTTACTTACAACAAAGTTTTATATTAATTTTATTATGACAAGATTATACAAATAATTGCAAACGATAATTTAACTTAATATTTTTATGTAGTATTCTATCAAATTTGTATTAATTTACATTTTTTCAACTATACATACATATTCCCTCCTAATAAAAAAAAACCATAAAGAGATCATACATTCGTCAACTTAAACTTTTTTATGAATTCATATTGGAGTTTAAGAATGTACCTTTTAACCCCGTCGCAAAGCGTGGGTAAGAAAATCCACGTATAATATCAATTAGCAAAATTTATGAATAGTAAGTTGTTTGTTTTATTCTAAATTTAACTTTATATGATCTAATAAATTACTGATTAAGTGATATATAAACAACAAAGTTATTTTTGAGTAGTGGTAAATAGGTGGGTTTCAATCATGATTTATGTGCTTGACCCAAGTTCAAAACATGGTGAATGTTAGTTATTTTTTTCTTTTTATTACCTTCTATCTATGATCACTTTAATATATTTTATCTTTTCTAAACTATATTCTACTAGCTAAAAAATGTTAGACAATCGTTATAAATAATTGCCATACCGAAAAAATTATGTATAACACATTATACTTTTACATATTAATTTTGATTTTTATGATATTTAAATGATATGTTTATGAAGTAAAGTTAGTTGTATATCACTAAATGAAATTTTAAATTGTACAACTTAAAATATAAAAATTATATGTTTTACAATATAAGTAGACAACCGTGATTAAAAGTCTACGTGATTAAAAGTCTACGTTATGAGATAAGTTTTTTCCCTCAAAAACACCAACAATTTCAATTCACTTTGTTTTCTCCTTCTTTAGCATTTTTCAGTTCTCTATTTCAACAACAAATCAATTGTAAATGATCGTAACTAAAAGATGAACTCATTAAAACAATTAACGGATAAATAAAATACAAAATAAATACGATGAATCAAATTATATGTTCCCATCGCAAAGCGTAAGCATAATGAACCTTGTTTTAATCAATGGAGGGTACTATAAGGATTTTGCTGAAAATGAATTTATCATCCAACGTCAATTTCATCATTCATTCCTAAATTAGTGACAGTTAGCTTTGTTAATTAATCAAAACATTTTAAATCGGTTGTTATTACAACAACAAAAATTGTATTTCATTTAAAATCATCCACCGCACATCCTTATCGTAAGAAATTTTTGTTATGTTTTCTGAACCAAACAACATTTTTACTAAGTAATTAAATATGACTTCGATGAAATTCAACATTTTGATTTTAGAGACGGTTTATGTGAATTTGTTTAATTGTTTTCATTATTTTCCTTCATTAATCATGCGAATTGCCCAGCGTTGCTCACCCTCTACTTTTTGTTCATAACCGACATCTTACAAGGAAGTTTTTCTATTAGTTATACCCGGCGGGTAGTTGACAAAGTTTAGTGTGTTTGCTTTCATGAATACGTTTGCAAATGTTAAAAGTGCATAAGTGTTGGTGATACCATTAGTGACTAAAAATTTGATAAATTTTCATCATACATGGATTGGACTGAAATTCTTATGGTCACTCAAAAACGGCCCAATAATCAAGGCTCTTTAAAATGAGCATACGCGGTTTTAGGCCTTTCGGGTTCGTTTATGGGTCGAAAATGGTCTTTTTCAGTTTTTTGACTTCGTTTCGGGACTTTTTGATTACATATGATGATAAATTGGAACTAAATAATTGAGTAAATGGTTAAAATATTATCTAGTATGAATGATACTTACAATCCAATTATTGTTTGTTATGTTGATGATGCATATTGAGACGTTTGATTTAAATACAATTGAGTAGTTATAATTAATATTATAACTTGGTGATTGTGAGGGTTGATGATATGAATTTAAAATGAGTTATATGTTATGAATCAGTTACTAACTCATTATTTATTTGTATTCTCAGACACAGAGAAGACTCGATAATATTAAGTTTATGAGTTAGCGGCTGAGGTAACGGTGAGTGAATTTGTAACTCTCAGTGTGATTTAGTTGTAACAATTTTGGTTACAACGGGTAAGCATAGTACTACTATTGATAGACTGTTTAGTCTGCCATGACGATTATGGCTTATGTGATTATTTGGCCATTGGGCATTATATGATTTATTCGGAGGTCAACACCGGTTGGGCTTGGTTGCTATTGTTTGGACGGCGAGAATTTCCTTGTACACATCGTTTTTAGGAACATGTGTTGGCCTGCAGTTAGTTTTAAATATTCTTGGAGGGTCACCGCGGCATGAGGGTACCTCGAGAACCACCGATCCTCTTGGTGTTATGTGTTTACGAGTATTTGCTGTAAACAGATTTGTTATGCTAAGTTGGACTGTTAGTTATTTATTCACTCACTTAGCTATGTGCTAATATCACCTCCCTACTTCTTACAGGTTATGGTTTTGATATAACGGGTTGGACAAGAAGCTTTGTATGGGACAGAATGTTTGACCAGACTTTACTCTGATATTGGTTTTGGATGAGTTCGGGTTGTTTTTTGATATTATATAACACCTAGTTGGGTATACTATGTTTTGAAATAGTATAACTTTGTTACATAATCTGTAATGTAAAAAGAATTGTTGAGAGTAGGAGTATTGACTAGTACTCTCAGCAATTCTTCTATATCTGATGGTTTAAGAGAATAAGGTAATCCACGATAAGCTTGCCTGGATTTAAATTAACTTGAGTTGCCTACCTTGCTATGATGATTATGCTTAGTAGTAAAGTTAATTTGGGTCAGACTGGTATGATTCCCTAGTTATGAGTCAATTGATGACTGTTACATCTTGATGCAGTGATAGAAATATTAAATGAGACGTTTAGCGTCATAAGTAGTTTTCAATGAACTTAAAAATGCAAAATATATGTTGAATGCAAGGTGTGGCTATAAATCATTGTTAATAAATTATATGGTATTTATTAGAGTATAATTGCTCCCTCGGGAGAATACTTGGATATGTGGTTAGAAAATATGTTTTGACTATGATCAAACAGGTGAACAAAACATGCGTGGATATGTTTATGAAATACGTAGATTATGATGCTGTTTTTTTTATTTTGATAAAGGAAGAGGTACGCCTTCTTGGTCAAATGTAAACTAGTAAATAATATGTAAATGTTGAATTAATGACGTAAAGAATGACATGATCTTATATGTTATTAATATGCGGCTAGTTGTTGTATGATCAGGGGCAAGTAGGAATGCTAAATAACGATGTTAATTATGTACGTGGAATAACTTGCTTATGTAGAGTTAATGATTTTGAATAAATCAACCATATAGGGCTGTATTAGCAAGTAAGTTGATTATTATTGAATACGTGCTTGGTATTGCACATAATGTTGATAAAGTACTTGGTAACTGGTATTGTACTTTGTACTGACTGTCGATGTCTAAGTATACGTACATGACATTTCACGTGATGTTATTGTGGTATTAATGCTTGCTAATGTATCATATGCTGAAAATATGATAGTAGATTAATATGTTTCAGAATTTCAGATAAACAAAGATACTGACTTATGTCAATTGTAGAATTGAAATTCTACTAGATACATATTAAAAGATGTTACATGTATATGTGAAATAACTTGCATATGTAAAGTTAATTATATATGTAGTAAGTTGATTCTTAAGTATGTATCTATTGCTAAGAAATATTAAGCATGTTCTCAATCGTTTTTGAACCATGACTTATGTGGTATGCGTTTAAATGAAAAGAAATCACATTGATTATTTATGATATGAAGTAGCTTGAGAAGGAAGTGTAAAATACATAATCTAGCAACGTCTGATCACCGTTGTTATATTATGCTATGTCACATGAACTTGTTAAGGTTACCAAGTATCAAAGACATTTAATGTGTTTATGAAAATGAATATGAATTGAAAGTCATATTGTGAATAAAGAGTTTTGTGTAGGTGTATAAGAAAAGGTATGAAATCATTTGATTATGATTGGTCTTATTCGGGTCAAACTTGTCAAAAAGTGATTAGAAGTTATTGTTGATTGGTTAGTTGAATTTTAAGTTGACAAATAGTCAACAGTGCTGAAATAGTCAAATATGGGTGGAAATCTAGTAGTGTTTTGTTTAAAATGTGGTTGAATTCCTAACGGGTCATTTATGACCCGAATGAGTTAAATAAGTTGTCAAAGGTTATGTAACCTTAGTTAATTGCTTTAAGTTTGTCATAATGTGTTGAAAGTGTGTGTAAAAGGCTGAAACTCATAAGCAAGCCGATTGTGATATGAGTTATTAACCCAAAGTTTAAAAAGGGGCGAAATTGTGCCACATGCCTAAATCACGTGATTTTGTGTAACTTTTGAAAAGTGTAAAAAGGGGAAACCTTTATTATGGAATAATGAAGGTGTTTGTGAATTTCCATGTCTTAAATATTATCGAGTTAAAAGATATGCATGTGCAAAGTTCGGAGGTTAAAACTGTTTTGGAGGTATGTGCAGGTAAGTAGTCACGAAGCGATTTATATAGAATCGTCACGCGATTACACAAGGATCGTGACGCGATTCTGGGATAATCACGACGCGTTTTGATATTGGTCAGAATATTGATTTCAGTTTTCTTATAAATTGGTTCACATCTTGTTGTGTCTATTTATATTAAAACTGAATTGTACATAAATCTTGTGCATGTCTCATTGTTAAATCAATGATTCAAGGGATATAGTTGTTAATAGATATTTAACATGTGTCACACCCCCTAATTTGTGATTTGCGGAAGCGACTGTTTTGGAGCGTGACTAATCATATATCAAGCACAAAGATTAATAGCAAACGACTCTAAATAAGACGTTTTGGAAAATACATTACAATACAATACATTACATAAGTTTTCAAAAGTTTGCATAGCTTGGAGTTCGACTAGTAGTATCTAGAGATTTTAAAGCATAACAGCTAGTACAAAAGTAATGCAATAAAATCTCCAAGTATGTATGCATGTGACTCAAGCTATCAAGCAGTCCTGCTGGGCATCCCTACTGATGCTGTGTACCTGAGAATGCATCACTAAAAGCGTCAACCAAAAGGTTGGTGAATCTCACAGGTTTGTAGTAAATAGCAATAAGAATTTGTACACAAAGTAGTACTTAAGTTATCGTACAAGTAAAATCAGTCTGTAGTAATGATATCACAATGTATACATCAGTAAGTAAGTAATTCACAGTTGTAATAAGGTTGGTGTATTTTGCCATGAGCCATCATAGTCGAAGCTTAACAAGTCTGTAATTTGCCCCCGTGAGTGCTAATCCAAAAACACTCATACGAAATGAGTAGAAAACACCTGTTTATACGAGTACGGTTCGTGGTGGTGCTACCACCCCAGGCGGAGATTGTCAGTCCCATATGGATCCATATACTAAAACTCGCGCTTATCCCATAACTAACAACTATGATTCAAAGGACTTCATTGGATTAAAACGTAACTCATGCAATTTAGTAAGTCTGTAAGTCTGTAGGTCTGTAAGTCGGTATAGTTTATAAAATGGTAAATTTGTAAGTCGGTCATGCAGTAAATATATAAGTTAGCAAAACAGTAAGTATACAAGTTGATAAGACAGTAAGTTTGTAGAGTAGCAAGTCTATAAAGTCTGTAAAGTAGTATGTCTATCAAGTAGTAAATTTATAAGTCGGTAAAACCATACATACATATATGTATACAAGTAAAACAAGCAATGCATCTCCCCCAAAGTAAAGACAATAAAAAGGGGCCGTGAGACTCACCTGTGGGTGCTAGCGTTCCTAACCGAAAGTAATATCCAATCCGAAATCCTCTAATGTCCTAAACGTAAGAGATATATTATCATGAGTATTTGACGATTTGTCAAAATATACAAACGATTTAATTGTTTTGAAGGACCGTTTGAGTCGAAATAGGTACTAGTCGTTGGTGTTTCTTGAATTAAAATGTTTGTATTCCGTGAGTTGGGTCATTTGTTATCCGTATGTCTATATATATATATATATATATATATATACATATATTTATATTTATATATAAAATCGTTTAAGTTCCTTGTATACTTTGAAAAAAGTATATATAGTTATACGTACGAGTTATATCGTATATAGGCATAGAAAAGTTATCGTATAAATATGTATATGTGTGTGTGTATATATATATATACAATTTTGTAAGTAGCGTATAAATACGTCCGTTTCATTAGTTCCAAAAACATATTTATCCGAAAATATATGTATATATTCGTATTATTTTATCGTCGTGTGTATATATATATATATATAATTGTAATGTTTTCTCTGAAACCCTTAACTTTGTTCACTTAATTCGTTTAACTCGTACATATTTTATTTCGCGTGAAAAGAATTTTACTCCGATTTTTATAACATATTATTTATCATTGTATATATATATATACATTTATATATATATATATATATATATATATATATATATATATATATATATTTATGTGTAAAAGAATAATAAGTAATGAAAAGTAAATATATATATATAAAAAGATCATCATAGGGATTGAACCCATGACCTTTTAATACATAATACCCATCATTTACCACTAGGCTATTGCCTACAATTGTTGATAATTTGCTAGGTTTAAATATACATGTGCATATTAGCTAGTCAAAATAATTAAATTAACCAAAAACAGGTCACGAGGCTCGAACCCGTGACCTTTAGTTTCCATTGCATATTAACCAGTAGGCTGCAGCCTGTAATCTGTTATAAGTTACCATGTTTTTGTATATATGTGTTATTAACAACTTGTTTTTAAAAATCAATGAAATCAAAAGAGGGTCACAGGGCCTGAACCTGTGACCTCTCGCCACCAAACAAACGCTCCAACCACTTAAGCTACAGCTTGCTTCTTGTTTTTATTTTAGTAAGTATATTATTTATATGTTAACAAATTAAGTAAAAGTGTGTCTTTTGTTTCTTCACAGGCTTGGCGTATATATGGGTTTCTACTTATGATTATCACCTCGCACTAAGTTTCTAACTCTTGATCTTGACATTAACAGTATATATACATCACATACATACGATCGTATAAACATTTTTGAACACAAAATTTAAATAAAAAGTAGAGGTTTGCTCGCGGGTAAAGGTGGTGATCGGAGGTGTGGCCGGAAGTGGTGATGCCAAGAGTGATGATGAAGACGATGGTGGTGAGCTACGGTTGCTGCTACTGCTGTTCGTTTGTGGTGATGATCGAAGATGGTGATGGTGCTTGGAGGTGGTGGGTGTTCGGTTGGTGATGAACCGAGAAGATATGAGAATGGTTTTGATGATAGTAAATGTTGATGATTACTAGATGAAGATGATGATTTCGGAGTTGTTGTTGGTGTTATTGTTTTTGTTGTTAATTATAGAGAGAAACCTAAAGAAATGGGGAATGAAGATTGATGAAGAAGATGAAAATAATTGAAGAGGGTGTTTGGTCGGTTTATACTTTCCAACTCCAATAATTGGAGTTGGGTGTCTCTCATATACAGTGTAAAATGCCCGTGTTTTGGTACCCGATTGTAACAATAGTATAATGTTTTATAATAATAAATTTCTAAAAATATAATCGTATATATTTTTAATCAAATTATTTTATAAAAATAGTTTTAATAGACTATAAAATTATGTCTTTATTTTACTTTGAACTTACGGATAGTTTTTTGTGTTCACACTGTATTTAAATTTGTAACGGAGTAAATAATTATTGTTCTCGACAATAATACTTTATTTAAAAATGTTTTGCACAAATTTTTATTTTAAGTTCCTGCGTTCTGTCAGATTCGTATATAGACGATTATTAAATAATCGTTTTAAGTTATTATATATAATTATATATATATATAATACTTAAGTACTTGGTATTAACACGCATATAATACGTGACTTAAAAGTTTAAATTTTGACCAAATTTTAGGTCATTTTTGACCGGGTGTCACATTCTCCCCTTGTTAGGAGAATTTCGTCCCAAAATTTGTTAGTAGTAATTATCGGTATATCGAAATAATGGTCTGTGCATATCTTAAGAAAGTGTGGAAGTGACACAACACTTATCTAGCGTTGTCTTCCTCCCCTTGTTGGATTAGTGCCCTACCGGCGACTAAAAGAATTTGAAAGGTAAGTTTCGAGGTGTGTTGACCATTTTGTCTGCATGACAAGGCCAGTCGGTCACTAGAGGGTAGCTACAATGTGTACTAGTAGCCTAAAGTAACTATGTAAGTTCTATTGTATTCGTAAAGTCTGTGATAGTCGGTAGGGTTGTAGAGTAAACTAAACTATATCAGTATCGTGTAGTAACTAAGTTGTCGTTTTCCTAATTCTATCAAGTATTTAGAATCTAGGGAAAACATAGAAGTTATTAAGCAGCAAGTAAGATCTACCAAAGTGAATAGTATAAAGGCAGTCGGGTTATTTGTAAATGATCATACCCGTGTTGAGTAAGTCAATAAGTCTCGGGTCCTAGTGGTTACCTTCAGTGTTAAGCACATAGAACCTGCCCTTAGCGGTGTTGCTGTTTTTGTCCTTTAGCTTTGGGCAATCCCTCCTGAAGTGTCCAGTACCGTTGCACTCATAGCAGGTTTTGGGTGCAGAGGTGTTGGTACCAGTTATGACTGTTTTACAATCTTTGGCCACATGCCCGAATCGCTTGCATTTGGTGCAAGGACACGAACCATCATGATGAAGGCTGCATTTTGAGCAATAGGGCTTGCTTCCTTTATACCCTACCTTGTCATCAGATTCAAAAGTGATGACCTTAGCAGTTGTAGGCTTTTTGTTGGCTTGGCTCTGGTTGCCAGGGTTTCCATCAGCTTTCCTTTTGTTATCTCCAGAGTTGTTAACAGCGTTTTTGTCAACAACGGTTCCTTGACGAACCATTTGTGCCATCAGTTTGTGTGCCATACGTACTGTACCATGAAATGTGGGAGAATTTGATGAAGTAACCATCCCCTAAATTTTTGGGGGAAGTCCCCAGAGATAGCGCTCAATACGCTTGGATTCCTTATCGACCATAGAGGGACGCAAGTGTGCTAACTGATTGAACCGAGAAGTGTAGCCAGCAATGTCATTCCCTTGAGTGGTGAGATTCCAGAATTCAACCTCGAGTTGTTGGATCTCATCCCTAGGACAATACTCATCCTTGAGCATTTTCTTCAGCTCATCCCAAGGAGTTTTCAAAGCAATGTCTTGGCCCACAGAGTCAGCATAAGTGTTCCACCATGTCAGAGCATCATCCATAAAAGTGTAGGTGGGGAACTTGACCTTACAGTCCTCAGGGCAGTTGCAGATGCGAAAGACACTCTGTCTTTTCCAGCCATCGTAACAACCCAATGGCACCTTCAGTGCCGTTGAAGTTCAGAGGCTTGCAGCTAAGGAAGTCTTTGTAGGTGCAAGGTTTTACCATAGTGGTACTTGGTGGTGTTTCAGCACTTTCTGATCGTCGTCGCTCAGCAATTAGTGCATCAGCGACCAATTGATCAACCTGAGCTTGAGTGTACGTTTGGCATCGTGGAGGCATGTTCCTTCAATGAAGATAAGGGACATGTCAGAGTTTTGTATAAGAATATGATCATCGTAGTTGTATATATAACGATAATATATCACAACACAAGTGACAACCAATAGTGTAGAATAATAGTGGTTGTAATCATTTACTTTCGAGTTCAAATGATTACGGATTAAGGTTTTCGAAAGTGAAGGGGATATTACATTCGGACAGATATCAATAGTTATACAAAATGTGATAGAGAGGAAAGAATGGATTTTTAGCCTTTAGGTATATGTCGATCCTGATTGTTAATCGGTCCGTACCGAATGGAATGTCGAAGTTCTTAACTCCACCAGGGTAAATTTATTTCGAAGAGATGACCCTCGAAACCAGGGCTCATCCCGGTACTATTTTTCTGACTCCATCAACTTACCGTTGGCGAGTTCTAAGGCGTATCCGAACCATAAGTGTGTTACCTAGTATCTTAAGATATTAATAGGCCTAACCATATATACATATTATCCACCTAGTTGTGTCTAGCACAAAACAAGTAGAAGTCTTGGTTCTCTCGTGGTCAGAGTCAACTAGTGTATCCTGTTCAGCCATAACCCCTTTTAGATCATCATAGGGATTGAACCCATGACCTTTTAATACATAATACCCATCATTTACCACTAGGCTATCGCCTACAATTGTTGATAATTTGCTAGGTTTAAATATACATGTGCATATTAGCTAGTCCAAATAATTAAATTAACCAAAAACAGGTCACGGGGCTCGAACCCGTGACCTTCAGTTTCCACTGCATATTAACCAGTAGGCTGCAGCCTGTAATCTGTTATAAGTTACCATGTTTTTGTATATATGTGTTATTAACAGCTTGTTTTTAAAAATCAATGAAATCAAAAGAGGGTCACAGGGCTTGAACCTGTGACCTCTCGCCACCAAACAAACGCTCCAACCACTTAAGCTACAGCTTGCTTCTTGTTTTTATTTTAGTAAGTATATTATTTATATGTTAACAAATTAAGTAAAAGTGTGTCTTTTGTTTCTTCACAGGCTCGGCGTATATATGGGTTTTTACTTATGATTATCACCTCGCACTAAGTTTCTAACTCTTGATCTTGACATTAACAGTATATATACATCACATACATACGATCGTATAAACATTTTTGAACACAAACTTTAAATAAAAAGTAGAGGTTTGCTCACGGGTAAAGGTGGTGATCGGAGGTGTGGCCGGAAGTGGTGATGCCAAGAGTGATGATGAAGACGATGGTGGTGAGCTACGGTTGCTGCTGCTGCTGTTCGTTTGTGGTGATGATCGAAGATGGTGATGGTGCTCGGAGGTGATCGGTGTTCGGTTGGTGATGAACCGAGAAGAGTTGAGAATGGTTTTGATGATGGTAAATGTTGATGATTACTAGATGAAGATGATGATTTCGGAGTTGTTGTTGGTGTTATTGTTTTTTTTGTTAATTATAGAGAGAAACCTAAAGAAATGGGGAATGAAGATTGATGAAGAAGATGAAAATAATTGAAGAGGGTGATTGGTCGGTTTATACTTTCCAACTCCAATAATTGGAGTTGGGTGTCTCTCATATACAGTGCAAAGTACTAATTGATGTAGTTAGTCTCTATTCGATGGAATTTGGTGCTAAGTAATGAGATGGTTATGGTTTTACCAATAGCGTTTGACCTCTACCTTTCTTATTAATATGTGTTTAAGGTTGTACGATTCCAGATAAGTAAGAGGTTTCATATGACCAAGGGGTGTTTGAAATTATGAATTTGATTTAGTGGTAACTGTTTGCAAAAGTAAAATTCCTAATATTTTACCACTTAAAATAATATGTGGATACTATCTTGGTTGCTAGTTATAATCTGAATTTGAAAATTCATTATTAGTATGTGTATTGTGGTTTTATAACCACTGTAATTGTTGTTAAAAAGATATAAGTAATTATAATGGTTTAAAGATTCTAGCATGTTGCTAGTTTCTGGTTGTAAGAGTATTATAATATAAGTGACTATATATTTCACTTATTTTAAGTGATTATGTGTTCTAAAGCGTTTACGTGGCTAATTAAATGATTCATATAAGGGGACGCTTTACGTATGGAGATAGGGTTTATGCACAGTATATGTGCATGGGTAAAGACATAAGCATGTACAATTAGATATGTGCATGTGGAAAGAATTGAAAATATGTAATTGTTATTATAAGTTCTCAAAAGGGGGTAATGTACGTTAAGCTATTAGATCGAAAGGCAACTAATATGCGATCACGATACTCTAGTTTATTTCAGTGTGATCAGATTTCGGGGACGAAATCTTTTTAAGGGGAAAAGATTTGTAACATTCACCTTGGGGGTCTAGCGGCATTATGGTAATTTTCTAACATTAAATTATTTATTTAATGTATTAGGAAAATTAGTTTGTTAATATATTATGTTTATTTGTGAACATTGGGTAAAAGGTCAAATGACTTATTGTGACAGATAAATAATTGATTGTTTTAAATTAATATAGTTGTAAGAAAAATAAACTAATTGAAATCTCAAATGGTTTTAAGTTCCAGACAATAGGTCAAAAAGGGATATTAATTTAAAAGTGTATAACTAAGTCGGTTGGTGTAGACCAACTCGTCTTTCTCATTTATCTCAACCTCCCCAATTATCCCTCAATTCTCTTTTGCCCCCAAAACAGACCAAAAGAAACCTAAAACAAAAGAGAGGCAACAATAAGCTGTGATTGTGATTTAATCTCATCATGATCATCCTCTTAATTCCTTCTTGATTGTAAGTGTGTTATTGCTTTATTAATTTATAAACTTAATTTAATTAAATTTAAGTGGGTTAATGATTAGATATGAAATTAAAGTTTGAAAGGATGATATGTGATGTTAAATCTATATTAGTAGATGTTATTTGCTATATTGATTGATTTGGAACGGTTATGTTGTTTTGAGGGTTAGAACACGGCATCTGGGTTTTGAAGAACTTGCAGGTCGCTGGAGAAGGAATAGTACCCGGTGGGTACTACCTTTACCCGAAGGATAGTTGGGTTTGTTGGTTACCCGACGGATACAACCATACTCGGCGGGTACTAATGTCAAAAACGAGTCAGTAGCCGAGTTGGGATAAGTACCCGACGGGTATTAGTTATACCCGACGGGTAGTTGATAAAGTTTAGTGTGTGTTGCTTTCGTGAATACGTTTGAAAATTTTAAAACTGCATAAGTGTTTGTGATACCTTTAGTGACTAAAAATTTGATAAATTTTCATTATACACGGATTGGGCTGAAATTCTTATGGTCACTCTAAACGGCCCAATGATCAATGATCTTTGAAATGAGCCTAGGCGGTTTTAGGCCTTTCGGGATCATTTAGGGGCCGAAAATGGTATTTTTTAGTTTTTGGACTTCGTTTCGGGACTTTTTGATTACATTCTGGATTGGACATTTATTTTCTTAGACTTCAGAGATGACTTGCTTGGGTAGATATGCTATGATGATAAATTGAAACTAGATAATTGAGTAAATGGTTAAAATATTATCTGAATGATAATCCAATTATTGTTTGTTATGTTGATGATGTATATTAAGATGTTTGATTTAAATACAATTGAGTAGTTATAAGTGATATTATAACTTGGTGATTGTGAGGGTTGATGTTATGAATTTAAAATGAGTTATATGTTATGAACCAGTTATTAACTCATTATTTATCTGTATTCTCATATACGGAGAAAACTCGATAATATTAGACTTCTGAGTTAGCGGTTGAGGTAACTGTGAGTGGATCTGTAACTCTTAGTGTGATTTAGTTGTAGCAATTTTGGTTACAACGGGTAAGCATAGTACTACTATTGATAGACTGTTTAGTCTGCCATGACGATTATGGCTTATGTGATTATTTGGCCATTGGGCATTATATGATTTATTCGGAGGTCAACACTGGTTGGGTTTGATTGCTATTGTTTGGCCGGCGGGGGTTTCCTTGTACACATCTTTATAGGAACCTATGTCGTATGAAGATAACAACAAGCTATCGGTTAACCTCTGTATTGGCCTGCAGTTATTTTTAAGTGTTCTTGGAGGGCCACCGCGGCATGAGGGTACTTCGAGAACCACCGATCCTCTTGGTGTTATGTGTTTACGATAATTTGCTGTAAACAGATTTGTTATGCTAAGTTGGACTGTTAGTTATTTATTCAATCACTTAGCTATGTGCTAATCTCACCACCCTATTTCTTGCAGGTTATGGTTTTGATATAACGGGTTGGGCAAGAAGCTTTGTATGGGAGAGAATGTTTGACCAGGCTTTACTCTGATATCGATTTTGGATGAGTCCGGGTTGTCTTTTGAAATTATATAATACCCAATTGGGTATACTATGTTTTGAAATAGTCTAACTTTGTATATATAATTTGTAATGTAAATTATCAATGTATGTTTGACCTACACTTCCGAAGTATTGTATATATATAAAAAATCATTGTAAAATATGGGGTGTTATATTGATGGTTTCTAGCTTAACAGGTTAATGTAAGTGATCTTGTATCGAGTTTCAAGTTGCGAAGAGATTGTCATTGCATATTATACGAAAATGATATACTACAAAGTAATGTGTTGTCAACTACACGAAGACATATTAGATAATTATTCAACACACACAAATTTTTTATCTTGATACATCGCACGGGCAGTAGACTAGTATATATAATATAGCATGTCACAACTCTAATATATTCGGATTATGTCATATTTCGTGCTTTGCAAATTGTGGTGGGACACTTATCAACTGTTTGAAATGGATTCTCAAAGAAGTCCAACTCATTTTTTTTAAATAATTAGATTTAGATATAACTGAAGCAAGATTGCTCTTAAAAAAAACTATATTTTTTCTTTATTATAGTAGTATTAGTTTCTTGAAATGTGAATAACGGACCTTGTGTGTGTTGGATGGTTCATTAACGTAGTATTGGAGACTAATTTACATTTACTAAGCTCCGGTTTTTGTTTATTATGTCTATACTTTTAGTATATTCCTTAGTTTCCCCAAGCATCGTACGGGTAATGATATCGTATAATAAGAAAAAGTGACGAATTCCAAATTTATTCATATTGACCAATATATGTCATAACATATATGAAACAGTAAAAGTACTCGTAATACATATACATAATGAAGATTTAAAAGCTGCAGTGAATCAAAATTTTCATTAGCCCATATATATGTTATATATTTTAGTGCAGTGACGTTTTAATGGACCCGGGGTAGGTGATGCGGAGTGCATACCCGACTAGTCACTAAATACGGGTACGACCAAATTATGGGGGTCAAGGGGGCCGCGCCCCCTTGTGGGTTCCAAGGGGCAACGCCCCTGGCGGGGTCCAAGGGGCAGAGCCCCTGGCTGCGGTCCGGGAAAAACCCGTTTGGATATATTTGACCTGAATTGGTTAGGACATATAACTGTCCTATAACTCCCGTTTTTTTTTGTTATCTTCATCATTCTTCTGCAGATTCCATACACAGAAGCACACACACAAACACTTGATTTTAGATTTTGATTGCCATAAATCTTGAATTACTCTTGAATTATCCCAATACGAATTTCGTATAACCCGGGGCAATAACATGGTCGAAATATTGTATTTGGAAAGTGATTTCCAAACACGATTCACAAAGTATATCCGGTCAATTGAACTTGTATCATGCTCATATTTTCCAACAATATACTCTAATATAATACCCCCTTTCAATTAATCTTGAACAATGTTGTTAAGATCGGGATCTTACCAAAGATCGTTTTCATCATTGCAAGATCGAGATCGTAAGATCCTACTTTAATAAATAATTAAAGTAAAAATTAAAACGATCTTACGATCCTGTTAGCGATGCTACGATCTATATTTACAATCTTATGAAAATTACGATCATACAACGATCCAACACTTTTTATTGAAGTATGATCGTAAGATCCTACGATAAAGATCGCGATCTTCATAACCTTGATCTTGAGTAATAACATAATTAAATGGCAAGAATAAACGTTGTTGTATCCATGTTTCAAACATTTAATTAGTAGCAACCAAATAGACTAAGGGGTCTTTTGTTTGGCCTTATTATGTCTTAAAAAATGGCATTTGTATTATTCATTAAGCTAAAGGCCTTTAAGATGTTTTGATAGTTTTTCCCAATTAATTATTAATTTATCTGAAAAACCCCTTATTCAATAAGCTATTTACAATTGCTTAAAACTTCTAATTGACAAAAATAAAATTCCTAACTATTTATACATTAGTGTCTCGCATAAATGAATTTCATATGTTTAGTTTATGTGTTATATAATATTCCTCCCCCTCCCTTTTTGGTTTATGTATTTTAGTCTTTTTTTTATTCATGATAATATATTCATTGAAGTTATTATTGGTTTCTAAATTGTTTTATCGAGAACCTCTTGTAATTTTCCTTTTTCTTAAGTGGAGTCGTTTGTAACTCAATGTCGTATTCATCTAATTTGTATCACGCCAAAAAATGGTTAAACATGTGTATTAAGATGTTTGCACTTCTTATTTATCAAACGATCTTATATTATGTATTTAGATTTCAGCTGCTAGCTCTTATTATTTGGTTTTCAGATTCAGCTTTTAGTATTCAGAAAAAACAAAATACCCCTAATTCTCAAATAAATTGGCTTAAACAATTAAGAAAGCTTATAGAATTAAAGTGACGTCATCCAATTTCAATTTGTGCACGTGGTGCATTATTCAAAATAGAGAACAACTAAGTTGAATACTTCAAAAAAAAACTGTAACGTCTTCTGATATTATTGCCAACAACTCGATCTATCTTGTTAGTTCTAAAATTACTTTTAGTTACAATTAATAATTATTAAAAACTATTAAAACTCTTAAATTTAGTATGTTTACTCTATTCGTTCCAATTTTATTGTTTCAATTTTATTGTGCACAAAAAATACAGTTTCAGAAATATAACTAAATTTATTGTGCACACAAAATACAAGTTTAAGAAATATATAACTATTACATTAAACTTTCGGTGTGAGATGATAATTTTACATATCCATTTTAACAAATTTGGTTAAATATACCCCCTGATTGTGTGAACAATCAATTTCGAATTTTTTTAATGGGCGTCCATCGAGGATATAATTATGGGTAAAGAAGGAAATTGGTACCGAGGGAAGATATCACTTACGTAGTTTTTACTTTTTAGGAAACATTGAGACGGTTGACTTTGACTCGCAACAAAAGAAGGAAACAATGATAAACAAACAAATACAGGTGGGAATTAATAATTCAACGTTGTCTGCTCAAAAAAAAGAAAAAAATAATAAAATAATTCAACGTTGATTCAGTCCAGAGTTTCTACAAGCTAATCTTCTCTATGCAAATTCAGTTCTAATTTACGAATTCCACTGAAACAAATTATGTCTTCCGCGGGTGTAAATCTAGAAAATTTACGAATTCCACCGAAACCAATTATGTCTTCTGTGGGTACTGTAAATCTAGAAAATTTACGAATTCCACTGAATGAGATCATTCGAGCCACCCAAAACTTTAGTCCACAAAATAAGGTTGGTGAAGGCGGTTTTGGTACTGTCTACAAAGGACAACTGTCTGAACGCTGGCAAAATCAGACTGCTGCCATCAAACGCTATTTTCTTAATGGTCATCGAGGATATATGGACTTCAGTAACGAGCTTAAGTTGATGTCCATGTTCCACCATGAGAATATTATCCCGTTCATCGGTTACTGTGATGAAAGGGATGAGTTGATTATAGTTACCGAGTATGCTGTCAACAGTAGCCTTGATTATCATATCCAAGACCTCAATAAGAGACGCTGCTTAACATGGACACAACGACTCAAGATTTGCTTGGGTGCAGCAAGAGGACTCAACTACCTACATTCAGGTCTTGGGGAGAGTACCAAAGTAGTACACAGGAACGTAAAGAGCGGAATCATATTTTTAGATGGGAATCTGGAAGCCAAAATTGGTAGTTTTGCTTTGTCGATGTTATTTTTCAGAAACCAGCCACCAGCCAACGATATTGGAGGTACGTTCTCTTACATGGATCCTATATACCAAGAAAGCGGTATTCTGCAGCAAGAGTCAGACATATACTCTTTTGGTGTAGTACTGTTTGAAATGTTGAGTGGGATGTTGGCTTATGAACGAAGGAGCATAGGGGATGGTAAGCCGCAACATTTGGTGAATCTGGTCAGACGTTACTATGACAAAGAAATGGAAAAGTTGATCGACCCCCTTATCAGGGATCAAATTGATAGCCATTCCTTCAATTTATTTAGAACAATTGCATATGACTGCATCAGTTTGAATTCAAAGGAACGCCCTACAATGGATAACATCATCGATAGGATTGAGGAAGCATTGAAGTTTCAAGTAAGTCTTTATGTATTTGATTGTTGGATATTGTGAACAGGGTTACGATTCAATCGACCGGATATAATCTCTGTGAATCGTGTGTCTAAATCACTTTCCAAATACAATATTTCGACTCTGTAATTGCCCAGGGTTACACGAAATTCGTATTAGGATAATTCAAAGAGATATTAACGATTTATGGCAATCAAAATCGATAATCGAGTGTTTGTGTGTGTGTTAATGTGTTTATCAAGAATGCGCAGAATGATGACCATACCCAGAAAACGAGAGTTATAAGACAGTTATATGTCCATAACCAATTCGGGTCAAAATATATCCAGTGGGACCGCAGCCAGTGGCTCTGCCCCTTGGACCTCACAAGGGGGCGCGACCCCCTTTACCCCCGCAATTTGGTCGTACCCGTATATAGTGACTAGCTGGGTATGCACTCCGCATCACCTACCCCGGGTCCAATAAAACGCCAATGCACTAAAATATACAACAGATAATTGTTGTCAAATTCTAGTTTCATAAGTAGATCGACCTGTTTATTAATAAGTGATCCTTCCTTGCAATATAAATAGATAATCATTTCTATAAATAGTGTTTGAGATTGTCTATATGTATGCTGTAAAAATCAGAAACAAGTACTTAGGGGGTCTAAAAGATCGGTTATTTATGTGTTAAAGCTTATTTAACAGCAGATAATTAAGCAAACCAAACACTACTGCAAATTGTTTATCAGTTGATAAATATATAAGAGGAGTCCCTGTGGGACTCGTTGTGGTATCATAGGCAGGGGTGCGCTATGGGCAAGTCGGGGTGGGGTGCGTAGGGACAACAGACCATTCTCAGCTTTTTCTTTTTGTGGATCTATAACAAAGGTACTGATAATAATAGTGGGTCCTAATTTGTAAGTGATGACAGGGAGTGTTTTTGGGTCAAGTAGTGATAAGTGAAGGTGATGTAGAAACCAAGTTGTGGGTGCCACTATAGTAATTAACGACTCTAAGGTATAAAAACTTAGTTATTTTTAAGATGATGGGCGCATTAAATAAGCAATCCTAAACACCTGATTTAATAAGCAATCCCAATCACCCTCTAAATATGCTTCTAAGGAAACTCTTTTTGGTTTATATATGCAGGATATCCGCCCCAAATTTTTTCAAGCCCTACAAAATTTCCTAATTCCCCTCAAGGAGATCAAGTTGGCCACCCGTAACTTCAGTCCTGACACCCATATTGAAGATGGTGAGTTTTCTCAGGTGTACACAGGAGAACTATCCGACTGCTGGCAAACTCGGGAAGCTGCTGTCAAACGCTTTGGTAGGAATGGTTACAAAGGAGAGGTGGAGTTCCTTCACGAGCTTGAGATGATTTCCAGTTTCCACCATGAAAACATCATCACATTCATTGGTTACTGTGATGAAGGCAATGAGATGATTATAGTTTACGGAAATGCTACCAAAGGTAGCCTTAAGCATCATCTCCAAGACCCCAGTAAGAGCTATCTGATAACATGGGCAAAACGACTCAAGATTTGCTTAGAGGTGGCAAGAGGACTTAATTACCTTCACTCGGGTTTTGGGGAGCACAAAAGAGTAATACACAGAGATGTCAATAGCTCAAACATTTTATTAGATGACAATCTCAAAGCTAAATTATGTGGTTTTTGCTTGTCCATAGCAGTCCCCAAAAATCAGCCACATACCCAAGTGTATACAAAAGTTGTGGGTACTTCCTTCTATGTGGATCCCATATACAAAGAAAGCAGCATCCTCCGTATAGAACTAGACGTCTACTCATTTGGGGTAGTATTGTTTGAGATGTTGAGTGGGATGACGGTTTGTAATGAAAGAAGCATTGGAAATGACATGCCAGGGAATCTGATGAATTTGGTCAGACGCTATGATCATGACAGACTCGACAAGTTAATTGATCCCCATATAAAAGATGAAATTGATAGACGTTCATTCCATATGTTTAAGAAAACGGCATATCAATGCATTAGTTTCAATTTAAGGGAGCGCCCAACAATGGATAAGATCATCCTTAGCATTGAGAAAGCACTAGAGTTTCAAGTAAGTAATTTCATTTATTTATTTTAAGGGAATTATAACTTCATTTGGCTATTTGTGGTCATATGTCGTATGGAGTACAACATGATAACAAATTTCTAAATGATGAGCTTGTAACCAAAGGGCCTTGACCTAGCCGTATCAGAGGTACTTGTCAAAGAAGAGGTTATAGTTTCAAGCCTCACTTGAGGCAATGAGTATATAGTATTCGTGGTGGTTGTACATAATATATGTGTTAACTAAAAAAATGACTGAAGATCATGCTACTAAAGATTCTTTGCCTTTCTCGTAGTATCAAACTTCCTAGTTTAGATCTGCTATGTTGCTAAGAATAAAATTCATTGATAGAAATTTTGATAGTACGCTATAATATATTGCCATAGTAACCCCTTCACTGCTGATAAATTATGTATTTTAATAAACCCTAATGTGGTAGCGTAGTGGTGGAGGTTTGGAAATCTTCAAATGAGACCCAATTTTAATTCCCAGTAGCTGCAACTTCGTCCATATGCGTGTAGCTCATCAGTTGATTCAGATGGAAAGATTTTAAAAGAAAATGGTCTATTTTTCAATATGGACGAACAGTATTCTTAGCAGGATGTTAGGATAGTGTGGATCATATATGGAGCATTGTCTTTCATATATTATCCAAAGGGTGGGTTGTGGACCAGTGAGCGTTTCACCTACATATACAAACTGTAACTAAAAGTGCTACCAATAAAAACTTATATGGAACAACATAGAATGTGTGGGTACAGTTTATCTTCCAACCCTCTTGAAAAGTGTTAGTATTTCAACCACACTTTTTAGAAAGTGTCGGTAGCAGCTTAGATAGGGTGAGAATTCTCTTTGTCTCACTAATAAAGATGTTACTAAATGACACATTTTTTTGTAGTTCTTCCCGTTCTTTCATTGATTCAATATCACATCAAGACGGATAAACTCCTTCATAGATCACTAGTTTCTTTCATATAAAAGTTTTCATTGGTGTCATATATAACCACTTGATCAATAGGTTAATAATATTCTATATTATGTCAACTTTTGTTTATATTGACAGAACCAAAAAGATGCTTTTACCATTACCACACGAAGCTTCCAATATCAAAAGCTAATGAAGTTTCACATTCCATTGGAGGAGATCAGATTAGCCCGCAGACGCTTAGGTTCAGAAACTCAGATAGGAGATGGTGGCTTTGGTGTGGTCTACAAAGGACAACTATCTCAACCATGGGAAAATCGTATAGCTGCTATCAAGTGCCTGCATCCAGATAGCTTCCAAGGAGAGCATGAGTTCCTTAACGAGCTTGAGATGATTTCTAGTTTACACCATGAAAACATCATCCGTTTCATTGGATATTGTGATGAAGGAAATGAAATGATTATTGTTTCCGAGTATGCTAGTAATGGTAGCCTTGATCATCATCTCCAAGACCCAAAAAAGAGACTTGGTTTATCATGGATAGAGCGTCTCAAGATTTGCATAGGAGCAGCAAAAGGACTCCAGTACCTTCACTCGGGTCTTGGTGAGGAAAGCCGAGTAATACACAGAGACATCAAAAGTGGGAACATACTATTAGATGAAAATCTAGCTGCCAAAATATGTGATTTTGGTTTGTCAAAACACGGACCAAGAAATCAGAAACTTACCCAAGTCTATACGAAAGCTGCAGGCACCAACTTTTATTTGGATCCCATTTACCTTGAAAGTGGCATTCTCCGAAAAGAATCCGATGTGTACTCATTTGGCGTGGTCCTGTTTGAAATATTGAGTGGGTTGCCAGCCTATCATCGAAGGAGCTTTGGAGTTGACGTACCACAACCTCTGATGAATTTGGTCCGACGCTTCTATGATGAGGGAGGACTTGAAAAATTAATCGACCCTTATATAGAAAAACAAATTGATGGTCGTTCCTTCCATACATTTAAAGAACTTGCATATAAGTGCATTAGTTACACTCTAAAGGAACGTCCTACGATGGACAGGGTCGTTGAGCAAATTGAGAAAGCATTGGCATTTCAAGTAAGTCTTCTAATTTTATCCTAGTTATTAATTGACAGAATTGTGCTTTCATAAGCAACTGTTACAACCTGAAATATATGGGTCAGTCCAAGTAAAACAAATTTTTTGATAGCATATATAGAAAGAATGAGAGCATGCTTACAAATGAATATTTGTATAAAAACAGTGATACACATAACACAATACAATAGAGGTTTTGAAACTTTATACATAAAATTTCATTATTTTGTATTTGTTCACCACCAAAATTTGTTAAACATACGTCCTAGTGTTTTTTTTTTAAGAAAGACAACCCTACAATCTAACATACCCCACATAATATATACATCACACGAATATATACATGCCTACCTGGAGGCTTGAATCCACAACCTCTTAATTGAAGGGTTCCCCACATACTGCTAGGCTAAAGGCCTTTTGGTTCCTTGTATTTAAATACATGTGTACAACTAAATTTCAAATATTTAAAATTACACATATAGTGTATCATTTTTAATAGGGATTAATATATGTAATTTATTAACTTCATTCAAAAAAATCTATAGTCTCCAACTTAGCACGCTTTTATTATATTTATTGAACTTTTAATAATCTATATTTTATGTATCAAATGTACCTTTTCATAATGTGTATATGTATATGGATGATATGTGTCACATTCTACGAGTGAAACGTCATCAAAAGTACAATATATAATTCAATACATACTATAGAGATTATTGAAAATTTAATACACACAATAGAAGTGTTCTAAGTTGGATACATACTTTATATTTGGGGCAAGTTGAATACATTTATGAATACTTATCCCAACTACACTTTCGATCCGAAAACAAAAAACTTATAAAACATCTGAGTTACAAACTAAAGTTTCACATATGAAACATAATTTACCAGATTAAAACCAAAAGAGTTAATAATTTCTATTCAATTTAACATTTATCAAATCAAAACAATCTCTCAATCTAAGCAATACGAAGTTGACATATGAACAACCCGTAGACCTTGTAATGCAATGAAAATTGAACCTACCAAACTAACCTTTATCGTGAACCTAACAGTAGGGTGGGGTTCAAATGAGAATAGGAATTTGTGTGAGAATGAGGGAACAAATGATATCAAGCCATGTGTACAAAGAAAATGTTCACATGTACAAAACTCATTTACCCCCAACATCAATTATCTCACAAACAACAAATCGAAAAATTATGAAAATTGAACCATTAAATTTAGCGTTTTTTCCTCTTCGATTTGCCGTCTCTCAAGGCATAATTTCGACAAGTTTTTTCTTCTTCCATTTTTTTGGTGGGTTTCACATTTACTAACACATGTGTTAAAGTGTTGCGTTTAGGGTTTAGGGTTTAGGGGTTAGGGTTTGGGGTTTAGGGTTTGAGGTTTCTCCCTGAAACCCCAAACCTCAAACCCTAAACCCCAAACCCTAACCCCTAAACCCCAAACCCTAAACCCTAAACACTTTACGAAACTCTAAACCCTAAATCATACTAAACCCTAAACCTTAAACCCTACTAAACCCTAAACCCTAATTTTAACCACAAATTAAATGTACAAACAATCACTAACACATGTGTTACTAATTTGTAAAACCCAACAAAAAATGAAGAATTTTTTTTTTGTCAAAAGTATGTCTTGAGGGACGGCAAATCGAAAAGGAGAAAATGATGAATTTTATGGTGCAATTTTCATGATTTTTCGACTCACCGTTTGTGAGATATTTAACTTTTAAAAATGTGGAGGATGGAGAATAAAGTGACACATGACATGAATTTGTTGGTTCCTTCGTTCTTACTCAAAATTGATGTATTCATTTGAACCTTACTCCATAACAATAATGTTTTGTTTTCTGGGCTTCAGGTAATATCGGGATCTCAAGCAAAGGTGATAGAGAGTTAATTAAATTACTCTGGAGCTAAGTACCAAGGCCAAGCCAGTTTTTTGACTTTCTTTTTATGATAGTGAGAAATTGAGAATAGGATATTGAAAATTACTTTCACTTTTCGTTTTTGATGATGTAATTTTGTAGTTTTTTCAGTACTAACTAGTTTATAACCCGTGACTTCACTGACTAAAATTGGACACAAACACTGAACTTTTCAGGGTGACTGAAAACAGGACACATTTGGCTTTGAGGAAATTTGAAACTAATCCAATGAAAAGAAGTAATACTGGAAGGGTGAGGATTACTAGATATTCTAAGCACCATGTACACACCACTTATGTTTTCAAGACACTGACCCTCCTTACAGCTCCCTTAACTATAACCATTTTCATTACTAGGCCACCAGTGACATCTACCCCGTCCATCCTCTCATCACACCATTCCCATCCCAGTCCCTAATTATAATTAAGGTTTTTGTTTTTTTATGGAAGTAATTATCATTTTTCCAGCCATGGGCCTGTTGGTAATCGAGCTGCTATAATCACACAATGAGCACTCAAAATAAGTAAGAAATTCAAAGGACTTAGGACACACTGATTGGAGCAATTTTCCGACTTTGTATTACATGAGAAAAAAGAATACAATACTTGAGCCCATTTAACAAAACAAAGTTACTCTAATTTAAATACTGAAATATAAACAACTTCCCACTACTATCCTAGACTTTAGGAAAAAGACTCCAACTAGAAGTTCTAAATTTGTGGGATTCTAAATGCATTGTGGGTTGACCACTTCTTCCTCCAAAATAAATGCAAGCAGTGGCGGTGAAACGAAACTGAAAACGATGGGCAAAAAAGCAAAAACTATATTTTACGCTAACAAAATAAACACATACCTACAAAGCTTAAACTGCAGCAAAACAACACACCTTAGCACCAAAACAGCCGCTAAAATGGCACCAAAACAATGCAAAAATGGCAGCAAAACAGCACTAAAACAGCAACAGCAGCTAAATGCAGCACCAAACCACCAACAAAACAGTATCAAAACGATTCATTTACAACAGCAAAATATAGGCTAATGATATATTATATCAGCATCATTACAGCAGCAAAAAAACAGCCTAAAAGCAGTCAAACGAAAAAAAAAATAACTGCCTTCGTTCAATTTTAGTATGTTACATAATTTACATCCTACACTTTTCCTTTACGATCACGCATCTTTTGAAAACGTTGGATTACATCTTCATTCTTAACGTTGGCAAGTGCTTCTCTTTCTATTGAAGAAATTACACAAGTGTTCAAAAACTCCTCCCCATTACGATGCATAAATTTGATTTTACAATTTTCATCGCCGAAAAACATCTCTCAACCGTTGCGGTTATAATGGGCAAAACCAATGCTAGCTTCAATAGTCGATAAACCAAGGGATAAGATAGATGTTTCTTAGTTTCTACCAAGACTCTAGCAAGGTCGGCAATACCATTCAAGTTAGAAAATCTTTGATCTTTTCGGACATTGTATTGGTACATGTCAAGTTCTTTCTCATGATCAATCATCTCTGCACGACCGCACTATCAAAATCTTTTGGATATAGCTAATTCAATCTTATTAACTTCGTAGCATTAAACATTGATAATTAATCACGCGGATTCAAGACCGCCATATTAATAAGTAACTCAGTATTAGCTTCATGAAAACGATCACCAGACTCTTGAATTTGCATATCCATAACAGTGTTAAAACACTCAACCTCATAATCCTGTTGATTAGTGATCTCCGGGTCGTATAAGAGAAAGCTCTTGATTTAGCCATCTTCCTGTTTCAATTATACCACTACAAATTCCTTTTTCTACCCTCTCTTTCTACGTGTCTCGCAAATAATCTTTTCATTTACAAGAAGCACAAACCACATTCATCAAAATTGCTAACTTGCCAAAGAAGTTAACTATTCTCGCAACTGCCACAACCACTAATTGAAGTTGATGAGCAAAGCAATGTACATAATATGCCGAGTTATTTTCCTCCAAGATTTTTGCATTTAAACCATTGAACTCACTTCGCATGTTGCTTGCTCCATCGTAACATTGACCTCTTAATTGTTTCAAACTCAATTTATGTTTTGCAAAAAAAAAAAAAAGAATCAATGGAAGACTTAATTGACAAAGAAGATGTCTCCTTTACGTAAAAAGACCCACAAATATCTCCTTAACAAGTCCATGTGTATTGACATATCGAAAAACAATAATCATTTGTTCATTATTTGACAGACTCATCAAATAATAACGCAAACACATCATCACCGATTTCTTTAAAAATAGATTCAAGTACTTCTTGTTTAAAGCACTTAACAACATAATTTTTAATACATGGAGACACCAATTTATTATTCCGCAGAGCTTTCGGTAGTTTATGGAGTTACTCATTTTGACTTAAAATCAACTCCATTAATTCCAAGAAATTCCTTTAAATGAGATGAATCAGTCTCATCATGACCACGAAATGGTAATGCACATTTCAAACAATACCTACAAGCATAAAAAGTAGCACTTTATCGAACTCGATTATCCATTTTCACATTTTCATCTTGTTTTCAAAGGCGGCAAAAATAGATTGTTTTGGTCTCATTAAATCTTCACATTTTTGTAGCGCTATATAATGAAAGCTACTAACCAAACACGCGTGATCTTTAAGTCTCTCCGTCTTGTTCCAACCATCAAACCCTTTCGTCAAAAATGCCTCATTACTACCTTGGTGTCCAATATGATCTCTAAATAAGTAGCAACACAAGCAAAAGGCTTTATCCACCTTAACACTATACTCTATCCAATGACCATACTTATCGAACCAAGCTTTGACAAAAGCTCTTCGCCCTTGGTTCTTGGAAAATCATGATCATGTGGTTGACAAGGTCCTCTAAGCCAATATTTTTTTCTTATCTCATCTCTTTGATTAGGGTTATATTGCCCGAAGAAGAAGAGGAGAACTTATACCAATCCAGTCCACCACATCACTGCTTACCTGATTCCCGCTACTCAATAGAAGAAATCATGCAGATTGAGAACACTGAAGATATCATCTCTCTGTCAGATAACGAATCAAACGATGACCCACCCACTGATGAACCACATGATGCAGGATTTGGCATAACTATGGAAAGGCTTATAGCTGTGAGTTCCCTCTGTGATGGATCTAAGTGATGATAGACAGCGATTGAGTGGTGGAAACAATCAATCACACAAATCACTAATAAACCTAAACCGAAGCAATCAATTGAACAAAGTAAACGAGTTTATTAGCTTCAATAACGTATTGGAACTTGATTACAAATGAGTTTAGTCGACAAATGGTTCTAGGGTTTCGTCAACCCTAGCCAAAAACCGTAGGTTCTATTTATACTAAAACATAATCGACAGACATGCGTCACTTGGCCAGTGTCGCATGTGGCCGCCTTCATGCGTCACTTACCTAAGTGTCGCTATGCGTCACCAAGGCAAGTGTCGCCTAAACTAAAACTTAAGTGTCGCATCATACAAAATCTATATTTCTATTAAATGACTAACGACACTTTTACAACTCAATAGACCAACTGACAGACAAACTGATATGCATCAACAAACTCCCCCGTGTCTTCAGCTTGGTCTTCAAAATCTTAAAACTTCAAAACTTTAATCAACACCAACCTTCTGGGAATGTTCCTCCTGCATGTATTCCCACTTTCAAACAAATCTCGACCACCCTTATAAACTTTGAAGCTTCCTCTAAATCAACTTGATAATACTGAAGTTTATTCCTGTAGAGAGCTTTCAAGTCTTTCTTTGTCAAATTTATCAGGCTGATCGGATCAAAAACTCGAACAGACTTTCCCACAAATTCCTTAATCGGCCATTCTCCCCATTTATCCTGTGTCTGTACCACAGCAGTCTTGGTAGAATATTCAATTACAGCTTCTTGAGTGACAGAATCAAACCACCAATACTTTAAATCTCGTAAGAAATCCAGTGGTAACTCCTGTAAGGGAACAGTCTTAAGACTAGCAGCTGGTGGATAATGATATTTCACAATCGGTTGTTGAGTTCTCAGATCAATCTTTTTCTTGTACGAATACCGAACTCCCAGCTCTGGTCTAATCCACATATATTTCTTGCTGTAGATTTCTTTTCTCAAAATTTTCTGAAAGAGAACTCCTCGAGTATCTTCAGAATGATTTACAATATTCAACTGAGCAAGACGATTAAGTTCGACCTTTGGCAATGTGCTAATATGATTGAATCTAGGCTTGAAGTATTGCACGCCATCGCTTCTCTTGATCAAAATAAGAAAGTTGTCAACATCGAATTTCCAGCTTCTGATCAAACCAGTCAATTCACCTTTAACTAAATAAGTTTTACAAATCTTCAAATCAGGTGCAATTGATTTGTACACCACTTGTGGTTTTGAACTTCCTGAAGATGTAGACACAGGAACTGATTCATCAGTAGGTTGTTCCATTGCAGGTTCTGCCTCATCTTCAGAAGAATCTGTCTCAATAACCGGAGCATCAAAATTGTATGCTTGAGCAGGTTGTCGTAACACTGGCTCCGGTTCACGTTCAGGCGCTGATTCTTGATTTGGATTATCCATATATTCCTCATCCGACCCTGGAACCTCTGCGTCCATTTCTATATCATCAGGATCAAAAGATCTATCTACTTCATCAAATTGATTAACCAAACTCTGCAGATATGTCAGATTGACATTTGAATAGTCAGCTGCAATCGGAGTTGGTTGTCCTGGAACATCAACGAAATAATCTAAAGCAACATTTTCATTAATATCTGAACTTTGTACATTTTCTGGTTCTGGGGGAGGAGTTACATTTGTTTCTAACTCCCTGGGACCATCCTCCCCCGAAACAATTGTGACGGACTCCAACTCTAACACCCTAGATGTTAGATTCGTCACTTGAAGCTGTAGATTATCAACCTCAACAGCTTTGAGCTCAAATCCTTTATCTGGGAGGCATGAGCTGCAATAATAGCCTGCTGATCATCAAATCTTTTCGTCAAAAGCTCCATCTGAGCAAGTAGCATCTGAATCGATGGCATCTCAGACTGTGGTGGAGGTTGTGGTCGCTGAGAGGTATGTTGAGCTGGTTCCTCTATCACAACAGTAGTCCTCTGGCGTCTTCGATGAGGTAAATCAGCATACGAAGGAGAAGACCCAGCAGGACGTTTACCTGGATTCCTCGGGACGTAGACCCTGCCTGCAGAAATCCATCTCAAAATATGCTTAAAGCGTCGAGGATCAGCAAGTTGAATCCCATCCAAAGCAGTTTGTGGGGGCACGTCACCCTCAGAATCGGGTGGAGTGGGCCCACCATCATCAGAATCATCATCAACCCGGTCAACATGATCAATATCGTCCAAATCCTGAGCTATCTCGGTGTCAACCAGGTCATCCTCATTTACCGGAGGAATCACTACATCCTCAAATCCGTCATTGATCGGCGCAACATAGTTTTCATTGACTATGTGCCCGAATAGTTCACGATCCGCCAAAATTTGTTCACCCTTTGGCGCTAATTTGCAGTCATTGAAGACGCGAAGAAGCATTGGCGTTGGCACCAAGAGGGATCGTTGATCTGGGGCAATCTCAAGATTCAAATCATTTAATAACAGTTGCACAAACCTTGGATATTGCAGCCACTTATCCTTTCCAGCCCGAATATTCTCAACCATGTTGCCAAATATATAACCGCTGAAGTTATACGGCTTGTTGTAGATTAAGGCCAACATAAGAGATAAAGTCAAATGACTTGCGGCGTCGTATCCTCCCTTCCTCGGAGATAAGCAAACAATCACAATATGACACAAATACCTCCAAACCCTGCAGAGATATTACTTGCGGAAATCAGAAAGCTGATTCGCCGGATAGCCCATACGTTGAAGTCCCCCGTAGATAAACGTTGTCGGGAACATAGTCAGCATAGTATCGTTATCATTGAACTGGAGAACCCGTCGAATAGAGTTCTCGGTGATCTCAATTTCCTCACCAAACATCTTGGAGACAATTTTCAGGACATCACACTGAGTCCGAATGAAAGCATGATCATAGAACTCCTCAACCTGATTCATATAAACCGGAGTAGATGCAGTAATAGCATAATGAATCCTTGATCGGCGGAGGAACTCTATCATAGGCCGAAAAGGAGCCGAGTTCGCGTGCGTTGACTCCAAAAAAGCAGTGATATTGTGATGAGTGTTGGTGCGGCGATAATAGTTTTGTAAATCAGCTATCTGTAAGCTAAAATACGAAACAAAAATAACAACAAATGTTATAGAATTAGCACGAACACGCATAACCTAAAAAACGAAATTCTGATTTAGGCGTCACTTAGGAAGTGACGCATAACCACTACCGACACTTAGGAAGTGTCGCAGAAAACAATGCACAAAATCAGAAATTAAGTATAGTGTCACTTATGGTAAGTGACGCTATCATGCGTCACTGGTGTAAGTGACGTTGCCAAATCATGCGTCATTATATACGACACTTAAGAAGTGTCGGGTCAAAAATATGCGGCATTTAACAGAGTGACGGTATCCAAGTGAGTCACTTAGAAAGTGACGGTATAAGTGTCGTTATAGACAAAAGCGTCACTAAGTGAGTCACTTAAGAGAGTGACACATAAGTGGGCGTCACTTAGATGAGTGACGGACTAACAAATAGTACAAGTACATGCGTCACTAAGAGAGTCACTTAAGAAGTGACGCAATAATAAGCGTCACTGATGAAGTGACGGTATGGGTTCTAAATTACCAAGTAGCGTCACTTGAGGTAAGTGACGCATGAAGTGACGCAACGATGAAGATCATCGTGTCACTGTTCATACCCAGAAACCAAATTTGGGGGTTTTGAAAATCGAAGTTACCACAATGTAGTCATGATAAAAACGAGTGAAACACACCATTTATTAACTAAAAACATTAACAAAGTAAGCCCCAAATCGTATGATTTCGAAGAAACCCAAATCCCGTAACCCTAATACGTGATTAAAACATGAATACAGAAAGATAAAGGTTAAAATTAGTACCAATCGAGTCGTATGAATGAGGAAAACAAGAATATGACGATGGAATGCGCAACCAAGCTCGAGAAATCACAAATGGATCGACGAAAAACGCACAGACGAAGTGACGCAGAGACACAGTAAGTGACGGTATGTCAGAGAAAGTGACGCTATGTGAATTTGAAAAGTGGTGAGGTTGAGTGTCGTTGGAAAGGGTATTTATACGAAAACCCTAGTATGTGTCACTCAACCCGGCACTTGTAGCGTCACTAGTGGAAGTGACGCAATATCGTATGCGTCACTGGTAGCGTCACTTATGAAGTGACGCAACAGGTCACTTTTAGTTTGCGATTTTATCGATTTTTGCGTTGTGATTTCGGTACTCAAATTTGAAAAGGTAACTGTAACTTGGATAAAATCAAAAGTTAAACTAACTTAGAGAAAATATAAGAACACATAAAGGAATGCAAATTTACAAACATAGAATTAACACATTCTTTTTGGTGACGGAGTTGATATAATCTGGTTAGGAATCATATCGGAGTAACACGCATTTATTAGGAACAGTAAGTGTTATTTCGATCATCAGTATATTTGTCCACTTTAAATTTACTTGACATGCTAATAACACTTTTTATAAAAATAATTTCAAAATGATTATTAGTATATTTATCCACTTTAAACATGTTACACTCAAATCCAGGAGCTAATTTTATTATTATTGGTATGTACATTTCGCTGTGGTCCCCACCATAGATATACATCTTAACTTAAGACACAGACCATGTTTCCATTTACAGATAGAATATAAGAAAATCAAATTTAAGAATCAAGTCAGCGGTGACAGGTCTGTACTTACGTACAACAGAGCGACATAGCTTGATTCAGGTTTAAGCAAAACCAGACTTGGTCAAACCATTTTGGCGACCTTGTAAGGTATCTTAATTTTAAAGATTTTGCAAGTATTTTGACTTGTGTTTGCTTAATTTTTAAGTATATATTAACATAAACCAGGTCTATACTTACGTATAACAGAGGAAACTGTCAATATATACCCCCAAATGATATCAAATAAACCTCTTTCACGAAAACATGTCTAGCATAAGGAAGAAATTAAGACTTTTGTCATACATCTAATGATGTTGTACCACTTGAAATAGATAATTAATAATTAGGCTTCTTAAGAGATCTCAAAGAGTTTTGCATAACATGCCTACTAATATATCGTATGATGAAGGCAATGTTTATAAAAACTGTTATCAACACGTCAGATAAATCTACTGACACATCCAAGATAAACCTTAAAATTCCATTTTATGCATGTCACCCGATGTACTATCATATCCCAAGTTGTTTACAGACACAACTTCAACGTCTATTTTAAAATGTAGCAACGGTGCATTTCTTTAATACTAAAAAGTATAAAGAGTGGCTGTCGCGTTTTTTTTTAATCTTCATAAAAGAAATAAATTATGTTCCAAGTTACAAATTACTTTTTGGCGATAAAGAACCTTAAACCAATCATGTTGATTAGTTCATCAAAACGAGTACGCGAAAAAGCTTTTGTGAAAAGGTGGGCATTCTGCTTTAGGGTGTCTATGTGGACAAGGTCTATCAGGTGTTTTTCATAGCAATCCCGTATAAAGTGGAACCTAAGGTCAATGTGTTTAGTCTTAGAGTGCTGTACGGGATTGCGTGTGATAAAATAGCAGCAATATTATCTATGTGAATAGGAGTCATAGAAAGAAGTAACCCGTAATCACGCAGTTGATGCTGAATCCATAGAACCTGAGAGCAGCAACTCGCAGCAACAACGTACTCAGCTTCTGCAGTTGAAAGAGAAACTGTAGTCTGTTTCTTGCATTGCCATGAGACCAATCGAGATCCGAGGAATTGGCATCCACCAGTGGTAGATTTCTTGTCTATGCTGCAGCCTCCATGATCCGAATTCGAATAGGCAGAAAGAGCGAATGATTTCTCGTTTGAATACCGTAGACCAAGATTGGGTCTATGTTTGAGATAACCAAAAATTTGCTTTACCGCTTTCATGTGAGACACCTTGGGTTTGGCTTGAAAGCTTGAGCAGACGGATACTGCAAACACAATATCCGGTCGAGAAGCAGTCAAATACATCAAAGAACCTATCATTGATCGATAGTCCTTTTCTTTGCAATCTTCCTCATCTTCAGCAAGTCTAAGATTATGATTAAGTTCGATAGGAGTCCCATAGGTTTTACAATTGAGCAGGTCATATCTAGTCAACATGTCTTTGACATACTTTGACTGATGAATATAAATACCTTTTGGAGACTGCTCAACTTGTACACCTAAAAAGAATTTGAGCTCCCTCATCGCACTCATCTCAAACTCAGATTTCATAATCTCCTCAAAATGCTTGCACATCGCTTCATTTGTAGAGCCAAAGATAATATCGTCCACATACACCTGCACAGGTAACATATCTTCTCGATCCCCAGTCTGTTCTTTACGAATGAACAGAGTACTATCGATATTCCCTCGAACAAAACCATGCTTGATTAAGTGGGTAGTGAGCCTCTCATACCAAAGCCGCGGAGCTTGATGAAGACCATGTAACGCCTTGTTCAACTTGCAGACGTATTCTGGATGCTCAGGGTCTTCAAAACCTAGAGGCTGTTTAACGTACACATCTGTATCCACTTGTCCATATAGAAAAGCGCTTTTAACATCGAGTTGGTTAACACGAAACTCTTTGAAAGAATCGAACGCAAGAAAGATCCGAATAGACTCAAGTCTTACCACAGGAGCAAAGACTTCATCATAATCCAAGCCCTCAATTTGACTAAAACCTTGAACAACCAATCGAGCTTTATTCCGAATCACTATACCCCGATCATCCATCTTATTTCGAAATACCCATCGAGTGCCGGTTAAATGAGCACATTTGGGTAACGGAACTATATCCCAAACATGCATCTTGTTAAACTGCTATAACTCTTCTTGCATGGCCTCGACCCAGGATGGATCTTTTAAGGCCTCATCAACTTTCTTGGGTTCAATTTGGGATAAATGACAAGAATTTATCCGAGCAACCAAATTTAACATTTCTTGATTTGGATTTTGTTTCACTTGTTGCCTTGTTTGAACCGCAGCATTAGGATCACCGATAACATTATCGATGGGGTGATCCCTGTGTACACGTGTGACTGGGATTAAATCCAGTGCAAGTACTAACTCCAAATTGTTCATATCCCCTTCAGTGACGGGAACAGTGTTAGTCTCAGGAGCAGTAGAACTTTCAGGTTGCACTGGTAGTTGGAGTTCCGTATCATCTTCATTAGAGAAAGATGAGAATGAACCATTTCTTCTTCTTCATCGTCTTCCTCTAAAGGAGGCATATTAGGATCATCTGGATGTTCTGTTGCATTAGTCGTTCCTGAAGTCGAAGGAACATCCGAAGGTGGGATAGTAGGAGATGATGTGGATGTAGTAGGTAATGGTGTGGGTGTTGGAGGTGATGGTGTGGGTTTTGGAGTAGGTGTGGATGTAGGTTTTGAGGTAGATTTGTCTTGACACAGACTGATGCCATGAGGTAAGGTAACTAACTCCTCCTCTTCATTATCTTCTTTGGGTATGTCAAAAGAGTTAAACACATCCTTATAGTTAAACAACCATTCCGGACCCGTTCCTTGAGGAGGATCCGTGTAGCGCAGGCATTTTACCTCAAAATGCTCTTCCACCTGGTGTGTTGATTTAATGTAGACTCTTTTGTTCGGAGAGTTGACTGAATAACCAAGGAAAATCCCTTCAACAGCTTTAGCTCCAAACTTCGAGACCTTTTCTTTTGAGATCATAATCAAACACGGACACCCAAATGGCTCTAGAAACTGCAAAGTTGGCTTACGGTTATTGAAAAGTTCATAACAGGTCTTGTTCTTTTTCTTAACCGTGAGCACGCGATTCAGAACGTAACAAGCAGTACTGACTGCTTCTGCCCAAAATATAATAGGAAGCTTAGAATCGGCCAGCATGGTCCGAGCTGTCTCGATAATAGTCCTATTCTTACGCTCTGCAACTCCATTCTGTTGAGGAGTTCTTGGGGCACTGAACTGATGATCAATCCATTTCGTGGCACAATATAACTCAAGAGTTGAGTTCTTGAATTCAGTTCTATTGTCACTTCGCAGTCTCTTCACCTTTAATTTGCACAGATTTGCCAACTTATCCAACAGATACACCAAAATATCTGGTGTTTCACTGTTCGCACCTAGAAAGTATACCCATGAAAATCTTGAGTAGTCATCGGTGACTACTAAGCAGTAAGATCTACCACCGATGCTCTTAGTGGAAATAGGACCAAAAAGATCCATATGTAAGAGCTCCAGTGGTGCAGCAATGGAATTCACTACCTTCGACTTATAGGACTTTTTGTGGAGTTTCCCTTTATGGCATGCAATGCAGTCATCTTTTAGGGCAAATGACTGTTTTGGAACTCCATTTACCAAATCATTGTTTATTAGAAAATTCATCTTGCAAAAGTGAATGTGTCCCATCCGTCTATGCCAAAGTAGTGATTCCTTTTCCGAAGCCTTTGACAGGAGACAAGTATATTCATATGTAGTCTCCACAGTTCGCATGTTCATCACGTAGGTATCGTTTCTCCGTGGCGCCCTCATAAGCACCCATTCTTCAGGGATAACGAAACCTGGCTTCAGTATCACACATTCCGTCTTTGTGAAAGCAGTGGTAAAATCCTTATCACAGACTTGTGAAACGCTCAGCAAGTTATGAGTAAGTTGAGCCACATAGTTCACATTCTCAAAGCTAACTTTCCCGTTAGTTAGCGTTCCCTTTCCTGTAATAGTTCATCCTGTATCTCCAGCAAAAGCAACATGTCCTCCGGCGTGTGGTTTAACATCCGTCAAAAGAGACACATCGCCAGTCATGTGTCGCGAGCAGCCACTGTCCATGAACCATTCATTATCTTTAACGCGTTCTGACTGCTGCAACACATAAAAGTAAGGAGATTAGTGAGAAACAGTGACCCAAGCCTTTACAGACTTAGGTCTACCAAGGTCATCAACAATAATCACATCAGATAGAACTTTATTTTTTAACAAATCAGAATTTTCATCTAATGTGTTATTGTTGATGACAGAAGAGTCACTAACAGACTCCTTTCTTTTCCAAACTTTAGTTTGTTCGGAAATTGGTTTGGGAGTAATGTCGGGCTTTTGTTTTGGCAAAGGTTTTTGCCCAACATTACTTGGCCTTTCAGCAGGCTTGGGAGAGATTAATAACGCCTAGGTGGAGATTTTGAAAATGAATTTCTGTAAACTGATGTCCTAGGCATCTCTCTCCCATAGTGCTGATGAGACAGTTTGGGACATACACGAATTAAATGTCCTTGTCTTTACAGTAAAAACATGAACGGGTCTCAACAAATGGTTGAGACTGAGGACTTACTACAGGAAGAGGGGAAGCATTTCTAGAACATGAACATTGCGTGCATGTCTTAGAAACTGCTTCTTTTGATTGAGAGGTTGAAGTGGAAGGTTTATTACAAAATTCTTTTTCACGTGTAGCTTTATGTTGCAAAACCTTTACAGGTGACTGTAAAGTTTGAGATTTTGTATTTAAAACCTTGTCCTTTTCCTTTTTAGGTTGAACCGTAATTGTAGGTTCAACCTTTAAAACCACTTTTTCAGAGTTTACTTCAACCTTCCTTTTAAATTCAGGATACTCCTGATCAGTAATATCCTCAATTTCAACAATCTCCTCAATACTAACTGGAGATTCACATTTAGACTTAACAAACTGAGGCGAAGGATACTCTGGCCGCTTGGTTTTCTCCTTTGCCTGTTTGTTTTGATTATTGACCTTTGACTTGACCCCATATAACAGTGCATAGTCAACTGGAATCTCTTCGGTGCCTTCCTTAACAGGCATAGGACAGTATTCAGTGGGAGGCGGGACTACAGTATAACCTAGTCCTGTCTTAGTTTTATTATCTATCCTTTGCTTGTTAAGGATTTCATTGAAGGCAACCGTAGAAGAAGAGGAACGTATAATCTTACTTTTATATTTGTCATATTCAACTTTCAAATCAGATAGTTCCTTTCTCAAAAGTTCTATTTCAGCAAGATAGCTATTAATAGCATCCTGTTGACTAAAAACCTTAGATTTATACCTTTGAGTGTCCTGTTGATAAGCCTCAATTTTCTTATCATACAATTGTTCATTGGCCTTTAGGTACTTATTTGACTCATTAAGTTTTTCAACCTTTTTTCTTAAGTCTACGTTATCTTCTTGAAAGCACTTTAAAGATTCAGTTAACTTAATGCATGAAATACAGTTCAAAGGTTCTTCTGGTTCATTGCGTACCTCATTAGAAATGTGAGCCATGAGACACTGTTGATACTTATCAGCATACATGCTCCAGTCGGTGTTGGTAGGCTCAAAGACAACTAGTGCATCAGCTGTCGCTTGCTTTACTTCATCTTTCTCTGGAGTTCTGGGAGCACCAGGCTTCGTGAAACCCGATGGAGGAACTTTGGGTTTTTCACATTCTCTCGCAAAATGTCCCAAATTCTGACAGTTATAACAGCGAACCTTGCTCTTATCAAAACCAAAACTGGTTTTGCCATCTCCTTCCAAACTCTTGCGACCAGTCCGTTGCAAGAATTTCTGAACTCTCCTTGAGATCATGCCAATATTCCAGTTTAAATCCATTTGCTCAAGATCATCGTCATCTAGTTGAGCATAATCTTCTTTAGCAAGTTCTAAAGTAGAATTCGGTTGTGAAACCAAATCCTTGTAGGAGCTAAGAAAGGCTGTATAGATAGCAGCCTGTTCTTGAATAGCAGGGGAAACTGGAACTTGCTGTTGTGACCCTTGTGAGGGTCCAGAAGCATACAATGGATGATGAACACCGGTAGATTGCAAAGAAGGTTGTAATGGAGAACTTGTAGAAGAAACAAAAGCCATTCCACCATAAGTCTTTCCGGTGTTGACTTTTCCTCCATATAATGTCGGGTCTTGAACAAAACCACCCGATTTACATTCCTTCTTCTTCAACTCCATCGCATGAGCTTGAAGAACGCCAATTAGCTCATCTAAGTTCATCGTTGCTAACTCTTGGCTCTCTTTCAGAAATTGCACTTTAACGTCCCAACTACTAGGTAGAACGTCCAACAACTTCTTATTTATTTCAATCTGAGGGAAATTGTAGCCTCCCTCGGTCAACTCACTGACTAACTGTGAGTATCTTGTAAACACACCCGATGCTATTTCATTAGGAAGAGAATCAAACAAATCATATTGTTTCTTTATTAGTTCTAATTTAGCATCCTTGTACTTCTGATTTCCACCACATCTCGTCTCAATAGCCTTCCATAGATCGTAAGTTATGTCATGAGTTTTGAAGAGTCGTAAGACATCTTTAGTAAGGCACATACAAATAGCCGAATGAGCCATTCTTTCAATATCATACTCCTTTTTCTCTTCAGGAGACATAGCTTTATAGGTTTTGGATGGAGGGATACCACGATAGTCTCCTTCAGCTACTGGAGCTTCATATCTTTCTCTGAGTGGACCCCAGAGCTCAGGACAGTGAAAATCTACGTACTGTTCAAATCGATCACGCCAATATGCGTAATCCATATCAGCAGTGAATAGAGGAGGTTTATTATTAGAACCGACATCATGATTTTGTTTAATCATATCCCTGATTCCCCGAATATCTTCTTTATCAGCAGCAACAGCAGCCATTAAAGATTATCCTGAAAATTAACTCAAAAACAAGAACTTGCAAACTAATTAGTACCAAAGGCGTCACTTGGTAAGTGACGCACTCAAGTGTCGCAACGACTAGCGGCACTTGGTAAGTGACGCTATCGAGTGACGGATGAAATGACTGATGACACTGTAAGCAAGTGTCGCTCAATCTAGCAAGTGACGCACTCAAGTGTCGTACTTGAGTGACGCAATAAAACAAACAGGCGTTACTAGTAAAAGTGACGCAAGAAATCAAAAGGCGTCACTAGCAGAAGTGACGCAAGAAATCAAACAGGCGTCACTAGCAGAAGTGACGCTTGGCACTCAAGTGACGTGCTAAAGTGACGCACGTGAGTGACGGTGGATTAAAGTAGACGACACTTAAGTTAAGTGTCGTATGAATCCCAAATGACGCTCCAAGTGATGCACCAAAGTGACGCACCTGAGTGTCGGTAAAACCTTAATTTGGAATTACGAAGTGCCGCACGAAGTGACGTGTTCAAGTGACGCAACGAGTGTCGCAGAAACGGCTGTAAAATCCCAAAAACCCTAAAAGTCGAATTTTCGTAAACCTAACAAAAATTCCTTAAACCCTAACGAACGAAACCTGTAGTAAATGATGAAAATCGTCTGGAAAGCACCTAATCAACCCGAAATCCGTAGTTATTCTTGATTCTTTATATGAACGAAACCGAAATCAATCCAAAACGTCTTCAAAACGTCAATCTAATCACCTAGTGGCTCTGATACCAGTTGTGAGTTCCCTCTGTGATGGATCTAAGTGATGATAGACAGCGATTGAGTGGCGGAAACAATCAATCACACAAATCACTAATAAACCTAAACCGAAGCAATCAATTGAACAAAGTAAACGAGTTTATTAGCTTCAATAACGTATTGGAACTTGATCACAGATGAGTTTAGTCGACAAATGGTGCTAGGGTTCCGTCAACCCTAGCCAAAAACCTGTAGGTTCTATTTATTCTAAAACACAATCGGCAGACATGCGTCACTTGTCCAGTGTCGCATGTGGCCGCCTTCATGCGTCACTTACCTAAGTGTCGCTATGCGTCACTAAGGCAAGTGTCACTTACCAATCCAGTCCACCACATCACTGCTTACCTGATTCCCGCTACTCAATAGAAGAAATCATGCAGATTGAGAACACTGAAGATATCATCTCTCTGTCAGATAACGAATCAAACGATGACCCACCCACTGATGAACCACATGATGCAGGATTTGGCATAACTATGGAAAGGCTTATAGCTGTGAGTTCCCTCTGTGATGGATCTAAGTGATGATAGACAGCGATTGAGTGGTGGAAACAATCAATCACACAAATCACTAATAAACCTAAACCGAAGCAATCAATTGAACAAAGTAAACGAGTTTATTAGCTTCAATAACGTATTGGAACTTGATTACAAATGAGTTTAGTCGACAAATGGTTCTAGGGTTTCGTCAACCCTAGCCAAAAACCGTAGGTTCTATTTATACTAAAACACAATCGACAGACATGCGTCACTTGGCCAGTGTCGCATGTGGCCGCCTTCATGCGTCACTTACCTAAGTGTCGCTATGCGTCACCAAGGCAAGTGTCGCCTAAACTAAAACTTAAGTGTCGCATCATACAAAATCTATATTTCTATTAAATGACTAACGACACTTTTACAACTCAATAGACCAACTGACAGACAAACTGATATGCATCAACAATAGCCTCTGTCATAGACCCCTCTAAGCCTCTTATCTCGCCTCGCCTCGACGCTCTGCTAAACATCGACACTATTGCTTTATCAAAACAACATCCAGAGCTTAGAGACAAACTCCTGATGAAAATCTCAGCCTACAAAGCTTCCCGGTTACCGGAGCTATTTTCAAAGGAACCTACCCGAAGGATTTAAACCTTCGATGCATCTACGCCCCGAAATCTATTCGAATATGGAGTTACCTCTGAATCTAGCCGGGATACTGATTCTCAGGAGGAGAGAGACATAGAGATGTACTCTTCGCAACTGATATCTCAATACACCAACGACTCCCAGCCACTATCTAATATTGTTGAGTTCCCTGATTCCCAGGCTAGGGATACTCCATTTACATAGAGTGACGAAGACGATGTCATCTACACTGACATTCCAGTAGATATCCGGTCTATCCATCTTCTTACACCTCCTACTAATCTACCTTCTCCAAAAATTCCGATCATAATTAACCATGAGGAAATGATAAGTGCTATCGAAGAATTTGAAAATGACATACCTACTATGACAAGCATTATCATCTCCTCAACCAACGATTACACTCCACGACAACAGGCCCTGATTGAGGAAATCATAGCCGAATCTGAAGTCAACCAAGCTGAGAATTTCCAAGATTACAGATTCTTCCACAACCGTCTCAATGCCTTCGTAGAAGATCTCGCTGCTCAGATATTGCAACACGACACTGAACCTACATCCGAAGAGCTAGCATTCTTTGAGGAGCAAAGGAACATCTACAGGAAGATCTATGACATTCTGATCAGATCCGCATTTCCATATTCCACCGAACAAAGTGAGTTTCTACACTCATACTGCGAGAATATGTATCGTGCTACTGGGAACCCTGATCCAGATGTTGCTATGCAACTGAAGAATAATCTTCGGGGGCTACTAAATTCTATGGCTAGGAATGATCACATTAACGAGACTTCTCCTCACAGGTTCTACATAGACTGCACTATTGAGTACCATGCTCACAAGATTGCCCACGATCTCGAGTACGTGAGTTTTGATGAAAGAACGCATGACATCCCTTCCTCCATACCTGAAGGTTCAATGGTTAACATCGCGAACTTCTTCACCAATCAGATCAAGGAGATCTTTGCTGAGGATCACCCTGAAGAGCATGGGCAGATATTCAACTATGGTTTGCATGAGATATACGATATAGTTTGCAACACCTTTCGAAACTCTAATCTCACGTTATCCATCTATTAAACCCAACTCCTCGAAGGCATTCATGATTCTATTCAAGAGATAAGAGGAAACTCTGGCATAGCAAATCACGATACTCTACACCTCCAGTTTCTCGGATTTATGGACTCATTTAGACAGCAACACCCTCAGAGAGAAATTTTTGAATCTGATGGATTCTCTATAGTTGATTTCCATAGCATTATCTTTAGGAAAATCAAAGACATTACTTGGGATATTCTACATATGCAAAGAGTTACTGAGCAACATCTCCAAAGTTTCCCTATCTTTGCATCTGAGTTTCCAAACATCGTTCAAGTCATTGCTTGCCACTTTCTGAGGATCTATCCATGTAATCCCAAGGTTCAACTAGACTGAAGAAAGGCAAAGTCGAGCTCTTGACTCTAACAGAAGCGTTTCTCGGGAGGCAACCCATGGAATAAGACATAGAAGAGAGTAGAGTATTGGTAGATGAAGAAGATCTCCGACTATCCTTCACACTTGGATGAACCCAAATGTTTTCAAAACATATTCTGAAATACAACTCGTTTTGCAAATAAACCACTAATCTAAGAAAATAGGAAATTATTTCTAACTAAATAATTCATATGCTTCGAGCATTTGAGGTACTTGCATACTACTTTTATGCATAATGCTCGAACTCGTTTTAAAAACACATGTTTTTATAAAACTGATTTGTAATAGAACATATCTTTTCAAAATTCTGAGAACGTGATTTCTCTTTTCATTTTGCAAAAAACAAAATCGAATTTGTAAAAAGGGTCTCATCCAACATGTTCACACTTACGAGATGTATTCACAAGATTGGAATGAGTTGAAGAAATGAATAAATAATAGCAAGCCGCTTGAAGCCGACCAATGCAGAAGAAGATCTTGGCAATATCTCCCTTCAGCAAACTCAGACTTTCAGCTTCAACGTAACTAGCTATCTGGGGAGTATCTATTCCTTTATCTGTTTTGTTTTGATTCATTTTTAGTTTGCTTTGTTAGTTTGTAATAAAGGTGGTCTATACTCTATCCTAAGATTATCACTAAGTGTGGGATTTTGCCTCTAGCAAATACTCAACTCAAGATAACATTAGGGACAATGTTCCTCTAAGTGTGGGATAACAAGTATATAATACCTTGGATAGTTTTTATGATTTTTAGTCCAAAAATAGAAAAATCGGAAAATGTTCCTCAAATTTTTTAAAATTTTCAAAAATATTTTGCTGTAATATCTAAAAACATGAGTTTAATCATCTGATTAACTCTAGATTTTGAGTTTTAATATCTTTCAAGGAAATTCATATTCAAAGTATGAGTAAGCTTAGGGAAAATAAGGTAGGAATTGCTCAAGCAAGAAATAACAAGCTAATAAGGAGCATGACTAGGCATATACAACCCATTTGTAGTGAGGTATCTTGAGCCTAATAACATTCATCTTTAATGCTACATTATTTCATTTCTTGTGTGTGCCGACGCATGTATCTCTAAATTAGAACTTGCTCTTGACATACGCTTCAAGACCATATTGGTGAGTACCGTACGCGGTATAGGTGTAATTAGATGACCTTGACATTCCCTAGGACATAACCCACTTTTTAGCCTTCTTTTTCAAACCCAGAACCCTTTCGATGCTCATCTTTAGTTTCGATGATCCACTTAGTAAACCATGTTGTTGAGACATAGTTTGTGTCAACAGATCTAGCTTGAAATAGGACCGGTGTAATTATTATCTTGTTTGTACATCGGTTTAGATTTGTAAATAAATGTTTGTTTTGTTATTAATATTCGTTAAATATATTAGTATATTAAAGTGTTAGACGAATATCAAAAACGAAATAAATATGTATAGCGAGTCGAGATCTCAAGTCGCAAGGTATTGCGATGCGACATGAGATCTGAACTCGCAATGCAATAGGTATAGCGAACCGAAGCCAAGCTGGGCTTGGGCTACGAGTTGAGTTGGACTCGCACGCCCATGACCTGCGAGTTGAACCGAAGTATATATATTTGATTCGTTAAACCTAAAACATAACTTTTGCCATTCAATTATTGAACCTGCGAATTGAGTAATCCAGAGAAAATATATTCTAAAGGCTACGCTTTGACGATTTATCGTTTAAAGCTAAGTATTAGTTAAACAAAACGCAAACTTATTCGTTATAGTAAGATAACATCGTATTAAGGGATTCCGCACCTTAATACTACAGATAACGAAGTTATCGATCCTAGAACTAGGGACTTACATCTGGTATCAGAGCTTTCGGGCTAAATACGAGTAAGTTTGGAGCTTTTATTATCATCGCGTTTGATTTCGGGTTGTTTTTACGTGCATTAGTACATATTAACGATCAAAATTATTCTCTGGACAATTTAGGGTTTGTTTACGTATGAAATTTCTAGTTTCAATCATAAAAATACCAAAAATTTTCATTTTCCGGGTTTTTCAGCCGTTTCGCGAGTTGAGATTAGGGTTTCAGCTACGTCTGCGAACCGAGTTGAACTTGCGAACTGAACCCAGTTGTGCGAGTTGAACCAAGTTGCGAATCGAGATCTCCTGCAAACTGAGATCACTTGCGAGTTGACATTTTTTGCGATCCGAACTGAGATTGGCGAACTAAAGTTTGTGAGTCGAGCTGAGATTGCGAATTGAGCTGAGTTGCGAATCGAGTTTAATCTGAATACGTAGAATATCTGAATTTTTAAAGATGTATGATTTAAGTAAAATGATTGAAATGGAACACGAGGTTGGAAAATCTAATGTTCCACCTAAATTGTTAAGACTTGAAGATTATTACAGTTGGAGAGATAGATTTGAATCTTACTGTAGATTTCATGATCTCTCAATCTGGATGTGTATCAAAACTGGATACACTGCACCTACTAAATCTGTCCAAATGCTACTGTGGTTATTAACTATCAGAATATGAATGATCAACAAAAGGAGAACTTTAAAGCAGAGAACAAAGCTCATTCTTGTATTAAGATGTGTCTTCCTAAAGAGATCAATCATCAGCTAAAATCTTTTCATACTGCTAAAGAGCTCTGGGAAGCTCTTGAGAAAAGAGGTGAAGGTAGTCCACAAGTGAAAGCTGGCAAGAAGAATCTTCTCAAGAAGCAGTTTATAGTGTTTAAACTTTGAAGGGAGAAGATCTTGATGCTTATGTTACCCGTTTCTACCATTTACTGAGTGAGCTAGAAAACTATGAGATTACTGTAGAAGAAGCAGAGAAAAACGACAAATTTATTGAGGGTTTGCCTTCTAAGTGGGAATTGCATGGTGTTATGCTTAAGGATAATGAAACAAGATATGCTACCATGACCTTAGAGCAGGCTATTGACAAGCTCAAAGGTTATGATTTCACCAAAAAGTCAAGAGATACTGATTCTTATCAGGTTCAGAACCCTGGGTTATATCATAGTAAGACAAATCTTTCGACTGCGTCCTCCAGTTCGACCACTGCTTTGTTAGTTGGTGATACAGGTGAAAATGGTGAAATGATAACTGAGGATATGTGTTTTCTTTCCTCATCTGGTAGTGAAGTAAAATGAAAAGGTGATGAGAAGTCACCTCAAGAGCATCAGAAGATTCCTATGAGTGTGAAATCTGCTGAACAGCAACTGTCTGTTCTTGCTTCCTTTGTTGCTTCGTATGAGAATTACGTTCAGAGTAAAATCAATGATCCAATTCTTTTTGATGAAGATTATGATCAAATCGACTCTGACTATCTTGAAGAAATAGATCTCCAGGATCAACTTGCTATGTTATCAAGGAGAGTGAAAAGTTTCTTAAAGAGGACTGGTAGGAAGGTTGTTGGCAACCAATCAGGGTTTGATAAAACCAACATCAAGTGCTTTAACTGTCAAGGTTATGGACACTTTGCTCGTGAATGCCAAAGACCTAAGGTAGAAACTGGAAATGGAAAACAAGATTTGGGAAGTACTCTTGCTTCCAAAGCCTTGGTGGTAAAGCAGTTAGATGGCTCTTATGATTGGAAAGCTCAGTCTGAAGAATCTTTGATGGCTGAGATTAAGGATCAAGAGAGAACTGCTGATACAATGTCCTACATGCCTACTGATGTAGAACAACAAGTAGAGGTGCCTGCGTCTGAAGTGAAAGCAAGTGATGATGATGTGTTGTATATGGATTCAACTCAAGAAATGAGTCCAGAAGAGTTTGTGGCACACATGGCTGAAGTTCAAACAGATAAGAAAAGGGTATGTCTTGATATTCTTACTCTTGCTGATATCTGTTATTTAGTTACTGATTTACAATCTCAGATTAGTGTGTTAACTGTGTCAAATAACAATTTGTCATCCCAACTAAATGTGGATAGAGAATCTTATAAAAATGTTAGATCTGAACTTGACCAAGCTCTTATGGATGTGCGTAGATTAAGTGATGATAAACAGGCCTTAAAAGATAAGATTAAGTCTGATACTTCTGATAGAACAGCTCTTAGAGATACCATAAATGAAAAATCAGTTATCATAGATGGTCTCTACATGAATATTAAAGACTTAAATGAAACAATTGCTAGTAAGGATTAGGAAATAGTGAATCTTAATTTGAAGTTTGTTGAGCAAAATCGTAAGCTTGATTCTTATAGAACTATTGAAATGGATAAAATGCTTGATGCTCAACGTAGTGTAAAGGAAAAGACTGGGATAGTATACAATGATGTAGCCCCTCCTTTTAATGCCAATTACACTACTATTCCTGAAGATTCTGAAATGATTGATGCTAATCCTGAGGTTATAGTAGCTAATAAGTCTGATAAATCTGAGGCACAGAAGAATGTTGTTAAGAATCTGTCATCAGATAATAGTAAGATTTTACCTCTCACCAAAATACAGTTTGTATCAGGTGGAGTGATTAATGATACTAAGACTGATGATAAGGTTAATAAGGAACAAACATCTGAATCTTTAGTGCCTAAGACTCCGAATAAGAAAGCAAAAGTTAGTAAATCACGAAAGCAGATGTCATGTTTCAAGTGTCACCAAAAGGGACAGTAGCTTCTTGTTGTCCAAATAAGAAGCTGGAAGCATCACATAAGCTTGTGATTGATGAGAAGACACCGACCGACTCTAGTTTGAATGTGGATAGGTTAGATACCAAACCTAAGGTAGGTAATAAACCTGTTAACATTCTTAAAAGAGATGGTAACCATAGTGTCTTCCCACCTAAACCTAAACGGCCATATACTCTAAGTGATAATTCTTCTAATAAGCCTAGGGATATGACACCGTCAACGTTTAGAACTCAAAGTAGAAATCACAGTCATTATGAGAGAGGTTCTACTTCACGAACACATGAGTTTAATTATAATTATAATAATAGAACTCTTAATTCAGTGCCTAGGAGGTTCTCCTCAAATTCACCTCTTAAGGCGGATCATCCATAAGCTCAAGCATCTTCAAAAGTAACCAAAGCTCCTGATGGGAAGGATAGTTATTTTAAAGAGCTTCAGTTTGTTGATGATAAGGGACAAACCAAGACCGTAATGGCTTGGGTCCCTCTTGACAACTGATTGTGTTTTGTGTTGTGTGCAGGAGTCTACTGTGAACAAGGATAACTGGTGGTATGTAGACAGTGGATGCTCAAGGCACATGACTGGAGAACGAAGTCTACTAAAGGATTTCAAAGAAGGTTTCAAGCAAAAAGTTTATTTTGCAGGAGACAAAGGAGGAGTAATTACGGGAAAAGGAAAAGTTTCAAATGGAACTTTGACTCTAGAGGACGTGAATTATGTTGAAGAACTAACACACAACCTAGTGAGTGTTTCCCAAGTCTGCGATAAAGGTCATCCAGTTCATTTTAATGAAAAGGAGGCTATAGTTCTGAAGCCAGGCTTCACAATTCCTGAAGAGTGGATATTGATGAGGGCACCAAGGAAGAAGGACATCTATGCTATAAACATGGGTGTTTCTAACTCTTGAATGGTGTCTACATGTTTATTATCCAAGGCCTCAGAAGCAGACGCATTATTATGGCATAGGAGAATGGCACATCTGAACTGGAGAAAGATGAATTTCATAACCAACAATGGGTTAATTCTGGGTGTACCACAAAAACGTTTTGAGTCTGAAGATAAGTGTGTTTCTTGCGTGAAAGGAAAGCAGCACAAGACACCACACAGATCTAAGACTGAAAACTCGATCTCCTCACCATTTGAGTTGCTACACATGGACCTCCTCGGCCCTATAAGCAAGAGAAGTCTAGGTGGCAAATGGTACTGTTTGGTTGTCACATACGATTATTCTAGATTCTCATGGGTGTTCTTTTTGGGATCTAAGGATGAAACTCCTGGAATTCTAATTGAGTTCTTTGATCTAGTAGAGAATGTCTATAAAACGAGAGTGAAGCGTATTCGTAGTGACAACGGAACAGAATTCAAAAACTCAACGTTGAATATCTATTGCTTAAGCAAAGGGATTATTCATCAATTCAGTGCACCTTATGAACCTCAACAGAATGGTGTAGCTGAAAGGAAGAATAGAACGTTGATAAAGGCTGCTAGAACAATGTTTCCTGATTCAAAGCTTCCTGTCATCTTTTGGGCAGAAGCAGTGAATACAACATGTTATGTTCTAAATAGAGTTCTTACGGTCAAAAAGCAGAACAAGACTTGTTATGAGCTTTTGAACAATAAGAAACCAAACTTAAAAGGGTTTGAACCCTTTGGGGTTTCTTGCACTATATTAAAAATTGGACATCAAACTAAATTTGGTGAAAAGGCTGACGAAGGATTTTTCCTAGGTTATATGCCTAATTCGCCAAACAAGAGGGTTTTTAATAAAGTCACAGGACGTTTGGAGGTAGTGTATAACATTGAAGTTACAAGCTACACACCAGATGTACATAAAGGCTTAGATTGACAATTTGATTATTCTGATCTTTTTGCATCTTTTAGAGTTCCTATGAGTGATTTGTCAGTGATTCAGAGATTTCTGAATATTTATTGTCTGGAAATGAGGATATTGGCCACACTCCAACATCGAATGCTCAATCTTCTGCAATCAAGACTAGTGCTGATCCAAATCAACCATTTACTAGTGGAACTCAAAAATCCAAAGTAAATACACCTCCAGATGAGGAAGAGCTGATGCAAAACTTAGTGGATGATATCATTACTCCACTTAGAGACATTTCTACTTGTTCAAGTGTATGTTGATGACATTATCTTTGGATCTTCTGATGAAAAGATGTGTCAAGAATTTGAGAAAGTCATGAGAAAAAGGTTTGAAATGTCTGCAATGGGAGAGTTGAATTTCTTCTTAGGATTGCAAGTTGATCAAAAGAAGGATGGATTCTTTATTCATCAATCTTAATATACATATGAGCTATTGGAACGCTTTAAGATGGATGAAAGTAAGGTCTACAATACTCCAATTCTAGGCAATCATAACCTTGGACCAGTTACATTGAGTGATAGTGATGTGGATCCAACTCTTTATAGAGCCATGATCGGATCACTAATGTATCTAACTGCCTCTTGGCCTGACATTATGTTTGCTGTTTGTATATGTGCAAGATATCAGGCTAATCCGAAAGAGTCACATATGCAAGCTGTGAAACGGATCTTTCGTTACCTCAAAGGAAAACCGAAGCTGGGACTTTGATATCCGACTGATGGAGACTTAGATCTCATAGCTTATACTGATTCGGATTATGGATGATGCAATTAGAATAGGAAATCTACAACCGCAGGATGTCAATTCTTAGGAGGTATATTAGTATCCTGGCAGTGCAAGAAGCAAAGCTCGGTAGCCATTTCCACATGTGAAGCTGAGTATGTTGCAGCTGGCAGCTGTTGCTCTCAAGTACTTTGGATCCAACAGTAACTGCAGGATTATGGGTTAAACATAACCAATACTCCTATGATGATTGATAATGAGTCAACAATGTCGATCACCAACAATCCGGTGAAGCACAGTAAAACTAACCACATTGATATTCGACATCATTTTATTAGGGACTGTGCTGAGAAGAATTTGATAAAGTTAGTTAAGGTTCCGTCATTGGATAACTTAGCAGACTTATACACAAAGGCGTTCGACAGAGCAAGATTTGAGACGTTGGTTCAACTAAACGGAATGAGAAATCCAGAGTGATTAGTCTTCCAAGGGTATTTTTGTAATAGTTAGTAGTAATTTTTATGTTCTTATTAAAAAATAATAATAATAAAAATAAAATAAAAAAATAAAGGGGGGGGTGTATGGCATTCATTTGTTTGTTACCTGAGGGGAATCACCTCCAATAAAAGAACAACATTAGTTCTTTTAGAAAAATGTTTAAGTTTTTATCTGCAAAAACTATGGGAGATGATAGTACATTAGAAGAATAAGCTTCACAATAATAAGCTTAAGTTCTAAGTATAATGTGTTAGTAGGTTCAATTCAAGCTACATTAGAACTACATCGATTCTATCAGGTATGTATTTATATTTATTTGATTATACACCTATATCCACAAGTTATAATTTGTATGTTTTAAATGTCTAGATAGCTTCATTATATGATGTACTGGTAGGCAAATTATATAAACATCTCTAAGCATTTAAGAAGTCTTAATATACTTGATTGTTATCTAGTGTTTCTATTATATGGTGTATGACATAAGTCTTAATTATTGACTGATAGCATTCACATGCACTGTAATTATAAAGCTATAAATGACAAATAGTAACAATATGGATATTAACTTAATTACTGGTGACTTTGTTGTACTGAGTACATACCTGAAGCCTTTAACTAAATTAATATTCTCAAATGTATTTTGAATCATGCTAAAAGGGAACCTCTGTTGTACTAAGTACATACCTGGATAACATAGCATCTTCAAAGTATGTTTGATATTTGTCTAAATTTTAAATTCAATTGTAAGTTTGATAAACCTCTACCTTGAATCTAAAGAAACCAGTGTAATATGTGTTGCTTGAATTCTTCAGTATGTCATATCTTAGAAAATACTTGGTAATATTCATACCAACAATAATGGTGTTGCTTAGACTTGTGAGTATAATTTGTTTATGTGGATCATAATATTGATAATCATCTTAAACTGTCTATAAGAAAACATTCACTTTAAGTGAATAATATGTTTTTATTAATTATGCTATGTGGATAAAGGTACCTAAGATATAATTTTATGAATATAAACGAATAAATGATATAATTAGTTGTAATTCTATTGTAATTATTTAAATTTCATGAGGTATGTATACTAACAATCTACTTAGACTTTCTAATAAATTTAACTAGTTTGTTCTTTCTAATTTGATCCCTAAGCAGATAAATTTTTATTCAGTTTATTTATGTACTTTATTTTATTTCAAGTAATTAATAAAATGGTACCTGATACCACTGTTTGTTTTTATGAGTTGTTTTATTTTATTTTTGGCTTTATGTTTATATAAAGTTATTTTATTTTATTTTAATTAAGTGTTACCCTTTGGAATTAAATTATACTGATTATTTTATACCCTTGTTGAAAAATCGTAACAAATACAAGTGAAAAATAATGGTATTTTAGACTTGTATGAATAATGGGTTTACATTTATACTTAGCATTAAATTCGCGTTTTAATTTAAATCTGCGAGTTTGACTAGTCAAACCTGCTGATTGATGCGTGTGAAAGCGTCTAGTTTTATTATTTATAAAGTACAGGAAATACCAATCATTACTATCACACAACCAGGCAAGAATACCCGATCAGAATAGTATAGCTATGGTAAGTCCAGGTCGATCACAAGGAACACAGGAACAATGGTTTATTTATAAAAATGGAAAATACTAATTCAAAGCAGCTGGATAAGGAGGCGGAGGTGTGTATTTTTTTAACAATTTCTCCCGTTAAAGATGTTGGGTAAGAAGGTGAAGGCGTATAATTTTTGAAATTTGGTTTTGCCTTATATCCTTCATCTTTTGGGTTGTCAAAATTTTCCACCTTGTCGCTTTCCATATCCTTCACAATTAGATCTTTATTCCAAAATGCTATCATCTCATCTAAAGATTGCTTCATATCCTCTTTAGTCATCGTGGAAATGTTTCTCGAGTTTTGTAAATTCACAGCAACATTATTCATGTTCTGAAACATACCTGTCTAAATAAAAGAAAAAGAAAAAGAGTAGAAAAGAAAATAAAATAAAAACTAACTAAAAAAAATCCAATAAAAATTGATATCAAAGCTAATCAAAAGTCCACAGTAGCTCCAATGATCATACACATAAGCGGAGAAGTAGGTCAGCGTGAAGCTTATTAAAAACCTACCCCTTTCGGGAAGCAGAGCGACCCTCCTTATACCTCTGTTTTTGTTAGTAATCACAATGGGTGAACCGATTTTTCAATTGATAAACAATGCACAAAAATTTTAATAGGGAAAAATAAAATTAAAACACTATAAATTCCAATTAAAATAATAAACGCAACCGCTCCCCGGTAGAACAAAAGTCCAACCGGTTAAGTGTTCCCCGGCAGTGGCGCCAAAAACTTGATGCGTGTGAAAGCGTCTAGTTTTATTATTTATAAAGTACATGAAATACCAATCACTACTATCACACAACCAGGCAAGAATACCCGATCAGAATAGTATAGCTATGGTAAGTCCAGGTCGATCACAAGGAACACAGGAACAACGATTTATTTATAAAAATGGAAAATACTAATTATCCTAGAAAACAGTAAACAAAGGGGGACGTTTTAGTTCCGTTCGAATATAAGATTTGTAAATAATAATTAAAACTAAATAAAAAATTTAAACTAAAATAATAAATATATAACAATAGGAAGGAAGGAATAGTAATTGTATAATTAACTTCACTCAGATTCATATATCCCGATTTCTTACATATTGATTATTTAATTGTGATTCTCTTAAATCAACTTAGTCACTAATCAAAGATTCTAAATTGAGTGTAAACTAGTCTCCTGTTCAGGTTAACTAATTCCTACAATCTAAGGGTCCACATTAAACATCAATCCAATGTCTCAAGATTATTAGTCTATTGTGTGTTTTACCTTAGATTGTGCATTAAACATTCACAACCTATTATAATTAACTCTATTGGTATGAGTCAACAATACCCAATAATTTCTTATTGTCTTGTTCACCTTAGATTGCATAGATCTTATCATCTTAACCTATCAGATTCAACGTATTTAGCAATGGTTAAAATCCTAAAATTAATAACCATCAATAAATAACAATACCAAAGGAACTCAATCTCTTCAACATTATTAATCACGTTAAGAAATAATTACTAGCAATCACCAATAAACAAGGTTCTACGAGTAATATAATAGTTTTCAATCAAATAACTTATTCAATACGCAATTTTAATCGTTCAATAATCATAATCTGAGTTAATCAATTATACAACCACTTAATACATTCAATTCATCATCTAATATGCATAAATCAAAATATTCAATATCAAAAACATAACTGTAATTGAATTAAATAAAAAGTAAATACAAACCGAATAATGAATCACGCAAAGATCAATTGAAATAGATTCAACCTTCACTTTTTGTGCTTCCCAAACACTCTTTAAACTTGAAATAACAAACCCTAACCTAAATATTTCGTAACCCTAATTTAAATATATGAAAAAGTTCCTGGTATTCGTAGCAGAGGGCTGCTATTTATATATGCTGGGGTTAAAATCCATACGCCATATGGATATTTTGATCCGGCGTATGGATCAAAACTGCGTACTTCGCAAGACAAAGCTCCACCGCCTCCACGTCTAATCCCTTTTACATTTAGAATTTGACCATAGATTTGACTTGAGTGGGCTCCATGTTTTACTTGGGCCTTGTTTTGTTTGACATCCTTTTGCCTCCACGTGATTCTGAACTTGTAACCTGCAAAAGAAAGTTGTCATCATTTATTGCTATTATTAATTATTTTATTTATTTATTACTAACATAACATTAGTCTAGTTTATATTATTACTAAATTTATTTATTTATCCCAAATAATTATTTGGTCCAACTTGTAAACTCCAATAAATATTCAATCTAACTATTTTTGCTCAACTCATTTAACTTTTCGAACTCATATATTTACAAACTTTATTTATTTTATAACTCTTTTAACCACTTTGTCCCAACTATATTTAGGTACAAACAACTTTTATACAAAAAAATTACATTATTTACTCCATTTTAACTCATTTTCATTCCTTTTCTAATTCGAGCTCTATTTCTACCTATTTTATAAATATGAACAAAATAATTATATTTTATCAAGTAATTGTAATAAAAATATACAGAAATAGGGATAAAATAATATATAAATATAGTACTTATTTGATGTTATCACTGACCGAGTTGAGACTTGCGAATTGAGTAAAAGTATAAAAGGAGTGGTCAAACGAGTCAATTAAACCACCGAACCCACTTTTCTTGTGAGTTCACTTCATCTGTGCGAGTTGACTTAGAGCGAAACGAGACGAAATATAATTTTTCGTTTGATTTCGATTTTGCGTGATAGAGGAACGAGTTTTTGATCCATAGTTTTTATACATCTTTACATTGCGATCACTTTGAGGTATAATACAATGGATTTCACCGATTAAATAATTTGAAATCAAAGTTTTTATAAATTTAGGGTTTCGGTTTCAACTTTTAATGATTTACATAGATTAAAGGCCGAATAGAACAAGAATCCTTAGGGTTAATGTTAAACGAACCTTTATAAACGTAAATACCTCGATCGATCATGTTAAAAATGGCAGATTAATCGATTTACATTTGGTTTCGCAACAGCAGATCCGCTTTAGCGAGTTGAGTTAGATTTTGTTTCGCAGATCTATCTTTGCGAGTTGAAAACTTTTTTGTTGACTTGTTGACCATGCAAGCCGACTATATTCGTTGACTTTTTGAACTTGCGGACCGAGTTGATTAGCGAATCGACTTGCGAGTCGAGTTACGGATTGTCTTGGTTAGCGAGTTGACTAGCCTGCGAATCGAGTTGCGAGTTGAGTTCAGTTTTTGCGAATTGATAATTTTTAATTCAAAACGTAACTTGCAACTTAAACTTCTGATGTAATTTTTGTCTTCAAAAGTTAATATATGTTTTGATGTAATATTTTTATATTAATACGTAATAACATATATTACATTAACTTACGACTATTTAGTAATAAGTTAATTTATTATTATATACGACTTGAGACGACAATGTAACAAGTTATATATTATAATTTAGAACTAAGATGTTTGATGAATATTGATTCATAAACATTATAGTTTATAACTTACTAATGTGCTTTTAATTGTTTTGTCATTTGTGTTTTATACAGATATGGCTAGGCAATTTGATAAATGTCACAACATCCTTGTTGATCTAGATCTCGGTGCACGTGGAGCTAACAAAGTAGCTCAAATGCTTACATTCTTTGCACGTTCTCGCATTCGTTATGCGCTTACGGAGTCTCCACCGGTCTCTCAAGGTATATTGAACGATTTTTGGACAAATATTCAGTATGAAGAGACGGTCAATCCACCGGTTATACGCAAAACAGTCAACAATCAACCGGTTGTTTTTGCTGCATCTGACTTACGTCAGATTTTACGTCTGGGTACAGTAGACCAGGAGGATGGTCCGATGGAGTATCCTATGGATTTTATTGAGGGTGCTCTAGGACGTATGGGATATACCGGTCAGAGACGAGGATGCCAGTTCCTTAAAGCTCTCGTTATCGGAGAATGGAGGTTCTTATGGCATGTTATCGTTATTGTTTTTGGACCAAAGAAAGGAGGTTTCGATGAGCTGAACCCTTCTTTATTATCGGTTGTACTGTCACTGGTTTATAACAAACCATACAGTTTGTGTGATCTCATTTTTGGTGAGCTGGTACGCCAGATATCGGGTACTGTTAGATCGAGATTTTTTATCTACCCGAGGTTTTGCATGATGATTATTCATCATCATCTTCCGGATCTTGATTCCTGAGCCGCACTTACGTGTTGATACTATTGCTCTCAGAGGATACAATGCTATGTTTCAGCAGACTATTCGTCAGGAAGAATATGTCAAGCCTGAGATTCATGATCTTTTTGATTATATTCTTGATGCGGCTTACGTTACGCCACCGAACAATGGTTGGTTGGAAGTTGTTGCTGCTGATGTTGATGCTGTTGTTATTCCTAACCCTGCTGTGAATGTGGTTCCACAACCTGAGCCACAAGAGCTGCTCGAAGATGTTCTTATTCAGGCTGATCAACTGGAACAGCAGGTTGATGCACAGGTTGCTGCACAACTAGTGCAAGAGGTGTTAGGACAAAATGATAATGCCAATGATCCGCTTCTTCAAGCGATTGATTAGTATATTGATGTTGCATCTGCACATGTATAATTTAAATTATATAATAATACAGATACTTAATTGATAAATTTATTATTAATCATAGATGTAAAATATTATCATATAACGATAATGATATAGATATTTAGATGATTAGGCAATATATCTAATTATACAATATGAATGTCATTATGCACAGGAAGCTGAGACTGCAGACCCAGAGGTTGTAAGACCTGAGGGTGAGCAGGGACAGCGAGATCGATCTAAGGTATTACCTGCTGAGGTATTAAATCAGATTAATTTTTAAAATATATATAGAAACTTAGATGATAGAGCTTTAAGCTAATCATAAAGTTTTGATATTATTGTAATTAGGAACCGATGGATATGGAACTAGAGGTTGAAAGACCTTCAGGTTCTTCGGCTGTGGTCCTACTTTCTGAGATATTATATGTTATTGACATATAGAACGTGTATGATAGAGCGTTATGCTAATCATTAATGTTTAATATGCTTAATATATAGGATATTGAGGCTGATCCATCAGGTGGACGTGATGGTGAAACTACATCAGATTCTAATTCTGATGATGTTAGACCTATTTCGCCGCCTGCTGGTATGATTCCTTATAGATCTGGACATATAAAGGATCCAAGCTTAAAAGGAAAACGCACAACTGATGATTTAGATCTTGATTTTAATGTATTAGATGAGGATCTTGATGAGGAAGAAGAGATTTTGGAAACTTGAAGCTGTAAAAGGGCTAGAGCTTCTACTAGACAATTGACTATTGGTCTAGGTTAGTTTATATATCGTTAGACATTAATTTTCTTGTTAGTTAATCATGAGTTATCAACTAAGACAGATTTATCTGTGATAGCTGCTTGGGATAGACAACAGGATGAGCAGGTGTCACAACAGGTGGTTACTGAACCGATATCTGTACCTATGGAGGTAAGGGATATAAGTTTAGTTCTACATGTGTTATATAATTGATTAGAGATTGAGGCAGAGTAATCTATAACAATTACTTATTTAATTTTATATAACTGGACAGGCTGAGATTGTAGATTAATTATGTTCAGTTCAGTTTCCGACTACTAAAGCCAGTAGATTTGCTGCTAGTCTGCTCACGGCAACTTTATCTCAACCTACTCCACCACTTACCACCGCATCTCATATTTCTTCACTTACACCACCTGGACCATCAAATATCTCTGTTACCTCTACAACTGATGATGAAAGGATTACATCCTTAGAGTTGCAGGTTAAGGAGTTAGAAAAGCTTACTTCCAATATTCCAGAGTTGGTAGCTCAGAATCTTCTTTTTGCACAGCAGATTCTCAACAGAGTACATCTTACAAGACACTGCTGGAGACTCATACCACATTGCTACAAGATTTTACTACCTAGCGACTGAAGCTTGATTCCTTAGAATGTTTAGTATTAAGAGTGAATTCAGGACAGTCAACTCAAGGGGGAGATAATGGTATATTTAGAGTCTTTTAAACAAGATGAGCTAAGGAAGAAAAGAGATAATGACAAAGACGATGATCCCAGTGCACCGAAAGATGTGAGCCAACTGGTCCTTCAAAGACTAGTGAGCAAACTATGATTTAGGGGGAGTCGGCGAGTGCAAGTGGTGATGGTGCTGGTACAAGTGTTGCTGGTACAAGTGAAGCTGGTAAGACAGCATAGACTTGTATAGTTATTTGTATTTAGGATTTAGTTGAATTATGATTGTAAATTATAATTGTAACTGAATAGTTGTAACTTAATATTTTTTGGTAATATATTCGGCTTGAGATTATTATTTCAAGTTAAATATATTAGAAAGTATTTAAGTTATATATGATAAATAGAATTGTGATTGAAAGTCTTCCGACTCATTGAGTAGTCGAGCGGCGTGTTCCAATTAGTTTTGGCGGTCAAATTTCTATGATAATATATATATTTTAGACTTGAGAGTTTGTTATAAGTGACAAGTTTAATATGTAGTATCTTTAACTAGACAAAGATATATAATTTAAAGATATAATTGAAAGTTAAGTTTTTGGAAAGATAACAGTTCAAAAAAGTCTTGGAATTATATAAGTTAATTAATTATAAACTTAAATGTTTGGTGTTTATTCACAAAATATTAGAGTTTAAGTTTAATTAATCTTTGTTAAGTGTTTTATAAAAAACTTAAGAAATCTTAGATTGATTCAGGGTAATCAATAAAAGATTTATAAGTTATTAATTGTGTTTATGTTATGGATTAATTACACAAAAGGATTAATAAAGAGATTCTTAGATTGATTCAGGGAAATCAATGAAGGAATTTAGATTGTTAATAGTTATTTGTGTTTATCTTTTCTAAGGATTGAAATGCTTGATCTATCCGATTCAGAAGATGATTTTCTTGATGAGATAGATGAAGACGTTAATTATGATTTGGAAGAAGGAGAGTTTCAACCACCTGAAGATTGGAATGCTGTTTCAGAGACAGAGCTAGACATGGGTGTAGATCCAGATGCAAATATAGATGAACACCATGTGAGCCCATCTAGAACAGAGATTGAGTTTGAAGATGAAGAAGGTCCTAAAGTTGTTGATGTAGATCTAGATATCGATGACTCAACCGATTATGAAGAAGAGATTCCTGATAAGCATAAAGACTTTCCGATGTTCAGACCTTTAAAGAAAATGAAGAAGAAAAGGGTTGGAGTTTCAGAGGTTGATATCACAGGAAAATGCGAAGCGCGTAGAGGGGTTATCGGTTGATATTTTGATTCTCACCTAAAGCTTTTCGCGATTAAAAGGTTTGACGGAGTTCAATATTTTGAGCGAAAGCTTGCAGTGTTCAGTTCTCTACCTAAATATGAGATTCGAGACTTGGCTCGATTATCTTTGAAGAATCCAGAAAATGATTTTTTTGGTCGATATGTAGAACATGTAATCAAGACTGAGGTTCGTTCAGGGAAGTTTGAAAAGATTAAGCCAAGGAATGGAAAAACGATAAAGTTTCAGGAGAGAAGCCAAAGGACTGGAAGGAGAAGGAGAAAGAAAGTGTATCCAGCTGTCAAGTGTATTCAGCAGATTCCACTGAAAACAATGCCACTGAATATTCTGGGAAATATGAAAAGTTGGCATGTGGATTCAGAAACTGGAGAGGCTGTCATGGTTGAAGCTGATGATGAAGTTGAGGGTGGTGAACGTGAGATTTTTAGAGTTTATGACCATCGACACCTAATGAACATGTCAAAGAAAGATTTGTTGAAGTTAAATGAGAATAGAATCTTGATGACGGAAGCATGGGGTGATTTAGCACGAGATTATCAAATGATGGTTAAGACTTGTATTAGAATGAAGATATATGCAGGAAGTAAAATATACAAATGAATTCTAAAGAAAAGCGTGAAGATAAAGACGCTAGAGCTATTGTCAAGGGGGAGTCTGTTGAGACATAGTTTGTGACAACAGATCTAGCTTGAAATAGGACTGGTGTAATTATTATCATGTTTGTACATTGGTTTAGATTTGTAAATAAATGTTTGTTTTGTTGTTAATATTCGTTAAATATATTTGTATATTAAAGTTTTAGATGAATATCGGAAACGAAATAAATATGTATAGCGAGTCGAGATCTCAAGTCGCAAGGTATTGCGATACGAGATGAGATCTGAACTCGCAATGCAATAGGTTTAGCGAACCGAAGCCAAGCTGGGCTTGGGCTGCGAGTTGAGTTAGACTCGCAGGCCCATGACCTGCGAGTTGAACCGAAGTATATATATTTGATTCGTTAAACCTAAAACATAAGTTTTGCCATTCGATTATTGAACCTGCGAATTGAGTAATCCAGAGAAAACATATTCTAAAGGCTAGGCTTTGACGATTTATCGTTTAAAGCTAAGTATTAGTTAAACAAAATGCAAACTTATTCGTTATAGTAAGATAACATCGTTTTAAGGGATTCCGCACCTTAATACTAAAGATAACAAAGTTATCGATCCTAGAACTAGGGACTTACACATGTTGAGTCTAAACCTTTCGTTTCGTAAAAACCCACATATGTTTCTAAGGACTTATTTCCACACATTTTGGACTATTCTCTGGTGAAAACATATCAAAATAATCATTTATGATCAAAAATTACCAGGGTAGTCTAAATATAGATGTTGCTACAAAAATCAGTTAAAACATCCAATTTACATGTAAACGGAGGCAAAAATAATCACCTTAAATACCACGTTCTTAATCATCCTATGAAAATAGATCTTAATTTATATTTTATGATTCCATAGTAAAATCCAAGACCGAAGGTGAAAGAATCAAGAGAAACAGGTAAAGAACGAAGAAGATATGCAGTCTGGAAGCCCGTCGATCGTCATCCGGAACACGCAAAAGTCAAACATCTCCTAATTTGGCAAACTTAGTGTCATTAGAAGCGTAACGGAAAAATGAATCCAACTGCGCAAGAATCAAGCAAAACGGACTTAAAACGAAGAAGATATGGATGAACCAAGCAAATGAGAAGGAAGCGGAAGGCAAATGGAGAACCAACCCCCACCCCCCCTCCACCATAGGTACCATATACAGTACCCTAGGTTCCGTATACGGAAACTTGCCTACCATTTTCCTCCTGATTTTCCTTGTAAATGGTACCTTGGGTGCTATTTGACCCCCCTTGCTGTTTGCTCGCCCCGTGTGATGCTTTGGTGCTTGTTCTTGACGCTTAAAGACTTGTAGCTTAAGCCCTAACCTTCTCCTACAAATAGTGGACTTATTTCCATCATTTCACACACCTCATACACCTCTCATTCACAAATCATCTCTCTCTACTTTCTCTCTCTAGAATACTTTCTTTAGTTTTGTAGTTAGTTTAGCTAGTTTCTCTCTCTCTAGTTTCTCTCTCTAGAGAACTAGAGAGATATAAGTAGTGCTTAGAGCTAGAGGAAATTTGTAATTGGGTAATCAGGCTGTAGCAAGGTTATTCAAGTTAGACTGTTGTAATCCTCAGTATTACGCTTCTAATCCGATGAAATTATCTTACTCTCTTACTGTTATAATGTTTACTTTGCAAATATTTTAGTACAATTTATGATTATTGCCATGATGATTATGTAAATTAATATGTGATTGTTGAAATGTAGATGTTAGGATTAGGGATGATGTTTAATTAATATCTCTTATATACGATTGGTAGTTATTATGCTGTGTACATGTTTAAACTTATCCTGGATGTAGACTTAATTAATCACCCTTTCCGGTCTCTCACGTGACTGTTGCCTTAGGATAGGATATGATCAACCCTAACTACGAAAACACAGTTATCTCTTGTTTGTATGAAACTGTGGGATCGCCGTAATACGTCAGAATACTTGGTATAGCGTTGGAAATACCACTGGTAGAGTACAAATACGTGAAAGCCAAGGAAATGCCGATGGTCTATCTCACTGTGGATTACCTGGAAGCAACCCTTCCAGACACGGGTCTAGGTCTTTTCAAACCGTGAAAATGCCGTAGTACACCGTTAAACTACCTCTGGTTATAAAGTTGTGTAAAGATACATAAGGTCTTTAATACACCGTAAATATATCTAGGGTTAGAGTACTGTGGAAAATAAGGACACTATACACTGTACACATACCTAGGGATGAACGACCGATGGCAAAGGAATGTCTAATCCACGACGGAAGTATTAAAGCTTAACCAGATAAAACATGAGTTAGGAAATGAAAGCAAGGATGCCGGCTGTGTTCTCAGATGCTTATTACCCCTAAACTCTACTTAACCGATAGTTTAACTTACCTAACATATAACCAGTATTGCTCTGTTAAAATTGGATAGACATAGGTGTTAAGAAAAGTCAGTGTTGTGGACTGTCGCCTTATTCTTTAACCCCAATCAGAGGGTCGCTTGGTTTCCGAAAGAGACGGTGAGGCGGGTGTGAAGGCAGTCTCATCGGACCAGAATCAGAATAACCTAGGATTCAGTGACATATGCTTTAGGTTTATACCTAGACGTAGGGTCCTAGTGTTTACACCTACCGTTTAGAAGATTCTTAACTAGATCACCTATCATCAATATAATGGATATCATCCCGAAACCCTAATCATCAAAGTTTCAGCAATCACTCTCTACCTCCTGCTTATATTCTCATTTACTTTTCTGCACTTTATTTCTTGTCATTAGGTTAAATTAGAAAAACCAAAACAATACCTGCCTTGTTTCTAAACCATCCTATTGCCGAATCATCTTTGGTAGGTCCCAATTCATTTCAATTCATTCCGATTTTGGACGACACTCGAGTTATACTTGCAGCCATACCCACAAGGTAGGTAGCTAGCATAGTTTGAGCCCCGCAAAATATAAATTTTAAAACTACCCTGCCGTGTATCTTGGTGGCAGGAACAACGACCGGAGTCAAATCCGACCGACACCTTGGGTGCACGATAAGTTTTTAGCGCCGTTGCCGGGGATCGGTTTCGTCAAGAATTGAATTCTGCCTTAGATAATTAGCTTTAGGAGATCTTTCCTTAAGATTATTATTACTTAGAAAGTTAATTGCTTTAGTAGTTAGATAATTTAGTCTTTAAACCCTAGAAAACCAAAAAAAAAAAAATTAGAAAATGAAAAACCCTAATTTTCCTTCAAGCCTTATCTCTTCTCTAATCAAATGATGATGGATGAGATGACGGCTATGGAAGATGTGGAATTCTTTGACTGTCCAGGGTATGAGTCAAACTCCTCTGACGTTAATGAGGTCTGTGTTAACCATGAAGTCGAGAACCCAAAAATATCGAGCTTGGACTTAGGTTTCGATGAATCTCAGCAGAAGATTCCATCTTCTGTTACTATTGCTTTAAATGGTCAACCCACACTTGACCCTGAGATTTTATCAATCTTGTCTAGGTATCCACACTATATTAGACCTGCTACTTTACCAGATGATGAACCCTTTGGAATCGAAATGTTCTCCAATCCACCCATGCCTTGGATGGATTTGAATGAACGTCTTCACTGTTTAGATGAATACTTTGAGTACGATCTCCCAGATATTTTGAGAGCCCACCCCACTACTCTTATACCAAGTATAGCTGAGGAAGAGCGTCTCCAATATCAGGTTGAGAATGAACTTAGGATAGAAACACCAACCCGATTAAACACTGAATCTAGGAATCACCTACAAGAATCAAAGACCGATCTTCACTTAGGAAATTCTCATAAGCCCAATAGGAGGATAGATATTTATGCCAACTTTCTGAATGTCTTAAGATATCTGATTTCCCCTTTACATATGAGCAGAGAAAGACCTTTGTTGAGATTGATAGGATAATTAGACTTCTCCGTGCTAACCACCGTAGAAAAGACGAGCTATTGTTAAAATCAGATGGATTTACTTGCCAGCACCGATTATCCCTCTGTTTCACAACCTAGGATTAATATTTATGTTGCGGCCCTGATTGAAGAGCTTAAATTTTGGATAGAAAGAAGCCTTATCAAGTCTGGCATGATTCTTGCAGATATTCCATTCTTTGTTGATCCTGCTACTTATTTAACTAACGAACTAAGAGCTATTTTTCCTGAATCAACTGAGGAAGCTATGGACTCTGCCTTCTTTGCAAAAAGGAAACAGATCCATGTCCAGCTAATCCAGTTATTCCTAAAAACCAAATTCCCGTTTACTAACCAACAGAAGATCCATATTAGAGAACTTTCGCAAGCAGTTCACACACATACCGATGTACATCTTTTCTTGTTTGGGTTAGTAACAACCCCTCGAAAGACAGGAAAAGCATCTGTTCCCTAATGAGTCCCGTATTCGAGCTCTACTTACGGAAACCCTAATTCTTCTGAGGAAACGGAATTTGTGGATTTACTTTCAAATCTGCTCTATGATCTGTCTTATCTAGATACAGGATTCAGGGATGGCATTTCAAACCAGAAAAAGGTGAAACGGGAATTTAATCGTTTCGTTGATGCATTATTGCAACTCGATCAGGAAGCGAGAATTCTTAACAAAATTTGAACGGTATTACATAAATCAGTTTGATTTAGTTTACTATGTCATCCGAGCTCTCCGAGGTACGTTTATTTCTCGCTATACATTGTCTCTGTCCAAACCATCATCTGTACCCAAAAGTGTCACCTCGGACACTATCAGGTAAAGCAGTTAGTCTGATATGGAAGAGCTTTCGTCTTTAATAAAGCGCTCTTGGGAGGCACCCCAAGATTATATAGGTTAATTAATATTAGTTAGTGCTAGTTTTAGTTTAAATTAATTTATCATATTAAAGCTTTCGTTTAAAAACCAAGAAAACGTCCTTGAAGCTTTAACTCGCGCAATTCGAGTAAGTTCGAACTTTTCAGAAAAATTTAACAAAGTTTTATTTTTAAAATTTTGTAAATTAATTATGATTTGTTTTAAAGTTTAAAGTACACAAAAATATTGTTTCATTTTTAAATAAACCCGTTTCGTTTAAACGCAAAGAAATTTTTGCACGCAATTTAAAATACAATCTTAATTCGTAATTTTTTTGATAAAGATTCGTATTTACTTTTGGTTACTTTATTAAAAATATTAAAACCTTTCGAAACCAATCGTACGTATCGTATCTTTCGCGTTTTAAATTGAAACTTATTTAAACCAAGAGGAGGAGCTTCACTACAAAACAAAAGGTCAAAAGGTCAAAATTTTCTCTCATTCCCCTTCCCCAAAACCGTCGGCCATGTAACACACGTCAAATTAGGACTAGTGTTTAGTGCCTAATCTACTGTTAATACATGCAATTAGTTTTGTGTTAGGCTAATTAATGTATCGAAATATATATTATTGAATATATACAAGTACGCGATTTGGCTAAATCGTGCATGTTTCAATCGAACGTAATTCAGTTCAACTAATACGGACGTTGGTGAACAATTCTACTAAATAATATAATATTATTTAATACAACCATTACATCCAAATATTATTTTGATAATTTTTCGTAATTATTTCACATCGTACAAACAACGTCTACGCGATTGAAATATTAAGCGCGCAAACAATTAAAATAAAGTTAAGTTATATTTTATAACTCAATTATAAGGTGTTTAGTAAAATACTTCAATAAAATTATTAAATAAATGTTGGTATTTTGAAAACCCGCATTTAAATGCGTATTAAATTATTTAAACATTTAAACGATCGGGAAAACAAACACCACACGGAGTACAAGTGCGGGGACGGAAGAAGTTGGAGGCTTCCACCAAAACCCCTCCAACCTCCTTTTCTTTCTCATTTTATCATCTTCTTTCTCTCCTTCCCCACTCTTTTCTTGCTTTCTTCTAAATTCCACCACCACACCACCACCACCTTAAATCACCAAAAACCACCACAAATCATCAAGCTCGTTTGGAGAAAAACGTTCACCTCGTGACGATCTACATTTCCATCTTTTCGAAATCTCCTCGCACTAACTTGTAAGATTCCCGACAAAACTCGAAAACTCTTAGATTTCAATTATTTTACTTAAAAGTTGTTTATTTAAGCTTGAAATGTCCAAAATTGGGTTGGGTAAAAGTTTCGAGTCAAAAGGAAACCGAAAAACACGAATTTGACCCAAATTCCGGCCACCAGACTTAAGTGTCGCATAAGCCAAAGCAGCGTAGCGTCACTTAATGTGTCACTTAAGTGTCACACTAAGTGTCGCTAGAAGCCCTAATTTTGCGTCACTTACCCTAGTGCCACATAAAACCCCTTTATCCTGACACTTGCCTAAGTGTCGCAAATTCAATGCCCGACACTCCAAGAGACACTTATCTAAGTGTCTCCTATAATTAAATCCCGATTTTATCCGACATTTGACCTTAGTGACGCTCCAACCCGATATCCAACACTTATGCCCGACACTACCTTAGTGACGCCCTATTATGCGTCACTTCCGTAAGTGACGCCTTTATTACAGAATATTCCATTTTATGCAACACTTCTTAAGTGTCGTCTAAACCCCTAAGTGACGCTATAAGTGTCGCATGAAACTGAACCAAGAAAACTCAGATTTTACTAAGTGTCGAGAACTGAAATTTATCACTTGATTTTACCCAAATTCAAATTTTAGAGGCGTTTTTCATTATAACAATATGGTAGAAATAAAATGTTTTTGAGCTAACTAGGGGTTTCCACCCTTGGGACCCCGTAAACCAGGGGCGCTGCCCCCGGACCCCGTCACCTAAAATTTGTAAAAATACTTTTTAAGTATAACACTTCAAAAATCATAACAATAATAATGAGAATATTATTACAACCAGTCACCAACGGGCCGTACACGTTTTCAAAATATAACCAAATCAACCCAGTCGTAGTAACTTGGACAAGTAAAATAAACCAAATCGAAATCATTTGGACATTCTAGTTGGACGAACAACTACAAGGGTGGTCTTTATAGATACCTACGTATCATATTAACCTTGCGCGTTATAAACGCCCGACAGGTTACGGTCTTCGGACACCGCATATTATTACATCATATTGCTTTGTTGCAATTCTCTAGACTCAGGTGAGTCTCATAGCCCCTCATTTTACAGTTTTAAACCTAGGGGTGGGAATACATGCTTTACCTTGTTTTACACGTGAACACGAGTACAAAACTCGCTATATACTGCATGAGCTTTTTTCTAATCACTGTTAAGTCCTCTATGATCATAGTTCTGGTAATACTTTATGTAGCACGAATGTTAATGTATGGTACCATATAGGACTGATCATCCTTATCCGGGTCAACAAGCACTGACTGGTTAAACGAACGCATTAACTTTTGTTCATATGAGTGTGGATTAGACACTCGCCTAGAGGCATCCACGATCAGGCACTTTATTGTGATCTTGACACCCACGTTAAGCCCAAACTATGACCTCATGGCAGACATATACATCCTTTGATTCATTTTAAATGCTTTTTACTAAATCTTGTGGTTCACACTTACTTACATATTTATTATGCAAACCTGTGAGCTCACCAGCGTTAGCTGACCTTTTTAGCATGTGTTCTCAGGTACCCAACAGCAGTAGACCTGTTCACTCAGGATGCCCATAGCTCGAGTCAGCATACACATCAGGAGATTACTTTGTATTACTACATTTTGTAACTAAGTTATGCCGATTAATCTCTAAACATTGTAATTATTGGGCTTTTGTAAACATTATACATTGTAAAACTTTATGATATCAATGTATCTGTAAAACAACGCATATAGAGTCGTTCATTATATCCCTTGTGTGTTTTGATTATTGATTAGTAGCACCCCAAAGCTTGCTTCCGCTAAACAGTAAATTTGGGGATGTTACAGCCCATCACCACCATCACAAAACCCTCATTTTTCCACCATTTTTGATGATTCAAAGCTTCAAGTTCTTCATTTAATAATCTCTCTTGCATACATAACATCATTTTATCACTTGCAAGGTAATTTCTAACCCAAATCTTTAAATTTCATTAGCTTTTTAAAAGTTAGGGTTTCAAATTTAGATCTATAAAATCCATGGTGAAAGCTTGTGTTTTATGGTTCAAAAGTGTTCTTGCATAGTTGTTTAACATGATTACATGCTTGATTGAGTAGATTAATTGATAATTTGCTAGTTTGAATTTCAAATGTTGACTTTAGTGGTCAAATTTGCTTGATTTGTTGACTTTTGGTAACTAGTAGCTTGTTTTGACTTTTTGTGATTCATTCATGCTTAGTATGATTTGATAAACAAGATTACATGATTGCTAGCTTATTATGAAAGATTCTTAGGATTGTTGGAAGTTAAAGTAGGCACGCTGTGATTGAAATTAACCAAGTATCATACTTTATTTTAAAATCTTAAATTTTTAAATGGTGCTTGTGTTAATTAAATCATGGCAAGTCTCTTAGATTTCCAATAAAACTTTAGTTAGCTTTTGATCCTTGAATATTTTTAATTATTCATCACTTTAATTAATAAAGTGTTGAATATTTTAAAACATGACCATCACACGTAAGCTACCGTCATTCACTTATCAAAATCCTTAAATCTTGCAAAACCGCTAAAAGTAACCGAATAAGTTAATACGTGTCTTTAACCATATGGTATTTGCATGAATAAATTTGTTTATTCTCTTTTATTGGTTTACTTGATATATTTGAGGTAATTACATGGTTTTGCCAAACCTCATGCTCACTTAAAGTTGCCATGAATGAAAGTAAGAATAGTTGCTAGTTATTTGAAATGATGAGTTCACTTGGATTAAATACTAGTATTATTATTACTTTAGTACCCTTGGAATTGGTTAGACACTAATTAATGTGAAAAATACGGATTGAGGATTGACATCGCGTAAAAAGTCACATTTTTACTACCGATATCTCTCTCATTCTGGAATGATTCTTGGCATTTGAACTCAAATAACACTTAAATCAATGAGAATCTGCCAAGAAGGTCAAAAAAAGGTTGCACGATAAAAATCAAGCAAAACGGATGAAAAACGAAGATTCCACGCACGTTTGAAGATTCAAGGCATCAAAACAAGATTTAAAGACTAAAGTTCCCATCATCAACATCCATCTTATCTAAGATGTTCGTTTTCAAAATACGAGTCTAACAGAAGAAGAATCAACAAAAATGGATAAAGAATGAAGATTCTACGCACGCTGGAAGATTCAAATGATTCGTATGAAATATCTGGACATAGGAAGCTCAATTTTGGGATTACTTTTCATCAAAGTCTTCATTTTTGAAAAACAAATCCAACAAAAAAAGAATCGACGAAAACGGACTCATAACGAAGAAAACACGCGCGAATTAAGAAACGCAGCAAAAGATGGCAACCGGGGCGGGTGGCAGCCAACCGCCGCCGGCCAACCACCAGCCGCCGCCAGCCACCTGGTTGGCGGCGCCGGCCTCCCCTCCCCCATCCTGTTTCCGCTTTTTGGTCCTTTCCTGTACCCGGTGCCACACCTTTAAGCGATTGTACATACCCGGTGCCACATCTTTGCGCGATTATACGTACCTGGTGCACCACCTTTTCTACCTTTTGCTAAAGTGCTCCTCAAGATGCTAAGATGAGCCGGATTTCTCCTATAAATAGGAGGCATGAGGCTTCAGTTCAACACATACCTTCAAAACACACTTTACACACCATATGCATTAGTCATATTACTTTCTTACTTTCTCATTCTATTTTCTTATTTCAAACTTAGTATAGTTAGGAAGCTTGTTTAGAGTAGAAAGAAAGCAAGGAACATCTTGTAATCTTGGGTGTACGCTTGGAATTACGCTTATTAATTCAATTCTATTCCTTCTCGCATTCTAATCTGGGTTCTTTCTTTCCTATTCTATCTTAATTAAATATGTATGCTTTAATTATGCTAGAATTAGTTTGTGCCATGATTAGCGAGTAGATTACTATTGTATTTGTTGTGATGTAGTTAGCACATATAATTATGGGATGACTTGAAATACGTCGTGAAATAATATGACGGCCCCTATTCAACTGTTTACTTGATATACTGCTGGAAATGCTTTTAAGCAAAGTACATACGTATGGAAGCCGGTAAACGACCGAAGGTACTTGTATAATGGATCGACGTTACAAAAATGGAAATTTTATGAACGGACTTATCGTGTGATCTTAAACCTAAAACTTACATACGCCTTTCGATTAACAAACATGATTGTAACCTTGTAAAGAGGAGTCGCGAACCACAATACTTGGTCAATAATTATCTGCATCAAAACTATGGTTTAATTGTAATGTCATGCAAACATCATAAAAAGCAATGTGATTACGTGGAATTATCATGTAAACATCACGAAGCAATTAAATTCACAACGGAAACATCGGTAAACGATTAAATACATTGTGAACTACCATAACATTTTCTAGACATGGTCTGGGTTTAACTTTCTGCAAAAAACCGTCAACATTTTAATTAGATTAGTTTAAATTAGATTAGAGTAGGTAGGCTATAGGCTAAATAACCATTTACGAAAACCTTGGGATTTGTTAATTATATCAAGAAAGGCAAGTTTAAAATCCAATCTAAACTGATACTCTTTCTTAACCGGTAACCCTAAAGAAAGATACGCAAGAAACCTAAACGTTTTCCCTCGCTTATCACTCTTAAGTTTTACTAATAGGAATTGGTAAACAAGTCCGAACATAAACCCTAAGTTAGTTGTTTATAAGACTCATAATCTTTATGGTATTAAGAACGGTTAGACGTATTATGGACTTTCTACTCTGTTCCTTCGCCCACGAGCATGCGTTCAATAATATGGGCCACTGACTCCCTCACATGAGAGTGTGGAGAGTTGAGCATCGTCTGTCTAACCAGAATCATGACACCTTAGTTCCTCGTGACATATTAGTTGATAACCGACTAATAGGGAATCTATTGGTTATACCATAAGTTATTGAATCTTGCAAACAATCCTAATTTAGTTAATCATTTTCCCGTGAAAGTCATCATCCCATATTATTAGCTAATGAATTCACAACAAATACTACTTTCTATTATCTGATTTATTATTATATTTTATTCGCTTTATTTACTTTACATAGTTAACTGAACCAAACCCCCAACGCACTCTTTTAAAAACCTGTACTAGAAAGTAACGATTGATTGGATCACCTCCATTTCAATTCAGTTTCTCTTTAAGAACGACTCTAGGTCATACTTACCATCTACTAGCCATTGGTTCAGTATTAGTAAGTCATACTTAGACCCCAACAAATATAAATTTAAAACACCAACCGATTGGCGTTGTGATCATTCGCGTTTGTGACGGTCGGAAAGCCATCAAGTTTTTGGCACCGCTGCCGGGGAGACTAACTGTCCGATACAGAGGCCCAACTAATCCTATTTTCTAGTATACCCTTAGGATAAAACCTTATAAAAATAATATTTTCTTTATTGTCTGTTTTTAGTTAGTGTATGGCCTGTTCCCCTAGATCTGCACCGCTTTTTAACTTTCCTGATCCAGAACTTATAATACGCACTATTCGACGAGAAAAGAAGCAATCTGCAATTAGACAAGCAATGGCTGATCGCATCACTCTCGCTGACAACAGTAAGCCCTCTATTGAAGGAAGAGGAGGCCCAATTCTCTACCCAGAAACCCCAGGACAATCGTTTAAGCTTAAGCACCACATTATCCAACTAATCCAAAATCACTGTCAATTCCATGGATTACCAAGTGATGATCCAAACTCTCACCTCAACAAGTTCATATCTCATTCCAACTCTTACAAACAAAATGGAGTTAGCCAAGATACAATCCGTTTGTATCTTTTCCCTTATTCGCTCACACATCATGCACAAACATGGTTTGAAGGTTTAGAAACCGGCTCTATCCCTTCATGGACGGTAATGGCAACAAAGTTTCTAACCAAGTACTTTCCACCCTCTAAACAAACCAAACTGCGAAATGACATCATGAACTTCCAAGCCGATCTCTTCATGAGAAATCAATTGGCCGTATTGAAGAACTTGGAAGCTCAAATTGGACAATTGGCACAACGTTTTAAGAACAGATCCAGAGGAAGAATGCCTAGCAACACGGTTCACAACCCACATGTCGAGGAAGCAAAGCAAGTTACCACTACCAAGGAAGCAGCCACTCCACCACCTGGCGCTGTCCCAGTAAAAGAAGAACAAAAGGTCAAGATACTAGCTGTGGAAACCACTCCGACCATGAACAAGGAGGTTAGAATTCCTTACCCCGCTAGACTTAAAGTCCAACCTAAGAAATTATCATCTTTAAAGTTAGACGGAAAATTCCTTGATACCATGTCTAGAGTTCCCGGTTGTAATAAGTACATCATAAAATTGCTATCCACTAAGGATAAACTGCCCGAAGTAAACAACATTCCCCTTAGTTCTGAAACCTCAGCCCTACTTAAGAATAGCCTTCTCGAAAAATTAGGAGACACCGGTAGATTTACACTCCCTTGTTCTATTTACCAATCCGGAGAAATAAGCGCCTTAGCCGACCTAGGAGCTAGCATTAACGTCATGCCCTACTCACTATATAAGAGGCTAGAGCTTGAAAACTTGAAATCCACTAAGATGACCGTCCAGCTAGCTGACCAATCCATTAGATACCCAAAAGGAAGAGCTGAGAATGTCCTAGTTCAAGTTGACAAATTCTTCTTTCCTACGGATTTCGTGGTAATGGACATCCACGAAGACATAAACATCCCAATTATCCTTGGAAGACCATTCATGAACACAGCATGAGCTGTGATTGATGTGTACAACCATATGATTGTCCTACTCTCACATGGTGAAAGCATCACCTACAAAATCGACCAACCAGAATGCACCCTAGAACAAGAAGAATGTTGCGCTATATCAACAAGCAGAATTACCTATAATGATGAATCAGAACCCGAAGAAGAACAACCTTTCACCCGAGCATAAGTTTTTATCTCTGACTCTGAGTATGAACCAGAAGAGGAAGAAGAATTTCAAGAAGCAGAGGAAGAAGTTGAATCTGAAGACGAAGAACCTGAGGAAGAAGGAGAAGAAGAGACTGAGGAAGAGGAAGAAATGAACGAAGAAATGGAGGACGATGAAGATCATGCTGAATCACCACAAATGACTGAAGTCAAGAGGATACAAAACTGCGAAGATTACTCTTCATCAGAAGAATCTGTTGATTATGAAACCCTCCGTCAAGAACTAAAGTTCACTCATATCAGAAGAATGGGAAACATTCTTGACTCTTATCTCGACCCATCGAAACCTTTCACCCGAACCCGACTCCAAGATATGGATACATTTGAAGAAGAACTCCGATCATCAAAGCACCCAGACTTATATACTACACTCTATTAAAAAATTTGCTGCATATATGGCAAGGTAAAAAGGTGGCTTTTATGAAGGAAACCTTCAAGACACAACCACGGAAATTAGGACTATCGAAGTTGATAGTTCCCAACCTTTCAATAACGCCCTCTCAGATGAAGAATTCCAGCAATTCCCAGACTCACGTGACAAGGATTCTGAGTATAATAGCGAATGTGATGACGGATATGTCAACATTTCCTGCGATGAACGCTCTATTCCTCCTGCTCCAGCAAATTCTCCCATCACCACAAATGAGATATTGGAAATCCCTCTCATAGACACCCACCAAGAGATGATTGACTCGATTGATGAAAATGACGATGTTCGTGTAACATCCGCTAAATTAGGACTAGTGATTAGTGCCTAACCCTCTATTAATACATGTAATTAGTTCTGTGTTAGGCTAATTAATGTACCGATATATATATATATATATATTGTTGAATATATACGAATATGCGATTTGATTAAATCGTACAAGTTTCAAATCGTATGTAATTCGGTTCAAGTAAATACGAACGTTGGTGAATCAATTTTATTAAATAACATAAAATTATTTAATAACGATATCATACCCAAAAATATTATTTTGATAATATTTCAATTTCATTTCGTATTGTATAATAAACGTCTACGCGACTTACACACTTAACACCCAAACAAACGAAACTATTTAAGTTATTAAGTATTTGGTAAAATACTTCGACAAAAATAATAAATAAACATTTACATTTTAAAACATATAATTAAATATATAAAATAATTATTTAATGTTTAAACGAACGCCACACGGAGTTAAAAAGTGGAGACCCACACTCCGGTGGGCCCCCACCGAAATCAGCCACCAGGGGGGGGGGGCGGGAGAACCCACCCCTTTCCCTCATTTCAATATCATCATCATCTCCAAAATCTCTCTCCCTTTCTCTCATCAAAAACCACCACCACCATCACTTAAAATCACAAAATAACACCACTAAGCCACCTCGAATCATCTCGTTCATTTGAAGAAAAGTAACCACCGCGTCACGATCTACGTTTCCATCTTTTTGGATTCTCGATTCACCACTTTGTAAGTTTCTGACAAATCCCGACACCTCTCATTTTCTATTGTTTTCAGCTTATAATTGTTTAGTTAAGCTTGAAATGTCCAAATATGGGTTGGGTAAAAGTCTCAGGTCAAACGGAGGCCGGAAAATACCTTTTCGGCTCATTTTCCGACCAACAGCGCGTTATGTCGCAGAGGCTCCAGGCCACCTGCGACATAAGCCTTTATGTCGCTAAATCAGACCTTATGTCGCATATAGCGACATAAGCCACTATGTCGCACTAATCACGGATGTCGCATATAGCGACACAAATAGTTATGTCGCAGAAATTACGGACGTCGCATATAGCGACACAACGCCCTACGTCGCATTAAATTGCGGATGTCGCCCTTAGCGACACAAGCCCTTATGTCGCAGATATGATCTGCGACACAACAGACTATGTCGCACGTTATGTCTCACTTAGCGACACAAAGCCGTATGTCACACGCTATGTCGCATGAAACAGAACCAAGAAAACACAAATTTTACTAAGTGTCGAGATCTAAAATTTTATCACTCGATTTCACCCAAATTTTATCGCTCGACCCCAGCCAGGGGCTCTGCCCCTTGGACCACGCCAGGGGCTGCCGCCCCTTGGACCCTGCTACCAGGGGCGCTGCCCCCGGACCCCCGTCATTAACGGGCTTCGCCCTTACCCTAGGGTCACGAGTAATAGTGTTACATCTAAACTTTCACACAAGTTTTTAAACTTGTATAACATCAAACACGAACGCGACACAACTTCTAAAACACATTGGAACTTACTTTTAGGTATAACACTTCAAAATCATCAAAATAATAATGTGGGATTATTATTACAAACAATCACCAACGGGCCGTACACATTTTCAAACACTTAAACAATCAACCAAATTGTAATCATTTGGACATTCTAGTTGGACAAACAACTACAAGGTAGTCTTATTAGATGCCTTCACATGTTTATAACCATCGCGTGTCGTGGACACCCTCCAGGACCCGAATGTGGTCACGGGTATGTTCCTCCTCAACAACTTTACTGCCTCTATTCTATTTGATACTGGTGCCGATAGGAGCTTTATTTCTGATGAGTTTTACCCCCTACTTGACATCACCCCTGTTGCTCTAGATGTTAAGTACACTGTAGAACTAGCAAACGGTAAACTCATAGAAATTAATAGTGTGATACCTAATTGCACTTTAAACTTAGCCAATGAAACCTTTTCGATAGATCTTATGCCCGTTGAGATTGGAAGTTTCGACGTCATCATTGGCATGGACTGGTTGTCCAAACACCGAGCCGAAATTGTCTGTTATGACAAAATCGTCCGCATCCCTCTCGCCGTCGGTAGAACCTTGATCATACAGGGGGAGACCGGTGGGACGAGACTAAATATCATATCCTGTCTGAAAACCCTAAAATTTCTCAGAAAGGGTTATCCTGCAATCCTCGCGCACGTCACAGAGAAAAAGTCAGAGACTTTCCCGAAGTCTTTCCGGAAGAACTACCTGGTTTACCTCCACCTAGACAGGTTGAGTTCTCGATCGATCTCGTGCCGGGTGCCGCACCGGTAGCCCGAGCACCATACCGCCTAGCCCCATCCGAACTACAGGAGCTGTCCACCCAGTTACAGGAACTCCTGGTGTGACACCCATCAAATTAGGACTAGTTATGAGTTCCTAATCATTTAGAAACATATGTAATTAGCTATGTATTAGGCTAATTATATGTATCAATATATATATTGTTGAATATATATCAGTACGCGACTAAATTAAATCGTGCATTTTCAAATCGGACAAAATCCGATTCATTTACACGGGCGTTGGTGAAAACAAATATTAAGTAATATGAAACTATTATTTAATATACTCAGTGTTTATTATATATTAATTCGATAATATATAAAAGTATTTGTATCGTACAAAGTAAAAACATTCGCGACAAAACTTATAAATAATGTATTATTATTGAAAATAATAATTACAATTTACATTAGACAAAATAAAACATAATAGTTTTATTCAATCTTACTCAAACGCGACGAAACCATTCGAACCATATCCGTCATTCAAACTGAAAACAAAGATATATTTTTATATCTCACTAAAAGTATTTTTTATAAAATACTTCGAATAAAAGAATATACGATATCATTTTAGAAATTTATCATTTGAAAATATTATACCACTTTTACGATCGGGTACAAAAACACGGGTATTTTGTACTACGCGTAGGAGCCAACCAACTCCAATAATTGGAGTTGGCCGGCCTCTTCTTCTCCTTCCCTTCCTTCTTCATTTTCTTCTTCCATTTCTTTCATCTTTTTCTCTATCTCTCGGTCTCTCTCTCGGGTAACAAAAACAACAACAATAAGCAACAACCACAAAGGATCATCACCATCACCATCTCCATCTTCATCATCTCCTTCATCTTCTTTGGCATCATCACCATCATCCGTTCCTCATTTTTATACGTAAGAAATCTTTCACTTTTCTTTTAAATTTCGTGTTTAAGTAACATATATCATCATGTATTAGTGTTCTATCAAGTAGTTTATGTCCAAAGATCGAATCTATACTCGTTTTCCCAACTGATTTCGCGACAGACTGAAACTGGACTGATGAGCCGAACGGCTGGACTAGATGAGCCGAACGGATTGGGTAGCTTCTCGATGAAAAATTTATTGTAACGGATTGGGCTAAAAATCACATGGTCACTCGAAAACGGCCCAATGATCAAAGCTATGTACCATAGCCTAGGCGGTTTTAGGCCTTTCGGGGTCGTCTAGGGGTCGAAAATGGCATATTTCAGTTTTAGGACCCGTACCAAATTTTGTAACCTATGAAATATAATGTAACGGATATAACGAACTTGAGTAACAACTAAACTTATACGATACGACTTACACACGAAACACATATACTTTTCTAAGTACAACAAATCATGTATAATAATAATAGTTTGAAATTATTATTACAAACCGTCACCAACGAGCCGTATACGCTTTCTCAACTTCAAACATAAACATTAACCAAATGATTTGGACATAAATAGTTAATAGAACAACTAGCATAGATGGTCTGTTGAGACATCTAACCAATTAAACCTTGCGCGTTTAATACGCCCGGCAGGTTTCAACATCTAATCATTAAAACCTTGCGCGTTTAGGACGCCCAGCAGGTTTCAGTCGTTGGAGACGACATCATTCTCTTGTAAACCATCATTTGTGCTTGATAGCATCTCATTAGACTCAGGTGAGTCTCATAGCCCCTCATTTGACTGTTTTCAACCTAGGGGTGGGAGTACATGCTTGTTTTGTTTTACATGTGAACGCAAGTATCAAATATCGCTATATTCTGCATGAGTTTATCATCTAATCTTTTAAGTCCTCCAAGCATAGTTTGGTAATACTTTGTAGCGTGAATGTTAGTGTATGGTACCATATGGGACTGACAATCCCCGTCCGGGTCAGCAAGCACTGACTGGTCAAACGGACGCATTATCATTTGTTCATACGTGTGTTGATTAGGCACACGCATAGAGGCACCCTCGCTCAGGCACTTAACTGTGATCCTGACACCTCAGTTAAGCTCAGACTATGTGCTCATGACAATATATACATCATTTATCAATTACTTATTTGTTTAATTACAAATATTCATACTTAAATCTTGCGGTTCATACATTACACTTTAACATTAAACCTGTGAGCTCACCAGCTTTTAGCTGACCATTTTAGCGTGTATTCTCAGGTTCACAGCAGCATTAGGTCTGCTCACTCAGGAAGCCCTTTAGCTCGAGTCGCATTCAGACATCAAGAGATTGTCATACATTACTATATTTTGTATAATTTAGTTATGCCATAGAATCTCTACCATTTGGCCCAAGAGCTTTTGTAAACTATATTATAACAGTGTAAAACTTTTGTAATGTCAATGTATTTTGTAAAACGACGCATATAGAGTCGTTCACCGTATGCCTTATGTGCTTGATATTTGATTAGTCGCGCCCCGAACCGACCCGCTTCCGCATCATAATTTGAGGGTGCGACAGATTGGTATCAGAGCCTAAGGTTATAGTGAACTAGGTTGCATTTAGTGGGCCTAGACTATGACCGTTAGGCAGTATTCCTCACTAGATATAACTGGTTCAGGAATTACCTCATGCGAGTTTAATTTAACATTGCGTAGCTAACTATGTACAATTAAATAAATATGATGTGATATCTGAAAGGGGTTATGTTGAACAGGAATGCCCTAGTTGACTCTGACCACGAGAGAAACCGAGACTTATACTTGGTTTGTGTTAGACACACACCAGGCTATTATGTGATATAGGCGTATATACATACATAGGCCTCACCTACGTGCTACTCTATAGGCTATTATATATTGAAGATATATGAATAGGCCTTACCTGCGCATTACATTCTAAGCTGTTATATATGTCAAATATATATAGATATCATGCGATAGTATACTCATTAACGCCCACACCACCGAAGAAGACGAGTATAGCTACAACCGTCTATTTAATTATACTCGCGTAACATCTTACAACACATTTCGCCGTACCGTCATGTGCTATAGAGGAATATATCATTTCGTATTCCTTCCATCATTTTATTTCTTCGGAATCACAAGTGGAACATATTGTTAGAAGGACTTATAGGTTTCCATAAGTAAAACCTTACCCCGATCTCTCGCAAACTCGCATCTTGTATTCAACTCCATTTTCTGTTGAATTATGATTATCACTTGTGCTACCGTGATATATCGTGAATTTGTACAGATAACTCATTTATCCTTTTCTTGTTTCTTTCTTGAAGAATCATGCCGCCAAAGAGGAAGGGTTACAGTGAAGCTGAACTCAATACAGCGGTTTCCCGAGCTGTAGCTGAAGCCTTGGCTGCTCGAGACTCTCGAAGGAGTGATGAGACAGTCAATACCACTCCTCCTCCTGTTATCAAACCATGTTCCTACAAGGATTTTCTCAGTTGCAAACCATTGTACTTCAAGGGCACGGAAGGTGCTATTGGCCTGATCCGATGGATGGAACGAATGGAATCTGTCTTCAGTCTCTGTAACTGCGCTGAAGACAGCAAGGTCAAGTTTGCTGCTTACACCTTTCAGGAAGGTGTCCTCACCTGGTGGAACACCCATACTAGTGCTGTGGGAATTGAAGCGGCTAATCAACTTCCCTGGGGAGATCTAAGGGAGATGCTAAAGGAAGAGTATTGCCCTAGCGAAGAACTTCAGAGGTTGGAAGAAGAATTCTGGAGTCTGAGAGTCCAGGGCACTGACATCGCTGGTTACACCACCAAGTTTCAACAACTCGCTCTCCTCTGCCCATCTATGGTAGACTCAGAGCAAAAGCGCATCAAGAGGTACATTCGTGGTCTCCCGGAAAGTATCCAGGGAAACGTCGCCTCGTCCAAACCGACAACCATCCAAAGTGCTATCCGCCTCGCACACGAACTCACGGCAATGATCGTCAGCCGTGAGGCATCCGTTACATCTTCTGGTAACAACAAAAGAAAGTGGTCTGGAAATCCCACTCAAAACCAACCATCATCCAAGAGGTCTGAGTCTGACAAGACCACCAGTACTGGTTCTGGTTTCAACAAGGGTTATACTGGGAACAAATCCTTCTGTTCAAAGTGCCACCGACACCATGAAGGCCCTTGCGGCACTCCTTGTGGTAAGTGCCAAAGGTATGGGCATCTGGCCAAAGACTGCAGGTCTACCAATGCCAATACCAACACCACCACCAGCCAACCAAAATCCTGCTATGAGTGTGGAGATATCGGGCATTTTAGGAATGAATGCCCAAAGCTGAAGAACAAGGGTAACAACACTGCAAAGGGAAGAGCTTTCGTGCTGAACACAGGAGAAGCCCGTCAGGACCCGAATGTGGTCTCGGGTACGTTCCTTCTCAACAATCTTACTGCCACTGTTCTATTTGATACTGGTGCTGATAGGAGTTTTATATCTGATGAGTTTAGTCCATTGCTTGACATCACTCCTGTTGCCTTAGATGCTAAGTACATTGTAGAACTAGCTAACGACAAACTCATAGAAACCGATAGTGTAATTCCTAATTGCACTTTAAACCTCACCAACGAATTGTTTGCCATTGATCTCATACCTGTCGAAATTGGAAGTTTCGACATCATTGTTGGCATGGATTGGCTATCCAAGTACCGAGCTGAAATTGTCTGTTATGACAAAATCATTCGTATTCCTCTCGTCACCGGTGGTACTTTAATCATACAAGGGGAGACCGGTGGGACGAGATTGAATATCATATCATGCATGAAAACTCGCAAATATCTTAGAAAAGGCTATCAGGCAATCCTCGCCCACGTTATGGAGAAAAAGTCGGAAGAGAAGCGACTTGAGGATGTGCCCATTGTTAGAGACTTTCCAGAAGTCTTTCCCGAAGACTTGCCTGGTCTACCGCCACCGAGACAAGTTGAATTCGCAATCGATCTAGTGCCCGGGGCAGCACCCGTTGCACGAGCACCGTATCGTTTAGCCCCTTCAGAACTTCAGGAGTTGTCTACTCAGTTGCAGGAACTCCTAGATAAGGGTTTCATTAGACCGAGTTCTTCACCATGGGGAGCTCCGGTACTGTTTGTGAAAAAGAAGGACAGTTCATTCAGAATGTGTATCGACTACAGTGAGTTGAACAAATTAACCGTCAAGAATCGTTACCCACTTCCTCGCATTGATGACCTATTTGACCAACTTCAGGGGTCAAGTTTCTATTCAAAGATAGATCTACGATCAGGTTATCATCAGTTACGAGTTCGTGACATCGACATCCCAAAGACTGCCTTCCGAACTCGCTATGGTCATTACGAGTTCCAAGCGATGCCATTTGGTTTGACAAACGCACCGGCTGTATTCATGGACCTCATGAACCGAGTATGTAAGCCATATCTTGACAAGTTTGTCATTGTCTTCATCGATGACATTCTCATTTACTCGCGCAATGAACAAGAACACGCGCAACATCTCAAAACCATTCTAGAACTTCTTAGACACGAAGAGTTATATGCTAAATTCTCCAAGTGTGAGTTCTGGATGCAAACCGTTCAATTCCTTGGTCATGTGATTGATAGTCAAGGAATTCATGTGGATCCATCGAAAATCGAGGCCATCAAGTGCTGGCAAGCACCGACAACGCCGACCGAGGTACGCCAATTCTTAGGACTGGCTGGGTACTATCGACGTTTTATTGAGAATTTCTCCAAAATAGCTCAACCTCTCACGACACTGACTCAGAAAGAAAAGAAGTTCGATTGGACTTATAAGCAGGAGTCAGCATTTCAGCTATTGAAGCAAAAACTTTGTAGTGCACCTATTCTATCGTTACCCGAAGGCAACGATGATTTCGTGGTATACTGCGATGCCTCACACCAAGGTCTTGGTTGCGTGTTGATGCAACGAGATAAGGTTATTGCCTACGCCTCCCGACAACTCAAAGTTCACTAGAAGAACTACACAACTCATGATCTTGAACTAGGAGCCGTAGTGTTCGCACTCAAGATTTGGAGACACTATCTGTATGGCACAAAATGTACCATCTTCACCGATCATAAAAGCCTCCAACACATATTCGATCAGAAGGATCTCAATATGAGGCAACGTCGCTGGGTCGAGTTGCTCACCGATTATGACTGCGAGATCAAGTACCACCCGGGTAAGGCAAATGTTGTTGCCGATGCCCTAAGTCGAAAAGAACGTCCAAAACCCCTTCGAGTCCGAGCCCTTAGTATTACCATTCATAATGATTTTATCATTCAAATCCTTGCTGCTCAACTCGAAGCATTGAAACCGGAGAACATCAAAGATGAGGCCTTGCGCAACATGGAGAAACAGTTTGAAACTAAACCCAATGGAGTCAAATACTTCGCTAACCGAATCTGGTTACCTAGCTTTGGGAATCTCCGAGACTTGGTGATGGATGAAGCTCACAAGTCCAAATATTCTATACATCCTGGATCTGACAAGATGTATCATGGCATCAAGGGATCATACTGGTGGCCAAACATGAAAGCAGAGATTGCCACGTATGTCAGCAAGTGTCTCACATGTTCAAAAGTCAAAGCAGAATATCAGAAACCCTCCGGTCTGCTACAGCAGCCGGACATTCCTGAATGGAAATGGGAGCAAATCGCTATGGATTTCATCACCAAACTCCCAAGAACATCAAGCGGTTGCGATACCATCTGGGTGATCGTGGACCGGCTCACCAAATCAGCTCATTTCCTTGCCATCAAGGAAACTGACAAAATGGAACGTCTCACACGAATCTATCTGAAGGAGATCGTAACCCGACACGGCGTTCCTATCTCAATTATCTCTGACAGAGATAGTCGTTTCACTTCTCAGTTTTGGAGATCACTACAGAAATCGTTAGGTACTCGTCTGGATATGAGTACTGCGTATCATCCTCAAACCGATGGTCAAAGTGAAAGGACAATTCAAACACTAGAAGATATGCTACGCGCCTGTGTAGTTGACTTCGGTGCAAATTGGGAACATCATTTGCCGTTATGTGAATTCTCGTACAAGAACAACTACCACACTAGTATTGGAGCTGCACCATTCGAGGCACTGTACGGTCGTAAGTGCCGGTCGCCTATCTGTTGGACCGAAGTTGGAGACAGCCAACTGACTGGTCCTGACATCATACATGAAACCACCGAGAAGATCGTTGGTATCCAACAACGGCTGAAAGCCGCACGTGATCGTCAGAAGAGTTATGCTGACGTGAGACGCAAGATGCGACTCAAATATCCACATTTATTTTCAAACTCCACTCACACGCCAACTCAGAGCTGAATTTCGGGACGAAATTCTCTTAACAAGGGGAGAATGTGACACCCATCAAATTAGGACTAGTTATGAGTTCCTAATCATTTAGAAACATATGTAATTAGCTATGTATTAGGCTAATTATATGTATCAATATATATATTGTTGAATATATATCAGTACGCGACTAAATTAAATCGTGCATTTTCAAATCGGACAAAATCCGATTCATTTACACGGGCGTTGGTGAAAACAAATATTAAGTAATATGAAACTATTATTTAATATACTCAGTGTTTATTATATATTAATTCGATAATATATAAAAGTATTTGTATCGTACAAAGTAAAAACATTCGCGACAAAACTTATAAATAATGTATTATTATTGAAAATAATAATTACAATTTACATTAGACAAAATAAAACATAATAGTTTTATTCAATCTTACTCAAACGCGACGAAACCATTCGAACCATATCCGTCATTCAAACTGAAAACAAAGATATATTTTTATATCTCACTAAAAGTATTTTTTATAAAATACTTCGAATAAAAGAATATACGATATCATTTTAGAAATTTATCATTTGAAAATATTATACCACTTTTACGATCGGGTACAAAAACACGGGTATTTTGTACTACGCGTAGGAGCCAACCAACTCCAATAATTGGAGTTGGCCGGCCTCTTCTTCTCCTTCCCTTCCTTCTTCATTTTCTTCTTCCATTTCTTTCATCTTTTTCTCTATCTCTCGGTCTCTCTCTCGGGTAACAAAAACAACAACAATAAGCAACAACCACAAAGGATCATCACCATCACCATCTCCATCTTCATCATCTCCTTCATCTTCTTTGGCATCATCACCATCATCCGTTCCTCATTTTTATACGTAAGAAATCTTTCACTTTTCTTTTAAATTTCGTGTTTAAGTAACATATATCATCATGTATTAGTGTTCTATCAAGTAGTTTATGTCCAAAGATCGAATCTATACTCGTTTTCCCAACTGATTTCGCGACAGACTGAAACTGGACTGATGAGCCGAACGGCTGGACTAGATGAGCCGAACGGATTGGGTAGCTTCTCGATGAAAAATTTATTGTAACGGATTGGGCTAAAAATCACATGGTCACTCGAAAACGGCCCAATGATCAAAGCTATGTACCATAGCCTAGGCGGTTTTAGGCCTTTCGGGGTCGTCTAGGGGTCGAAAATGGCATATTTCAGTTTTAGGACCCGTACCAAATTTTGTAACCTATGAAATATAATGTAACGGATATAACGAACTTGAGTAACAACTAAACTTATACGATACGACTTACACACGAAACACATATACTTTTCTAAGTACAACAAATCATGTATAATAATAATAGTTTGAAATTATTATTACAAACCGTCACCAACGAGCCGTATACGCTTTCTCAACTTCAAACATAAACATTAACCAAATGATTTGGACATAAATAGTTAATAGAACAACTAGCATAGATGGTCTGTTGAGACATCTAACCAATTAAACCTTGCGCGTTTAATACGCCCGGCAGGTTTCAACATCTAATCATTAAAACCTTGCGCGTTTAGGACGCCCAGCAGGTTTCAGTCGTTGGAGACGACATCATTCTCTTGTAAACCATCATTTGTGCTTGATAGCATCTCATTAGACTCAGGTGAGTCTCATAGCCCCTCATTTGACTGTTTTCAACCTAGGGGTGGGAGTACATGCTTGTTTTGTTTTACATGTGAACGCAAGTATCAAATATCGCTATATTCTGCATGAGTTTATCATCTAATCTTTTAAGTCCTCCAAGCATAGTTTGGTAATACTTTGTAGCGTGAATGTTAGTGTATGGTACCATATGGGACTGACAATCCCCGTCCGGGTCAGCAAGCACTGACTGGTCAAACGGACGCATTATCATTTGTTCATACGTGTGTTGATTAGGCACACGCATAGAGGCACCCTCGCTCAGGCACTTAACTGTGATCCTGACACCTCAGTTAAGCTCAGACTATGTGCTCATGACAATATATACATCATTTATCAATTACTTATTTGTTTAATTACAAATATTCATACTTAAATCTTGCGGTTCATACATTACACTTTAACATTAAACCTGTGAGCTCACCAGCTTTTAGCTGACCATTTTAGCGTGTATTCTCAGGTTCACAGCAGCATTAGGTCTGCTCACTCAGGAAGCCCTTTAGCTCGAGTCGCATTCAGACATCAAGAGATTGTCATGCATTACTATATTTTGTATAATTTAGTTATGCCATAGAATCTCTACCATTTGGCCCAAGAGCTTTTGTAAACTATATTATAACAGTGTAAAACTTTTGTAATGTCAATGTATTTTGTAAAACGACGCATATAGAGTCGTTCACCGTATGCCTTGTGTGCTTGATATTTGATTAGTCGCGCCCCGAACCGACCCGCTTCCGCATCATAATTTGAGGGTGCGACACCTGGACAGAGGATTTATTAGACCGAGTTCTTCACCTTGGGGAGCTCCGGTCTTATTTGTTAAAAAGAAAGACGGTTCTTTCCGAATGTGTATCGACTACCGAGAGTTGAACAAGCTAACCGTCAAGAACCGGTATCCACTTCCCCGCATCGATGAACTGTTTGACCAACTTCAGGGATCGAGTATTTATTCAAAGATCGATCTTCGGTCAGGTTATCATCAACTCCGAGTTCGCGACATCGATATCACAAAAACTGCTTTCCGAACTCGTTATGGGCATTATGAATTTCAGGTGATGCCCTTCGGCTTAACAAACGCACCGACTGTATTCATGGACCTTATGAATCGGGTGTGCAAACCTTACCTTGAAAATTTTGTCATTGTCTTCATCGATGACATTCTCATATACTCGCGAAATGAACAAGAACACGCGCAACACCTCAAAACCATTCTAGGACTGCTCAAACACGAGGAGTTATATGCCAAATTCTCCAAGTGTGAGTTCTGGATACAATCTGTTCAATTCCTTGGATATGTTGTTAATAGTCAAGGAATCCATGTCGATCCATCAAAAATCGAAGCCATCAAAAACTGGCAAGCGCCAACTACTCCAACCGAAGTACGCCATTTTTTGGGATTGGCCGGGTACTATCGTCGTTTCATCGAAAATTTCTCCAAAATAGCTCAACCACTCATGACACTGACTCAGAAGGAAAAGAAGTTCGATTGGACTGATAAACAAGAGTCACCATTTCAGCTATTAAAATTCAAGCTTTGCAGTGCTCCTATTCTATCTTTACCCGAAGGCACCGACGACTTTGTGGTATACTGCGATGCTTCCCACCAAGGTCTCGGTTGCGTGTTGATGCAACGAGACAAAGTCATTGCTTACGCTTCCCGACAACTCAAAGTTCATGAGAAGAACTACATGACTCACGACCTCGAGCTAGGGGCCGTGGTGTTCGCCCTCAAAATCTGGAGACACTATCTCTATGGTACCTGAAGTACCGTATTCACCGATCACAAAAGTCTCCAACACATCTTCGACCAAAAAGACCTTAATATGCGATAACGTCGTTGGGTCGAGTTACTCACCGACTACGATTGTGAAATCAAATACCATCCGGGTAAAGCAAACGTCGTTGCCGATGCCCTCAGTCGAAAGGAACGGCCGAAACCACTTCAAGTTCGAGCCCTCAGTATGACCATTCATAATGATCTCACCATTCAGATTCACACTGCTCAACTCGAAGCTCTGAAACCCGATAACATAAAAAACGAAGCCTTACGAGGCATTGATAAACAATTCAAAATCAAACCTAATGGCGTTAGGTACTTCTCAAATCGAATCTGGTTGCCTAGTTTTGGGAACCTGCGAGACTTGGTGATGGATGAAGCTCACAAGTCTAAATATTCTATCCATTCGGGAAGCGACAAAATGTATCACGGCATCAAGGAATTCTATTGGTAGCCGAACATGAAAGCCGAAATCGCCACATATGTCAGCAAGTGCCTTACTTGCTCGAAAGTCAAAACCGAACATCAAAAACCTTCTGGTTTACTCCAACAACCCAACATTACGGAATGGAAATGGGAACAAATTGCCATGGATTTCATAACCAAACTACCAAAGTCATCGAGCGGTTGAGATACCATTTGGGTGATCGTCGATCATCTCACAAAATCTGCTAACTTCTTGGCAATCAAAGAAACCGACAAAATGGAACGCCTCTCACAAATCTACATCAAGGAAATTGTTTCTCGACATGGTGTTCCAACTTCGATTATCTCTGACAAGGACGCTCGTTTCACCTCTCACTTTTGGCAATCACTCCAAAAATTGTTGGGTACCCGACTCGATGAGTACCGCATACCATCCTCAAACCGATGGCCAAAGTGAATGAACTATTCAGACTCTGGAAGATATGCTATGAGCTTGCGTAGTTGACTTCGGTGCAAACTAGGAAAGACACCTACCATTGTGCGAGTTTTCCTACAATAACAGTTATCATGCCAGCATTAAGGATGCACCATTCGAGGCACTGTACGGTCGTAAGTGTCGATCACCAATCTGTTGGACCGAAGTGGGAGACAGTCAACTCACTGATCCTGAACTTATACACGAAACCACCAAGAAAATTGTCAAAATCCAAAACAGACTCAAAGCCGCACGTGATCGTCAGAAAAGTTATGCTGACGCGAGACGCAAACCACTCGAGTTCCAAGTTAGGGATCGAGTACTCCTTAAAGTATCACCTTGGAAAGGCGTGATCCGATTCGGCAAACGCGGGAAGTTAAATCCCAGATACATTGGGCCCTTTGAGATCCTCGAGAGGATTGGCCCCATGGCATATCGATTGCAGCTGCCAGCCGAGCTCAGCAGCGTGCACCCTACCTTTCACATTTCTAACCTAAAGAAATGCTTGTCTGACGAGACACTTATCATTCCACTCGACGAAATTCACATTGATGACAAACTCCATTTTGTCGAGGAACCTGCGGAAATCATGGACCGAGAGGTCAAACAACTCAAACAAAGTCGTATTCCCATCGTTAAGGTCAGGTGGAATTCGCGGCGTGGTCCGGAATTCACTTGGGAACGGGAAGACCAAATGCGACTCAAGTATCCTCAGTTATTCACTGACTCTACGTCAAACGACACATCGAGATAAATTTCGGGATGAAATTCTCCTAACAGGGGGAGAATGTAACACCCGCTAAATTAGGACTAGTGATTAGTGCCTAACCCTCTGTTAATACATGTAATTAGTTCTGTGTTAGGCTAATTAATATACCGATATATATATATATATATATATATATATATATATATATATATATTGTTGAATATAAATGAATATGCGATTTGATTAAATCGTACAAGTTTCAAATCGAATGTAATTCGGTTCAAGTAAATACGGACGTTGGTGAATCAATTTTATTAAATAACATAAAATTATTTAATAACGACATCATACCCAAAAATATTATTTTGATAATATATCAATTTCATTTCGTATTGTATAATAAACGTCTACGCGGCTTACACACTTAACACCCAAACAAACGAAACTATTTAAGTTATTAAGTATTTGGTAAAATACTTCGACAAAAATAATAAATAAACATTTACATTTTAAAACATATAATTAAATATAAAAAAATAATTATTTAATGTTTAAACGAACGCCACACGGAGCGCGAATACACGGAGTTAAAAAGTGGAGACCCACACTCCGGTGGGCCCCCACCAAAATCAGCCACCAAGGGAGGGGGGGGGGGGGGGAGAACCCACCCCTTTCCCTCATTTCAATATCATCATCATCATCTCCAAACTCTCTCTCCCTTTCTCTCATCAAAAACCACCCCCACCATCACTTAAAATCACAAAATAACACCACTAAACCACCTCGAATCATCTCGTTCATTTGAAGAAAAGTATCCACCGTGTCACGATCTACGTTTCCATCTTTTTGGATTCTCGATTCACCACTTTGTAAGTTTCTGACAAATCCCGACACCTCTCGTTTTCTATTGTTTTCAGCTTATAATTGTTTAGTTAAGCTTGAAATGTCCAAATATGGGTTGGGTAAAAGTCTCAGGTCAAACGGAGGCCGGAAAACACCTTTTCGGCTCATTTTCCGGCCAACAGCGCGTTATGTCGTAGAGGCTCCAGGCCACCTGCGACATAAGCCTTTATGTCGCTAAATCAGACCTTATGTCACATATAGCGACATAAGCCACTATGTCGCACTAATCACGGATGTCGCATATAGCGACACAAATAGTTATGTCGCAGAAATTACGAACGTCGCATATAGCGACACAACGCCCTACGTCGCATTAAATTGCGGATGTCGCCCTTAGCGACACAAGCCCTTATGTCGCAGATATGATCTGCGACACAACAGACTATGTCGCACGTTATGTCTCACTTAGCGACACAAAGCCGTATGTCACACGCTATGTCGCATGAAACAGAACCAAGAAAACACAAATTTTACTAAGTGTCGAGACCTAAAATTTTATCACTCGATTTCACCCAGCCAGGGGCTCTGCCCCTTGGACCCCGCCAGGGGCTGCTGCCCCTTGGACCCCGCTACCAGGGGCGCTGCCCCCGGACCTCCGTCATTAACAGGCTTCGCCCTTACCCTTGGGTCACGAGTAATAGTGTTACATCTAAACTTTCACACAAGGTGTTAAACTTGTATAACATCAAACACGAATGCGACACAACTTCTAAAACACATTGGAACTTACTTTTAGGTATAACACTTCAAAATCATCAAAATAATAATGTGGGATTATTGTTACAAACAATCACCAACGGGCCGTACACATTTTCAAACACTTAAACAATCAACCAAATTGTAATCATTTGGACATTCTAGTTGGACAAACAACTACAAGGTAGTCTTATTAGATGCCTTCACATGTTTATAACCATCGCGTGTCGTGGACACCCTCAGGTTACAAGTCTTTGGACTTCGATTCTTGGCTAATCAATCTCAGTTTATTTAGATAAACTCTTCAGGCTCAGGTGAGTCTCATGGCCCCTCTTTTTACTGTTTTACTAGGGGTGTGATACATTGCTCGGTTTTTAACACATGAACGCGAGTACATATTTCAATATACTACATGAGTTTTTTTCAACTAATCAAACCAAAGTCCTCCGTCAGTATAGTCTGGTAATACGAAAGTAGCGTGAATATTAGTATATGGTACCATATAGGATTGACCCTCCTCGTCCGGGTTAGTCGCGCTAACCTCTGCAACGGATGTACTAATATTTGGGAAGACGAGAGTAGATTAGGCTCTCGTGGAGGCACCTCGCTCGGAATTCTCTATATGGGACCCGGCCCCTCGAGTTAAGCTCAGACTATGCGCTCATGGCTGTATACATAACTATTATCATTTGATGGATGCAAATCAACTATTAAATCTTGCGGTTCACACTCAATTTATTTGATATCTAAACCTGTGAGCTCACCAGCGTTAGCTGACCCATTTTAGCATGTATCACAGGTACACAGCAGTAGAACTGGACTGCCCAACAGGATGCATATTAGCTCGAGTCTTCATGCAAACATTCAAGAGATTTTACTTCATTATTAGATTTTGTACAACTAATTATGTATTCAAATCTCTTCATACTACGAACACGAGCTATGTATGGGATGATTATTGTAAACCTTTTAATATTACTTCATTTTGTTAAAACGACGCATATAGAGTCGTTTGCTATATATCTGTGTGCTTTGAATATTGATTAGTAACACCCAAATTATGCTTCCGCAAAACATTAAATTTGGGGGTGTTACAGTTCGCATCATCGTAGAAGCTATCAGAGAATCAACCAATGACTACACCACCGCTCAAAGGCACCTGATAAGGGAAATCGAAAAAGAATACGAATCATACCTCGCCAATTATGGAGAACCAGAACCTCGCGCTCTTCGAAAATATACTCAAGAATTCTCCGATTCCCTTCAAGCACAAATCACCAGAGAAGCTCAACAGCCAGAAAGACCCCACTACCCGATGGGAGAAGTCGAGTTCTATAGCAACCAAAGGCAAATATACCAAAAAGTATATTGTACCTTGGCCGGATCTGCTTTTCCCTACTCTTCTAGTCAGAAGGCTATACTTGCATCAATGAGAACCAATCTTGAAAGAGCTACTGGAAACCCACAAAATTATGCCGACATCAGAATGGTGGGAGATCTTAGAACCCTTCTAGATCTCATCAAAACTGGAGAACATCTCACAGCGTCAGAAAACTACAGGATCGTCATTCACTCCACCATTGGTCATCACGTTGAACTAATAATTGTTTGGCTAAACGAGTCGGCATATGAAGAAGAAACTCATGAGGTACCAAGATTCATTCCACACATGTCGCAAATCAACCTAGCAACCTATGTGACGACTCGACTGCGTGGAATGTACCAAGAAGAAGATGTAGAACTTGACGTTTACCGAAATGGATACCGCGAAATATTCAGCAAGTTAATCTACATCTTCACAGACTCGGATTTTCCCTTCAACCGTGAACAACACCAAATCATCAGACAAGTATGCCAAGCAACAAGATCCTTTGGCTAGTGACTTTGAAGAAGTAAGAACTGAGTTTATGGCTTTAATCGCCTCGATAGGTCGAAACCAACCCCAGCGTGAGGTTGTCCGGACTTACACCTGCACCAGAATTGACCCTAACGGACCAGTTACATGGTCAGTTAGATACATCAGCTACGGGATGGCAATCCTTGACAGATTGGCCACTGACCACTTCAAAAGCTTCAGAATAGAATCCACCAACCCACCAACTCTTATTGCCGACATGACATAGAAATTCCTTCAATACTTTCCTCCAAGATAAACCCTATGTCACACCCCCAATTTCATGATTTGCGGAAGCGGTGATTTTGGGTGTGACTAATCAATAATCAAACACAGAGGTTACAAGCAAACGACTCTACATGAGACGTTTATAAATATATTACAAAAGTAGTACAAAGTTTTAAGTCATAAGTTTACAATAATAGTGAGTTCACATTTTATTTTGAAGATTTTAATACATAACCATTAATACAAAACATAATGCAAGAAAATCTTCATGTCCAAATAGATGCATGCGACTCGTAAGTAGATAGCTTATCCTGAGGGCCATCCTACTATTACTGATCACCTGAGAATACAACACTAAAAGGGTCAGCTATAAAGCTGGTGAATCTCACAGGTTTAACATAAACATTGATGTGATCAACATGATTATCCGACAATTTAATACCGATAAAGATTAAATAATACAACCGAACAATGATAAACCAATTAAGGTTTCCGAACAATGATTAAACCATTAAGGTTACCGAACTATGATTAACCAATTAAGGTTAACGACAATGACATTTGTATTGCATTAAGCCATGGTTCGAGGCCTAACCCGATTTGTGCCTCCCGAACGGTGTCAACACCCATAACAATTACTAAAATGCCCGTTTGTACATGGTTGTAGCTAGCAACCCGGACGGGGACGTCACTCCCATGATAGATCTATCTTTTAGTAATCGCGCCTTATTAAGTTAACGAACCATGCAATGATGAGGACTTTCCCGTATTAAAACACTCATGCAATACCCGAACAATGAAAATCAAGACCGACAATGATAACCAACATGTTTAACAGAGTTAATAATTAAATTAACTAACCGAATAACAGTGATCACGAAAACAAGTAAGTATTGTATCTCACCCCAAGTTTAAAAGCAGTAAAAGTGGGGCTGTGAGACTCACCTGAGGAGCTAGCGATCCTAAGGCAAGTTTAAATCCAAATTGAATCTCCTAGTGTCCTAAACACGCAAGATTATAATTAAGTAAATGGATGTTTAAATATATCATCCATACAAGTGTTCACCGAATAGCTTATACCCAAAATATTCATTTGGTGTTTACGTTTGAAGTTTGAATATTGTACGGTCCGTTAGTGACGATATGAAATTATATTCCAAAAATATAATTATATTTGTTTCGTGTATATATACAAACGTTTGTGACCGGATAATTTTGATACTTATTTAGCTTGAAATTGATCTCATGTGTTAAGGTCAAAGATTGGGGAAGAAAATATGAAAAGATGGAGGATTTTGCGGATTTGACTATGTTGCACCGTTTTGGCCATAACTTTCTCATACGAACTCGGATTGAGGTGATTCAGGCGTCCAAATGACCGTGACTCAGAGGGCTACAAATCTACAAAATATGGTTTGCTGAGAAATAACACATAGCCGATCGCCTAAGGTTTCTTAGCTGAACGGCTGGGACATGTTACCCGATCGGCTGGGACTTGTTAGCCGATCGGCTGGAGTATAACCGATCGGCTGTACTGAGTCAGCTGATCTGCTGAGGGCCTGAACAGGGTCTGTTCATGCAAATCATTTTCCAAACAAGTTTTGATCCGATTTTTGGGTATAATACACATGATAGAACACTAATATATGTTAAACTAAGCATTTCTAAACACTATAAGTTAAGAAAATTGAGTCGTTTCATACCGAGCTTAAAAATGGAGAATTCGAGGGATGATGGGGATGATGGTGAGGATGATGAAGATGATGAACTCTCCAAGCTCCTCCTCTTGCAAAAATGATGGTGATCAAGATGAAGATGATTGATTGTTGTTGTTATTGGTACCCGAGAGAGAGACCGAGAGATAGAGAAGAGATGGAGGAAATGGAAAAAGAAAATGAAGAAGAAGGAGAAGGAGTAGCCGACCAACTCCAATTATTGGAGTTGGTTGGCTCCATTCGCAGTATAAAACGCCCGTGTTTTTGTACCCGATCGATAACTAGTATAATATTTTCAAATGATAAATTTCTAAAAATGAAATCATATATATTTTTATTCGAAGTATTTTACAAAAATACCTTTAATGAGATATACAAATATATCTTTGCTTCACCTAATTTTGACGGATAGTTTTGAGTGTACAAAATGTGTTTAAATTTGTAACCAAGTAAATAATTATTGTGACACCCGACGATTTAGGGTTACTTATTAACCCTCTAGAAACCCTAATTACGTGTGTTTAGTTTAGTATTAGGCTAAATACTTGTAATTACTTGTAACTATTTGTATATTTATGTGAATATACACCCCCGAAATTGATTTATATTACGCTTACGCAATTTGGTGAAATTGTGCAAAACGACCGGTCGGAGTCCGACAGAAAATACGACGTTGGTGAAAACATTTTTATAAATAACTTGAATCCATTTTTAGAAGTTATTTATCATATATTATTATTATTATATAATAATACCCGAAAAACCTAGACGTTCCGATTAAAACGTCTCAAACGTAACGAAAACGCGCAGAACACGCCCGACAATCGAACGAAATTCAAAATACACTTTTGAATCTAAAATATATTAATTAGTGAAAAGTTATCAATTAATATACCGTATCTTTAAACGATAACTAAAAACGTCTAAATAAAACGTCACGCGATTTAAAATCCGTACAACGAACGCGCAAATCGAGATTTCTAATTTAACGAATCATTTTTATAAATGTTTTTCAAGTATTTAGATTAAATACTTCAAATAAAAATATTGAAACTTAAATCGTTACTTAAAAACGCGTATTAAACGTTTAACACCAAACCGAGCGAGTAAACGAACGTAAAACGCAACAAATTAAGCTAGGAATGAAAAATGACCATAATGCCCTTGGTGGGGCCCATGAGAACGACCAGCCACCCCTCTCCTCCCCTTTTTGCTGCCCATTCCCCTCCCCCATTCAAATTTCATGCAAGGATATCAATCCCACACTCCACCTCACTCCTCATTCTACACTCCACCCATTTCCACTTTCTCTCTATTCTCTCTCACACTCTTCCTCTCTCTAAACTCCAGAAAACTCAGTCCCTTTCACCACCCAAGAACCACCATTACCACCACCACTAAATTACCATCAACCACCACCATTTGCTAGGGTTTTTCAAGCTCAAGAGCATCATCTTCCTCATCATCACTTGTTCTTCATCTTGTTGGTATAAATCACCTAAACTCTTCATTAGTTTTACTTACATAATGTTTATTTACATGTTATAAAGTTCATCTATCATGTTTATGTCCAAAACCATTGACAAAAATCGTTTTTATAAATTATATTCAAACTTACATAATCTGTCTCAGAAAAGTCAGTTTAGTAAATCGACCATAACTTGAGTTATACAAAGAATTAGAAGATTCATTTTTTTTAAAAGTTGCGTATTGAAAAGATCTACAAAAAGATCTGCTATGGCTCTTTCCAGAAATCTACAGATTTTCACATAAATACGAATCTATGCGACTGGTCTGCATGTGCTTGAAAACTGAGTATGGTTCTACCCATAAATTTTATGCCTATCAAGATGGACACTATAATTACTGGAAAAATTAAGTTAACCTCTATACACATGGTAGAACAACTGATAAAAATTGTGGACTCTAACTCGGAATATAACTAGTTAAGAAAAATAGAGGAAATGAACCGACAAAACCGAAAAACATAAATATGGACTGTTTTTGGACTTTTATAAAAACCAAGACTTTTGGTGAACTCCGACATGAACCGACATCATATTTAGACCCTATAAACTGATATTTGGGTTGGGTGAAAGTTTCGGATCAAACCGAGTAAGTTTGACCAAGTCAATAAAAGTGGCTCGTTTTCGAAAAACTTACTATATTTGGAAAGTGGTAACAAAAATGGGTTTGGTTGACTTAATTAGTAACTTGGACCAAAAACTAAATTTAGAAAGTTTTCCGAATGAAAAACCGACACTTAGAACACTTGAAATAAAATTAAAAATCTGATCAGGCCTAAGTGCCGCCCTACCAGCGGCACTTACCCAAGTGACGCCTATAGCGTCCGTCACTTACCATTAGTGATGCCTGAACCAAGTGCCGCATATAGCGTCACTTACCCAAGTGACGCTGCCAACATAAAAATCACATTTAACGTCACTTGACCTAGTGCCGCTAACCAACTAAGTGACGCCCCTGAGTGACGCCTCTGAGTGACGCCTCTGAGTGACGCCCATAAGTGACGCCCCTAAGTGACGCCCTAAGTGACGCCTAAAACAGAAACTTTAAAACTAGATTTCACACTAAGTGTTGAACTTCACGTAACATCTAAAACTTATACGATATAACTCGATAACACATAAACATGCTTTGTAAGCACGCGATACAACATCATAATGATAATGTCTTAACGAATTATGATTACAAACTTTCACCAACGGGTCGTACACGTTTTTGATAAACGAACTTGAACAACTTATTTGGACATACTAGTTGATGAACTAGCTTTAGGTGGACATAAAACCCCCACCTACCCGATTGGCTTAAGTGGACATTAACCCCCACTTATACAATCGCTATAGATGGTCCTTTGAGACATCTACTTACAACCTCATACGTTTAGGGCGTTAGGAGGTTGCACACGGGAACGAGAACACCCACTACTTGCTAATATTTGATATTGCTTGCTACCTGCTTAACTCTGGTGAGTTTTATAGCCCCTTTTTACTTGTTTTAAATTGTTTTGGGGGAGAATACATACATACATGTTTTATACAACTGTCTTTATATATGTTTTATACAACTGTTGTTGTGCAACTATTTTTATACAACTGTCTTTATACATACTTTATACAACTGTTGTTGTGCAACTATTTTTATACAACTGTCTTTATACATGCTTTATACAACTGTTGTTGTGCAACTATTTTTATACAACTGTTTATAAACAATGGGAAACAAAGGAAAACAAAGGATAGCAAGGATAACGCATGAGTGAGATCATAATCCAACAAAGCCCTCGCACATCGTAGTTCGTTAATTTTGAAGCGTGAATATTATTGGATAGATCTATCGGGGATTGACACCCCCGTCCGGGTTAGGTTGCTCTAACTGGTCAAACGGACACGGTATCATTTGTTTAAACGAGTGTTCCGGATTAGACACTTGTCGAGGCAACAACAAGGGTTAAGCTTCGAACTATGAGCTCATGACGCAAAGGATAACAAATGAAAACAAAGGATAACAAGGATAACAAAAGATAACAAAGGTTAACAAAGGATAACATGATACTTTTTACAACTGTTTTCGCATTCGTGCAATGCAAAAAAAAAATCGTGTGTTTCATACTTATGTTTTCAGCTGTTTAAACCTATGAACTCACTAACTTTATGTTGACCCTTTTAGTATGTATTCTCAGGTTTACAGACGCAGTAGGACTACCTACAGGAAACAAGACAGTAGGATGCTTTTGGGAAGCATAGTTCGAGTCGCATATTTTCAAACAAGAGATTTAATTGCATTCCTATATTTTATAGTTATAACTATGTAAATCTGCTTATATCATGCGAACTCCAGATGCTTTTGTAAACATTTAACTTATGGTAATGTAACTATTTTTTCAAACGTCTCATGTAGAGGTCGTTTGCTTCAATCTTTGTGTTGTGATATTTAATTTGGTCGGCGCCCCCGTGACACCTCCCACTTCCGCTGCCACGTGTTTTGGGGGTGCGACAGATATTATTTTCATCGATAATACATTATTTAAAAATGCTTTGCACCAACGTCCGTATTTTAGATTGCGTGTTCTTTCAGATTTGATGGTATGTGATTATTAAATAATCATTTAAATATTATATATATATTTATATATATAATATCCGAAAATTTTTGTTTAATCACGTATTGAGTACGAATGATTTAGGTTTAAACTAGGGGCTAATTTTGACCCTTTTTGATCGGGTGTCACACCCTACCTAGAATCCACAGTGACCACTCCAGCACTAGGGACACATCCAGCATCATCTGAAGAAGAAAGTACTGAGTCGAGCTCTCGACTTTAAAAGAGCGCTTCTCGGGAGGCAACCCGTGTTTTTAAATTTATGCAAATTTTACTTTCCAAGAAGTGATGAACTCTCCTACTATCTTTCACACACGGATCATACATGCCCCAGCCTGAAAGAAAGTATCAACACCCGAAGAATTGTATATCCGACATGTTCACACCTACGAGACCAATCACAAGAAGACTTGATCAAGAATGCACCTATGAAGACGAAGTCCGGCAGATGCAAGCAAAGGAATACTGCAACTTCCGGGGAGTACTTCTATACCGTCTCTTTCAATCGTTATAAATATACCTTATCCACTATGTTTATCACTAAGTGTGGGATTCAAACCCAACACACCCCGCTAAAAGAATATGTCTTAGATGTTTCAATTCCTAAGTGTGGGATTTTCACCCCGAACAGAGCTTAGAATAACATCGAGGACGATGTTCCTTTAAGTGTGGGATAGCAGTAGTTGCACTACTATGAAATGGATAATGGTATATGCTTGATTCTAAAATCATTGCTCCTTAGACCCTGCTTCTCCATAAAGTAACTCGAAAAAATAATATATTTTTTCAAAATTGAGTTAAAAATATGTTGAAAATGAAATTTTTAGACAAAGAATGATTTACTTTGGGGAAGAAGGATAAATAAAATACGAATTCCTCTGAAAACTTAGTTTAGTAAGCCCATAAAGAGCATCACATTACTAAGCACACAACAAACCAACTTTCGATTCGTGAGGTATCTTGAGCTATATAAAGAGCATTCACTTTTAATGCTTCACTTTTCGATTCTTGAGTGTGCCGATGTACGCGTTTAAGATCAGAACTTGCTCCTGTGATGCATTTCAAATCTAGATTGGTGAGTAAAGAGGAGATCAAATCACTTCATTCTAAAACCCATTCATATACCCATAAACAAACACGTTATCCCTACCTTCTCGAAAGCATCCCTCAAACTTCATAGTAAGTCCCAATGATGAAATAAAAGAAGCTACAAGGATATGACGTCAAAGAAGAAAACCCAAGAAAGAAAATTTGAAGAAAAGAAAATAAATTGGAGAAAAAGACTCCTTCTGCAGACACCAAAAGAAAAGGACGTCAATCCTCCAAAAAATTCCAACTTCACCAAAAAGAAACCAATGAAAAACCAACAAAACCCCCTCTCATATCACCAACACTTTCCCCCAAAAACCCTACATCACTTCCCTTAGATTGATTGTGGCTAGATCAACTTCGAGCTCACCAAAAAGGTAACGATTTGATCCTCGATCAAGCCTATGATGATAAACGATACATGAATGGCGTTCAGAGTGATTGATAATACTAGAATAGGAAACTCTAAAAACTTTGAGTGATTGGAGTGACCACCTTGAGAGGATCGCCTTGTCATGTATCCAAGATCAAAGATCAAAAGCATGCTCCCAAAGATTACAAAACCTTATTTTTCAAAGAACAAATATTTCATTTTTCCCAAAACCCCCCTTTAGTAAAAAGTTCCGCCTCAAAATATTTCATTATCTGCTTATCTTTAACCATGTTGAAACGAGTTTGCTTGAGGACAAGCAAAGTTCTAAGTGTGTGATACTTGATATCGCGTAAAAAGTCACGTTTTTACTACCGATATCTCTCTCATTCTGGAACGATTCTTGGCATTTGAACTCAAATAACACTCAAATCAATGAGAATATGCCAAGAAGGTCAAAACAAGGTTGCACGATAAAAATCAAGCAAAACGGATGAAAAATGAAGATTCCACGCACGTTTGAAGATTCAAGGCATCAAAACAAGATTTAAAGACTAAAGTGCCCATCATCAAAATCCATCTTATCCAAGATGTTCGTTTTCAAAATACGAGTCTACCAGAAGAAGAATCAACAAAAAATGGATAAAGAATGAAGATTCTACGCCCTCTAGAAGATTCAAATGATTCGTACGCAATATCTAGGGATAGGAAGCTCAATTTTGGGATTACTTTTAATCAAAGTCTTCGTTTTTGAAAAAAAATCCAATGAAAAAAGAATCGATGAAAACGGACTCATAATGAAGAAAACACGCACGAATTAAGAAACGCAGCAAAAGACGGCGAATCGGGGCGGGTGGCAGCCAGCCGCCGCTGGCCACCTGGTTGGCAGCGCCGGCCTCCCCTCCCCCGTCTCGTTTCCGCTTTTTGGTCCTTTCGTGTACCCGGTGCCACACCTTTACATGATTGTACGTACCAGGTGCCACACCTTTGCGCGATTGTACGTACTTGGTGCACCACCTTTTCTACCTTTTGCTAAAGTGCTCCTCAAGATGCTAACATGAGCTGGATTTCTCCTATAAATAGGAGGCATGAGGCTTCATTTCAACACACACCTTCAAAACACACTTTACACACCATGTGCATTAGTCATATTACTTTCTTACTTTCTCATTCTATTTTCTTATTTCAAAATTAGTATTAGGCTAGTTAGGAAGCTTGTTTAGAGTAGAACGAAAGCAAGGAACATCTTGTAATCTTGGGTGTACGCTTGGAATTACGCTTATTAATTCAAGTCTATTCCTTCTCGCATTCTAATCCGGGTTCTTTCTTTCCTATTCTATCTTAATTAAATATGTATGCTTTAATTATGCTAGAATTAGTTTGTGCCATGATTAGCGAGTAGATTACTATTGTATTTGTTGTGATGTAGTTAGCACATATAATTATGGGATGACTTGAAATACGTCGTGAAATAATATGACGACCCCTATTCAACTGTTTACTTGATATAGTGCTGGAAATGCTTTTAAGCAAAGTACATACGTATGGAAGCCGGTAAAAGACCTAAGGTACTTGTATAATGGATCGACGTTACAAAAATGGAAATTTTATGAACGGACTTATCGTGTGATCATAAACCTAAAACTTACATTCGCCTTTCGATTAACAAACGTGATCGTAACCTTGTAAAGAGGAGTCGCGAACTATGATACTTGGTCAATAGTTATTTGCGTCAAAACTATGGTTTAATTGTAACGTCATGCAAGCATCATAAAAAGCAATGTGATTACGTGGAATTACCATGAGTATAGTACACTTCCAATCACAATGTAATTATCATGTAAACATCACGAAGCAATTAAATTCACAACGGAAACATCGGTAAACGATTAAATACATTGTGAACTACCATAGCATTTTCTGACATGGTATGGGTTTAACTTTCTGCAAATAGCCGTCAACATTTTAATTAGATTAGCTTAAATTAGATTAGAGTAGGTAGGCTATAGGCTAAATAACCATTTACGAAAACCTAGGGATTTGTTAATTATATCAAGAAAGGCAAGTTTAAAATCCAATCTAAACTGATACTCTTTCTTAACCGGTAAAACCCTAAAGAAAGATACGCAAGAAACCTAAACGTTTTCCCTCACTTATCACTCTTAAGTTTTACTAATAGGAATTGGTAAACAAGTCCAAACATAAACCCTAAGTTAGTTGTTTATAAGACTCATAATCTTTATGGTATTAAGAACGGTTAGACGTATTACGGACTTGCTACTCTGTTCCTTCGCCCACGAGCATGCGTTCAATAATATGGGCCACTGACTCCCTCACAGGAGAGTGTGGAGAGTTGAACATCGTCTGTCTAACCAGAATCATGACACCTTAGTTCCTCGTGACATAATAGTTGATAACAGTCTAATAGCGAATCTATTGGTTATACCATAAGTTCTTGAATCTTGCAAACAATCCTAATTTAGTTAATCATTTTCCCGTGAAAGTCATCATCCCATATTATTAGCTAATGAATTCACAACAAATACTACTTTCCATTATCTGATTTATTATTACATTTTATTCGCTTTATTTTCTTTACGTAGTTAACTGAACCAAACCCCCAACGCACTCTTTTAAAAACATGTACTATAAAGTAACGATTGATTGGATCACCTCCGTTTTAATTCAGTTTCTCTTTAAGAACGACTCTAGGTCATTCTTACCATCTACTAGCCCTTGGTTCAGTATTAGTAAGTCATACTTAGACCCCATCAAATATAAATTTAAAACACCAATCGATTGGCATTGTGATCATTCGCGTTTGTGACGGTCGGAACGCCATCAAGGATTGGTTAGGTTTTAGGTTTAGTTTTGATAAATTGCGGATATATCCATGTTTTAAAGCCTACATTTCCAATTTTTATTTTAAATTTGGAAATGTACTTAGCAATTTATTGTGACTTACGCCTCTCATTTTCTTGTTACAGATGGATCTATCAAACCCTTTACTAAGGAAGCTTGCTTCATCCCCTTAGAATATCGAGGATATAGAGAAATGGATGGGACGATATTTAGGGTCGAACATAGTCATCATGTGGCCGGATATGAGACGTTTGAGGATTAGAGAAGAGTTAGAGGATTTGATTAGATATGACATAGATGGTGAGGAGCATGCCGCATTCTTCCACTTATTCTCTATTGACGAAGCCATTTACCGAGAGGTTGTCACCGAGTTTATGATGACCTACGAGTTCCGCGAGAGGTTGGACATCACAGATAAGAAGAAGATTACTTTCCGGTACCGTGGGAAGAAGTATCAAATGACCGTTGGAGATCTCGGAGTATAACTCGGTCTCTAGACCCGATCAAAGGCCGATTCTGAGTGGTTCACTGGCAGTTTTCAGTCTATCTCTAGTTTACCAGCACGGGATCATAGAGATATATGGATGGAGTTAGTAGGGACAGACTTTAGGAGTGGAGTGAAAGCCTCCACCATGACCCGACCAGCTCACCACACTCTCCACAAGCTTCTTTGTTGCATCATCTTTGGGAAGTGAGCCGTTGGAGCCGCTACATCAGAAGAACTTAAGTTTATGGATGCGATCATAAGGAAGAGAAACCTGAATGTCACCTACATCATCGCAGATAGGTTGTGGAAAAAGAAGAAAGAGGATAAGCGCCACACATTCATGGGAGCCATTATCACTAGATTATTGGTTGGTATGATGGTTCTTACTGATAGTGACCGTGAGGATTATACCCATCACACTAGCTCGCATTCGTTTAACCTAGAGTACTGCAAGTTAATTCGAATGATTGATGAAGGACCAGAGAGACAGTGCTTATGGTATCATACTCCGCAGCCCATTCCTGGGTGCTTCATGACCAGGAAGCGCGCGACTACGACGGATAGAGATGTTGGTCCCCATCCAGAGAGACTAGTAGCAACAGAGATACATGAGCCAACACGAGGAGCAGACACACTAGTACTACCTACACAGGCCGTTGTGCATCACACAGATCCGGTCACTCCTCTTACTTAGTACTATCTATCACATGCTTTACAGGTTATCCGTGATCAGCAGGTTCTGACAGCCAGGAGACATGGTACACCTGAGCCTGAGCACTTCTTATACAGATGTGGACCACCACCCACTACCCATACCACCACTCACCCACATGCTACCACTCGCCCATACACTACCATTCCTCCACCACATCCACATACCACCACTCAGCCACCATATCCACATAGACGCCCTCGCACACCTACCACATACTCCGCACCACTACCCACTCATAGATCCACATCTGGTACAGTGAGAGTTTACTCAGTACAAGTACCATCACCAACACATCAGCATGCATCATTGCCTCATTTGACTATACCCCTTCCGACAAATGACCACCATCCAGAGGCTGGCACATCATATAGACCAGATTTACTCTACATTGGCACCGATGCATTATTCACTGGTAGCATCGGCCCTTACTTGGATTTGGGCCCCATCTTTTCAGATCAGGTTCCTACTTAGAGCACTCTCAGATAGCAACCACTGAGGATATGCTCGCACTTGGTTATGATGATGTGATGGCACTTCCAGCGATGACCCTCAGGAAGATATTGATTCAGAGAGGATTACTCCCTCCAGATGAGCAGAGAGTATCCAGTGTACAGCAGTTTGTCGCAGGACCTACAGCCCAGCCTGATGACATACCAGCAGAGGATCCTCCATTCTAGACTATATATCTTGTGATTTATATTTCATATCACTAACTTTCATACTGTATTGATTACAGTGATCTCTATCTTGCACTTGGTTAAAACTTTTAGGATCTTTCTCGACCTATATGGTTGAGCTTTATTATATTATTATGTTTATCATAGTTACGTATTATGTTTGTTTCTTTATTTAGAATAAGTGATTGAATGTGTGATAATGAATGAGAAAGAAGACTACAAGAGATGACGAGCTTTCAAAAGAAGAACCCGTGAAGTCAAAGGCAGACAAACAAAGATTTATACAACTGCAGACCACGAAACTTACACACATCTCGGGAAAGGAGCTTAGGTTTATCTTCTTCTGAAACTCGCAAGTGCTAATACTCCACGAACTCTTAAAGATCTAAGTGTAGGATCTCAACCCACACTACAAGACGCCTTAGCAAGAATCGCATCCAAATCTTAAATCACAAAAAGTGTGAAATTCACCAATAAGAATTTCTACACTACATTATGGAACGACTCTTTGCTAATTGTGGATGGAAGGCACTATGCACCAGATTAGGACATGCGAAGCCGAATCACTCTTCATGCATATCTTCAAATTTTCAGCTGTCACCTCTAAATGCTAAATCGTCATCTGGGGAGTTTCTTACCTTTCACTTCATTTTTATAAATTGACTCATTTTGTTAGCTTAGGAATGAAAAGTAATCTACACCCCTATCCTAACTTATCATTAAGTGTGGGATTCCAGCCCATTATATAATTTTGAGCAAAATTTTCTATATGTTCAAACTCTAAGTGTGTGATTATATTTTTAAAAGTATAATCTCAACTCAAGAGAACATTAGGGACAATGTTCCTCTAAGTGTGAGATAACAGGTATAGAATACCTTTGATTGGATTTTTACAGATTTTAATGTCTGAATAGCCCTACTCAGAAAATGTTCCTCAAATTTTCAAAATTTTTCAAATTTTTAAACCCAAAACAATAAAGTATGAGCGAAATCATCCGATTAGCTCTACTATTTTGAGTTACAATATCTTTCAAAGAGGATCCATTTCTAAATGAGTCAGTTATTCAGGAATATTAGGGAAAATAAGATAGGAATTTCTTAAGTAAGTAGTGACCATCTAAGGAACATGGATAGGTACATACATACCCTAATTTGCAGTGAGGTTTTGAGCCTTAAAAGCATTCATTTTGAATGCTACATTGTTCATTTCTTGTGTGTGCCGATGCTAGTACCTCTAAGTTAGAACTTGTTCCTGACATACGCTTCGAGACCACATTGGAGAGTACCGTAAGCGGTAGAGGTGCAATTAAATGATCTCGACATTCCTTAGGATTTAACCCATTTTTAAAATATCTTTTCAAGCCCAAAACCTTTCCGATACTCATTATTAGCATCGATGATCCGCCTAGAAAACCCTGTTGAGCCTAAACCTTTCATTTCTTTAAAACCTTACATCTTTAAACCACTTACCCATAATTCCCAACAACTTATCTTAGAATTTATGAGGTTATGAAAAACATCTTGAAGAACCTCCTTCTAAATTGATCTACTCCCTCGTGTTCACCAAAAATTAAAAAAAAAAGGTGCGAAAAATCGGCACCAGAAGAAAAGACTCGAAGAAGTCCGTGATAAAAAAAAAGAGATTTCCAAAAGAAAAGCAAAAATATCCTTAGAAGTTCTCTGGAAAAGAAGTTCTGAAAAAAACCCCCAGAAAAATAAAGAAAAGAAAATAAGGCTAAGTGCTTCAAAGTATCTATCTTTCAAAGAAAGATCCGATGAAATATGAGTAGCCATCTTCCCAGTTCTATAATAATTTTTTCATGATTCTTAGAATGCCTAAGATAAGTAACCTTTTCCAACCAAAAATCACCACTATCCATACCCCTTAACCCTCACAAACATTACAATCCACTTGAATGTCTTGGGATAATTAGCGCCGTCCTCTTCCTAAGTGGTGGAGATCCGATTCTCGACCAAGCTTTTGATGATGAGTGATGCATGACTAGCTATTTGAGTGATTTCAATTGTGCTAGAATGATAGGAAACCTGATACACTTGAGTGAATTGAGTGAGAATCTTTAGTGAGATCGCCCAGTCATGTATACTCTAAGATCACTAGATTTGGAAAGTATGCCTGGGAAAGTCAGTACTTATTTCTGAAAAGATCATCTTAAATTTCCCTGTGTTCTCTAAATAATTCCCATATGAAAAAATTGTAACTTTTTGGAAATGTTTCAACTCACCTAAACTATAAAATGTTTTCATGAGACATAACTGAGTTGTTGCTTGAGGACAAGCAACGCTTAAGTGTGGGATACTTGAGGTGACTCAAAAAGTCATGATTTTAAGGACTTATTTCTGCACTTTTTGAACTATTCTCTGGTGAAAACATTTTAAAATAATCATTTATCATCAAAAATCACTAGGGTAGTCTAAATATATACGTTGGTAGAAAAATCATTTAAAACATCCAATTTACACGCAAACCTAGGCAAAAGTAATCACCTTAAATAATCCATTCTTAATCATCCTATGAAAATAGATCTTAATTCATATTTTATGATTCTAAGGGAAAATCAAAGACTGAAGGTGAAAGAATCAAAAGAAACGGGTAAAGAACGAAGAAGATATGCAACCTGGAAGCCCGCCGATCGTCATCCGGAACATGCAAAAGTCAAACACCTCAAAATTTGGCAAACTTAGTGTCATTAGAAGCGTAATGGAAAAACGAATCCAACGGTGCAAGAATCAAGCAAAACGGACTTAAAACGAAGAAGATACGGAAGAACCAAGCAACCGAGAAGACAACGGAAGACAAATGGAGCACCAACCCCCCACCCTATGTACCATATACGGTACCATAGGTGCCATATATGGCACCTTTCCTACCATTTTCTTCCTTATTTTCCTTGTAAATGGTACCCTGGGTGCCATTTGACCCCCCTCTTTCTTGCTCGCCCCGTGTGATGCTTTGGTGCTCGTTCTTGATGCTGAAAGACTTGTACCTCAAGCCCTAACCTTCTCCAATAAATAGTGGACTCATTTCCCCCATTTCACATACCTCATACACCTCTCATTCACAAATCATCTCTCTCTACTTTCTCTCTCTAGAATACTTTCTTTAGTTTTGTAGTTAGTTTAGCTAGTTTCTCTCTCTAGAGAACTAGAGAGATATAAGTAGTGGTTAGAGCTAGAGGAAAGTTGTAATTGGGTAATCAAGCTATAGTAAGGTTATTTAAGTCAGACTGTTGTAATCCTCAGTATTACTCTTCTAATCCGGTGATATTATCTTACACTCTTACTGTTATAATGTTTACTTTGCATATTATTTCAGTACGATTTATGATTATTGCCATGATGATTATGTAGATTAATATGTGATTGTTGAAATGTAGATGTTAGGATTAGGGATATTGTTTAATTAATATCTCTTATATACGACTAGTAGTTGTTATGTTGTGTACATGTTTAAATTTATCCTGGATGTAGACTTAATTAATCACCCTTTCCGGTCTCTCACGTGACTGTTACCTTAGTATAGAATCTGATCAACCCTAACTATGAAAACACAGTTATCTCCTATTTGTATGAAACTGTGGGATCACCGTAATATGTCTAAATACTTGGTATAACGTTGGAAATACCACTGGTAGAGTACAAATACGTGGAAGCTAAGGAAATGTCGATGGTCTATCTCAACATGGATTACCTGGAAGCAACCCTTCCAGACATGGGTCTAGGTCTAGTCAAACCGTGAATATGCCGTAGTACACCGTTAAACTTCCTCTGGTTATAAAGTTGTGTAAAGATACATAAAGTCTTTAAAACACCATAAATATACCTAGGGTTAGAGTACTGAGGAAAATAAGAACACTATACATTGTACACATACCTAGGGATGAACGACCGATGGCAAAGGAGGGTCTAATCCACGACGGAAGTATTAAATCTTAACCAGATAAAACATGAGTTAGGAAAAGAAAGCAAGGATGTCGGCTGTGTTCCCAGATGCTTAAAACCCCTAAACTCTACTTAACCGATAGTTTAACTTACCCAACATACAACCAGTATTGCTCTGTTAAAATTAGATAGATATAGGTGTTAAAAAAAGTCAATGTTGTGGACTGTCGCCTTATTCCTTAACCCCAATTAGAGTGTCGCTTGGTCTCCAAAAGAGACGGTGAGGTGAGTATGAAGGCAGTCCCATCTGACCAGAATCAGGATAACCTAGGATTCAGTGACACATGCTTTAGGGTTATACCTTGACGTAGGGTCCTAGTGTTTACACCGACCATTTAGAAGATTCTTAACTAGAGTAATCACCTATCATTAATATAATGGATATCATCCCGAAACCCTAATCATCAAAGTTTCAGCAATCACTCTCTACCTCCTGCTTATATTCTCATTTACTTTTCTGCACTTTATTTCTTGTCATTAGGTTAAATACCTGCCTTGTTTCTAAACCATCCTATTGCTGAATCATCTTTGGTAGGTCCCAAATCAATTCCATTCATTCCGATTTTGGATGACAGTCGAGTTATACTTGTCACCATACCCACAAGGTAGGTAGCTAGCATAGATTGAGCCCCGCAAAATATAAATTTTAAAACTACCCTGCCGTGTATCTCGGTGGCCGGAACAACGACCGGAGTCAAATCCGACCGACACCTTGGGTGCACGACACTTATCTTAAAATTTCTAAGGTTATGACAAACGCTCTTTAGAACATCCTTTCAAATTGTCCCACTCTCTCGTGTTCTCCGAAAAAGAAATATCCTCAGGTGTACAAAAGTTGGCACCGTGAAAAGACTCGGAGAAGAAAGATAAGAAGAAGGATTTGTAAAAATAATCTTTGGAAATTCTCTGGCAAAGAAAGTCTGAAAGAGAAAAGAATAGAAACAATAGAAAAGAAAAGAAAAGAAGTTGCGAAAATAATGCTTAACGCTTCAAAGTATCGCCCTGCAAGAAAAGATCCGATAGAAGAAAAAAAGCTACCTCTCCCCTCCGTTTCGAAATAAAGTTTTTCATGATCTTAGAGTCCTAAGATAAGCAACACCCTTACAACCAAAATTTCCCTTATCCATACCCTTTAACCCTAACAAACATTACAACCCTCTGAATGTCTTGGGATAATTAGCACCGTCTACATCTAAGTGGTGGAGATCTGATTCTCGATCAATCTTATGACGATGAGTACTGGATGACTGACTTATATAAGTGATTTTCTTTGATTAGAATAATAGGAAACCCAATACACTTTGAGTGAATTCAGTGACCGCCTTTGCGAGATTGCCTGGTCATGTATACTCCAAGATCACGAGATTTGGAAGTATGCTTTAAGAGAGTTATTTCTTGTTTCAGAAAGGATCAAGGTATCCTTCCTAACACTTTTAAAATATTAAGCTTATACGGGGAAATGATGACTTTTGGAAATGTTCTAACTCACCCAAGCTGGATTTAAAAATAGAATTTTACGAGGGCATTGATGGTGTTGCTTGAGGACCAGCAACGTCTAAGTGTGGGATACTTGATGTAACGTAAAAAGTCATGTTTTACGTACATTATTCTGCACTTATTGGACTTATATTTTGTGAAAACATCTTAAAACAATCATTGTTTACTTAAAATCACCAAAGCAATCCAATTATATACATTGCTATAAAAATCACCAAAATGAGGCAAACTCAATCACCTTAAATATTCCTCTCTTGATTTTCTCATGGAAACAAATCTTAATTATGATTCCATAGGAAAATACAAGACCAAAGGTGAAGAAATCAAGCAAAACGAATGAAAGACGGAGAAGATGTGCAGTCTGGAAGCCAACCGATCGTCATCCGGAATACGCAAAATTTATACATCTCCAAATTTGGAAAGATTAGTGTCATTAGAAGCGCAACGGGAAAACGAATCCAACGGTGCAAGAATCAAGCAAACTGGGCTTAAAACGAAGAAGATACGGGCGAAACAAGCAACGAACGAAGCGAACAAAGGCCGAAACCAACCACCCCCTGGAGGCTGTATACGGTGTCATAAGGGCCATACGGCCCTCCAAGGGCCATTTTCCTTGACGTTTTCCTTGGTAATTCGTACCTTGGGGCCATTTGACTCCCTAGTGCTTGCTACCCCTTGTTTGCGCTTTGGTGCTAGTTCTTGGAGCTTTAAGACTTATACCCCTTCCTCCTCACTTCTCCTATAAATACCCTATCATTTCTCCCATTTCAACACACCTCATTCACCTCTCATTCTTCATTCTCTCTTAAATACTCTCTCTCTCTCTCTAGTTAGTTTAGTTAGTTTATTTGTTAGTTTTAGGTTAGTTTTAAGATAGATCTTGGTTAATATTTAACCAAGACTAACGGAGGGTAGTTTTTTTTAATAGTGTTGAAGTCTTGGAGGATCTACTTTGTAATATTATTCGGGATATTTCGGAGCTCTGTCCGTGTAATCTTTCAGCATCTAAACAATCTACGCATTACTTACGGTATTTCTTTCCTATTCTTTCATAATGTTGCATTCTATTGTTATGTTATATTTAGGATAAGTTGCCATGATTTGTGAGTAGATTAGTTGTTGTGTTTGTTATGATGTAGTTAGCTTGTGAATATTTGGGGTGATGCTGTTTTAATATACGATTGAAAACTCGGTGTACTGTTTAACTATACATTTATGATTTCAAACTATACTATCGCCTTTCTTCCACTAAAAGTGATTAGAACCTTTATGACAAGGAGTCGTGAACTTGATCAAATGGTCACTACCTATCTATGTTTTCTAAAATATAAACATGGTTTGATTCAGAAACTGTGGAAATACCGCCTAACCTATCGTATAGCTAGTACACCATGGATTAATCAGGGTTTATTGGTTTGGCATTATAATATGAACGGGTTGTTTAGCTATCATAGATTGGTTTACCGTAATACAAGCTTAGATATATTGATCTCAGATGGCCGTAAAGTATGTAATCCAGGGAAAGCCCTAAAATGACTGAGTATCCGATATAGCGTTGGAAACACTTCTGGTGAAGTACAAACACGTGGAAGCCATGTAAAGGTCGTAGGCTGTACACAGTTTAGCGTTGGAAACACCTCAAGTGAAGTACAAATATATGGAAGCTGTGGAAAACCATGTAGGTTGAAGACTGTATCACAGTCAGACATCTCTGAATTCAGTCACAACCATTAATGTATAAGTTAACAGTCACCACCTGTCTTAAATCTTAAATTCCTTGCCTAGCTTAGAGCTCTTTTATGTGTTAAAGAAAGGTCAGTGGATAAATTGCAGACTGTCGCCCTATTTTTGTACCCCATTTGTTAGGAGGGTCACTTGGTCTCATTAAGAGACGTTGTGGAGGGTTTCAAGGCAGTCCGATCTGACCATACTCTGGTATCCTAGTACTCAGTGACATACTGATCGGATTACCTGATTAGTAGGGTGCTAGTGTTTACACTAGCTACAAGTTATCCACGTGAAAGCAAGACATAAACCTTTAAAAGACGTTTTCAATTATTAAAACCCTAATAAAGCGTCACCCCACGTATAAGCTAATGAAGTCATAGCAAGCACTCTCCTCCTTAACTGATTTATACCTACTTTTATTTCCTGCTTTATTTAGTTTAATTTTAATTAGGACCTAATTATAAAACCCCCACTCAAAAGTATTTTAAAATTCATCGCTAAATTGAACTGCTCATCTCGAGAAGTCGTTTCACAATACGATCAACTCTTTAAAACGACCCTAGATCATACTACTGTTATATAGCTCTAGTAGAACTTAGGTCCCCAACAAAATATAAATTTTTAAAACTTACCCCACCGTCGTGCATCCTAGTTGGCCAGACCAACGACCGGGATAAAACCAGACCGTCCGCTGGGATCATGACATTACTTATTCTAGATTAACTACTATTATGACTACTACTATTAACACTACGTTAGACATGGGTTGCCTCCCGAGAAGCGCTTTTTTGTTTGAGTCTCTACCTTGACTCCAAAGCTATATGTCAGGACATCCTTGGGGCTTCCTTGCATCCATCAATAGATACAAGTGGTAATATTCATACATACCTAAGAGTTTAAGGCAGTTTAAGGCTAGGGTATGTCAAATATGAGGAGATAGTTCAAAGTGAGAAAATTGTTCTACGGGAGGTGTAGAAAATCTCTCAACTTTGATTATCTCCTTGAGTTGGATGGGCAGAATGGGTTTATCTAGGGTGTCCTTATCACACCATGACGTATACATCGTTATGTTTTGGAGAGATGGTTTGTAAGGCAACCATGATGCAAAACCCACCTTACTTCCTATGGTCTTTGGGTTGGTGAAAATATTGTACTCTTGGCATGGAGGTGGGACAGTATCCGTTGAAGGTTCCAATCTTATAGGAACATTTTCATCAACTTCTTGGGCAACTAGTTGGTCTAAGGCAGAGTGATCAACTAGATCAGTAGATGATTCATTAAGAAAAATATGTGGGATATCCTCAACCACATCTTGTTGTGGGATATTATCAACCACGCCGGTTTGAATTGGGAAGAGATCACTACTCAGAGTTGGTGTGCATTCCTCCAGTCCTTCTGAAGCTGAGTCTTTTGTGTAAACATCATCCTCTGGGTTTTCCATTTCTATCTCTTCGTCTACCTCGTCATACCAGTCACCTTGGACATTAGCTTCGAGTTGCAGTGTTTCGGAAATTTCCTCCAGAATGAACTCTTTGTTGGTCTCGGACGTAGATTGGTTAATGGTATGTTTTAACTTACAATATAAAATAATAACAAGTTTTAAATGATTGGAAATACTAGAATTAACTATAACACAATACAGGCAAGAATAACCTGTTCGTATAATATAGATTTTAAAAGTAAGTCCGAGTCAAACACAGGAAAACGTAATTAAAAAAAGTTAATCTTTAAATTATAAACAATTAAATTACAAATAAAAGGGTGGCGTTTTAGTTCCGTGCGAACAATTTACGTGATAACGAATAGAAAAGAAGTAATTAAAAATGATAAAAGGAATTTCAGATAATTATCAGGAATAAAGAAGCATGTATTTACTTAGAATTGTTATTATTGAATTCAGGTTTTCCAGATTTGTTTATTGAACTATTTATCTTTAATTATGGGAATTAAACAAATATAACTAGGTATTGTTAAAGTTACTAATTGTAATACGTTTTATCTTAATACTAGATTCTCTTGAAACACTCCAGAAATTTCTCTTGCGTGCATTATTAACATAAACCTTATTCAATTAACACTTTCACAAACTATTAAGATTTATTCTAACTACTTCGAATTACCCATTGCTGTTAAATTACATATTAATAATCAATTATTAAATTACTTAATTGCAGATAATTGATTAACCTAAACCAGGCCTACTAAAGATAATCAACCACGTTAAGTAACAATCAAACACATAATTGTAATACGTCTTTCACCGCCTTCCATAAATAACATTTAACCGCCGGCTAATGGGTTTAGCCGCCGGCTAAATAACATTCCAGAACTTTCTTCAGTCCGGGCTTCCTCTCATTCTTGGGCCATCAAACTTATTATAACTTGGATCAATCTTCTTCCTTGGCCTAGTTTTATCTAAGTACGAATTTAGACTTTTCTTAAGGCACGATTCTTCATTTCATTTCTTCTTTATTGTCTTCCATTTTCTTCTTTCATTTCTTCAATCTTCAATTTAAAACTCTATTAAGCAAATATTAATCAAATCAGTATCCATAATCATAAAAATGTAATCAAAATGTATAAAAACTAAGGGAATTTTTTTATATAAATATAGACTTATTTGATGTTATCAAATATCCCCACACTTAAGTTTTGCTTGTTGATCACGCTCCAACGGTCGGTTCAAGAATTGCTTCCTGGTCGTTGCGGGCCTTCCAGTCAAGGCAGACGATCAGAGGGGTGGTTTTAATAGTTATATTGCAAGGAAGCCTAAGTTATACTACTATTTGTATAGTAAGCAGTAGGTATGACTCAGGTGTCGTTCTTCAAACCACAACGGACATGGGATCTTAGGAGGATTAATTATCTTTGGTAATTTAGCTATGGTTTTACAACTTTTTGAGGGGTTTTGTTTTCTATTTTAAGTAAGCTAAAGACAGTAAAATAAATTAGGAGTGTAGTCGCTGAGAGACCTATGGATTACACGAGTGTTTGCTATGACATTGGTTTATGCTATTTAGGGGTACTTATGAGGATTAAGGCTCTAATTACAATGAATCCTAGCAGTGCTGACTTGGGGTCTCTGAATGATGCTCAACATAGTACTGTACCTACGGCCTTTTCGTGGCTTCCACGAATTTCTACTTTACCAGAGGTGGTTCCAGCGCTATACCAAGTACTAAGCTGTTTTACGGTATTTTCGATGCCTCGCCGTGAGATCCCGTATCATTACTGTTTATTTCCTAATGGGCCGTAGCTCCTGTCCTATTACTTATCTAACATAGAGTTGTCCACAATCAAATAAATAACATGTCACATGGATAACATATATGGAGTGTAAGCTACACCAGAAGTTCTCCCAAATGTATTACTAATTTAACCGATAACTAACCTCAAATCCTCTTCCCCAGTCTCGATCGTCTGAGATAACCGTATCGTGGCACGAATTGTTGAATAAACAATAAAGTGAACAGGAGTTACCTCGCGGAATAAGTTGGGAAAGTCTATCTAACGATCATTTAAATTGTTTGACATTATTTCGTACAGATCATTGTAATTATTATAGCATGTTAAACTGTCGTATGTAATAACTCTATCTTTGAAAACCTAATCATGAATCCAACAACCGCAATAGATAAATAGATACTAGCATGTAAATCCTAAAGCAACAATCAAACAAGAACATGCAGTAGTGTAACATGGATAGTTATCAGTTTATTTCAGGCAGTGTTTATGGATTAATGGTTAAGTCATGTATGCTCCGAAAGTTCTCTCAAAAGCATATGATATATGAAATTAATTCTAATCTATCTCTAATCCTATGCTCCCTGTCTCCTATGATGTATCATAGCATGGATTCTTAAATAATCATGACAATGGCACAACATATTTAAAAATAACAAGAAAGGATAATATAATAAAACCTGATAGGCGTTATAACAAATCTGCGATATCGCAGTCTCAGAGTGATGGGGTTCCGACCGTCACAAACGTGAGTGATCACAACGCCTATCGGTGGGTGTTTTGAATTTGTAAATGCTGGGGTCTAAGTGTGACTTATTACTACTGAGCCAAAAGCTAGTAGATGGGAAGTATGACCTAGAGTCATTCTTATAGAGAAACTGAATTGAAACGGAGGTGATCCAATCAATCGTTACTTTCTAGTATAGGTTTTTATAAAAGTGCTTTCAGGGTTTTGGTTCAGTTGATTAAATTAACTAAATAAAGCGAATAAAAGATAATAATAAACCAGATGATGGAAAGTAGTATTTGTTGTGATTTCATTAGCTCATAATATGGGATGATGACTTCTTGGAGAAATGTTTATCTAAATTGGGAATGTTTACTAGATTTGATAGCTTATGGTATAACCCGTAGATCCTTATCAGTCGGTTATCAGCTGATATGTCACGAGGAACTAGGGTATCATGATTCTGATCAAACAGACAATGCTCAACTCTCCACACTCTCCTGCGAGGGAGTCAGTGGCCCTTATTATTGAACATATTGTTGGGATCTGAGCTAAACTTGACAAGTGTTGAAGGCTAGCCACTGTTTGTTTTACTGCTAGCCGCTGTTATTGAAGAAGCAGTACCACTGCTAGAAGGAGTGCTAGCCACTGCCAGAAGGAGTGCTAGCCACTGCCAGAAGAAGTAAAGATCTAGCCACTGCTAGTGTAGTTAAGCAGTGTCACTGTTAGTATACATGTATGTAAAGGGAACTTATTACCACTGTTGGTACAAAGTAAGTCATTCCCACTGTTAGTATATAGAAGTCTGTTAGAGATATTTATGGGATAAATTTAAATTCCATAACTATAGGAGATTGTTTAGCAGGACTCTATATGTTATAAATAGAGATCCTTAACCTAGATTAGGTTATGAGTTTTTGCGCAGCTTCAAGGTTTTTGTAACCCTAATACAAATCAGTGTATTCGTCTTATATCATTAATAAGATTGAAGCTTTTTATAATTCTGTTATTGTTATTCATATTGATCTTCATTATATTACTAACTGTTATTCCGCAAACTTCTTAGTAATTATTCAAAACTGCTGTTATCTAATAGTTTATTAGATAGATCTTGGTTTATCAAGTGGTATCAGAGCAGGTTTAGTTTTGGATACAAGAAGATCTCAGTTTTACTGTTTTATTGATCATTATTATAATCAATAAATCATAGCAATGACAGAAGGTAGTGAAGGAATCCAGGTCACAAAGATCCCTATGCTTAGACCTGATGAGTTTGATCTGTGGAAAAACAGAATCAGACAATATATGCTTCTCACAGACTACCAGATGTGGGAAGTGGTTGTTAATGGTCCACCAGTGACCCTTAATAGTGATGGTGTGCCACAGCCAAGATCACCACCAACATCTGAGGCAGAAAGAAAGGTTAGATCAATAGAGTACAAAGCTCTAAGTACTTTATTGTTATCTATTCCTAATGAATATCAGAGACGATTTGAAGCATGTCAAGATGCTAAAGTTCTGATGGAAGCAATAGAGAAGAGATTTGGTGGTAATGATAACACCAAAAAGAATAAAAGATCTCTGTTGAAACAACAATATGAGAACTTTAATTCTGTAAAGACAGAAACTCTAACTCAAACCTTTGATAGGTTTTCTAAGCTTGTGGGAGATTTGGAAAATCATCAAGTGAAAATTGACAAAGATGATTTGAACAGGAAGTTTTTGAGGTCCTTGGGTGATGAATGGACCATGTATACTGTTGGTTTGAGGCAGAGTGCAGATCTGGAAGCAAAGGAATTAGAAGACATCTACAATGATCTGAGAAATTTTGAAGCTGAGGTAGAGAACAAGAAGATTGGATCAGGAAGTAACAACAACAATTCTGCTTTTATGTCAATGACTGGAACAAAAGCAGAATTAAGTCTGAAAGGTTATTCTTGTGGGTCTGGTGGAGTTGGATCATCATCAAATAATTCTAATGATCAAATCTTAGAATCTTTCTTTGCTAGTAATGTGAACTCTTCACTTACTAATGAAGATCTAGATCAATTTGGGTCAGATGATCTAGAAGAAATGGATATCAAGTTACAAATTGCTCTGATCACACAAAGAGCAAAAAGGTTTATGCAAAGAACTGGTAGAAATAACTTTGCACAGAAGAGGGGTGATGCTAGCTGGTTTGACAAGAGCAAAGTTGAATGTTTCAACTGTCACAAGTTGGGACATTTTGCTAGGGAATGCAGAAGCCCAAAGGTTGATCAGATTGAGAGAGGAAATGGTCAGAGAAGTGGAGGAAATGTGGGTCAGAAGAAGAATGTGCCAATCCAAGATACTTCATCAAATGCACTGGTATCTGTTGATGGATGTGGATGGGATTGGAGTGATCAGGAAGAACATGAAGTGAAGAATCAATGCTTCATGGCAACTGCAGAATCTGACAAGCAATCTGAAGTTCCTTATGAGGTACAAATAAAATTGTGCTCAGCTGTGTGTAAACAAACTGTGAAACATTATAGAGATTATAACCAGAAAGTGTGTGATGAGCTAAAACAGTGTGAAATCAAAAGTAGACACACAATCTCTGTAATAGAAAATCTTGAAAAACAGATTCAGGCATTTGAAGATAATGCAACACAGTTTAAATATGATATTGAGTATGCTAGGTGGGAGAGAGATACTTTTAAAGATAAAGTAGAATTATTAACTAAGAAACTTGCAGAGGTTACATGTGAAAGGGATAGCATAAGACTTAATGTGAGTAACTTAGAACATGCATCTAAAAGTGTAAATAAACTTATCAATTCTCAGATTCATGATAAACTCAAAACTGGATTAGGATACAATAATGTACCTCCTCCTTATAACAACAACTATTTTCCTTCAAAAACTGAAATTGATTTGAATTCACTTAAAGAAGGATTAAATGATGATGTTAAAAAGGTAGATCCAGTTAACAGTTTAAAAGAAGATGTAAATATTGATGAAGTTGAAATACATGAGTGGACTGAGGAAGATGATAAAGATTGTGATACATCTGAATGTAATGTGATCGATAAATCTGATATATCATCATGTGAAAGCAGAAATAGTATTACTGGTCTAGTTAAAGAACTAAAAGTTAAAAAACTAGAAGAGGGTAAGAAAATGTTTGAACAGAAGGAAAAACATCATGATAAACATGAGAAAACAATACCTAATACACCTAGGAATGATGTGAAAAGATCTGTTTCTGTGAATACATGTGATAAGTGCAAATGTAAGAATAACTTCTCTAAAACCCAAAGTTTTCAAAAACATATTCCCAGAGGTAACCAAAGGAATTGGAATCAAATGATGACTCAAAAACTGGGAACTAATGTTACTATGATTAAAGAAAAGTTATGTCTTATATGTGGCAGAAATAATCATCTTCAACATGAGTGTTTTCATAATCCAAAGACTTATCAAAAGAATATGAAAAGGCCATGGACAGCAGCTAATATGATTAACAAACAAAATTTTAAATCTAATGTTAATCATACAAATGCTGCTAGAAAGATGAATTATAGGGCAAATCAAGCTATGGCTGCTGCAAAAGTTTCCACTGCAGGAACAAAAGCTAAAGATTTAGCCAACAGTGGTAAGACTAGAACAGTGGAAAATGTTTTTAAAGCCAACAGTGGAAAGCATTATACCACTGGCTCAGTTAGTCCTGGTAGAGTAAAAAACACTGTCAGGAATACCAACAGTATTAATTCTTTTACCACTGGTAGAACAACTAATACTGTCAGGTACAATAACAGTGTTAATCACTTTTCCACTGTTAGACATAACAGGTATAATCTTGACACTGTTAGGCATTATAACTTTGGTCCTCCAGTTAACACTGTTAGACCAAAACCCACTGTTAAGTCTAAAATTAGTTGGATTTGGACACCTTTTCCAGCTAATATTTCCAGATGTCCAAAATCTAACAATGCATCAAAATCAATAATCTTCAAGAAAGTTGATTATCTTGATGCATCAGGGAAACCCAAAGCCAAATTGGTTTGGGTTCCCAAGAGAAATTAATTTTCTTTGTGTTTGTTTGTGTGCAGGGCAAGCCAAGAAGTTTATGGCATATCGACAGTGGCTGCTCAAGGCACATGACTGGAGATAAGGAAAAGCTACAGAACTTCAAATCATTTGATGGTGGATATGTAGCATTTGGAAGCAATCCAAAAGGTGGAAGGATCACAGGCAAAGGAGTGGTTCAAAGTGACAAGTTAAGCTTTGAAAATGTTTATTATGTAGAACAGCTGAGGTACAATTTGCTAAGTGTGAGTCAAATCACAGATAAAAAGAACCCTATTCATTTTACTGACACTGAATGTCTTATTCTGTCTAAGGAGTTCAAAATTCCAGAAGAAATGATTTTAATGAGAATTCCTAGGCAAGATAATGTCTATAAGTGTGACTTAGCAAACATGGCACCTCAACCTGATTTAAATTGCCTTATTTCTAAAGCAAATTTAAATGAGTCTACTTTGTGGCATAGAAGGATGTGTCACATGAATTACAAAACCATTAATAAACTTGTCAAAAACAAGCTTGTTAGGGGTTTACCTGAGAAGGTCTATTCATGTGATGATCATTGTGTTTCTTGCCTAAAGGGAAAGCAACACAAAACTTCTTTTAAGACCAAAGCTGTGAATTCAAACTGTACTCCTTTATACTTATTGCATATGGATTTATTTGGACCAACAAGTATAAGTAGTATGGGAAAAAGATCTTATTGCCTTGTTGTAATTGATGATTATACCAGATTTACATGGGTTTTCTTTCTTAGAACAAAAGATGAGACAGGTGAAATACTTAGATCATTTATAACTAAGATTGAGAACCAATTAGATAAAAAGGTTAAAATCATCAGGAGTGATAATGGAGGAGAGTTTAAACATTCTGAGATGGATAAATTTTGTGATGAGAAAGGCATTAAGAGAGAATTTAGTGCTCCTAGGACTCCTCAACAGAATGGAGTAGCTGAAAGAAGGAATAGGACACTAATAGAGGCTGCTAGAACTATGCTAGCTGATGCAAAACTTCCTATGTCCTTTTGGGCAGAAGCAGTGAGCACAGCTTGCTATGTTCAGAATAGGGTAACAGTTGTTAAGCCTCATTTCAGAACTCCTTATGAGCTGTTGTTTAAGAACAAACCACTGGTTAGTTTCTTAAAATCCTTTGGATGTCCTTGTACTATTCTGAATACCAAAGATCATCTAGGAAAGTTTGAAAGCAAAGTAGATGATGGTGTATTTGTAGGATATTCTGTTCAGAGTAAAGCATATAGAGTTTTCAATCAAAGGAACAGAGTCATAGAAGAATCAATGAATGTTACATTTAATGAGAATATCATTAATCCTGATGGAATAGGTCCAAAGTCTTTGTTTGATATTGATGCTCTAAATCATGCTTTTAGATATGCAACTGTCAATTCAAGTACAGGTACAAGTACAGGTACCAAATCAGGACCAGAAGATGGAGCAAGTGGGAAAGAATCAGGAGTGTCCACAGAAAGTAATAAAGACTCAATGGAATACATTGTATTTCCTATCTGGACTCCTGATCCACCTGAGGTGTTATCTTCTGATCTTTCACAGTCATCTCAGCCTAGTGAGACAGAAGAGCAAATTGAAACACCTTCTAATGAAAGTTCAGGGCAGGATGGTAATTTTACCAACTTGGAGGACACCATTCCAGAGACATCAACATCTAATTTGCATGTTCACAAAGACCATCCTTTGGAACAGGTGATTGGTGATATAAATTATGGTATACAGACTAGACAGCAGGCTACTGTCAATGAAGAAGAAATACATACATCTCTATATGTATGTTTTCTATCACAAATAGAACCTAAGAAGGCAGTAGAAGCTCTTAAACACCCTAGCTGGATTGAGGCAATGCAAGAGGAGTTGCTACAATTCAAGATCCAGAATGTGTGGACTCTTGTTGATCTGCCAAAGGGTAAAAGGGCTATTGGTACCAAATGGATTTTCAAAAACAAGAAGGATGAAAAAGGCATTGTAATAAAGAACAAGGCAAGGCTGGTGGCACAGGGATATACACAGGAAGAAGGGATTGATTATGATGATGTTTTTGCTCCTGTTGCAAGGATAGAAGCCATCAGATTGTTCTTAGCATTTGCTTCATATAAAGGATTCATCGTGTATCAGATGGATGTCAAGAGTGCTTTTCTGTATGGCACAATTGATGATGAGGTGTATGTGTGTCAACCTCCTGGATTTGAAGATCCTCAATATCCAGATAAAGTTTGCAGATTGGATAAGGCATTGTATGGTTTGCATCAAGCCCCTAGAGCTTGGTATGAGACTCTATCAGTTTATCTGTTAGAGAATGGATTTAAGAGGGGAACCATTGATAAGACTCTGTTTATCAAAATGGAGAACAATGATATTTTGTTGGTGCAAATCTATGTTGATGACATCATTTTTGGATCTACAAATGATGGTTTGTGCCAAGCATTTGAGAAATTAATGCATCAAAAGTTTCAGATGAGTTCAATGGGAGAACTCACTTTCTTCTTGGGACTTCAAGTCAAGCAGAAGATAGATGGCATTTTTATTAATCAAAGCAAATATGTCAAAGACATTTTAGACAGATTTGGTTACTCAGAAGCTAAAATAGCTAGTACACCAATGGAGACACACAAAGCCTTACATGCAGATCTTGAGGGGGAGGATGTAGATGTGCATCTATACAGATCTATGATTGGCTCCCTCATGTATCTCACATCCTCTAGACCAGACATCATGTTTGCTGTGTGTGTGTGTGCTAGATATCAAGCCAATCCCAAGCAATCACATTTATATGCAGTAAAGAGGATCTTCAGATATTTAAAGGGTCAATCACAATTGGGTCTTTGGTATCCTAAGAGTTCTTCCTTTGATCTTATTGCATATACAGATAGTGATTATGGTGGTGAGAATATGGATAGGAAGTCTACATCTGGGGGTTGTCAATTTTTAGGAGAAAGATTGGTGTCATGGCAATGCAAGAAGCAGACCACAGTATCTACTTCAACTGCTGAAGCAGAATATGTTGCTGCTTCCAGTTGCTGTGCACAAGTGCTTTGGATTCAAAATCAAATGCTTGATTATGGTTTGTCTTTTGTAAATACTCCTATTTATATTGATAATAACTCTGCAATTAGTATCATTAACAATCCTGTTAAGCATTCTAAGACCAAACATATTGAAATTCGTTACCATTTCATAAGAGACTGCAATGAAAAGAGATTGATTCAAATCTTTAAAATCCATACTGATAACCAATATGCAGATCTTTTCACAAAGGCTTTTGATGTGGGAAGGTTTATCTTTTTGGTCACCAGTATTGGCATGATTAATCTAACTTAACTTATGTTTGGTATTAGAATTGATACTAACAGTGGCACTGTACACAGAAGTGCTATTTGGTGTTACAACTATCTAGCCACTGTCTCTTATACAGTTGCCACTGCTTGTAAACATGTATATCACTGCTACTGTTATTGTTTTCTAGCTAACTACTGCAGGTTTTTATCTACTGTCAGAAGACATTGCTACGGATAAAAGTGATATTTCTTTTTATGTATAAAAAAAAAATAAAAAAAAATAAAAAAAAATAAAAAAAAATCCATGTCATGCTTATGAAGCTACATTCTTGGCACTGCTAGTACTAAGTATTGGTTACCTTGGTCGGTTACCACTGCTAGTGCTACTAACTGCTGTTAGCTTTCTAAGTATATGCCACTGTTAAGGTATTGTTATACCTTTCCACTGTTAGTTATATAGAGCGTTGCCACTGCTAGTTCATTTTTCTAGGTCATGCCTCTGTTCTTATGATTAACAGTATATAAACTCTGAGCACTTCACTTTTTCATTACGCTTTCATATTTTCTCAAATAACCTCTGAAATTTCTTTGCATTACAAACATTTGCTTTCATTACGCTCAATTTCACAATCATGGCCTCTATTCCATCTGATCTAACTTTGGGTGTGTATGACGAACACAATATGATCGCTTTTTTGATGAAACCCTCCTCGGCGCAAAAATTCACACAAATTGTGGATTTTCTGCGGTCGAGTTATATATTCCACGCTCTTACTGTCTCTCCAAGGGTTTCTAGAGGTCATTTGAACGAATTTTGGAAAAATTCCAGATTAGAAGTGATTGAGGGAAAACGTCAAATGCTTTCTAGGGTTCAAGGAACTCAAGTGGTGGTATCTGAGGACTCTATTCGAGAAGTCTTACTTCTTTACGATGCTTCAGGTATATCTTCTATTGATGACAGAGATTTGTATGATAATTTTAGGTTAATGGGGTATGAGGGTGATTACACACGTTTTACATTTTTTAAATCACTCTTTAGTCCTCAATGGAAATTTCTAATACATACACTTCTCCACTGTCTGTCATCCAAACGAACTGCTTTTAATGAATTTGGGTCCCAAATAGCTTATGCACTTGTGTGTTTAGCTACGGGTCAAAAGTTTAATTTTTCTAAATACATTTTTGAAGGAATGATTAGAAATATAACTAAAGGGAAAAAGGATATGTTTATTATGTATCCTCGATTTGTGCAACTTGTTTTAAATAAACAAATTTCTGATTTGGTTGCACAAGAACTTATTATTGGTGTTAATACTCTTTCTGCTAGAACTTTTACAGAAATGAGTAAGAATACTAATAAGAAGTTTTCTGGGAAGGAAACAGCATTGTTTTCTGCAATGCTTCCTGCTCCTTCCACCACAGATGTAGTACCACCAACTACATCTGAACCAATTGATGACAGGCCAGTAGTACCAACTAGGTCTGAACACACATCAATTGGGGGTACTAAAAGAAAGCAAGGGACCAAACAACCTACCCAACTAAAGCCAAAGAAAAAGCAAAGAAAACAGGCAAGTGAGGTTCCTGCTGCTCACTTGTCTCAGTCATCAATTGTACCACAGCAAGTGACCCCACAGGAGATGGGTGGTCATTCTGGAAGGGCTGCCACTACTCCTTCTAGTCCAATGACAAAGGAGGGCAGTGGTAACATAAATAAGACCCAACCAGAGGCAACTTCTAATGCTGAACCTATGGGTGATGAAGCAGGTGAAGGTCCCAGTACCAATACAAAGGGAACTTCTGTTGATCATGCTAGGCATGAGACAGAAGATGTTTTTGTCAATGATTCATCTAGGAGGTCACACTCTAATGATGATGAGACTAGTCCTCACATAGAATTGACGAATGTACAACTGACAAAAGCAGTGGATTTGTTGTGGGAAAAGTTAGTGAAGGAAAAAAGGGTGAACAAAGCTCAGAATGCTAAAATTGCAGAGCAGGAGGCTACAATTGTTGAACAAGGGAAAGAAATTGATCAGTTAAAAGTACGCCTTAGTGTGTTAGAAGCTTTGTTAATGGAGAATGTTTTTAATGATGGATTGAAAGCACGATTTGGGGTGTTGGAAGATTTATTGAAAAACACTTTCACCAAGGGGGAGAAGAGTGCAGAGGAGAGGTTTGATGATGAAGGAATGGGTGATACTGATTTTATGTTTGATGCTAACACTGAAGTTATGGTAGATGAAGAGCAGACTGAGATTGTTGAAAGTGTTATGCATAAGACAGATGAGGTTGTTGATGGTGAGACAGAGGTAATGGTTGAAACAGATGATGGTGAAGAGGTAGTACAACCAATGGAGACAGATGGTGATGATACAGAGTCTAAGGGGGAGTCTAAGTCAAAATTGGATGCTAAACGTACATATGGTAGGAAGAAATCCATTCCTGTTTTCAGCATAAAAGCTAAAAGGATGGCAGAGACAAGACAGTCACAGTCAAGTAGTCCCACTGTTAAAGTGGCTACCACTGCTACAACTGCTACACCTACCACTGTTACTCAAAAGACTCCTACTGTTAGAACAACTTCCACTCCTACTGCTAGACAAATTGAAGTTCCTTTCACAATAAGAGAACCAACTACATCACCTAAGCCTAAGTCTAATCTTTCAAAGATTGATCCAAAAGACAAAGGTAAAGGTAAATTGGTGGAAAAGCCAAAGGTGAAGAAGGTGCAACAAAATATTGAGCATGACATGGAGTATGCTATGAGGTTGCAGGCAGAATTGAATGAACAGGACAGAGTTGAAGCTGAACAAAGAGCTGATGAATCTGAGATAGATGAAGTGGATGTGTTGCTTGAGAATGGGCAAATTGTTAAGATGACTAGAGAAGCCAGTAGAGTGTATGCAGAGATGAAGGCAAAAGGATTAAATGATGATACTGTTCATCATGCTTTTGAAGCAAAGAAAAGGGGTGATCCTCTGCAGATGGCTTTAAATAAAAAAATTGAAAGGGAGAAGAAAGAGAAGAAAGAAAAAGAGGCTGCTAAGAGGAAGGCAAAGAAACCATCTAAATCTGAAATGAAAAATGATTTGGTTTGTAAGCTTAGAGGAGGTAGGATTCCTACAATGAGACTGAGGAGTATGTCACTTGAACAATTGCAAAACTTGTATGATAATAATCCTCATGTCAATCCTGCAGCAAGGGAAAGGTTAGAAAAGAAGAGAAAAGATGAGGAAGAGATTCAAAGGAGATTGCAAGAAAGATATGATCAGATTGATGAGGAGTTGGAGGCAGAAAGGGAATTGAAATTGAAAATTGAAGGTGCTAGAAGATCATTTGTTAGACTTCAGGAGTTGGATGATGCTATTTGTGATTTGGATAGAGATGAGGAGATATTGGATAAAATGCTTGTGATAAAGCCTGATAGATCAGAAAATATCAACTTAAATGATGAAGAATTTTCAGAAATCATCAAGTGGGAAGGAGTGTTGATATCAACCAAAGAAATGGCCTATGAAATCAGAATTGAAAGGAAAAATGGTGTTGTAAGCTTTCACAGGTCAATGCATGATATTCTGAAGAGAGTGCAAAGATTTGATGTATATGATATGTACAGAATTGGGTTAGAAAAGGACTTGAAGAATGTTAAATCTAGTCTTGAAAAGTATGTGTGGGAATGGATACAGATGATGTTTGAGCCTGAGAAGTATGGAGATATATTTTTATGTGCTGAGTTGGTTGCATACTGGAGATATTTTGCTAGAGCAGGAGTGCATTGTATTTCTCTTAAGAATGGTAAATATGTGTATATGTTGGAAGAAAGAGAATACATTCTGAGCATAGTTCTGTTAAGGCAAATAATGGAAAAGAAATTGCAAGTTGCTGTGAAAACTGAAAAAGGAAAAGAAATTGTTTACTGGATGATAAATCAATTTCACAAAAGAGATCAAACCAGCAAGAAAGGGTGAAACTCTCCTATGAAAGTTTGAAGCTTAATGAAGAAACTTATTTCAATACAGGATTGATTAAGTTTAGGGGGAGATTGTTGGGATCTGAGCTAAACTTGACAAGTGTTGAAGGCTAGCCACTGTTTGTTTTACTGCTAGCCGCTGTTATTGAAGAAGCAGTACCACTGCTAGAAGGAGTGCTAGCCACTGCCAGAAGGAGTGCTAGCCACTGCCAGAAGAAGTAAAGATCTAGCCACTGCTAGTGTACTTAAGCAGTGTCACTGTTAGTATACATGTATGTAAAGGGAACTTATTACCACTGTTGGTACAAAGTAAGTCATTCCCACTGTTAGTATATAGAAGTCTGTTAGAGATATTTATGGGATAAATTTAAATTCCATAATTATAGGAGATTGTTTAGCAGGACTCTATATGTTATAAATAGAGATCCTTAACCTAGATTAGGTTATGAGTTTTTGCGCAGCTTCAAGGTTTTTGTAACCCTAATACAAATCAGTGTATTCGTCTTATATCATTAATAAGATTGAAGCTTTTTATAATTCTGTTATTGTTATTCATATTGATCTTCATTATATTACTAAGTGTTATTCCGCAAACTTCTTAGTAATTATTCAAAACTGCTGTTATCTAATAGTTTATTAGATAGATCTTGGTTTATCACATATTCGCTCGTGGGCGAAGGAACACAGTAGCAAATCCATAACAAGTCTAACCGTTCTTAATACCACAAAGACTACAAATCCAGCAAACAACTAACTTAGAAAATATGTTCGGACTTATTTGATTAATTCCTATTAGTGAAACTCAAGCATGGTAAGCGAGGGAAAGTGTTTAGGTTTCTTGCGTACCTTACTTTCCATTATTTACACTAAAATACACCTTTGAGCTATGAAATTCTACACCAAAAGGGGCATATTCGGTAGCAAATAAGGCGTATTCGGTAGCAAATAGCGCGTATTCGGTAGCAAATAGGGCGTATTCGGCACCAAAAGGGGGGTATACCACACAAAAGAGGGGGTATACGGCCCTAAAAGGGGCGTATACGGCCCTCTAAGGGTGGTATACGGCCCCAAAGGGGTGGTGTACTCTGGGTCGTGGTCTTGTGTGCTGGATCGTAAGTCTTGTGCACTGGTCGTAGTTCTTGTGATCTTCGGTTGGCTCTAACTTCTTCGTTATTTGTCAGAATCAAACGATTCTTGCGCCCATGGTTTCGTATTTTCCTGAAGATCAATATGACACAAATTAGGCCAGTTTTGCTTAATTATACCACAAGTGAATCATTTTAGCTCTGGTTTGTTCGTTATTTGAGCATTTTAAGTGATTTTCGAGAGGAAGTCTAAGTTTTGACTCATTTAACATATTTAGCATAAAAAAATAATTATTCGATGTTTATTCCAAGATTTGACCCAAAATGGGCTTGATATGGTGCATAAAAACATGACTTTTTGCGTCAAATCAAATATCCCACACTTAGAATTTTGCTTGTCCTTAAGCAAACTCTAAATCGTTATATGCCAAAACTTTAATTTTGAGAAAAATCATTTTTGATGGGTGAGTCTTTAAAGGAAGAAAATGCACAGATTTGAAATAAGTATTGTTCCAGCTCAAAAAAAAGAGATGTTCCCATGACGTATCCAAAAGATTTATAAAATGATCGTCTTAGGCATGCTTTCAATTCTCGCAATCTTGGAGTATACATGACTGGGCGATCTCACCAAGTGGTCACTCAATTCACTCAGAGTGTATCAGGTTTCCTATAAATCTAGTACAAACGAAATCGCTGATATACCAGTCATGCAGCATTCATCGTCATAGGCTTGATTGAGAATCAAATCTCCACCACTTAGACAAGGACGACACTAATTATCACCAGATATTTGTGAGAGTTGTAATGAAGTGAGGGTTTAAAGGGCATGGATAGTGGATATTTTTAAGGTGAAATGGGTTTTGCTTATCTTAAGACCTTTTAAAGTTTTGAAATTTTTTATTTAGATATGCTTTTTAATGAAAACGGAAACGGATAACGACAAGAGAGGAAGATAGCCATTTTGACTTGGGTTTTTTGCCGAAAAATGAACAACTTATTCTCGTTTTTGTGTTTTGGGGTATCAAATATTCTTAACTTTTTAAAAAGAATAACTTATTTTAAAATTAGGATTAAAGGGTATATGGCCAAAAAGTTCGGAAATTTTAACCAGGTGTGGAAGATTAATGAGTCAATAATTCTTGTTTTTCTCAAAGAAACATTTAACCATTCTCCGATCTATGTTATATTTACCAAATCACTGACATTAGCGTGTTTTCTCGTATCAAATAATCCGAACTTTTTAGCCATATACCCTTTAATCTTAATTTTAAAATAAGTTGTTCATTTTAAAAAGTTAAGAATATTTGATACCCCAAAACACAAAAACGGGAATAAGTTGTTCCTTTTTCAGCAAAAAACCCTTTTGACTTCTATCTTTTTGAAAACACATGGAAGATTTATATTTTCAGGGATCGGAGTTTTTGAGAGATTTAAAGCACTTAGCTTTATTTCAGATGATACATATTTATTTCTTTTTCTTCTTTTCTATATTTTTGGCTTAGAATTTCTTTGCTAAGGAATTTCTAAGAGATTTTCATTTTCTTACTGCCCTTTTGAGATTCTTTCATTTTCCAACCATTTGACAACTTCGAATTTACTTGGTGCCAATTTTTCGCACCACATGACTGTCGATATTTGAGTTTTTTATTATGGAAACGCACACGAAAATTTTCAAGTAAACACGAAATTTTGTGAGTTTTGAGGGAAAGCAAAAAGAATATCTAAATAGCATTTTTCAAAATTTTTAAAAATTCTAAGATAAGGTTTTGGTGGGTATGGAAGTGAGTGAGTTTAAAAGTTTGGTTTTTTTAGAAATGAAAAAGTTAAGGATCAATAGGGTTTTCTAGGCGGATCATCGATACTAAAAATGAGTATCGGCAAGGTTAGGCTTGAAGAAATATGATAAAAATGGGTTGTATCCAAAGTAAATTTCTAGGTCATTTGATTGCACCTATGCCACGTATGGCACCTGTAAATGTGGTGTCGAAATGCATACTAGGAGCAAGTTCTAATTCTGAATGCATTCACCGGTTACACACAACAAATGAAAGTGAAGCATTAAAAATGAATGTTTATAATAGGCTCAAGTTACCTCACTGCAAGTATAGGTTATATGTACCCAGTCATGCGATGCCCCTCTTAGACTTTCATTTTGAAATCATTTAGAGTTTGACATGTTCCGGTCTCTTTTTACCGACTTTTGAATACTTGGAAAAAAATCTTTACTTCTTCTTAATTTATTGACTCAAAAACTTTTGGAAAAGTCAATCTGCTGAACGAGTAGTTAGACTACTATCGAAGCAACATCATTTTTTAGTGGAAAATTTTAAAATTTAGGCAAAATACGGATTTATTTATTTACTGAGGACAATTTCGAAATTTTTATTGATTTTAACAAGTGAGCGAAGAGTATACTGCTATCCCACACTTAAAAATAAACATTGTCCTCAATCTTTCTTAACTAAGTAAGGAGAATCCCACACTTAGGGTTTTGCATTAAGTCGAATATGAATTTCAAGTTTTCCAGTTATGGGGTATTAATCCCACACTTAGAGTTTTAAGTAGGAATGAGCTTATATTATCATAAGATAGATCATAAGAACTAGAGTGGTACTTCCCTATGCTTGGTGAGTACTGGATGGAGGACCAGATTCATGAAGGAGTGGTGCAAGTGATTTGCTGGATTTTGACCAGACTTCTTTTAAAGATCATCCATTCCCTACGAATACTGAGTTCTGCAAATAGCCATAAATAGAGTCATAATAACCAGGTCTCATAGAATAGTAGTATGATAAGTCTAAAACATAAAGTAGATAGATCTAAAACATAAAGATAGTAAAGATAAACTAAGGCTCATCTAGTAGATCATCCATATCAGGGTTGAACTCAGCAATAGCAGCATCATAGATGGCAGAGAGGGCAGCATCACGGAGGACAGAAGAAGGTGATGGTGCAAGAAGTCTGCTAGCAGTTGCGAGCATCTCGGCGGGATCAGAGTGTGAACTCTCAGGGGCCTGTACTGGAGCATCAGTAGTGCTAGCTGCAGGAGGGAAGAATGACCATGGTGGTCGAGAAGCTCTCGGACTTGATCCTAGCCTGTAAGGGAGGTCCTGAAGTCTCGGTAACCCGACTGCCTCGTGGATATCAGACATTGAATCATGATTAATGGACAATGTCTGAAAGAGCGCCCAAGTAGCTGCTGGGTCTGCAGTAGTGATCCCGTAATCAATGGTCGGGAGAGTCTCAGAAGCTGGGACAGACTGTGGTACAGCAGGCCTCGAATGCTCTCCTGGAGTAATCGGTACATCGATCAGACTTTCTTCCTGAATAGCGGCCATCTTCTTCTTGCCTCTGCGGGTTTTTCCACGTCTTGTGCCTTTCTTGACTTTCTACTCACTGCTTTCAGCTGGGACTTCCATCCTGAAAAACACAAATAACACAGGTCATTAAAGTTTATGAAGATATACAAATGCAAAAAGAACTGATGATTGTTTTTTGATTTGTAAGTGCCATCAGGACTTCTGCATTTGTATATATAAATAATGAAGACTTATCTCATATTTGTAAATTTCAAAGGTTGTCAGATAAGTGGTTATCCTGCATCATCTAGTTAGGGATGATAATACTAGACAAGATCTAAACTAAAAGTAAAAAAGACAAATTATTCTAAGATTGGATTGGGGTGCCTCCCAAGAGCGCTTGTTTAAGAGAGTCACTAGCTTGACTCTTGATACCTGGGAATAGTTCAAGGTGGCTCAAAAATGTATATTTTCTCATTAATGGGGAAATCCTCAATGTAATGTTTCAAGCGCCAACCATTAACTTTAAAGTTACCTTCCAGGGCTTTGAGTTCGACTGCACCGAAGGGAAATACCTTTGAGACTATAAATGGTCCGCTCCACCCAACTTTGAATTTTCCAGAGAACTTTCTGAAGCGTGAGTTGAAGAGAAGTACTTTATCCCCTGGTTTAAACTTTGATAGCTTGAGTCTTGCATCATGGAACATCTTGGTTCTTTCTTTGAATTTCAGGGAGCTATCGTACTCTTTATCTCTTAACTCAGCTAGTTCGTTAAGCTGCATTCTCCTATGGGATCTTATGGTGGGAATGTCTAGATTACATTTCTTCAGTGCCCAGTATGCCTTGTACTCCAACTCTATCGGCAGATGACATGCCTTACCATAAACCAGATGATATGGTGTGGTTCCTAACGGTGTTTTGTATGCTATTCTGAATGCCCACAATGCATTATCTAATTTGTCGGATCACTTTTCCCCATGGTTGAACACCGTTCATTCTAAGATTCGTTTCAAGTCCCTATTTGTCACTTCAGCTTGCCCATTGGTTTGTGGGTGATAAGCTGTTGAAGTTTTGTGAGTGACTCCGTACTGTTGCAATGTTCTCATTAGGTGAGTATTGCAGAAGTGTGTTCCGCGATCACTGATTATGGCTCTTAGAGCTCTAAATCGACAAAATAATTGTTTGAGAAACTTAGTGATGACCTTGGCATCGTTTATTGGGAGAGCTTGTGCTTCGGCCCACCTGGACACGTAATCAACTACAACCAGAATGTATTATTTTCCGTTAGACTTAAGGAAGGGTCCCATAAAATCTAATCCCCAAATGTCAAAGACTTCACAGGCTTGGATGTTGGTTAGTGGCATTCATTCCGTGCAGATATGTTGCCGAATTGTTGGCCAGCATCGCAACGTTTAACTAAGTCATAAGAATCTTGAAAAATGTTTGGCCAATAAAATCCGGCATCGTATACTTTCCGTGCGGTCTTGTTAGCTCCATGGTGGCCTCCAGTTGGTCCATGGTGGCTTTGGTAGAGGATATGTTTGGCTTCTTTCCCGTCGACGCATCTTCTGATGATATGGTTGGGACAGACCTTAAAGAGGAAAGGATCCTCCAAAAAATAATTCTTTACGTCGCGGAAGAATTTTCATCTTCGAGAAGTTGACATTCCTTTCTAGACTATTCCCCCTACCAAGTAGTTGGCAAAATCAGCATACCAGGGATCGTATGATGGACGAGGTCCCTGATGGTGTTTTCCGATGTTCATGAGTTGTTCATCCGGGAACTGGTCTTGAATATATCTTTCTTCAAGCTTTTCCATTGCCGGATTTTCCAATCGGTTGAGGTGATCTGCTGCAACATTTTCTGCTCCCTTTTTATCTTTAATTTCTATGTCGAATTCTTGTAAGAGCAGAATCCAGCGCAACAGTCTTGGCTTAGCGTCTTGCTTTTTGAAGAGATACTTAAGAGCTGAATGATCTGTATAGACAATAGTTTTGGACAAAATAAGATAGGAACCAAATTTATCAAAAGCAAATACTACCACTAGCAACTCCTTCTCAGTGGTTGTATAGTTTTCTTGAGCGTCCGTGAGAATTTTGCTGCCATAGTAAATCGGTTGAAGGTGTTTCTCCTTCCGTTTTGCTAGTACAGCTCCAACTGCAAAATCACTGGCGTCGCACATGATTTTAAATGGTAAGCTCCAGTCGGGGGCTACCATGATCGGTGCATGCACGAGTTGTTCCTTTAAGTAGTTAAAAGCTTTAAGACAGTCATCTGTAAAGTCAAACGGAGTATCTTTTTCGAGAACATAAGTCATAGGTCAAGAAATCTTAGAAAAATCCTTAATAAAGCAACGGTAGAATCAGGCGTGACCTAGAAAACTTCGGATGTCTTTCACAGAAGTAGGTGGTGGAAGTTTCAAAATACTGTCAACTTTAGCTTTATCTACTTCGATTCATGCTTTAGATATCCGATGTCCTAATACTATTCCTTCCTTCACCATAAAGTGACATTTCTCTCAATTCCGAACGAGGTTTGTGATCGAGCCCCAACGGTCGGTCAAGGAATCGCTTCCTGTCGTTGCGGATCTTCCCATCGGGACCGTGATCGGAGGGATGGTTTTAAATTTATAATATTCGGGGGGAGCAAAAACCTTCCGAACTACCTACTATTACTGGGTACGAATACCTGATATTAGTATGTTGTAAGGATGATCCAGGGTCGTTCCTCACGACAGTAGAATTGAAACAGAGCTAAATCTGATAACCTAGTAATTAAGCTGAGGTTTTTATAGATTCAAGGGTGATTGTTTTTAGGTTTTTATTTATATTAAGAAAGCATAAAAGTTAAGGGAGGCTAGCAGATATGTAACACTTAAGGATAACAAAAACGTGGTTCACCATGATTTAGGATATCATATTATTGGAATGATGATTATTGGGGACACATTCAGCTAACAGACAAATAAACTTCGATGTAAACACTAGGACCCTACTTATTTAGTTTCGGCTCTAAATTAGTATGTCACTGAGTACCTAGGCTATCATGATTTTGATCAGATCAGGTTGCTCAACCCCAACACTGTCCGATAAGGACAAGTGACCCTTCTTGGAGATATCTCCTGGGTGCATAAATAAGGTAGCAAACCACCATTATAGGATATTCTGACCGTTCTTAACACCTATGTCTAAATGTTATTACCTAATTGTGTACTGGTTGTTTACTTTGTTATTCTAAACTATCGGCTAAGTGGAATTAAGGGGTTTAAGCATCTTACGCTACTGACGAGTCTTCGCTTTCTTTTTAGAATTCCTTTTTTACTTATTTTAAGCTCAAATCCTTCCGTCATGAAATAGACCCTCCTTTACGATCAGACGATCATCCCTAGGTATACTTATGGTTTATAATGCATTCAGTTATTTCCACAGCTCGTATAAATCTAAGTATACTCACGGTGTATAATACTGCAAAGGTTTAGCATTTCCATAGCTTATATCCTAGACCATGTTCAGGAAGGGTAACTTCCAGGTATTCACAGTGTCATATGCTTACGACCCATCCATAGCTTCCACGCATTTGTACTTCACCAGAGGTGTTTCCAGCGCTATACTAAGTACTGGGCCATTTTACAGCATGTCCACAACTTCATACAGAAACACATATAACTATATCTACGTAGTATTAGGGTTTGCAAAGTCCTATCCTAAGGGCAATAGTCACGTGAAAGTCTGGAAGGGGTGAATGATAAGGTCTATTTATGCAAAGTTTAGACTGATAACAAAGTATAACAACTCCCATTTATACAGATAGAGAATTAATGTAACATCATTCATAACTATCTAAATCATGGAAAACATACAAGAAACTAATCACAAAGTATACCAGTAAACATTTCTATCATTAATAAATCACAAACATCAAACAAGAACATTATAACAAATTAATAATAGAAAGGATAGATAATATCGATACATATTGCGAGCAGAATAACAGCTTGTATTCCTTCAAATAATATCCAAATATTACAACCTCTAGCCTCTACTATTTATATTACATTGCTATTCTAAGAAGAAAGGATTCTCTACTAATCTTCCCATTAGTTCCCTAGAGAGAGAAACAAGAGAGAGACTAGAGAGAGAAAGTCTAGAGAGAGATTGTAGTGTGAAATGAGTTGTGTGTTGTGAGGGATGGATGGATTGATTGCTTGTTGAAATGAGGAGGTTTATGCCTCTATTTATAGGCTTCAAGTAACTGAATTTACATACAGCACCCCTGAAATACATCCCTGTCGCACCCCCAAATTTACTGTGCGGAAGCGAATCGGGTCGGGGCGCGACTAATCAAATATCACAAGCACATAAGATAAAGTGAACGACTCTATATGCGTCGTTTACTGCTTACATTGATATTATAAAAGTTTACAATGTAATAATGTTTACAAAAGCTCGAAATTAATGTTTAGAGATTCTAAGGCATATCTAGTTTACAAAATATAGAAATGCAGGGGAATCTCCTGGTGTCTGTATGCGACTCGAGCTAATAATCCTGAGCAGATCTACTACTGCTGAGTACCTGAGAATACATACTAAAAAGTCAGCTAAAAGCTGGTGAGCTCACAGGTTTGTATAGATAAACATGATGTGTGAACCATGAGATTTAATATAATGATTTGCAATCAAGCAAATAAAATAGATGTATATCACTGCCATGAGCCCATAGTTTGAGCTTAACTGAGGTGTCAGGATCACAACCAAGTGCCTGAGCGAGGGTGCCTCCCTGCGAGTGCCTAATCTACACTCGTATGAACAAATGCTAATGCGTCCGTTTGACCAGTTAATGCGTGCTAACCCGGACGGGGATTGTCAATCCCATATGGTACCATACACTAACAATCCCGCTAAATCCATATAAACAAACTATGTAGTGGAGGGCTTTAAAATGATTAGCAAAACAACTCATGCAGTATATATCGAGGTTTAGTACTCATGTCCACATGTAAAACAAAACGAGTATGTATTCCCACCCCTGGGTTAAAAACATTAAAATGAGGGGCTATGAGACTCACCTGAGTCTGGTGTGTTGCTAACAAGCAAGTATGATGTTGCACAAGGTAATGTTGTCCGAAGACGGTAACCTGCCGGGCGTTCAAGACGCGCAAGGTTATAAGTATATGTAGACGTCTCAAAAGACCGTCCATGCTAGTTGTTCATCCAACTAGTAATGTCCAAATAATTTGGTTGTTTGATTGATTAGTTTAAGTTTTGAAAATATGTACGGCCCGTTGGTGATGGTTTGTAATAATAACCCAAAAGTGTTATTATTATATGTTTTGCTGTGATGTTTACTTATCAATATATTTGTTGTTGATTGTCCAAGTATTGCATTAATGTATAAGGATTGTCGAAATTTTCATTCATGCGACAATAAGGATTTACGGAATTAAGATTTCATGCGACAATAAGGTTTACGAAAAAGCTGTTTTTATTCGACAATAGTTATGCGACAATAGGGCAATGCGTCAATAGGATTCTCGGACACTGTTCATGCGAGAATGGGAATTCACGGGCACTGTTCATGCGACAATGGGGATTCACGGACATGGTTATGTGTTAATGATATTCACGGATTTAGTTTATGCGTGAATGATATTCACGGATTTAGTTTATGCGTGAATGATTATTCACGGATTTTTGTTCATGCGTGAATGATTATTCATGGATTTTGTTTTTCACGGATTTATTTATGCGACAATGGTATTCACGGATTTCTTGCCAAAAACAGTTCTAACAATTTGGTTTTCTAGATATTGACTCGACAAGTCTCTCGATTTAATCAACTTCTATACTGAATTAAGCCTAACTAAAAATCATACATGTTCTCCTATATGTCTAGTGTAAAAACTGCATTTTATGGTGTTTTTATATATTCATTTACTATTTTTAACAAAAATAATCATGAAGGGTGTCGGTTTTGGTCCAAGAACAGCTACAGTCCAAAGATCAGCTTCTACACTAAAAACTGTGTATTTCTGGAAAAGGCTAAAGAAGAATTTTTTAAAGCTAACAAATTATGTGAGGTTTTGGCACTGGTATCATATGTTTTAGTTGTCTAGAACTCAAGATATGGTCTCGAGAAGGAGGTAAATATTTCTGTCCGCCGGAACAGTAATGCGCACCTTAACGGAAATATTATTTTAAAATAGTAAACGAGATCGATATGTTACGAAATTGGTGTCGTTGGAAAGCTAACATCACAGGATACATTTTAGACTTAAAAAACATTCATTTTAGTTAAGATATGAATTTTATAAAAATCGTGGAAGTTGACCAACTTTCTGGACAGAAAGCAGTGTGAACAAAAGTTCAAGAAAAATGAGTTTTAGTTTATACTTTGGACATAACCTTGTTAAATGAGCAACTAGACATGTACACAAGTATATTTAAAGTAAAACTAGTAAAATATTAAGAGTTCTTACAAGAGGATCAAAGATCTAGTGTCGAAATGCAAAGACGATGCGATAACCGAGCTTTCCTTGGTTTTATCTTCAAAAATCGATGGTGGATTAGGGTGGTGAAGGTGGTGACCGATGGTAGATTATGGTGGTGTGGTCGGGGCTGCTTTTCGAGCAGAAAAGGAGAGAGGAGGGGTGTAAGGGATGGAGTGTAGAGAATGAGGTATGGTGAGGAGTATGGGGAGTCAAACAAGCAAAAAGAAAAGGAGGGCATGGGGGCATGGGGTGGTTTGGGTGAGAAAATCAGCAGATTTTCATGGGTCCCACAAGGTGTTTTGGTCAACTTTTAAATTTCTCAAAGTTACATTAAGTCCCGCGGCCGTTTACCCGACCGTTTGAACGTTTAATTATCGTTATACGTTTTAATATGCGTGTTTGAATAATGATTTAAATCTCGATACTTCAAATAAATACTTATCATCCGAAATGATATATTTTAGTTCATAAAAATACATTTTGATGTTTATTTGATTGTCGGGCGCGTTTTGCGCGTTTTTGGTCATTTCTGTGCATTATATACAATACGAAATGCTTATGAAATATTATCGCAATAATATTTAGAAATAAGTATGTTTATCAAATAATTTCATATTATTTAATAAATTGCGTCCACCAACGTCCGTATTAATGTATCGGGATCCATCCGATATGAAAATGCACGATTTATCAAAATCACGTACGTGTATATATATTCCAATATATATATATATATATATTGATACATACAATTAGCCTAATCTAGCACTAATTACATGTATTAGCAGGTGATTAGGAACTAATAACTAGCCCTAATTTGTCGGGTGTCACATTCTCCCCTTGTTAAGAGAATTTCGTCCCGAAATTTAGCTCGAAGTCGTAGATGGTGTGGATTATGTGAATAACTGTGGGTACTTGAGTCGCATTTGGTCTCCCTGTTCCCAAGTGAATTCCGGACCACGCCGCGAATTCCACCGGACTTTGACGATGGGAATACGACTTTGTTTCAATTGTTTGACCTCACAGTCCATCATTTCTGCTGGTGTCTCGACAAAATGGAGTTTATCATCGATGTGGATTTCGTCGAGAGGAATAATGAGTGTCTCATTAGACAGGCATTTCTTAAGATTAGAAATGTGAAATGTGGGATGCACGCTGCTGAGTTCGGGTGGCAGCTGCAATCGATATGCCACTGGACCAATCCTCTCAAGGATTTCGAATGGTCCAATGTATCTGGGATTCAACTTCCCGCGTTTGCCGAAGCGAATGACACCTTTCCAAGGTGATACTTTCAAGAGTACTCGATCCCCAACTTGGAACTCAAGATGTTTACGTCTCAGGTCAGCATAACTTTTCTGACGATCACGTGCGGTGAAAGTGAGTATTGCTAGGATCTAGATGACAATTGACTTACAATTGAAAGGCAGAATCAATCAATTGCATATATCAACAATAAACACAAACCGAAACGAAAGTTATTCACTAAGTAAACAAAGAAATCAGCTTGTATATTGATTTGGAAACGATTACAGAGATGCTATTTCGACAAATGGTGCTAGGGTTTCGTCCCCCCTAGCCTAAAACCCGTAGGTTTCTATTTATACTAAAAACACAGCCGACATGCGTCACTTGGGTAAGTGTCGCATGTGGCCGCCTTAATGCGTCACTTACCTAAGTGTCGCTATGCGTCACTTAATCAAGTGTCGCTATGCGTCACTCAGGCAAGTGTCGCCTAAACCAAAACACGAGTGTCGCATTAACAAAAACTATATTTCTATTAAATAACAAACGACACTAATTACAACTCGATAGACCAACTGACAGACACTCAAAGATGCATCAACAAACTCCCCCGTGTCTTCAGCTTGGTCTTCAAAATCTTCAAACTCTTTTGAATCTTCACTTCCAACCAGCAGGAAATACACCACCAGCATGTACTCCGTTGGCTACGCAAATATCAATAATCTTTTGAAATTTAATCGCTTTAGCTCTGTCTCTTTCTTTAAACTGAATCCTATTCTGATGTAATCTTTTCATATCATGTTCAGAGAGATTGATCAAACTCAACGGATCGAATACACAAAATATCTTTCTTTTAAGACCCCAAGTAGACCTTTTCTTATGTTGAACAACATCCCATGCTGTTTTCTCTTCAACCTCCGATTCTACATTCATAATCTCCGAATCCGTATCTGGTTCCGATTTTGGAATAAACACAATTATAGCTTCACCAGTAATATCATCATATTCCCAGTACTCCAACCTATTCAAAAAATCTATCGGAATGATCTCCAAAGGTATCTTCTGTAGACACTTTGATGGTGGATAGATCATCTTCACAATAGGTTGACGAGTGATCGGATCTAACTTCTTCTTAAACTTGTATCGCATACCCAACGTCGGCTTTATCAAATTATACTTTTTACTGTTCATCTCACGACGTATGATCACCTGAAAGAAATCTGCTCGTGAATCTCGTGATCGATTGATCAAGGGTATCTGCGCTAATCTTTGAAGCTCACACTTCGGCAAAGTACTTATTTTATAAAACTTCATATTGAAGTACTGAATGCCGTCGCTTCTCTTTATCATGAAAACAGAATTATTCTCATCGAACCTCCAACTCTTAATCAATCCCGTGTAATCAGATCTAACTTTGTAGCTTTTACACGTAACCGGTACCTTGATAATCGGTTTGAGCACTATATCCGGTTTAGTTGTAGAAGTTGATGGCTCATTCGTCTCTTTTTCTGATTCATCTTCAGACGAATCCGATTCTATAATGGGAGCATCATCATAACATTCATCGCTGTGCAACTGCTCCCCCTCAACTTCAACTTCATCATTTTCCTCAAAGAGATAATCCTCTGCTACAGGATCATTCATTTCCTCTTCCTCAGGCATCGTATCATTATCATTCATCAAGTTTTGCAAATAAGTGAGATCTACGAATGAATAATCTACTGCGATAGGTCTTGCCTGACCTTGAACCTCCACGAAATAATCTAAACTGATATTTTCATTGATAGGGGAAGAAGGTTGTACATTTTCAGATTCAGGGGGAGGAGTTACATTTGTTTCTAATTCCCTAGGATTATCCTCCCCCGAAACAAGTGTGACTGACTCCAATTCTAACAACCTAGAAGACATAGTCGTTATTTGTTGCTGGAGAGAGTCCACTGTAGCAGCTTTAATCTCTAGATCTTTAATCTGTGAAGCTTGAGCTGCAATGATCGCCTGTTGATCATCAAAACGCTTTGATAAAAGCTCAAGTTGAGCTAAAACCTGCTGAATAGAAACAGTTGCAGGCTGAGAAGAAGGCTGATGAGTTGGCTCCTCAAGGATAATCGAAGTCCGCTGGCGTCGACGTAGAGGTAAGTCGGCATAAGAAGGCGACGACCCAGCAGGACGTTTTCCCGGATTCCTCGGGACATGAACCCGACCAGCCGAAATCCGGCGCATAATACGCTTAAAGCGTTGGGGATCAGCCAATTGAATCCCATCTAAAGCTGACTGTGGTGGCACATCACCCTCAGAATCCGGAGGAGTGGGCCTACCATCATCGGAATCAACCTCAACCCGATCAACGCGATCAATATCATCGAGGTCCTGAGCTACATTGGCGTCAACTAAGTCGTCCTCGTTGACCGGAGGCACGACATCATCCAAAAAGCCATGATCGTGCGGCGCAACGTAGTTTTCGTTTACTACGTGCCCGAAAAGGTCACGATCGGCCAAAACTGGCTCGCCCTTTGGTGCAAGCTTGCAGTCATTGAAGACTCGCAGAAGCATGGGCGTGGGAACCAAAAGAGACCTCTGATCTGGTGCAATACCGAGATCCAGGTCATTCAACAAGAGCTGCACAAAACGAGGATATTGTAGCCATTTATCCTTCCCAGCCCTGATGTTTTCCACCATATTCCCAAAAATATAGCCGCTAAAGTTATAGGGCTTATTATATACTAAGGCTAACATAAGCGATAAAGTCAGATGACTAGCCGCATCATACCCTCCCTTCCTCGGAGATAAGCGAACTATAATAATATGACACAGATACCTCCAAACCCTGCAGAGGTATTGCTTCCTGAAGTCGGAAAGCTGGTTTGCTGGATAACCCATCCGTTGAAGTCCCCCGTAGATAAACGTGGTGGGGAAGATGGTGGGCATTGAGGCATTATCATCAAAACGAAGAACTCGTCGAATAGAGTTTTCGGTGATCTCGATTTCCTCACCGAACATGGTGGAAACAATCCTTGGGACATCACCCTGAACTCGGATCACAGCGTGATCATAGAACTCCTCAATTTGATTCATGTACACAGGAGTCGAAGCAGTGATGGCATAGAAAATCCTTGATCGGCGAAGAAATTCGATCATCGGCCTAAAGGGCGCCGAATTCGCATGAGTAGACTCAAGGAATGCCGTGATATTGTGTTGGGTGTTGGTACGGCGGTAGTAGTTCTGTAACTCGGCCATCTGTAAGTTAAAAATACAAATAAAAGTAACCGAAAACGTTAGAAAGTTAGCCCGAACACAGAAAGATTGGAAAACAAATTTTGATTTTAGGCGTCACTTAGGGTAAGTGACGCATGGCCACTACCGTCACTTAGGAAGTGTCGTAATGTACAGTGTATAATATTGAAATCAATTTGTAGCGTCACTTACTGGAAGTGACGCTATCAAGCGTCACTGATGTAAGTGACGTTTGAAATTGCAGGTTTAAAGTATACGACACTTGGCAAGTGACGGGTGAAGAACATGCGACATTTAAACTAGTGACGGTATCCTAAGTCAGTCACTTAAGAAGTGACGGTATAAGTGACGGATATAGATAGGCGACACTTAGACAGGCACTTGGGGTAGTGACGCATGTATAGGCGTCACTGGGAGGAGTGACGGTTTAAACAGGTAAAGCAAGTATATGCGTCACTACATGAGTCACTTACTAAGTGACGCAAAATTAAGCGTCACTTGTGAAGTGACGGTATGGGTTACCAAATTACCAAAGTGCGTCACTTGAGGGAAGTGACGCAGGAAGTGTCGCAACGATGAAGATCATCGTGCACTGTTCATACCCAGAAATCAAAATTTAGGGGTTTTAAAAAACAAAGTAACCGGTGTGTGCGCTAGGTAAAGACGAATAAGAGACACCATGTATTACATCAAAACACTAACATACAATCATTTAATCGAATGATTTGCATAGCGAAACCCTAACCCGTAACCCTAAATTAAATAACAACATATATATCGAAGTATAATGGGTAAAAGAAGTACCAAAAGGGTCGTGTGGATGAGAGGAACTAGAGAGAAAGCACAGAAGTGCACGAGAGAGCCGCAGCAAGCACGAATCGAGCGAAGAGAACGCACAGAGGGAAGTGACGCAGAGACAGTGTAAGTGTCGGTGTGTCAGTGCAAGTGACGCTATAGTAATTTGAAATGTGGTGAGGTTGAGTGTCGTGGGGAAGAGGTATTTATACACCGACCCTAGTATGCGTCATTCAACCCGACACTGATAGTGAAACTTACACCAACACTTACTGCGTCACTTAAGTGAGTGACGCAGTATCGTATGCGTCACTGGTAGCGTCACTCATGAAAGTGACGCATAGTTCACTTAAAGTGAAAATTTTGCGATTTCTTCGATGGTTTTGCGTTGTGATTTCAGTACTTAAATTTGAAAATGCAACTGTAACTTGGATAATAATTGAAATTACACTAACTTAGAGAAAAGAGAACATATATAAGAAAATGTATATTTACACCTACTCTTATATAATGATTCGATTAGATCAGAAGGTACGGGAACCTACCACTAGAGAATTAACACATTCTTTTTGGTGACGGAGTTAATAAAGTCTGGTTAGGGATCATATCGGAATAACATGCATTTATTAGGAACAGTAAGTGTTATTTCAATCATCAGTATCTTTGTCCTCTTTAAATTTACTTGATATACTAAAAACACTGCTTATAAAAATTATTTCAAAAACGATTATTAGTATATTTGTCTACTTAAACATGTTATACGTACGACTAAGAGGTATTTTATTATTATTGGTATGTTTATTTCGCTGTGGTTCCCATCATAGATATACATCTTAACTTAAAACATAGACCATGTTTTCATTTACAGATAGAATATAAGAAAATCAATTTTTAAGAGTCAAGTCAGCGGTGACAGGTCTGTACTTACGTACAACAGAGCGACATAACTTGATCCAGGTTTAAGCAAAACCAAACTTGGTCAAACCATTTTGGCGACCTTGTAAGGTATCTTAATTTTTAAAGACTTTTTCAAGCACTTTGACTTGCGTTTGCTTAATTTTAAAATATATATTAACAGAAACCAGGTCTATACTTACGTATAACAAAGGAAACTGTCAATATATACCCCCAAATGAAATCATATAAACATCTTTCACAAAAACATGTCTAGTATAAGTAAGAATTTAAGACTTTTGTCGTACATCTAATAATGTTGTACCACTTGAAATAGACAATTATTGATTAAGCTTCTTAAGACTTCTCAAAGTGTTCTGTATAACATGCCTACTAATATATCGTATGATGAAGATAATGTTTATAAAAACTGTTTTTAATACGTCAGATAAATCTACTGACACATCAAAGATAAACCTTAAAAATTCCATTTTTATGCATGTCACCCGATGTACTATCATATCCCAAGTTGTTTACAGACACAACTTCAACGTCTATTTTTTTAAAATGTAGCAACCTTACATTTCCTACATACTAGAAAGTATAAAGAGTGGCAGTTGCGTTTTTTTTTTTTTTTTTTTTTTTTTTTTAAAACATTACTTTAAACATAACCAAGTCACAAATTACTTTTTCGTTGTAAAGAACCTAAGACCGATCATGTTGACTAATTCATCAAATCGGGCTCTAGAAAAAGCCTTAGTGAATAAGTCAGCATTTTGTTTCAGGGTGTCAATATGGACAAGGTCAATGAGGTGTTTCTCATAGCAATCCCGTATAAAGTGAAACCTAATCTCTATGTGTTTGGTTTTAGAGTGTTGTACGGGATTGCGTGTGATAGATATGGCAGCAGTATTATCAATATAAATAGGAGTTAAAGTTAAGAGTAACCCGTAGTCGCGCAGTTGATGCTGAATCCAAAGAACTTGAGAGCAGCAGCTTGCAGCAGCAATGTACTCGGCCTCCGCTGTTGAAGTAGAAACCGTAGTCTGTTTCTTGCATTGCCATGACACCAAGCGGGTTCCAAGAAACTGACATCCTCCTGTGGTAGACTTCTTATTGATGTTGCAACCGCCATAATCTGAATCGGAGTATGCAGAAAGCGTGAAGTCCTTCTCATTTGAATACCATAGACCAAGTGTAGGTCTATATTTGAGATAACCAAAAATCCGTGTAGGGAATTATTGATTTGATGATACAAAATAATTAAAGATGAGGGACTAAAAGTAACGATTGTTTTAATTAGTTTCCTTATACAATTATGATTTCTTTGTAACCCTAATATCTCTATTATATAAAGGGATATAGGCATAGGGTTTAGGTGTGCGCACATAATGTAGACGTCTAGGGTTTTTGTTTAGCCTCAAGATCAAGGTATCTTGATCCTGTTATATTTGTATAACCGTGTTATTCTGATCAAATAATATTGGGGCTTATTGAGATAACATTGATGTTCATATTTATATTCCGCTGCATAATTTATCATTGTTATCATTATATCCTAGATCAAGACCTAAAAAGTCTAGAGCTTAAACGATCATACGTTTTATCAATTGGTATCAGAGCAAGGTGGCTCGTTATCTAGGATCTACAAGTTTTACAAGCAAGAGAAGCCATATCGAAGAAACCCTAGAAGATTGCAAGAAAAATTCGTAATTCGTCACTTTCTGCACAGCGATAGTAAAAAATCCGGATCTCATTCGTTAACCGTTCAATCGTCGTGAAATTTGACCTGTAGGTTCATAACACATAGACGCACATTCTGACCAGAGGAATTTTCGATCTGAGCTTTTGATTGAGAGATATTTAAATTCGAAATCTGCTGCTGAAACCGTATGGTTTTTCCGAACAGCTGCAGTAAATCGATCACTGTGTCTTCGTTATTCAACGAATGTTCTTGATTTTTGGATATGTTATTCAATACATAGGTTTCCACATCGTGTAAAATTTTCATCGTGATCGGATGTGTCTACATAGAGATGAAAATTCGAAATTGCTGCAGTATGTTTGTGGTTTCTGTTTGCGCAGCTGCTGTGTTTTAATTGCTGTGTGTTCGTTAACCGTTGGATCGACTTGAATTTTGGATATGTGATTAATGAAACATTGATGAACTTCGTGTAAAAATTTGAGCATGATCAGATTCGTAATCAGGGAGATATATAATTCTGAAGTTCCTGCCACTGCTAGTAGAAGATGCTTGCCGCTGCTATTAGAAGATGCTTGCCGCTGCTAGTACAAAATATGCTTGCCGCTGCTAGTATAAGATGCTTGCCGCTGCTAGTACAAAATATGCTTGCCACTGCTAGTAGAAGGTTCTTCCCGCTGTTAGTACAAACTAGCCGCTGTTAGTGTATTCTTGCCTCTGCTAGTACAATGTTCCCGCTGCTAGTACAACGTTGCCTCTGTTAGCACAATCCTTGCCACTGTTAGTGGAATGCAAAGTGATTACCACTGTTTATGAATTCCGAGTGGTTAACACTGATTGTCTTTATCACTGTTAGTACAAAACAATTAAAATTGTTAGTACTACTTGGTTACAAATGTTAGTGCAACTGATAGCTTTGAATCTCGATTGAATTGTTTTCATAACAATTTATCCGTATTGATTTTATGGCTCGTTTTTGAAGATTATTTGAAGATGTGATTACGAAGAAGATTGATTATAGCTTATTTGATATTGAAGTTGAGTTTTACAGGTTTGTATCTCATCATATCTTAAAGTGGGGTGTTACACTTTGAAGATAACTTGTTTGGTTTGTATGGTGACGACGAAGACTTGACAAATCTAGCAAACGTGTGAGATTAAACTTAGGATGCTCAATGCTCACATTTGCTATCACTTGAAAGAGTTATGGTGGGCTCGGTGACTTATTATGGAAAATAAGGATTTTTGTCAAAGAGATTGCGATCTACTTATACATAGGATTATAAGTTCAACGTCGTGAATAGTACAAGATATAAGGTACAAGTTTGGAAGATTTAATTTCTTTATTAAGTTTGTCATACTCTATTTTCTTCATCAGTGATCATTACTTAGAGCCTATAAAGATTCGAGATACAAGAGATGGTTAACAAAGTGTTAGTTAAAAATGGTTAACACTATTATTGGAAAGTGGCTGAAGGAATTTCCTACTGCTTGACAAAAGTTATGACTGTTAGAGTATTAATCATTTGTACTGTTCGTTATGACTGCTACTTGGTACCGATTACTACTGTTAGTCATTTTTCAAACACTAGCGGAATTAGTGATGCTCGTCATGGATGGTACTACATGGTATTTGTTGCTATTGTTGGTTAGTTATTCGTACAGTTCTTATGATTGTTTCTATTGCTTTTGGTCAAGAGATGGTTAACATATTGATTTGAGGGGAAGCTTATGGAAAAAGTGTTTAACCATCGGATGATGTTCATGCATAATTATTTGGGATAAAGGTTTTATTACTACTGCTAGTTGTATAGTACAACTACTAGTGTAAGTTTCTAATGCTCAAATTCATTATTCTTATTATGCGTCATGGAGGGTAATTTGAGTCATTAGAAGGTTGGATTAGTAGTGTAATATATAGCATGTAGTTGTAAAGATTGAAGTTGCTTATCTTCACAAGACCCCTATTGGATTATGACAAAAAGGGGAAGAAGAATTGAAGATCAAGATTTGCATCTGGTTATTATGCATGGCATGGTTTAAAAGAAATCAAGAATTAAGGGGAAGTTTGTGCAAGAAGATGGATATTTTGTCATCATCAAATAGGGGAAGATTGTAGGGAATTATTGATTTGATGATACAAAATAATTAAAGATGAGGGACTAAAAGTAACGATTGTTTTAATTAGTTTCCTTATACAATTATGATTTCTTTGTAACCCTAATATCTCTATTATATAAAGGGATATAGGCATAGGGTTTAGGTGTGCGCACATAATGTAGACGTCTAGGGTTTTTGTTTAGCCTCAAGATCAAGGTATCTTGATCCTGTTATATTTGTATAACCGTGTTATTCTGATCAAATAATATTGGGGCTTATTGAGATAACATTGATGTTCATATTTATATTCCGCTGCATAATTTATCATTGTTATCATTATATCCTAGATCAAGACCTAAAAAGTCTAGAGCTTAAACGATCATACGTTTTATCAATCCGCTTCACTGCCTTCATATGAGAAACCTTTGGCCGTGCCTGATATCGTGAACAAATGGAGACAGCAAAAACGATATCAGGTCTTGAGGCGGTGAGGTACATAAGAGAACCTATCATCGAACGATAATCCTTTTCTTTGCAGTCCTCATCATCCTCAGCAGGTCCAAGATTATGGTTGAGTTCAATAGGAGTTCCATAAGGTTTACAAGTGAGCATATCATATCGTGTCAACATGTCATGGACATATTTTGACTGATGAATATACATGCCTTTGGATGACTGCTCAACTTGCACACCTAAGAAGAAAGTAAGATCTCCCATTGCACTCATCTCGAAAGCTGATTTCATGACCTCTTCAAATTCTTTACATAGAGCCTCATTCAACGATCCAAAGATGATATCATCGACATATACTTGAACAAGTAACAAATCATCGCCTTTTCCTTTTGTGAAAAGGGTACTGTCGATGGTGCCTCGTGTAAAGCCATTGTCCACCAGATGAGTAGCCAGCCTGTCATACCATAGGCGTGGAGATTGAGAAGTCCATACAATGCCTTATTGAGTTTGTAGACATAATTTGGATGCACCGAATCTTCAAAACCTGGAGGCTGTTGAACATAAACTTCCGTATCAATTTTACCATAAAGGAAAGCGCTTTTAACGTCAAGTTGCTTGACGCGAATCCCTTTAAATGATGCAAATGCTAAAAAGATACGGACGGACTCCAATCTTGCGACAGGGGCAAAAACCTCATCATAATCAAGTCCTTCAATTTGAGTATACCCTTGAACAACTAGTCTTGCTTTGTTCCTCGTGACAACTCCTCTATCATCCTTCTTGACGCGATATACCCATCGAGTGCCTTTCGGATCGGCACCTTTGGGTAAGGGAACAAGCGTCCACACTTGCAGCTTGTGAAATTGCTGCAGTTCATCTTGCATGGCCTCGACCCAGGATGGGTCTTGCAAGGCCTCCGCGACTTTCTTCGGTTCAGTTTGGGAAAGATGGCAAGAGTTGACGGTTGCTATAAATCCCAGAACCTGATTAGCTGAAGTATCTGTATCTTCAGCAGTTTGCTTCGCCTGACGTCTAGTTTGAACAGATGAATGGGGATCACCAATGATGTTTTCAACAGGGTGAGTCCTATGTATCCTAGTAACTGGAATAGCATCTGGCACAAGATTTAATTCCAAGTTATTCAGATCCCCTTCAGTGGCAGAAGCATCTTCGTTTTCTTCATTAGAGAAGAATTGAGAATATTCCATGTCTGCTGCATCCTCCAATGGAGGCATATTAGGATCATTCGGAAGATCCTCGGTATTAACGGGATTTGAAGCAGATGGAATAGTGGTTATTTGTGGTGAAGGTGTAGTAACAGATGCAGGAGAAGTAGTGGATGTTGAGGCAGGCATTTGTTGCGTTGGATTAGGTGATGGAGTGGATGTCGTATCGAGAATTGGATTGGATGTTGGAGGAAGAGAATCAGATGTTTGATGAAAAACATCTAGTCCATGAAGCATGGTAATTAATTCTGCTGTATCGTCGTCCTCCGGAACATTAAAAGAGCTGAAAAGATTCCCATAATTAAAGAACCAATCCGGACCCTTTCCTTGAGGTGGTTCCGTATACCGTAGGCATTTGACCTCAAAGTGTTCCTCGATCTCGTTCGTTGATTTGTTGTATACCCGTTTGTTTGGAGAGTTGACCGAATATCCGAGAAAAATTCCTTCAACGGCTTTATCGCCAAACTTAGGGACACGATCTTTAGTAATCATAATCAGACACGGACATCCAAAGGGTTCCAGAAACTGCAGATTCGGCTTGTGATTGTTGAAAAGCTCATAGCAAGTCTTATTCTTCTTTTTAACTGAAAGAACCCGATTCAATACATAGCAAGCAGTATTTACTGCTTCAGCCCAGAAGATAATAGGTAATTTGGAATCCGCTAACATGGTGCGAGCGGTTTCAATAATTGTCCTATTCTTCCGTTCAGCAACTCCATTTTGTTGAGGTGTTCTCGGAGCACTAAATTGATGTTCAATACCTCGAGAAGCACAAAATAACTCAAGAGTTGAGTTCTTGAATTCGGTTCCGTTATCGCTCCGCAGCCTCTTCACTTTTAAGTTGCACAAATTTGCCAACTTATCCAACAAATAGACTAAAATACCCGCTGTCTCATCCTTAGTTGCGAGAAAGTAGACCCACGAAAAGCGTGAGTAGTCATCTGTTACCACTAAACAATAAGAACGACCACATATGCTCTTTGTAGACACAGGACCAAAAAGATCCATGTGCAGTAGTTCTAACGGAGCATTTATGGAATTCACTACCTTAGACTTATGGGACTTCTTGTGGAGTTTGCCCTTGTGGCAAGAAACACAGTCATCTTTCAAGGCGAAAGACTGTTTCGGAACTCCACGGACTAAGTCGTTGTTGACTAGGAAATTCATTTTACGGAAATGAATGTGTCCCATACGTCTGTGCCAAAGGAGTGATTCCTTCTCTGAAGCCTTCGAAAGGAGACAAGTGTATTCACTGGTAGTCTCCACAGTTCGCATATTCATTACATATGTGTCATTTCTTCTTGGAGCACGCATTACTACCCATTCCTCCGGAATAACGTACCCTGGCTTCAATATGACACACTCGGTTTTTGTAAACGATGTGGTATAATCCTTATCACAAACTTGTGATACACTTAACAAATTATGCTTAAGCTCGGACACATAGTTTACATTTTCAAAGCTAACCTTTCCATTGGTTAGCGTACCTCTCCCTGAAATTGTTCCTCCCGTATCTCCAGCAAAGGCAACGTGACCTCCCGCATATGGTTTAATATCCACTAAGAGAGACACATCACCCGTCATGTGTCGCGAGCAGCCACTATCCATGAACCATTCGCTATCTTTTATCCGTTCAGACTGCTGCAACACATTAATATGAGGAGATTAGTGAGAAACGGTGACCCAAGCCTTTACAGACTTAGGTCGACCATAGTCATCAACAATAATCACATCAGATAAAACTTTATTTTTAAACAAATCAGATTTTGAATCTGATGTGTTATCATTGATGACGTTGGAGTCAGTAATAGACTCCTTTAACCTCCAAACCTTTGATGGTTCGGGATTTGGCTTTGAAATAGTGTTGGACTTTGGTTTTAACAAAATATTTTGTCCAACACTTACAACTTTCTTTGCCGGCTTGGGAGAGTCAGAGTGATGCCTAGGAGGTGATTTCGAAAAAGAATTTCTATAGAAAGATGTCCTAGGTATATCTCTCCCATACCGCTGATGAGAAAGTTTGGGACAATCACGGATCAAATGTCCTTGTTTCTTACAATAGAAACAAGAACGAGTCTCATGAAATTGTAGAGACGGAGGGTGTACTGGAGGATGTGACACAACATTTTTAGAACATGGACAGGCTGTACATGTTTTAGAAAGTGCTGGTCTTGGTTTAGAGGGTGAGGCTAAAGTTTTATTAACTTGAACTTTTTCACTTGTCACCTTATGTTTTAAAACATTTGTCGGTGACTTTTGAAGTTTCTCATTTAAAAACTTATTTTCCCTTTTATTTTGAACCTTGTTTACAGGTTCAACTTTCAAAATCTGTTTTTCAGGTTTAGCCTCAACCTTCTTAAACTCAGGATATTCCTGATCAGTAATATCCTCTATCTCAACAATGTCATCAGTATGAATTTGAGACTTAGCTTTAACAAACTGAGGCAATGGATACTCTTGCCTCTTGGTTTTCTCCGTTGTCAGTTTGTTAAGCTTGACTTCTTTGGCCTTAATACCATATAACTTGGTATAATCGACTGAAATCTCCTCAAGGCCCTGTTTAGCAATTGAGGGACAATATTCAGCATTAGAAGGTGGTGGTACTTGGTTATAACCAAGGCCTTCCTTCTTTTTGCCGCTAGTCCCTTGTTTACTAACTATCTCATTAAAGACTTGTGTTGCGGAGGTTGAACTTAAGATTTTACTTTTATGATTCTCAAACTCATCTTTTAAATCAGATAATTCTTTTGTCAACAATTCAATCTCAGTTAGATAACTTTTAATTGCGTCTTGTTGACTAAAGACCTTGGCCTTAAAAGTTTCGGTATCTAATTTATGAGCTTCAAGATGTTGTTCATAAAGTTTTTCATTTTCTAATAAAAAATTATTAGATTCATTAAGCTTAACTATCTTGTCCCGCAAATTTTGATTGTCTTTTTGATAGACCTCAAGGGATTCAGTCAGATTAATACACGAAACACAGTTAAAAGGCTCAACAGGTTCATTTGTTACCTCAGGAGTGATGTGAGCCATTAGACATTGAAACTTTTCAGCTTGTGCACTCCAATCAAAGGTAGTTGGCTCAAAAACGATCAAGGCATTGTCTGCAGCCAACGATTTTGCTTCCTCTTTCTCAGTTGCTTTGGGAGGATCTGGCTTTGTAAAACCTGATGATGGCATCCTAGGTTTCTCACATTCCCTTGCAAAATGACCAAGGTTCTGACAGTTATAGCATCGAACCTTACTTTTATCAAACCCGAACCCAGTCTTCCCATTTCCTTCCAAACTTTTTCTGCCCGTTCGCTGCAAGAACTTTTGAACTCTTCTGGAAATCATCGCTATGTTCCAGTTCAAATCCATCTGCTCCAAATCATCATCATCCAGTTGAGCATAGTCTTCTTTGGTCATTTCCAATGTAGTATTTGGTTGAGTAACCAAATCCTTATAAGAGCTAATAAAAGCTGTATAAATCGCAGCTTGCTCTTGAATTGCTGGTGATGCTGAAACCGGTTGTTGGGTTCCTTGATTTGTGCAAGCAGTACCGGAAACATACGCCGCATGAGTCTCCACAGCTGAATATGATGAAGAATTCGTATCTGACATAAATGCCATTCCTCCATAACTCTTACCCGTATTTACTTGGCTTCCATACAGAGAAGGATTTTGTACAAATCCAGTTGACTTGCATTCCTTCTTCTTCAATTCCATAGCATGGGCTTGAAGAACTCCAATGAGTTGATCCAAAGTCATCCCAGATAATTCTTGATTTTCCTTCAAGAATTGAACTTTCACATCCCATGCACTTGGTAAAACATCCAATAGCTTTTTATTAATCTCCAGTGCAGTGAGAGTATATCCTCCTTCAGTCAATTCACTCACAATTTGTGAGTATCGAGTAAACAGTCCAGCTGTCGTCTCATTAGGTAAGGAGTCAAACAAATCATACTGTTTCTTAATTAATTCCAGTTTTGCCTCCTTATATTTCTCATTTCCTCCACACCTGGTCTCTATCGCTTTCCATAAATCATAGGTTATGTCATGAGTTTTGAACAATCTCATGACATCCTTTGTCAAACACATACATATGGCTGAATGTGCTTTCCTTTCCAGTTGATAATCTTTCTTCTCCTGAGGTGTCATAGCAGTGAAAGATTTTGGTGGAGGAACACCACGATAGTTTCCTTCAGATACAGGAGCCTCATATCGTTGTTTCAATGGACCCCACAATTCCGGACAATGAAAGTCCACAAACTGTTCAAATCTATCCCTCCAATAAGCATACTCCATATCTGCGGTAAAAAGAGGAGGTTTATTATTTGAACCAATATCATTGCCCTGTTTTAACATTTCTCGAATTCCCCTAATATCTTCCTTATCCGTTGCCATTGAAGATATACCTGAAAATGTACGCAAAAACAAGAACTCGAAAAATATTAGTAATTAAGGCGTCACTTAGTAAGTGACGCACTGAAGTGTCGCAACGACTAGCGTCACTAGGTTAGTGACGCTATCGAGTGACATGTGAAGTGACTGATGACACTAAAGGTAAGTGTCGCTCAATCAAGCAAGTGACGCACTCAAGTGACGTACTTGAGTGACGTATTAAACAGAGAGTCACTAAGGAAGTGACGCAAGAAAACAAACAGGCGTCACTAAAGGAAGTGACGCTAAAAAGTCAAGTGACGTGCAACAGTGACGCACGTTAGTGACGGTGAATTAGGGTAGACGACACTTAAGTGAAGTGTCGTATAGACCTCAAGTGACGCTTCAAGTGACGCGTTCAAGTGACGGTATAACCCTAATTTGGAATTAGCTAGTGCCGCAGGAAGTGACGCGTCGAAGTGACGGGTCGAGTGTCGAAAAACGGCTGTAAAATTCCAAAACCCTAAAAAATTCGAATTTTCGTGAACGAAACTCAAATTTCTTGAACCCTAATGGACGAAACCTGTGAATGTTGATGAATATTGACTTAGATTCACCTTTGCACCTCAAAATCCGTATTAATTCGCAATTCTTGAATCAATCAAAAACCGAAATCAATCCAAAATAGTTTCTAAAACGTCAATTTGATCACCGCAAGTCTCTGATACCAGTTGAAAGTGAGTATTGCTAGGATCTAGATGACAATTGACTTACAATTGAAAGGCGGAATCAATCAATTGCATATATCAACAATAAACACAAACCGAAACGAAAGTTATTCACTAAGTAAACAAAGAAATCAGCTTGTATATTGATTTGGAAACGATTACAGAGATGCTATTTCGACAAATGGTGCTAGGGTTTCGTCCCCCCTAGCCTAAAACCCGTAGGTTTCTATTTATACTAAAAACACAGCCGACATGCGTCACTTGGGTAAGTGTCGCATGTGGCCGCCTTAATGCGTCACTTACCTAAGTGTCGCTATGCGTCACTTAATCAAGTGTCGCTATGCGTCACTCAGGCAAGTGTCGCCTAAACCAAAACACGAGTGTCGCATTAACAAAAACTATATTTCTATTAAATAACAAACGACACTAATTACAACTCGATAGACCAACTGACAGACACTCAAAGATGCATCAACATGCGGCTTTGAGTCTGTTTTGGATTCCAATGATTTTCTCTGTCGTTTCGTGTATGATTTCAGGACTAGTGAGTTGGCTGTCTCCCACTTTGGTCCAACAGACAGGTGATCGGCACTTATGGCCGTACAGTGCCTCGAAAGGTGCAGCTCCAATACTGGTATGGTAGCTGTTGTTATACGAAAACTCGCATAAGGGTAAATGATGTTCCCAATTTGCACGGAAGTCAACTACGCAAGCCCGTAGCATATCTTCCAGTGTTTGAATGGTTCGTTCACTCTGGCCGTCGGTTTGAGGATGATATGCAGTACTCATATCTATACAAGTACCCAGAGATTTCTGAAGTGACTGCCAAAAGTGAGATGTGAAATGACTATCCCTGTCAGAGATAATCGAAATGGGAACGCCGTGTCAGGATACGATTTCCTTAAGGTAAATTTGCGTGAGGCGTTCCATTTTGTCGGTTTCTTTGATGGCTAGGAAATGAGCAGATTTGGTGAGACGATCGACGATCACCCAAATGGTATCGCAACCGCTCGATGTCTTTGGAAGTTTTGTGATAAAGTCCATGGAGATCTGCTCCCATTTCCATTGAGGGATTTCCGGTTGTTGGAGTAATCCGGAGGGTTTCTGATACTCGACTTTGACTTTAGAGCATGTGAGGCACTTGCCGACATATGTGGCAATGTCAGCTTTCATGTTTGGCCACCAATACAACTCCTTGATGCCATGATACATCTTGTCAGATCCAGGATGTATTGAGTATTTGGACTTGTGAGCTTCATCCATCACCAAATCTCGTAGGTTCCCAAAATTAGGTAACCAGATTTGATTTGAGAAGTATTTGGCTCCGTTGGATTTGGTTTCAAATTTTTGGTCCATGCCACGCAAGGACTCGTTTTTAATGTTCTCAGGTTTGAGTGCTTCGAATTGAGCGGTAATGATTTGAATGATAAGATCATTATGGATTGTCATGCTGAGGGCTCGGACTCGAAGGGGTTTTACACATTCCTTTCGACTGAGGGCATCGGCAACAACATTTGCCTTGCCTGGATGATAACGGATCTCGCAATCATAATCGGTAAGCAACTCGACCCATCGACGTTGCCTCATGTTGAGATCCTTTTGGTCAAAGATATGCTGAAGACTTTTATGATCGGTAAAGATTGTACATTTAGTGCCGTATAGATAGTGTCTCCAGATTTTGAGTGCAAACACTACGGCTCCCAATTCGAGATCATGAGTGGTGTAATTCTTTCCGTGAACCTTGAGTTGTCGGGAAGCGTAGGCAATGACCTTGTCTCGTTGCATTAACACGCAACCAAGACCTTGGTGTGAAGCATCGCAGTATACCACGAAGTCATCGTTGCCTTCGGGTAGTGATAAGATAGGTGCACTGCAAAGCTTTTGTTTTAACAATCGGAACGCTGACTCTTGTTTATCAGTCCAGTCGAACTTCTTTTCCTTCTGAGTCAGTGTTGTGAGTGGTTGGGCTATTTTCGAGAAGTTTTCGATAAATCGCCGATAGTACCCGCACAGTCCCAAAAACTACCGTACTTCGGTTGGAGTTGTTGGCGATTGCCAATTTTTGATAGCCTCGATTTTTGATGGATCAACATGAATCCCTTGACTGTCAATCACATGCCCAAGGAATTGGACAGTTTGCATCCAGAACTCACACTTGGAGAATTTAGCATATAACTCCTCGTGCTTGAGTAGCTCTAGAATGGTTTTCAGATGTTGCGCGTGTTCTTGTTCGTTGCGCGAGTAGATTAAGATGTCATCAATGAATACAATGACAAACTTATCGAGATATGGTTTGCACACTCAGTTCATAAGGTCCATGAATACAGCCGGTGGTTTTCAGATGTTGCGCGTGTTCTTGTTCGTTGCGCGAGTAGATTAAGATGTCATCAATGAATACAATGACAAACTTATCGAGATATGGTTTGCACACTCGGTTCATAAGGTCCATGAATACAGCCGGTGCGTTTGTTAAACCAAATGGCATTACTTGAAACTCGTAGTGACCATAGCGAGTTCAGAAAGCTGTCTTCGGGATGTCGGTGTCTCGAACTCGGAGTTGATGATGACTTGACCATAGATCAATTTTTGAATAAAAGCTCGACCCTTGCAGTTGGTCAAATAGGTCATCAATTCGAGGAAGTGGATAACGATTCTTAACTGTGAGTTTGTTGAGTTCACGATAATCGATGCACATTCTGAAAGAACCGTCTTTCTTTTTGACAAATAGGACTGGAGCTCCCCAAGGTGAAGAACTTGGTCGAATGAATCCTTTGTCCAGGAGTTCCTGTAACTGAGTAGACAACTCCTGAAGTTCGGATGGGGCTAAACGGTAAGGTGCTCGTGCCACGGGTGCTGCACCCGGCACGAGGTCTATGGAAAACTCGACTTGTCTTGGCGGTGGAAGGCCAGGCATGTCTTCAGGAAAGACTTCTGGGAAGTCTCGAATGATGGGCACATCCTCAAGTCGCTTCTCTTCCGACTTTTTCTCCATAACATGTGCGAGGATTGCCTGATATCCTTTTCTCAAATATTTTCGGGTTTTCATACACGATATGATATTCAGTCTCGTCCCACCGGTCTCCCCTTGTATGATTAAAGTACCACCGGTGACGAGAGGAATACGAACGATTTTATCAAAACAGACGATCTCTGCTCGGTGTTTGGATAACCAATCCATACCGACGATAATGTCGAAACTACCGATCTCGACAGGTACGAGATCAATGTTGAAGAGTTCGTCGGCTAGTTTTAAAGTGCAATTGGGTATCACACTATTTGTTTCAATCAGTTTGCCATTAGCTAGTTCTACAATATACTTAGCTTCCAAGGCAACAGGGGTAATGTCAAGTAAGGAACTAAATTCATCAGATATAAAGATCCTATCAGCACCAGTATCAAATAGAATAGAAGCATGTAAGTTTTTGATGAGGAACGTACCCAAGACCACATTCGGGTCTTGACGAGCTTCCCCTGAATTAAGGACAAAGGCTCTACCTCTCGAGTTATTGTCGTTGGAGCTGGTGTTGGGGTTGTTGTTGGTATTGGTACTAGTAGACCTACAGTCTTTGGCTAGATGCCTATACCTTTGACACTTGTTACATGGAGTACCGCAGGGACCATCATGATGGCGGCGGCACTTAGAGCAGAAAGGCTTGGTTCCAGTGTAGCCTTTCCTGGGTTCAGAACCAGATGTGTAAGCCTTGATAGTTTCAGGCCTCTTTGATGACTGTTGATTTTGGTTGGAGTTTCCGGACCACTTTCTCTTCTGATCCCCAGAGTTATTACCGGTGTTTGTGGAAGTAGGTGTTTCTTGGCGAACCACCTGAGCCATAAGATTGTGTGCCATACGGACGGCACCCTGAATGGTAGAAGAGTTGGAAGCAGTGACCATTCCCTGAATGTGTGGGGGAAGTCCCTAGATGTAACGTTCGATCCTCTTGTACTAAGGATCGACCATTGATGGGCACAACAGTGCAAGTTGATGGAAACGGGTTGTGTAACTGGCAATATCATTGCCATGAACCTTTGAAGTTCAGAGGCTTGCAGTTGAGGAAGTCCTTGTATGAGCAAGGTTTGGCTGGAGGGGTGTTGTTGGTCGTGTCCTCGCTGCCAGAGCGTGGTTGTTGGGCAGCAAGGGCTTGAGCTACACCCTGAGCAATGAGTTGAGTGATTTCCGCTTAACTGTAAGTTCGTCTTGACGGCATAATGCTTGAATAAATACAGAGGGAAAATATGTAAGAAGTTGTTCAAAGGTTATGATTTATCGCATATGTATGTATATAGGAGGGTAATATACAACAGCACAATGTGATAATCATATTTCATTAGATAATAAAATTAGATACCATACAAGGTACGAGTTCAAAAGATTACAGACTTTAGAGTTTACAAAAGGTACCGGGAATGGTTACATCCGGTTGAATTACATCGACTTATAAGGGCTTAGATAAGTGATTACATAACAGATACTGTACTAATCTTGTCGTATAGTCACTAGTGACATCAGGGCGACAAGACATTCCATGGCTTCAGCAAGTCGACTGGTTTGTCGAGCGGTATCTTCAGCGATAGTTAGGCGTTGCTCCAACATGCGAGCATATTGTTCGGCTTCCTGTGAGCGTAGCTCACATTCTTCCAGTCTCGCCTGTAGGAGATCAACTACGCTTCTGTCATCAATCACTTGTTGGTGGATCATATCCACATTCTGTGTCATGTTTTCTTGTTCCAGATAGAGCCTAGCAATACGGTCGTGTGATGTGCGTAACCCATGGGTTTGTACTATGTATTGTTCTCGTTCCAAGCTTTCAAGCCTTGCCTCATGACGGTGTAGTCGAGCAGCAAGCACTGGAACGGTATGGTGGATGGGTTCTTGTGTATACGGGGAGATGTCCATGGGGTCAGCAGGAATCTGTATGGCTTCCTCAGACCTCCAGGTGTTCAGAGTTGTGGGTAGCCAATCCCACTTACGAGGGTAAGTTGGATAGTCCGACCTGATTGTGGTGTTACCAGTGCGGTAAGGGCTAACTCGAGTTGAACTGTTACCCCTTCGTTGATGTCGTGTGACTCTTGCCTCCCCAGTGAAATAATAGAGAGGTTCAGTTGAAGTATGGGGTAAATCAGTTAACTCCTCTACAGTTGGGTAGGTTTGAGTTTCGTTGTTCGCGTCTGTCGGTGCAAGAGGAGGGATGTCTGCCATGTCTGTGGCAAGAGCGTTCAGTAAGTATTGTGAGTCCTATATATATATACATATCATATAGCCTAATGTTTCTAGCACACACATGTATAGGTCCGGTTTCTCTCGTGGTCAGAGTCAACTAGTGTATCCTGTTCGGTCATGATTCCTTTCACATCTCACATCATATTCTTTTAATTGTACATAGTTGATCAGGCTATGTTAAATTAAACCAATATCATGTAGTCAATGAACCTAATCACACTTAATAAGGAATACTGCCTAACGGTCATAGTCTAGGCCCACTAAATGCAACCTAGTTCACTATAACCTTAGGCTCTGATACCAATCTGTCGCACCCCCAAATTTACTGTGCGGAAGCGAATCGGGTCGGGGCGCGACTAATCAAATATCACAAGCACATAAGATAAAGTGAACGACTCTATATGCGTCGTTTACTGCTTACATTGATATTATAAAAGTTTACAATGTAATAATGTTTACAAAAGCTCGAAATTAATGTATAGAGATTCTAAGGCATATCTAGTTTACAAAATGTAGAAATGCAGGGGAATCTCCTGGTGTCTGTATGCGACTCGAGCTAATAATCCTGAGCAGATCTACTACTGCTGAGTACCTGAGAATACATACTAAAAAGTCAGCTAAAAGCTGGTGAGCTCACAGGTTTGTATAGATAAACATGATGTGTGAACCATGAGATTTAATATAATGATTTGCAATCAAGCAAATAAAATAGATGTATATCACTGCCATGAGCCCATAGTTTGAGCTTAACTGAGGTGTCAGGATCACAACCAAGTGCCTGAGCGAGGGTGCCTCCCTGCGAGTGCCTAATCTACACTCATATGAACAAATGCTAATGCGTCCGTTTGACCAGTTAGTGCGTGCTAACCCGGACGGGGATTGTCAATCCCATATGGTACCATACACTAACAATCGCGCTAAATCCATATAAACAAACTATGTAGTGGAGGGCTTTAAAATGATTAGCAAAACAACTCATGCAGTATATATCGAGGTTTAGTACTCATGTCCACATGTAAAACAAAACGAGTATGTATTCCCACCCCTGGGTTAAATACATTTTGATGTTTATTTGATTGTCGGGCGTGTTTTGCGCGTTTTTGGTCGAGTCTGTGAATTATATACAATATGAAATGCTTATGAAATATTATCGCAATAATATTTAGAAATAAGTATGTTTATCAAATAATTTCATATTATTTAATAAATTGCGTCCACCAACGTCCGTATTAATGTATCGGGATCCGCCAGATATGAAAATGCACGATTTATCAAAATCGTGTAGGTGTATATATATTCCAATATATATATATTGATACATACAATTAGCCTAATCTAGCACTAATTACATGTATTAGCAGGTGATTAGGAACTAATAACTAGCCCTAATTTGTCGGGTGTCACAATCCCCGAGCTATGAAATTCAACACCAAAGAGTGCGTATTCGACACTAAATAGGGCGTATTCGGTAGCAAATAGGGCGTATTCGGTTGCAAATGGGGCGTATCCGGCACCGTAGAGGGGGTATACGGCCCCAAAGAGGGGGTATACAGCTCCATAAGGGGGTATACGGCCCTCTAGGGGGTGTATACGGCCCCTGTGGGGTGGTATCCCCTTGGTCCGTGGTCTTGTGTGCTAGATCGTAAGTCTTACGTGCTGGATCGTAATTCGTTTGGCCCTAACTTCTTCATTCTAGCTCCATTTTCAACGTTCTTTATGTCCACGTTCTTGTAATAACCTGCAGATCATAATGAGATAATCAAAGAATAATTTCAAGGTGTTATGCTAAAAAGTGCTCGTGGAATGTGACCGTATCATTTATGCTTTGTTTTGTACGTTATTTAGCCATTTTAAGTGATTTTTGAAGCAATGCCTTATTTTTAGCCTTAACAATGAATTATGGTGAAAAAGTATTGATATTGAATGATTTTATCCATTTTGGGGCTGAAAAGGTGGGAATTATGTATGCAAAATTGTGACTTTTTACGTCCAATCAAATATCTCACACTTAGACATTGCTTGTCCTCAAGCAACACTTCAACTATCCTCACTTAAAAAGATGTTTTTAGGCCAGACTTTTGCGAATTAAAATATTTCTAAAAATAACCATTCTTCATACAAGTAACTTGTTTCAGAAAATCGAGACAAATAAGATATTTGTTCCAGAAATAAGAAATAAATATCTTTGGGCATGCTTCTGATTCTCTTGATCTTTGGCATATACATGACTTAGGCAATCTCACCAGGTGGTCACTTAATTCACTCAAAAGTGTATCGGGTTTTCTATCTTTCTAAACAAACGAAATCGCTCAAAAGCCAGTCATGTAGCATTCATCGTCATAGGCTTGATCAAGAATCAAATCTCCACCACTTAGGTGAGGACGGTGCTAATAGTCCGAAGACATTTATTGGGTTTTGTGTGAGATGTGGGTTTAAAGGGTATGGGTATTTTTAGGTTAAGAGGGTTATGCTTATCTTAGAACTTTTAAACTCATAAAATTTTTTATTTAGATATGCTTTTTAATGAAAACGGAAACGGAAAACGGTAAAGGAGGAAGATAGCTATTTTGACTTCTATCATTTTGAAAACTCATGGAAGACTGTATCTTTTTGAGATCGGAGTTTTTCGAGAGATTTGAAGCACTTAGCTTTATTTCTATGACATATTTTTGGCTTAGAATTTCTTTGCCAAGGAATTTCTAAGGAATTTTTTTTTCTTACTTCCCTTTTTTTGGGATCCTTTCTTGCTTTCATTTTTCAATCTTTTGATATTTCGAATCTCACTTGGTGCCAATTTTTCGCACCTCAGAATTCTCGATCTTTTGAGATTTAGATTATGTGAACGCACACTAGAAGTTTTGAGTAAAACACGAAATTTGTGATTTTTAGAGTGAAAGCAAAAAGAATATCTAAATAGCATTTTTCGTAAATTTAAAAATTCCAAGATAAGGTTTTGGTGGGTATGAAAGTGAGTGGGTTTAAAAACTTGGGTTTTCAAGAAACGAAAAGGTTAAGGCTCAACTGGGTTTACTAGGCGGATCATCGATACTAAAAATGAGTATCGGCAGGGTTAGGCTTGAAGAGATATGAGAAAATGGGTTCATTTCCTAGGGAATGTCAAGGTCATCTAATTGCACCTATACTGCGTATGGTACACACCAATATGGTCTTGAAATTCATACTAGGAGCAAGTTCTAATTCAGAAATGCATACATCGGCGCACACAACAAATAAATAGTGAAGCATTTAAAATGAATGCTTATATAGGCTCAAGTTACCTCACTGCAATTAATAATGGGTTGTATGTGCTTAGCCATGCGCTGCCCCTAAGATTATTGTTTCTTAATTTGAGAAAGAGCTCCTCTTAGAAACATTAAATTCAAAAATAGGAGAGCTAACTGAATGAGTTGCTATCTACTGTCGAAGTTAAGCTCATGCTTTTCTTTGTTTTATGCAAAAAAAAATTTTTGAAATTTTTTAATCAATTTTAGAGTGAGGAACATTTTCTGAGTTGCTATTTGGACATAAAAATCTATCTAAGGTATTCTATACCGCTATCCCACACTTAGAGGAACATTGTCCCTAATATTCTCTTTAATGGAGATTATACTGGAAGTAAAATCCCACACTTAGAGTTTAAACATATAAGAAAATGTTTATCAAGTGTTTGTTTTGGGCTGGAATCCCACACTTAGTGATAAGCTTAGGATATGGTATAGAACACTTTGATTAATTATCAGTACAAACCAAAGCAAAAAGATAAAAACAGAGAAATGATGAAGAAACTCCCAGATAGCTAAAACTGAAGGTCTGAATATCGGCCGAGAAAGAAGAATTCTTGAACTTGAAATCTTCATTTTGCAGCAGTACCATGAGGATTATTCAACTTTTAGGGGTTTGCTTCTAAATGCGGGCTTCGCTTTTCATTTCATCCAAAATATTTGTGAAGTAATCTCGTAGGTGTGAACACGTTGGATATACCTTTCCATTCAACTTCATATTTTTGCAATTAAAAGGATTCACTGTCTCAGAATAAAAAGATGTTTTCTACTACAAAGCTTTCTATAGAACATATATTTTTAAACGAGTTCGAGCATAATGCATGAAAGTAGTATGCAAGTACCTCAAATGCTCGAAACACATGAACTAATTTTTCTTAAAAACTTTCCTATTTTTCCGAGACAAGTGATTTTGCAAAAATTGAGTTGAAATATTTAGAAAATAATTTTTGGTATATCCAAGTGTGAAGGATATTCAGAGATTTTCTTCACTTATCAACACACAAATATCAACACGTCTTATTGCACGGGGTGCCTCCCGAGAAGCACTGTTGTTATAGTCGAGAGCTCGACTTGGACAGATTGTAGAAAATAAAATGAAGTGATGGCGTCCTCTGGACAATGGCAGATTGATAGCCTCTCCATGGCCAGCTTGTAGACAACTTGAAGTCATATATGTGTCTGAAAGCGTCATCTCCTCCCCTGCAAAGCAATGCTCACAAGGTTCCCAATCTTAATGAACTCTAAGCTCCCCTTGTTGTCTTTCCATTATTCTCAAAGATTCTTTATCCATAGGCATCAATCCCTGTTTGTTAGGCATTTGTACAAGTAGAACAAGCAAACGTGATCTAACAAACAAGTGATTATCCTCCAAATTAGAGATTCACTGGTTTGCGAAAAAACTATCAAAGTGAGTACTTTGAAGATGAAACAAACAAGTATATGACTTAGAGTCTAATCTTACACTAAAAGTGTTAGTTGCCTAAAACTTCACCGTAGCAGATATGGAAATACTAGTATTATTAGTTGAATCAGGTAGCCAAGAATAGAGATACCCAAAGCACACATTTTTAAACGAGTTCAAGCATAATACACATATTGACATACAGATCAGGATATCAGATTAAGCATTAGTATCTCATGTATGTTCACATAAATATATGTAAGTACCTCAAATGCTCGAAACATGCCAGTGGGTATGTAAGATGACTAATGCTCCTAACTCCTAGTAGGTTTCCATGAGAGTGAAAGGGATACTGAGAACTTGAGATCTTAGATAATGGTAAAAGTTGGATTTCGCAATAAAGTTCAAACAAGTGGGAGTAAGAAGTTTTAAGATTTGACAAAAATTTAACTATTAATGAAGTAATTTCGCAAACCATCCTTTTAGTTCATAAAAATAAAGAAAACTTGGAACATTCATTTTAGGGATCATTCTCTACTTATTTGGTTAGCTTACGACTCATCCTAAATTAACTACTATTAAAACTACGTTAGACACGGGTTGCCTCCCGAGAAGCGCTTGTTTTTGTTCGAGTCTCTAGCTTGACTCCAGCACTAATTATCAGGAAATCCTAGCAGCTTCCTTGTATCCATTAGTAGATACAAGTGGTAATATTGGTACATACCTAAGAGTTTAAGGAAAGTTAAGGCTAGGGTATGTCCAATATAAGGAGATGTTTCGAAGTGAGGGAGTTGTTCTACCGGAGGTATAATAAATCTCTCAACTTCTAATACCTCCTGGGGTCAGTTTGACAAAATGGGTTGGTCAAAGGTGTCCATATCACTCCATGATGTATACGTCATTTTGTGGTGGAGAGATGGTTTATAGGGAAACCCTTACGTAAAACCCACCTTATTTCTTATGGTCTTTTGGCCGATGAGAATATTGTAATCTGGGCATGGAGGTGGGACAGTATCCGTTGACGTCTCCAATCTCGTAACAACATTATCAGCGACTACTTGGGTAATGGGTTCAATTAGATCACTGCTTGGAGTTGAGTGCAAGTCTGTGTTAACTATATTAGATGTGGAGTGTGGGTTGACTTCGAAAGATAAAGATTGATGTTGAGTGGGGCTATAGGGGTTTGATTGAGAATCTAAGTGTCTTATGTCTAACATTGTATGTCCCTCATATTCTCCGTTAAAGTGGGGAATACCGCATATCCTACATCCAATTTGAAATATTTGAGAAAGACTTTGCAATTGATCTTTAATTGTTTCTACCTAAGTGTTTAGTAAAGACGACATTTGAAGAAGGTTTAATAATTATATGTGAGGTGAGAAGGGGTTTTAATCTAAACTAAGCTAAGCTAATCTAATCTACGTTAATCTACTTGCAGAAACCAAAAGGATCAGTTAAAAACTAAATTATCTAAACAAGCTCCAAATCGTACTACCGTCCCCGGCAGCGGCGCCAAAAACCTGATCGAGCCCCAACGGTCGGTCAAGGAATCGCTTCCTGTCATTGCGGACCTTTCTGTCGGGACCATGATCGGAGGGGTGGTTTTAAATTTATAATAGTCAGGGGAGCCAAAACCTTCCGAACTACCTACTATTACTGGGTACGAATACCTAATATTAGTATGTGGTAAGGATGATCCAAGGTCGTTTGTCACGACGGTAGAATTGAAACAGAGCTAGTTCTGATAACTTAGTAATTAAGCTGGGGTTTTTATAGATTGAAGGGTGATTGTTTTTAGGTTTTTATTCATACTAAAAAAGCATAAAAGTAAAGGGAGGCTAGCAGATATGTAACACTTAAGGATAACAAAGACGTGGTTCACCATGATTTAGGATATCGTATTATTGGAATGATGATTATTGGGGACACATTCAGCTAACAGACAAATAAACTTCGGTGTAAACACTAGGACCCTACTTATTTAGTTCTGGCTCTAAATTAGTATGTCACTGAGTACCTAGGCTATCATGATTCTGATCAGATCAGGTTGCTCAACCCCCAACACTGTCCGATAAGGACAAGTGACCCTTCTTAGTGATATCTCCTGGGTGCATGAATAAGGTAGCAAATCGCCATTACAGGATATTCTGACCGTTCTTAACACCTATGTCTAAATGTTATTACCTAATTGTGTACTAGTTGTTTACTTTGTTATTCTAAACTATCGGCTAAGTGGAATTAAGGGGTTTAAGCATCTTAGACTACTGACGAGTCTTCACTTTATTTTCAGAATTCCTTTTTTACTTATTTTAAGCTCAAATCCTTCCGTCATGAAATAGACCCTCCTTTACGATCAGACGGTCATCCCTAGGTATACTTATCGTTTATATTGAATTCAGTTATTTCCACAGCTCGTATAAATCTAAGTATACTCACGGTGTATAATACTGCAAAGGTTTAGCATTTCTACAGCTTATATCCTAGACCATGTTCAGGAAGGGTAACTTCTAGGTATCCACGGTGTCATATGCTTACGAACGGTCCGTAGCTTACACGCATTTGTACTTCACCAGAGGTTTTTCCAGCGCTATACTAAGTACTGAGCCGTTTTACAGCATGTCCACAGCTTCATACAAAAACACAGATAACTATATCTACGTAGTATTAGGGTTTGCAAAGTCCTATCCTAAGGGCAATAGTCACGTGAAAGCCTGGAAGGGGTAAATGATAAGGTCTATTTATGCAAAGTTTATACTGATAACAAAGTATAACAACTCCCATTTATACAGATAGAGAATTAATGTAACATCATTCATAACTATCTAAATCATGGAAAACATACAAGCAACTAATCACAAAGCATACCGGTAAACATTTCTATCATTAATAAATCACAAACATCAAACAAGAACATTATAACAAATTAATAATAGAAAGGATAGATAATACCGATACGTATTGCGAGCAGAATAATAGCTTGTATTTCTTCCAATAATATCCAAATATTACAACAGCTAGCCTCTACTAATTATATTACATAGCTATTCTAAGAAGAAAGGATTCTCTTCTAATCTTTCCACTAGTTCCCTAGAGAGAGAAACTAGAGAGAGACTAGAGAGAGAACCTAGAGAGAGAAAGTCTAGAGAGAGAAAATCTGGAGAGAGAGTGTAGTGTGAAATGAGTTGTGTGTTGTGAGGGATGGATGTATTGATTGCTTGTTGAAATGAGGAGGTTTAAGCCTCTATTTATACTGAAATACACCCCTAAGCTATGAAATTCGACACCAAAGAGGGCGTATTTGACACTAAATAGGGCGTATTCGACACTAAATAGGGCGTATTCGGTAGCAAATAGGGCGTATTCGGTAGCAAACGGGGTGTATCCGGCACCGTAGAGGGGGTATACCACCCCTACAGTGGGGTATACGGCCCCAAAGAGGGGGTATATGGCCCTATAAGGGGGTATACGGCCCTCTAGTGGGTGTATACGGCCCCTGTGAGGTGGTATCCCCTTGGTCCGTGGTCTTGTGTACTAGATCGTAAGTCTTGCGTGCTGGATCGTAATTCGTTTGGCCCTAACTTCTTCATTCTAGCTCCGTTTTCAGCGTTATTTATGTCCACATTCTCATAATAACCTGAAGATCATAATGAGATAATCAAAGAATAATTTCAAGGTGTTATGCTAAAAAGTGCTTGTGGAATGTGACCGTATCGTTTATGCTTTGTTTTGTACCTTATTTAGCCATTTTAAGTGATTTTTGAAGCAATGCCTTATTTTTAGCCTTAACAATGAGTTATGGTGAAAAAGTATTGATATTGAATGATTTCATCCATTTTGGGGCTAAAAAGGTGGGAATTATGTACGCAAAAACGTGACTTTTTACGTCCAATCAGTTTGATTCTTCGCATCGAGCTAGCATCCTTTCTAGGTTGGAAAGACAAGATGTGAAAGAGTCTCCAAAGACAGAAAAATCATCCATGAAAACCTTCATACACTGTTCAATCATGTCATGGAAAATCGCCACCATGCATCTCTGAAAAGTAGCAGGTGCATTGCATAGCCCAAAAGGCATACGTCGATAGGCGAACGTTCCGTATGGACATGTGAATGTTGTATTTTCTTGGTCCTTCGGATCGAGAGGGATTTGAAAATAGCCAGAGAAACCATCGAGGAAACAATAGAACTCATTTCCTGACAATCTTTCGAGCATCTGATCAATAAACTGCACAGGGAAGTGATCTTTGCGAGTGGCTTCGTTAAGTTTGCGATAGTCAATGCAAACCCTCCAACTGGTGACGGTTCTTGTTGGGATGAGTTCATTATGTTCGTTTGTAATCACCGTCATTCCTCCTTTTTTCGGAACAACCTGTATGGGACTGACCCATGGAGAATCTGAAATAGGATATATCAGGCCAGCATCAAGAAGTTAGATAACCTCCTTTTTGACCACGTCTTGAATCTTTGGGTTGACTCTCCTTTGTCTTTGAACTGATGGCTTGAAGTCGTTTTCCATTAGGATCTTGTACGTGCAGTAGTTTGGACTTATCCCTTGTATGTCATAAATTTTCCAAGCAATTGCCTTTTTATGTGACTTCAGAACCTGAATGAGCTTGGCTTTTTCCTCAAGCTTTAGATCTTTGGATATGATAACTGGTAAGTGCGAAGTTCCTTCGAGAAAAGCATACTCCAGATGAGGGGGTAGTTCCTTCAGTTCCTGTGAGTGCCCCTTGCTGTGGATCTAAGTGATTGATTACAATGATTGTAAGGCGGAAACAAACAATCACACTAACTGAATGTAAACACAAACCAAAACACGTATATATATCATGAATATAAGTTTGTATTGATGAACGTAACCTATTAGCTTGATTACAGAGATGCAATTTCGACAAATGGTGCTAGGGTTTCATCAACCTTAGCCTGAAACCCGTAGGTTTATATTTATACTAATTGTTGATGCATATCAGTTTGTCTGTCAGTTGGTCTATTGAGTTGTAAAAGTGTCGTTAGTTGTTTAATAGAAATATAGATTTTGTATTATGAGACATTTAAGTTTTAGGTTAGACGACACTTTCCTAAGTGACGCATAGCGACACTTAGGTAAGTGACGCATGAAGGCGGTCACATACGACACTTCCACAAGTGACGCATGTCGGCCAGAATTTTAGTATAAATAGAACCTATGGGTTTTCGGCTAGGGTTGACGAAACCCTAGCACCATTTGTCGACTAAACTCACCTGTAATCAGTCCTATTACGTTATTCAAGCTAATAAACTCGTTTACTTTGTTTAATTCAATCGTTTCGGTTTGCGTTTATTAGTGAGTTGTGCAATTGATTGTTTCCGCCTTTCAATAGCAGTCGATCATCACTTAGGTCCAACGTTTAGGGAACTTACAACTGGTATCAGAGACACTAGGTGATTAGATTGACGTTTTGAAGACGTTTTGGATTGATTTCGGTTTCGTTCGGATCAAGAATCGAGAATAACTACGGATTTCGAGTTGATAAGGTGATTTCCAGACGATATTCATCATTTACTACAGGTTTCGTTCATTAGGGTTCGAGGAATTTTCGTTAGGTTTACGAAAATTTGATTTTTAGGGTTTTTGGGATTTTACAGCCGTTTCTGCGACACTCGCTGCGTCACTTGAACGCGTCACTTAGAGCGGCACTTCGTAATCCCAAATTAGGGTTTTACCGTCACTTGAACGCGTCACTTGAAGCGTCATTTGGGGTTTATACGACACTTAACTTAAGTGTCGTCTATTTTAATCCACCGTCACTCACGTGCGTCACTTTAGCACGTCACTTGAGTGCCAAGCATCACTTCTCCTAGTGACGCCTGTTTGATTTCTTGCGTCACTTTTACTAGTGACGCCTATTTGTTTTAGTGCGTCACTCAAGTACGACACTTGAGTGCGTCACTTGCTAGATTGAGCGACACTTGCTTACAGTGTCATCAGCCACTTCATCCGTCACTCGATAGCGTCACTTACCAAGTGCCGCTAGTCGTTGCGACACTTGAGTGCGTCACTTACCAAGTGCCACCTTCGGTACTAATTATTTTGCAAGTTCTTGTTTTTGAGTAAATTTTCAGGTTTATCTTTAATGGCTACTGTTGCTGATAAAGAGGATATTCGGGGAATCAGGGATATGTTAAAACAAAATCATGATGTTGGTTCTAACAATAAACCTCCTCTATTCACGGCTGATATGGATTACGCGTATTGGCGTGATCGATTTGAACAGTACGTAGATTTCCACTGTCCGGAGCTCTGGGGTCTGCTCAGAGAAAGATATGAAGCTCCAGTAGCTGAGGGAGATTATCGTGGTATCCCTCCATCCAAAACTTACAAAGCCATGTCTCCTAAAGAGAAGAAGGAGTACGAAATTGAAAGGAAGGGTCATTCAGCCATCTGCATGTGCCTTACTAAAGATGTCTTACGCCTCTTCAAAACACATGATATAACATACGATCTTTGGAAGGCTATTGAGACAAGATGTGGTGGAAATCAGAAGTACAAGAAGGCTAAATTAGAACTGATCAAGAAACAGTATGATCTGTTTGATTCTCTGCCTAATGAAACAGCTTCGGGTGTGTTTACTAGATACTCACAGTTGGTTAGTGAGTTGACTGAGGGAGGATATAATTTCCCTCAGATTGAAATAAACACGAAGCTGTTGGACGTTCTACCGAGTAGTTGGGATGTTAAAGTACAGTTTCTGAAAGATAGTCAAGAATTAGCTACAACGAACTTGGATGAGCTAATTGGTGTTCTTCAAGCCCATGCGATGGAGTTGAAGAAGAAAGAATGTAAATCGGGTGGTTTTGTTCAAGACCCGACGCTATATGGAGGAAAAGTCAACACCGAAAAGACTTATGGTGGAATGGCTTTTGTTTCTTCTACAAGTTCTCCACTTCAACCTTCATTGCAATCTACCGGTGTTCATCATCCGGTGTATGCTTCTGGACCCTCACAAGGGTCACAACAGCAAGTTCCAGTTTCCCCTGCTTCAAGAGCAGGCTGCTATCTATACAGCCTTTCTCAGCTCCTACAAGGATTTGGTTTCACAACCGAATTCTACTTTAGAACTTGCCAAAGAAGATTATGCTCAACTAGATGACGATGATCTTGAGCAAATGGACTTAAACTGGAATATTGCCATGATATCAAGGAGAGTTCGGAAATTCTTGCAACGAACTGGTCGCAAGAGTTTGGAAGGAGATGGCAAAACCAGTTTTGGTTTTGATAAGAGCAAGGTTCGTTGTTATAACTGTCAGAATCTGGGACATTTTGTGAGAGAGTGTGGAAAACCCAAAGTTCCTCCATCGGGTTTCACGAAGCCTAATGCTCCCAGAACTCCAGAGAAAGATGAAGTGAAGCAAGCGACAGCTGATGCGCTAGTTGTCTTTGAGCCTACCAACACCGACTGGAGCATGTATGCTGATAAATATCAACAGTGTCTCATGGCTCACATTTCTAATGAGGTATGCAATGAACCAGAAGAACCTTTGAACTGTATCTCATGCATTAAGTTAACTGAATCTTTAAGGTGCTTTCAAGAAGATAACGTAGACTTAAGAAAAAAGGTTGCAAAATTTAGTGAGTCAAATAAATACCTAAAGGCCAATGAACAATTGTATGATAAGAAAATTAAGGCTTATTAACAGGACACGCTTAGGTATAAATCTAAGGTTTTTAGTCAACAGGATGCTATTAATAGCTATCTTGCTGAAATAGATCTTTTGAGAAAGGAACTATCTGATCTGAAAGTTGAATATGACAAATATAAAAGTAAGATTCTAGGTTCCTCTTCTTCTACGGTTGCCTTCAACGAAATCCTTAACAAGCAAAGGACAGATAGTAAAACTAAGACATGACTAGGTTATACTGTAGTCCCGCCTCCCACTGAATACTGTCCTATGCCAGTTAAGGAAGGCACCGAAGAGATTCCAGTTGACTATGCATTGTTATATGGAGTCAAATCAAAGGTCAATAATCCAAACAAACAGGCAAAGGAGAAAACCAAGCGGCCAGAGTATCCTTCGCCTCAGTTTGTTAAGTCGGAATGTGAATCTCCAGTTAGAATTGAGGAGATTGTTGATATTGAGGATATTACTGATCAGGAGTATCCTGAATTTAAAAAGAAGGTTGAAGTAAAATCTGAAAAAGTGGTTTCAAAGGTTGAACCTACAATTAAGGTTCAACCTAAAAAAGAAAAGGACAAGGTTTTAAATACAAAATCTCAAACTTTACAGTCATCTGTAAAGATTTTGCAACATAAAGCTTCAAATGTAAACGATTTTTTTAATAAACCTTCCACTTCAACCTCTCAACCAAAACAAGTATCTTCTAAGACGTGCACGAAATGTTCATGTTCTAGAAATGCTTCTCCTACTCCTGTGGTAAGTCCTCAGCCTCAACCTTTTGTTGAGACCCACTCATGCTTTTATTGTAAAAGACAAGGACATTTAATTCGTGAATGTCCCAAACTGTCTCATCAGCACTATGGGAAAGAAATGCCTAGGACATCATTTTACAGAAATTCATTTTCAAAATCTCCACCTAGGCATTACTCAACCTCTCCCAAGCCTGCTGAAAGGCCGAGTAATGTTGGGCAAAAACCTTTGCCAAAATAAAAGCCCGACATTACTCCCAAACCAATTTCCGAACAACCTAAAGTTTGGAAACGAAAGGAGTCTGTTAGTGACTCTTCTGTCATCAACAATAACACATTAGATGAAAATTCTAATTTGCTAAAAAATAAAGTTCTGTCCGATGTGATTATTGTTGATGACCTTGGTAGACCTAAGTCTGTAAAGGCTTGGGTCACCGTTTCTCACTAATCTCCTTACCTTTATGTGTTGCAGCAGTCAGAACGCGTTAAAGATAGTGAATGGTTTATGGATAGTGGCTGTTCACGACACATGACTGGCGATGTGTCTCTTTTGATGGATGTTAAACCACATGCCGGAGGACATGTTGCTTTTGCTGGAGATACAGGAGGAACCATTACGGGAAAGGGAACGCTAACTAACGGGAAAGTTAGCTTCGAGAATGTGAATTATGTGGCTCAACTTACTCACAACTTGCTGAGCGTTTCACAAGTCTGTGATAAGGACTTTACCACTGCTTTCACGAAGACGGAATGTGTGATACTGAAGCCAGGTTTCGTTATCCCTGAAGAATGGGTGCTTATGAGGGCGCCACGGAGAAACGACACCTATGTATATGCGAACTGTGGAGACTACAGATGAGTACACATGTCTCTTGTCAAAGGCTTCGGAAAAGGAATCACTATTGTGGCATAGACGAATGGGACACATTCACTTTCGCAAGATGAATTTTTTAATAAACAATGATTTGGTAAATGGAGTTCCAAAACAGTCATTTGCCCTAAAAGATGACTGCATTGCATGCCATAAAAGGAAACTCCACAAGAAATCCCATAAGTCGAAGATAGTGAATTCCATTGCTGCACCACTGGAGCTCTTACATATGGATCTGTTTGGTCCTATCTCAACTAAGAGCATCGGTGGTAGATCTTACTGCTTAGTAGTCACCGATGACTACTCGATATTTTCGTGGGTATATTTTCTAGGAGCAAAGAGTGAAACACCAGATATTTTGGTGTATCTGTTGGATAAGTTGGCAAATCTGTGCAACATAAAGGTGAAGAGACTGCGAAGTGACAATGGAACTGAATTCAAGAACTCAACTCTTGAGTTATACTATGCCACGAAAGGTATTGATCATCAGTTCAGTGCCCCAAGAACTACTCAACAGAATGGAGTTGCGGAGCGTAAGAATAGGACTATTATCGAGACAGCTTGGACTATGCTGGCCGATTCTAAGCTTCCTATCATATTTTGGGCAGAAGCAGTTAGTACTGCTTGTTACGTTCTGGATCACGTGCTCACGGTTAAGAAAAAGAACAAGACCTGTTATGAACTTTTCAATAACCGTAAGCCCACTTTGCAGTTTCTAGAGCCGTTTGGGTGTCCGTGTTTGATTATGGTCTCAAAAGAAAAGGTCTCGAAGTTTGGATCTGAAGCCGTTGAAGGAATTTTCATTGGCTATTCAGTCAACTCTCCGAACAAAAGAGTCTACATTAAATCAACACACCAGGTGGAAGAGCATTTTGAGGTAAAATGCCTACGTTACATGGATCCTCCTCAAGGAACGGGTCCTGAATGGTTATTCAATTATAAGGATGTGTTTAATTCGTTTGACATACCCGAAGAAGATGGTGAAGACAAGGAGTTAGTTACCTTACTTCATGGCATCAGTCTGTGTCAAGACACATCTACCTTAACACCTACATCTTCACCTACTCCAGAACCCACACCATCACCTCCAACACCTACTCCAACACCCACACCACTACCTACTACATCCCCACCATCGCCTACTATCCCACCTTCGGATGTTCCTTTGACTTCAGGAATGACTAATGCAACAGAACATCCTGATGATCCCAACATGCCACCGTTAGAGGAAGACGAGGAAGAAGAAGAACTGGTTTATTCTCACCTCTTCTCTAATGAAGATGATACGGAACTTCAACCACCTGTGCAACCTGAAAGTTCTACTCCTCTTGCGACTAACACTGTTCCCGTTACTGACGGGGATATGAACAATTTGGAATTAGTACTTGCACTGGAGTTAATCCCAGTCACACGTGTACACAGGGATCACCCCATCGATAATATTATCGGTGATCCTAATGCTGCTGTTCAAACAAGGCACCAAGTGAAGCAAAATCCAAATCAAGAAATGTTAAACTTGGTTGCTCGGATAAATTCTTGTCATTTATCCCAAATTGAACCTAAGAAAGTTGATGAGGCCTTAAAAGATCCATCCTGGGTCGAGGCCATGCAAAAAGAGTTGCAGCAGTTCAACAAGCTGCACGTTTGGGATATAGTTCCGTTACCCAAAGGTGCTCATTTAACCGGTACTCGATGGGTATTTCGAAATAAGATGGATGATCGGGGTATCGTGATTAGGAAAAAAGCTCGATTGGTTGTTCAAGGTTTTAGTCAGATCGAGGGCTTGGATTATGATGAAGTCTTCGCTCCTGTGGCAAGACTTGAGTCTATTCGGATATTTCTTGCGTTCGCTTCTTTCAAAGAGTTTCGTGTGAACCAATTCAATGTTAAAAGCGCCTTTCTATATGGAAAAGTGGATACGGATGTGTACGTGAAACAGCCTCCAGGTTTTGAAGACCCTGAGCATCCAGAATACGTCTGCAAGTTAAACAAGGCGTTATATGGTCTTCATCAAGCTCCGCGGCTTTGGTATGAGAGGCTCACTACCCACTTAATCAAGAATGGTTTTGTTCGTGGGAATATCGATAGCACTCTGTTCATTTGTAAAGAACGGACTGGCGATCGAGAGGATATGTTACTTGTGCAGGTGTATGTGGACGATATCATATTTGGCTCTACAAATGAAGCATTGTGCAAGCATTTTGAGGAGATTATGAAATCTGAGATTGCCCCAGATCAGCGATCCCTCTTGGTGCCGACGCCTATGCTTCTTCGAGTCTTCAATGACTGCAAAGTCGCGCCAAAGGGTGAGCAAGTTTTGGCTGACCGTGAGCTCTTCGGGCACATAGTCAATGAGAACTATGTTGCGCCGCTCAATGATGGTTTTGAGGATGAGGTGATTCCTCCGGTCAATGAGGATGACCTGGTTGACACTGAGATAGCTCAGGATTTAGATGATATTGATCGTGTTGACCGGGTTGATGATGATTCTGATGATGGTGGGCCCACACCTCCCGATTCTGAGGGTGACGTCTCCCCACAAACTGCTCTGGATGGGATTCAACTGGCTGATCCTCGACGCTTTAAGCGTATCTTGAGACGGATTTCTGCTGGCAGGGTCCACGTCCCAAGGAATCCAGGGAAACATCCTGCTGGGTCTTCTCCTTCTTATGCAGATTTACCTCTTCGAAGACGCCAGCGGACTACGGTTATTATTGAGGAACCTACTCAGCATACTTCTCAGCGACCATAACCTCCACCACCGTCTGACATGCCATCGATTCAGATGATACTTGCTCAGATGGAGCTTTTGTCGAAACAATTTGACGACCAAAAGGATATTATTGCAGCTCAGGCTTCCCAGATAAAGGATTTGGAGCTCAAAGCTGCCGAGGTTGATAATCTCCAGCTTCAGGTGACGAATCTGTCGTCTAGGGTTTTAGAGTTGGAGTCTGTCACAATTGTTTCAGGGGAGGATATTCCCAGGGAGTTAGAAACAAATGTAACTCCTCCCCCTGAACCAGAAAATGTACAATCTTCAGATATAAATGAAAATATCGCTTTAGACTACTTTGTTGATGTTCCGGGACAACCGACTCCGATTGCAGCTGATTATTCAAATGTCAATCTGACATATCTGCAGAGTCTGGTTAATCAATTTGATGAAGTTGATAGATCTTTTGATCCCGATGATATAGAAATGGATGCAGAGGTTCTAGGGTCGGATGAGGAATATATGGATAATCCAAATCAAGAACCGGCGCCTGAACGTGAACCGGAGCCAGTGTTATGACAACCTGCTCAAGCATATAACTTTGATGCTCCGGTTATTGAGACAGATTCTTCTAAGGATGAGGTAGAACCTGCAATGGAACAATCTACTGATGAATCAGTTCCTGTGTCTACATCTTCTGGAACTTCAAAACCACAAGTGGTATGCAAATCAATTGCACCTGAGTTGAAGACTTGTAAAACTTATCTTGTTAAAGGTGAATTGACTGGATTGATCAGAAGCTGGAAATTTGATGTTGATAACTTTCTTATTTTGATCAAGAGAAGTGATGGCGTGCAATACTTCAAACCTAGATTCAATCATATCAGCACATTGCCAAAGGTTGAACTGAATCGTCTTGCTCAGTTAAATATTGTCAATCACTCTGAAGATACTTAAGGAGTTCTTTTTCAGAGAATTTTGAGAAAGGAAATATATAGCAAGAAATATATGTGGATTAGACCAGAGCTAGGAGTTCGGTATTCATACAAGAAGAAGATTGATTTGAGAACTCAACAACCAATTGTGAAATATCATTATCCACCAGCTGCTAGTCTCAAGACTGTTCCCCTACAAGAGTTACCACTGGATTTCTTACGAGATTTAAAGTATTGGTGGTTTGACTTTGTCACTCAAGAAGCCATAATTGAATATTCTACAAAGATTGTTGTGGTACAAACACAGGATATATGGGGAGAATGGCCAGTTAAGGAGTTTGTGGGAAAGTCTATTCGAGTTGTTGATCCGATCAGCCTAATAAATCTGACAAAGAAAGATTTGAAAGCTCTCTACAAGAATAAACTTCAGTACAATCAAGTTGATTTACAGGAAGCTTCAAAGTTTACAAGGGTGGTTGAGATTTGTTTGAAGGTAGGAATACATGCTGGAGGAACATTCCCAGAAGGTTGGTGCTGAGTAAAGTTTTGAAGATTTTGAAGACCAAGCTGAAGACACGGGGGAGTTTGTTGATGCATATCAGTTTGTCTGTCAGTTGGTCTATTGAGTTGTAAAAGTGTCGTTAGTTGTTTAATAGAAATATAGATTTTGTATTATGCGACATTTAAGTTTTAGGTTAGGCGACACTTGCCTAAGTGACGCATAGCGACACTTAGGTAAGTGACGCATGAAGGCGGCCACATGCGACACTTCCACAAGTGACGCATGTCGGCCAGAATTTTAGTATAAATAGAACCTACGGGTTTTCGGCTAGGGTTGACGAAACCCTAGCACCATTTGTCGACTAAACTCACCTGTAATCAGTCCTATTACATTATTCAACCTAAAAAACTCGTTTACTTTGTTTAATTCAATCGTTTTGGTTTGCGTTTATTAGTGATTTGTGCAATTGATTGTTTCCGCCTTTCAATAGCAGTCGATCATCACTTAGGTCCAACGTTTAGGGAACTTACACTAATCGGCAGACATGCGACACTCCCTAAGTGACGCATGTGGCCGCCTTCATGCGACACTACCTAAGTGTCGCTATGCGACACTAAGGCGAGTGTCGCCTAGACCAAACTAAGTATCGCTAATACAAAAATGACTTTTCTATTACAATTAATCAACGACACTTACAACTCGAAAGACCAACTGACTGACACACTAAATGTACCAACAAACTCCCCCTTGTCAGCAGCTTGGTCTTTAAAAAGTCTTCAAATCTTCAAATTATTTCCAGCCAGCTGGGAATACACCACCAGCGTGTATCCCATTGGCTACGCAGATATCAACAATCTTCTGAAATTTAAAGGCTTCAGTTCTGTCCTTTGCTCTGAACTGAATCTTGTTCTGATGTAATTTCTTCATATCTTGTTCAGAAAGATTGATCAAACTCAAAGGGTCAAATACACAAAATCTGTTTCTTTTCAGACCTCACATAGACCTCTTCCTAGGCTGTACAATATCCCATGCTATTTTCTCTTCAGCCCCTAAATCTGCATCTGTTGAAGACTCTGGATCCGTAGTCGGTTCAGAATTAGGAACAAAAACGATCACAGCTTCTCCTGTAATATCATCATATTCCCAATATAGCAACCTGTTCAAAAAATCCAAAGGAATGATCTCTGGAGGTATCTTTTGTAAGCATTTTGCTGGTGGGTAGATCATCCTTACAATCGGTTGTCGTGTAACCGGATCCAACTTCTTTTTAAACTTTTATCTCATACCCAGTGTCGGTTTAATCATATTGTACTTCTTGCTGTTGATTTCCTGACGAATGGTAACCTAGAAGAAATCTGCTCGTGAATCTCGAGAGCGGTTAATCAAGGGTATTTGAGATAATATCTGAAGTTTACATTTTGGCATAATACTTATTCGATAAAACTTCAAGTTGAAGTACTGAATGCCATCACTCATTTTGATCATGAATACAGAATTATTTTCATCGAACTTCCAGCTTTTGATCAAACCCGTATAGTTAGTTCTGACTTTGTAAAATTGGCAAGTAACGGGTACCTCAACTCTAGGTTTAAACACTAGATCAGGTTTTATCGTTGAGGGTTCAGCTGTAGAGACTGATGGCTTAGTGGTTTCTGCCTCTGATACATGATCCGCTTCATCTTCTGACGAATCAGTTTCAATAATTGGAGCATCATCATAACATTCATCACTCTGGAGCTCCTCCCCCTCAACTTCAATGTCATCATTCCCTTCAAAATACCAATCCTCTGCCATTGGATCATTTACCACTTCTTCCTCAGGTATTGACGTATTTTCATTCATCATACGTGGAAGAAATGTAAGATCTACATATGAATAGTCAACCGCAATTGGTCTCGGTTGACCTTGAACCTCAAAAAAGTAATCCAAAGATACATTTTCATTGAAGAAGAAGCTTGTACATTTTCTGGTTCTGGGGGAGGTGTTACATTTGTTTCCAAGGTACTAGAACCAGCCTCCCCCGAAACATTTGTAGCAGACTCCAACTCTAACAACCTAGACCGTAGATCTGTCACTTGAAACTTTAAGTCATCAACCTCATCAGCCTTGGTCTTTAATTCCTTTATCTCTGCAGCCTGAACTTGAATAATCGTGTTGGTACATCTAGATGTGTCTGTCAGTTGGTCTCAGTCTGTAATTGTGTCATTATTGTAATTACGCATTGTATAGATAAGATATAGTTTAATTACAAGTTTTGTAATCTTGCGACACAAGGATTATGTCGCAGATTCACTCTGTGCGACATAAGTATTGTGTCGCAGAATCCGTCAATGCGACACAAGGGTCGTGTCGCAGAATCCGTCTATGCGACACAAGGGTTGTGTCGCAGAAAGCTTAATTTGGACTATAAATAGAAGCTGGCCAGCTTCTGTTTGCAAGTCACTCAACACACACATAACTCACTGTCCAGAGAGAAAAAGTCATTGGTAGAGTTATTTTGTTCCTTGTGTGTTTTGTCAAAGTGTATGTTTACTTGTTGATAATATATATATACATACATCTTTGTGTTGTGGTGATATTTAGTCTCAATCTTGCATAACTTGTTGTGTTTAAGTTCCGCATTTACAAACAAGCAAACTACTCGTGTTGGTCCGAATAGTTGGAACCTACAATTGGTATCAGAGCCACATACTCTTGAGTTGTGGTTGCGAGTTAGTTTTTGCAAGATTTTAGTCAAAATAGTGTTATTTTCATTTTGTGTGTTCTTGGTGTTCTTGGTCAAAAGGGGCATATTTGAGCTTATTTTGGTGTTTGATTCCTAAGTGTTTGTGTTTGTCAAACCTTGGAATTTGTTTTAAACAAAAGTTGGTAATCTTTTGCTTAAAAAATTGGTATTCTAACTGCAGAAAAGCATGGTGTATTAGTTTAATATTTGTGTTGAAAGTTGAAATTTTTTGTGGGCTCTAGGCTGTCTGCACGCGTGTCTTTGCGACACAAGCTCTGTGTCATATCCACTGTTCATACGACACAACCATACGACATTAACTTGTCTGCGACATAACGTGCGACATAAGCCTACGACACAATCTTCTTTGACCTTAACTGGTCTGCGACACAAGTTGGGACATAACATACGACATTACTGTTGTGTCGCATTTTTGTCTTCTGTCTGATTAAGCTCTGCGACACATCTCTTGTGTCGTATTGACCTTCTGCGACACAACCACTGTGTCGCATTTTCCCAGACTTAGACAAAATTTCAGCTTGTTTGTGGAATATTTTCTAACTTTTCTTGCAGATTTTCAACATGTCTCTTCAAAGTGTTGATGCAGTTCTACAACATAATGCTACGATAGGTAGTGCCAATAAACCTCCTTATTTTGCGCCAGGAATGGAATATCGAGCTTGGAAACAACGATTTATATCTTTTGTGTTATTCACTGATCCTGTCATGGAATTGGCTCTTCTTGAAAGATATGAAGCTCCGATTGCTCTTGGAGAACACATGGGCGTTCCTCCACCCAAACCTATTCGTTCATACACTCCAGAAGAACGAAAAGCATGGGAAATTGAACGAAAAACTCATTCTGCTATTACTATGTCACTGCCAACTGATGTCTTGGATATGTTTCCTCAAACAATCGCTTATGATCTTTGGATTGCTATTGAGAAAAGATTTGGTGGTAATTCCGAGTTCATCGAGAGCAAACTGGAATTAGTCAAAACTCAGTTTGATTACTTCTATATCCAGAAAAATGAGACTGTCAGAGACATGCTGTGCAGATTTACACGTACTGTAAATGAATTGCAAGCTGGAGGATATAATCTGAAGAATTCTGAAATTAACAAAAAGGCTTTAGCTGCTCTTCCTCCAAGTTGGGAAATACGAGTTTTGCTGTTAGAAAATGATCCTAAGACAATGCAATTGTCCTTAGATGATCTTGTTGGAAAGCTTGAAGCTGGTGCTTTAGATATTCAAAAGAAGGAAACAAGATCCACTGCTCAATCAAGTAATAGTGGAGTCGCCTTCATTTCATCTGAAGTTAATTCTCAGAGATCTTCTTCTTACAGTAATCCTGGTGTAGGAACTTTTTCATCCCTCCCAACTTATACTACTTCCTCAAGTAAAACTTGTTCATCATCGTCAGTCCCTTCTTCAGCCACCACAGATGAGCATGCTGCAATGTTCACTGCTTTTCTCTCATCGTATGAAGACTTTCTCTCCAAAAGAGTCAGTACTTTAGAACTGACTGATGAAGATTTCAATCAAGTTGATCCAGATGAATTAGAAAGAATAGACATTAGATGGAATATGGCTATGCTTACTCGCAGAGCCAAAAACTATCTAAGAAGAACTGGAAAGAGATCTCTAGAAGACACTGCTGACCGAACACCAATGGGATTCGACAAAAGCAAAATCAAATGCTATAAGTGTCAGAATCTTGGTCATTTCGCCAGAGAATGCGAGAAAGGTCGACAGCCAGCCACTGGTTTCACAAAGCCATCTGTTACTCCAAAACAGATTGAGAACTCTACTGCTAAGACTGCATTGTTGATTGAAGATGGTGATGCTTATGACTTTTCTGCTCATGAAACTCAAGAACAATGCTTCATGGCCATCAACAATGAGGTACAATTTGCGTCATTCTCTTGTGATTCCTGTATAAGTTTAACTGGTAAAGTAAATGGGCTTATGGAACATAATAACAACCTGAAGTCTGATATCTTGAACTTGATGGAGGCAAACAAAGTTTTAAAAAATAATGAGAAACATTTTGAAAGTAACGTTAATCAACTAATTGAAGATAAAAAGGTGCTGAAAGCTTTAATTTTTAGTAATCAAGATGAAATTGATAGTTATCTAAAAATGATCGCTCATTTAAAAAAGGAATTGGCTGCCTCCCAAGCCGAAGTTGTTGATTACAAACGAAAACTCAAGAATATCAATACTTCATCCATGGTCTTTACTGAAATCCTGCAGACGGGTAGGTCTAACACTAAAGATAAATCCGGTCTGGGTTATCATAATCAACCGCCTCCATCTTTAGATGTAAACTTGTGTAGACCGTCTAAGGATGAAATTAAAGATTTTGTGCCTACTATCTTAGTAGATACAAAGCCTGTTGAACAGATGGTTAATGAACCTGCTATCAAGCGAGTAGAGACGCCCTTAGTTGAATCTGTTAGTTTACCTGTTCCTAAGTCGCCTGAAGTTTATCAAGCTAATATAGAGGTCAAACATGATAGAAAGAAAACTAAGTTGGTCAAGGCTAAACCAGTGAAGCCTTTCGAACCTGTTAAGTTTACCTCATCAGGATTTGTCCAGTTAACCTCCTTCAGTAGCTTTCAGTCTGCTCCCTCAAAAACTACTGAAAAGAGGGTCGAGGTCGGAAATATTCCTTGTAAGTGTGTGTCTCAATGTGAAAAGAACAACTCTAAACCTGATCATCACTTTATTACTTCTAAGACAAACGATAAATCTTCACAAAGTAGTACTAAGGCTAAGGCTGAACTTAAAAGGAATGATTTTAAGAATACTGGTTATAAATCAATCAAAAATTCTGTCAATTCCTCTGTTTCACATTCTGAGACACTCACTTCAAAGATGCCTGTATCACCTAAATTCTTAGGGAGAGACGACCAAACCTTTAAGGAGAGACGATCATGTTTCTACTGCAAGAAACAAGGTCACTTGATTAATCAATGTCCGTTGCTTTCGAGAAAGATGTTATCAAAAGGTGTTTCCAAAAATTCAACGGTAAAATCATTTTCAAAAAAGAGTACACTTGCTCAACCGTCTATCTCGAAAGTTAATTCTGCTAGGCCCAGTAAACCAACGGTTAAACAGCCTAACATGGTTAACAAGCAACCTTATATTGTTCCTGTGAATGTTTGGAGACCAAAAGAGTCATCAAATGACTCATCATCAGGTAATACTGCATCAGGAAATACTTCTGATCTCCTGAAAAACAAAGTTTTAACTGATGTAGTTATTATTGATGAGGTCTCCGGAGTACCCAAGTCTGTAAAGGCCTGGGTCTCCATTTCTAACTAACTTTCTCCTCATGTTGTGCTGTAGCAGTCAGATCATGTACAAAGCAGTAAATGGTATGTGGATAGTGGCTGCTCACGGCACATGACAGGTGACATGTCTCTTTTGTCAAACGTTAAACCATATCGCGGAGGACATGTTGCTTTTGCTGGAGATACAGGTGGTAACATCACGGGACAGGGTACTCTTACAAATGGAAAAGTAAGCTTTGATAAAGTAAACTATGTCGAGGAACTGCAACACAATCTGATCAGTGTTTCTCAAGTGTGCGACAAGAAGTTTACTACAGCATTTACAGATGTTGAATGTTTGATTTTGAAACCGGGATTTGTTATTCCCGAGGAATGGGTGCTACTGAGAGCACCCCGTGTACGCAACTCGTACATTTTGGATATGCAAACAGTTACTACCAAGGAGCATACTTGTTTGCTATCAAAAGCATCTTCTAAAGATTCACTGCTTTGGCACAGACGTATGGGACATATTCATTTTCGCAGAATGAATTATCTTGTCAATAATGATCTTGTGTTAGGTGTGCCTAAAAAATCATTTGAAATAGATGATGAATGCGTTTCCTGTCTCAAAGGGAAACAACACAAGAAGTTCCATAAGTCTAAGCATGTGAACTCTATTGAATCTCCTTTGGAATTGCTTCACATGGATTTGTTCGGTCCTGTGAACAAGAAAAGTATAGGAGGAAAGTCATATTGTCTGGTCGTTACTGATGATTACTCAAGGTTCTCTTGGGTATACTTCTTGGCTGGAAAGGATGAAACGCCTGATACTCTAACTTATCTGTTCGACAGATTGGAAAATCTGTGTAATCTGAAAATTAAGAAACTTCGCAGCGATAATGGGATAGAATTCAAGAACAGAACCATGGAAATGTATTGTCTTCGAAAGGGAATCTTTCATCAGTTTAGTGCTGCTCGTACTCCTCAGCAAAATGGAGTAGCCGAACGTAAAAATAGGACAATTATTGAGACAGCTAGAACTATGCTGTCTGACGCGCATCTGCCGACTACTTTTTGGGCAGAGGCTGTTAACACTGCCTGCTATGTGTTAAATCGGGTCTCCATGGTTAAAAAGCGAAACAAAACATGTTATGAATTGCTGAATAATCGCAAACCAAACTTGAAGTTTCTTGAACCTTTCGGGTGTCCTTGCACCATCTTACTTACCAAGGACTCCGTAGGCAAATTTGACGAAAAGGTGGTCGAGGGTCTATTTTTGGGATATTCTGTGAACTCGCCAAATAAAAGAGTTTTCAACAAATCTACTGGGAGAATAGAGGAACATTTTGAAGTAAGATTCATGAAGTATACTGATTCTCCAAAGGGTAAGGGACCGGAATCCTTGTTTGAGTTTGACAAGTTGGTAGATTCTTTTAATCTTCCCAAATTTAGTGAAGAAGATCAGGTGGTATCTTTGCTTCATGGTCTAGATCTTTCTTCTGAAGTCTCTACTTCAACCTCTTGTGTTACACCACCTGAGAATATTGTCAATGTTGATATTCCCTCCGACACTGATCAGATGGCTACTGAATCAAATCCTGTAACTGAAACTGATATCTTCTTACCTGTTGACCATGAAAGTTGTGCCACTGATCACTCAGTTGCTATTGAACAGTCAGAAGCCGCTCCTTCTAATCTGGATTCGATCATTGTGCCTGATCCGATTCCTCAGCTTCGAATTCATTCATCCCACCCCACTGATAACATCATTGGTGAACTTCAACAAGGCGTTTTAACTAGAGGTCAAGTAGCTGCTAATGAATCTCGTGAAGAATCTTCATCTGCCTCTTTTGCCTGTATTGAAGAAGAAATAGAAGAATGTTTCTTATCCCAGCTTGAACCAAAGAAAATAGACGAAGCTTTGAAAGATCCATACTGGATTGAAGCTATGCAGGAAGAGTTAAACCAATTCAAAAAGCTTGATGTCTGGAGATTGGTTCCTTTACCCAAAGATGTCGATCCAATTGGAACTCGCTGGGTATACCGTGTGAAAAAGGATGACAGAGGCGTAGTTATTCGAAATAAGGCACGGTTGGTGGTTCAAGGTTTTACTCAAATCGAGGGTTTGGACTATGATGATGTGTTTGCTCCAGTTGCAAGGTTGGAATCTATTCGCATCTTTCTGGCTTTTGCAACATTTAAAGGTTTTCGAGTTTATCAACTCGATGTCAAGAGCGCATTTCTATATGGAGAGGTTTTGAAGGATGTGTATGTCAAGCAACCTCCAGGTTTTGAAGATCCTATTCATCCTGATTATGTTTGCAAGTTAGGCAAAGCTTTATATGGTCTTCATCAAGCTCCCAGAGCTTGGTATGCGAGGTTGGCAAATCATCTAACGAAAAATGGCTTTTCCCGAGGCCACATTGACAACACTCTATTCATTAAAAGGGATGGCACAGACTTGTTGCTGGTACAGGTTTACGTGGATGACATTATATTTGGTTCCACTGATGATTCTTTGTGCAGGGATTTCGAGAAAATTATGAAGTCCGAGTTTGAGATGAGTGCCATGGGAGAACTCAAATTCTTTCTGGGTGTACAGGTTGAGCAGTCTGATAAAGGACTTTACATTCATCAGTCCAAATATGTCAATGACATGTTGACTCGGTATGAGCTCCATGACTGTAAACCTTATGGTACTCCTATTGAAACTGATCACAAACTCGGACCTGCTGAACACGAAGAAGACTGCAAGGAGCGAGATTATCGTTCTATGATAGGATCATTGATGTATCTTACTGCTTCAAGACCAGATATTGTGTTTGCTGTGTCTATTTGTTCCAGGTATCAAGCAAAGCCCAAAGTTTCTCACATGAAGGCTGTAAAGAGAACATTTGGTTACCTCAAATATAGGCCATCACTTGGTCTATGGTACTCAAACGAGAAAGACTTCTCTCTCTCAGCCTATTCTGATTCTGATTATGGCGGCTGCAATTCGGATAAGAAGTCAACTACAGGAGGTTGCCAATATCTCGGTTCCAGATTGGTGTCTTGGCAGTGTAAAAAGCAAACAACAGTTTCCACCTCAACAGCGGAAGCTGAATACATTGCTGCTGCAAGTTGTTGCTCCAAGATTCTGTGGATTCAACACCAATTGCGTGATTATGGGTTACTTCTTACCTTGACTCCTATTCATATTGATAACACTGCTGCTATATCTATTATTCGCAATCCTGTTCAACACTCTAAAACCAAGCACATAGAAATTAGGTTTCACTTCATAAGAGATTGCTATGAGAAACACTTGATAGACCTTATTCACATAGACACCCTTATGCAAAAGGCCGACCTTTTCACCAAAGCATTTTCGCGTGCTCGTTTCAACGAACTTGTAGATATGATAGGGATGATTTCCCTTGATCTCAAGAAATGATTTGTGACTAGTACTATGTACAATGTTGTAAAAAAAAAAAAAAAAAAAAAAAAAAAAAAAAAAATAATTTCGCAACAGCCACTCTTTATACTATGTAGTATTAAAGAAATGCAAGGTTGCTACATTTCTAAAATAGACGTTGATGTTGTGTCTGTAAACAACTTGGGATATGATAGTACATTGAATGACATGCAATGAATATGGAAACTTTAAGATTTATCCTGGATGTGTCAGTAGATTTATTTGACATATTAGAATCAGTTTTTTATAATCATTGTCTTCATCATACGATGTATTAGTAGGCATGTTATACAAATCTCTTTAAGAATTATTAAGAAGCCTAAATGATAATTGTCCATTTCAAGTGGTTCAACATCATTAGATGTATGACACAAGTCTTAATATCTTACTTAGACTAGATATGTTTTCATGCAAGAAGTTTATTTGATATCATCTGGGGGTATATATTGACAGTTTCCTCTGTTATACGTAAGTATAGACCTGGCTTCTGCTGATATATATTTTAAAATTAAGCAAACGCAAGTCAAAGTAATTGAAAAGTCTTTAAAATCAAGATACCTTACAAGGTCGCCAAAAGGGTTTGACCAAGTTCGGTTTTGCTTAAACCTGAATCAAGTTATGTCGCTCTGTTGTACGCACGTACAGACCTGTCATCGCTGTCTTGATTCTTAAATTTGATTTTCTAATATTCTCTCTGTAAATGGAAACATGGTCTATGTCTCAAGTTAAGATGTATCTCTATGGTAGTGACCACAGCGAAATGAACAGTCCAATAATAATAAAAATATCTCCTAGATGTGAGTATAACACGTTTAAGGGGACAAATATCCTAATAATCGTCTTGAAATAATTTTTATAAAAAGTGTTTCTAGTACGTCAAGTAAATTTAAAGCGGACAAATATACTGATGATCGAAATAACACTTACTATTCCTAATTATTGCATGTTATGTCAATATGATCCCTAACCAGAAAAATCACAACTCCGTCACCAAAAATATTACACTTTTAGATGTCTTTGTTATACCTTATTGTTTATATAATTGTATTTAATTTTATTTTTATTTTATGTCACAAATCATCCTCTTTGCGAAAACTCTTTAATCTCAATCTAAATCGATTTCGAACACAAATTTTATGTCGCTAAAATCTGCTCTGTCTTCTGTGCGACACAAGCATTGTGTCGTATTCCACTTATACGACACAAGAATTGTGTCGTACATTGTGTCGTATCTCTTCTATACGACATAACAATTGTGTCGTATCTTATGTCGCATGTGTGTTTGGGGGTTAACTATTCCCAACATACGACATAACCGTTTACGCTCTCATAATTACTCACGACACAATATATACGACACAAAGACGATTTTGCGACACAACAGCGATTTTGCGACACAGTCGTATACTCGCTCGGATTTGTTGGTTCGAAGCATTTTCACAGAGATTTGTTACTCGATTCTTGTTCTTCATCAATTCGTGCATCTTTAGGTATGATCTATTCACGATTTCATACAATATTGTGCCTGTAATCGAGTCGTGCCCTATTACGGTTTTAGGGATACGGTTTTCTTGAGTTACCAGGGCAACCGAAACCGTTAGCTGTAGATTACACCTATTGCAATTTGACATACTTTCAAGCTGCGGTTTATGAAGATGGTGTTGTACCTGAAGAGCCTTTTGATTTCGAGGCTGCAAATGATAATGATGACATTGAGGTTGAGCAGGAAGGGCTTGACCCAAATGAAGAATATGTTGATCAGCCCTCTCACCCACAAGAAGGTATTGTTGTATCTGATTCTTCAGACGATGAGTCAGAGCCTGCATTCAACTATGTACCAGGATCCACCTCAGGATCTTCTTATCAGGCTTCTTCTGCTCCTGAATCGTCTGAACCTGTCGGACTGTCTCAAGATTTACCAGTTCCCACAGGATTCCCAAGGACAAATTACAATGACATCTTCCCACAGGATACGTTCGAACATGTTCCTGTTGACAGGGAAATGTCCATCAGGGATAACTGGTTCATCAAAGGTAAAAATATCGAACCTGTTCCTGTTACCTGCAAGAAATACAAGGTAGGCGGTGATTATACCGGCCTTATTAAAAGTTGGAAGGTGAACAAGGGAAGGTTCATGATCAAGAGACGTGACGGTATCCAGTACTTTCGTCGATCTCTGAAGAAATTGAGTACGTTGCCAAAGCACGATCTTGTTCGTCTTACTCGACTTCAGTTGATCAATCCCCATAAAGACGGAATAGCTGAAGTTATTCAGAAGGTCATGCGAGCAGAGATTCGATCAAAGAAATATCATTATGTCAGACCTGTACTGGGTACACGTTTTACTTTCAAGAAAAAGCTTGACCCAAAGACAAATCAGCCAATCGTCAGAAATCACTATCCTCCTGCTAATTGTCTTCGTGAAGTCTCGCTAGAATCTGTTCCCCTTAATTTGCTGAAACGATTTCATTACTGGGAACTGGATGCTCACACCGGCGAAGCCGTTCTTGTCCACGTGCCTGATTCTGCGCCTCAAACTGAGTCTACTTCTCTGTGGGGTTTACCTAAAGCAGAATTCAGGATATTTGACCCGATGAGCATAATAAACTTGTCAAAGGATGACATGAAGAAACTATTCAACAATCGTATTCGCTACAATCCTGACAACGAGTTCAACACAATTCTGGCGAAGCGATTTCAGAAAATCGTTGATATATGTTTCTCTTTTGGTGTGCATGCTGGTGGAAACTTTCCACCTGGATGGGTTTAAAGACTGAAGCTAATTGAAGAAATTCTTTGAAGACCAAGCTGAAGACACGGGGGAGTTTGTTGGTACATCTAGATGTGTCTGTCAGTTGGTCTCAGTCTGTAATTGTGTCATTATTGTAATTACGCATTGTATAGATAAGATATAGTTTAATTACAAGTTTTGTAATCTTGCGACACAAGGATTATGTCGCAGATTCACTCTGTGCGACATAAGTATTGTGTCGCAGAATCCGTCAATGCGACACAAGGGTCGTGTCGCAGAATCCGTCTATGCGACACAAGGGTTGTGTCGCAGAAAGCTTAATTTGGACTATAAATAGAAGCTGGCCAGCTTCTGTTTGCAAGTCACTCAACACACACATAACTCACTGTCCAGAGAGAAAAAGTCATTGGTAGAGTTATTTTGTTCCTTGTGTGTTTTGTCAAAGTGTATGTTTACTTGTTGATAATATATATATACATACATCTTTGTGTTGTGGTGATATTTAGTCTCAATCTTGCATAACTTGTTGTGTTTAAGTTCCGCATTTACAAACAAGCAAACTACTCGTGTTGGTCCGAATAGTTGGAACCTACAAATCGCATATTGATCTTCAAAACGTTTGTTCATCTGTTCGATCTGAGCAAAAAGTTGTTGAATAGAAGAAAGCTACTACGGAGGTGGTTGTTGTGGAGAATGCTGTTGTTGATGAGTGGTTCGCTGCCCAGGTTCCTGAATCACCACCCCTGTGCGATGGCGCCTTTTGTGGGGCAAGTCAGCGTAAGAGGGAGCGGACCCAGCTGGTCGTTTGCCTGGATTCCTCGGCACATGAACCCTACCCTCAGATATCCTTCTCAAAATACGCTTAAAGCGTTTCGGATCAGCCATGTGAATTGCATCTAAAGCCTCTTGAGGTGGCACATCACCCTCAGAATTGGGTGGTGTGGGTCCACCATCATCATCATCATCGGCATCAACATTCTCAACCTGATCAATGTCATTTAAATCCTGAGCTACCTCTGTATCGACCAAATCATCCTCATTCACCAGAGGGATCTCGACATCCTCAAACCCATCATTTGGTGGCGCAACATAGTTTTCGTTTACTATGTGCCCAAATAGCTTCCGATCTGCCAAAACTTATTCACCTTTTGGCGCTAACTTACAGTCATTGTAGACTCATAAGAGCATTGGCGTCGGAACCAATAGCGAGTGCTGATCTGGAGCAATATCCAGATTCAAATCATTCAACAGTAGCTGCATGATGAACGCCAAAATGTACTAGATTATATTACTAATTACCCCCCTGTTTAATTGAATTCTTACACATTTTGTGTGAATAAGATACTGATTTCGTTCATATGTGCATATAGGAGTTAATTGGAGCTTAAATCGGAAAAGAAACAGAAATCGAGAAAATATTGAAGAAAAGAAGCTAAAAGGTTGAAGAAGGAAAAAAAGAGAAATCGAATTGCTGAAAAGTTAGATTTTTCAATCCATACGGTGTATGGAAATTCATACGGCGTATGGATTGTGTGAGCCGGATCACCAGTTACGCGGGCTTGGCCTTTTGGACTTTTTAATCCATACGACGTATGGAATTCCATACGGCGTATGGATGAATTCGACAGAATTATTAAAAAACCCTAATTCACTTCATTTGGGGTTTTATCCCTTCTCATTTTTCTCCAGCCGTTTTGCACTTATTCTAGCCTCATTCCAGGAGCATTTTGAAGGTAGAAGCAAGGAGAATTGAAGCTTCTTTCGATTGTTCAATCATTATTTCGGTTTCTCGGTTCGAATACTTTAATCCTTTTCATTTCTGATAAATTGCCAAATAGCATCACTTACAGGAAGTGACGCATGAAGTGACGCAACGATGAAGATCATTGCGGCACTGTTCAAGCCCAGAAATAACAACGAACAAAAATTAGGGGTTTTTGAAAACAAGTTAACCACAAGGTGCACAATATCAAACTAAGCAAAACACACCAAATTTTAACACAAAACTTTAACAAATCGATCCCCAATTCGTGTGATTTCTATAAACCCTAAAAACCGCAACCCTAATATACGATTAAATCACTAATACGTAATGAAAAAGGGTAAGATGTATACCAAATGAAGCGTATGAGTGAGATGAACAAGAATATAGCAATGGATTGCCCGAACAAAGCTTGAAAATCCACGCAAAGATCGAAAAAACGCAGCAGGCGAAGTGACGCAGGGACGAACGGAAGTGTCGGTATGTCTGAGCAAGTTACGCGCATTGAATAGTGTAGGTGGTGATAATGAGTGTCGGTTTGAGGGGTATTTATACTGAAACCCTAGTACGTGTCACTTAACCCGACACAAGGAGCGTCACTAGTAGCGGCACTTATGAGTGACGCATCAAATCACTTAGTGAAAATTTTTGAGAATTTTTATCGATCTTTTGCATTTTGATTTTGGTACTCAATTTGAAAGTAAATATAACTTGGCTTTAACACAAAATAAAACTATTTAAAATAAAATAAAATAAATTAATCACAAAATGCCCGCAAAATTACAAATACAGAATTAACACATTCTTTTTGGTGACGGAGTTGATTGAGTCTGGTTATGGATCATATCGGAATAACATGCATTTATTAGGAAATAGTAAGTTTTATTTCGATCATCAGTATATTTGTCCACTTTAAATTTACTTGGCATGCTAAAAGCACTTTTTATAAAAATTATTTCAAAATGATTATCAGTATATTTGTCCTCTTAAACATGTTACACTCACATCTAGGAGCTAATTTTATTATTTGTATGTATATTTCATTGTGGTCCCCACCATAGATATACATCTTAACTTAAGATATAGACCATGCTTCCATTTACAGAAAGAATATAAGAAAATCAATTTTAAGAATCAAGTCAGCGGTGACAAGTCTATACTTACGTACAACTAAGCGATATAGCTTGATTCAGGTTTAAGCAAAACCAGACTTGGTCAAACCATTTTGGCGACCTTGTTAGGTATCTTAATTTTTAAAGACTTTGCAAGTACTTTGACTTGTGTTTGCTTAATTTTTAAGTATATATTAACACTATACTTACGTATAACAAAGGAAACTGTCAATATATACCCCCAAATGATATCAAATAAGCTTCTTCCATGAAAACATGTCTAGCATAAGTAAGATATTAAGACTTTTTTCATACATCTAACGGTGTTATACCACTTGAAATAAACAATTGTATATTAGGCTTCTTAAGAGGTCTCAAAGAGTTTTGTGTAACATGCCTACTAATATATCGTATGATGAAGACAATGTTTATAAAAACTGTTTTCAACATGTCAGATAAATCTACTGACACATCCAAGATAAACCTTAAAATTCCATTTAGTGCATGTCACCCGATGTACTATCATATCCCAAGTTGTTTACAGACACAACTCAACGTCTTTTTTAAAAATGTAGCAACCGTGCATTTCTTTAATACTAAAAAGTATAAAGAGTGGTTGTTGCCTTTTTTTTAACACACATAAAAGCAAGTAAATTTACGTTCCTAGTTACAAATTACTTTTTGGTCACAAAGAACCTTAAACCAATCATATTGATTAGTTCATCAAATCGAGTACGCGAAAAAGCTTTGGTGAAAAGGTCAGCATTCTGCTTTAAGGTGTCTATATGGACAAGGTCTATCGGGTGTTTTTCATAGCAATCTCGTATAAAGTGGAACCTAAGTTCTATGTGTTTAGTCTTAGAGTGTTGTACGGGATTGCGTGTGATAGATATGGCAGTAGTGTTATCTATGTGAATAGGAGTCATAGAAAGAAATAACCCGTAATCACGCAGTAGATGCTGAATCTATAGAACCTGGCAGTAGCAACGTATTCAGCCTCCGCTGTTGAAAGGGAAACTGTAGTTTGCTTCTTGCACGACCATGAGACTAAGCGCGATCCAAGAAATTGGCATCCACCAGTGGTGGACTTCTTGTCTATGCTGCAGCCGCCATGATCAGAATCCGAATAGGCAGTAAGAGCGAACGATTTCTCATTTGAATATCATAGACCAAGATTGGGTTGATGTTTGAGATAACCAAAAATTCGCTTTACCGCCTTCATGTGAGACACCTTGGGTTTGGCTTGAAAGCGTGAACAAACGGATACCGCGAACACAATATTCGATCGAGAGGCAGTCAAATACATCAGAGAACCTATCATTGAACGATAGTCCTTTTCTTTGCAATCTTCTTCATCCTCAGCAAATCTAAGGTTGTGATTAAGTTCGATAGGGGTCCCATAGGTTTTACAATTGAGCAGGTCATATCTAGTCAGCATGTCATTGACATATTTTGACTGATGGATATAAATACCTTTAGCAGACTGCTCAACTTGTACACCTAAAAAGAATTTGAGCTCCCCCATCGCACTCATCTCAAACTCAGACTTCATGATTTCCTCAAAGTTCTTGCACATTGCCTCATTTGTAGAGCCAAAAATAATATCGTCCATGTAAACTTGCACAAGATACATATCTTCTCGATCCCCAATCTGTTCTTTACGGATAAAGAGTACTGTCAATGTTCCCACGAACAAAACCATGCTTGGTTAGATGAGTAGTGAGACTCTCGTACCAAAGCCTCGGAGCTTGATGAAAACCATATAACGCCTTGTTCAATTTGCAAACATATTCTGGATTCCCAGAATCTTCAAAACTTGGAGGTTGTTTAACGTACACATCCGTATCCACTTTTCCATACAGGAAGACGCTTTTAACATCAAGTTGGTTAACACGAAACTCCTTGAAAGAAGCGTATCCTAAGAAGATACGAATTGACTCCAATCTTGTCACAGGAGCAAATACTTCATCATAGTCCAAACCCTCGATTTGAGTAAAACCTTGAACAACCAACCGTGTTTTGTTACGAATCACTATGTCCTGATCGTCCATCTTATTTCGAAATACCCATCGAGTGCCAGTTAAGTGAGCACCTTTGGTGTTGGGAAATAAGATTTCTGATGTTATTACTGCTGTTGAAGAATGCACAAGGCATTAACACTGTTAGTGTTGTTATTACTACTGGTATTACAACTGTTAGTGTTTTGGTTACCACTGTCTTCAGAGTTAAAGCTGTTAGTTGAAGTCTTCATGAATTACCACTGTTGGTGTTGGTTACCACTGCTAGTAGAAGATTTCAACTGTTATTGAAGATTGAAGATAAGTGTTACAACTGTTAGTGTTATCACTGTTAGCTTGTTTACAACAGTTAACACTGCTTAGGCTAGTTACCACTGTTGGTATATTAGTCTAGTAAATTGTACAAGTGTTAACACTGTTATAGGAATTACCACTGTTTATATAGTCGTGGTAGTTAACACTGTTTATATCTAGAATAGGAGGGAAGTCAGAGTTTGAATAATTATGGATTGTAACTGCTTCCATAATTATAGGAGATTGTTTAGCAGGACTCTATGTGTTATAAATAGAGATCCTTAACCTAGATTAGGTTATCAGTTTTTGCGCAGCTTCAAGGTTTTGTAACCCTAATACAAATCAGTGTATTCGCCTTATATTATTAATAAGATTGGAGCTTTTTATAATTCTGTTATTGTTATTCATATTGATCTTCATTGTATTACTAAGTGTTATTCCGCAAACTTCTTAGTAATCATTCAAAACTGTGGTTATCTAATAGTTTATTAGATAGATCTTGGTTTATCAAGTGGTATCAGAGCAGGTTTAGTTTTGAATACAGGAAGATCTCAGTTCTACTGTTTATTGATCATTTTTATAATCATTAAATAATAATAATGGCAGAAGGTAATGAAGGAATCCAGGTCACAAAGATCCCAATGCTTAGACCTGATGAGTTTGATCTGTGGAAAAACAGAATCAGACAATATATGCTTCTCACAGATTATCAGATGTGGGAAGTTGTGGTTAATGGTCCTCCAGTGACCTTAAACAGTGATGGTGTTCCACTGCCAAGATCTCCACCAACATCTGAGGCAGAAAGAAAAGTCAGATCTATAGAGTACAAAGGTTTGAGTACTCTATTGTTATCTATTCCAAATGAATATCAAAGGCGTTTTGAAGCATGTCAAGATGCTAAAGTTTTAATGGAAGCAATAGAGAAGAGATTTGGTGGTAATGATAACACCAAAAAGAACAAAAGATCTCTGTTGAAACAGCAATATGAGAACTTTAATTCTGTAAAGTCAGAAACTCTGACTCAAACCTTTGATAGGTTTTCAAAGCTTGTGGGAGATCTGGAAAATCATCAAGTAAAAATTGATAAAGATGATTTGAACAGGAAGTTTTTGAGGTCCTTGGGTGATGAATGGACCATGTATACTGTTGGTTTAAGGCAGAGTGCAGATCTGGAAGCAAAGGAATTAGAAGATATCTACAATGATCTGAGGAATTTTGAAGCTGAGGTAGAGATCAAGAAGGTAGGTTATGGGAGCAACAACAATAATTCAGCTTTTATGTCAATGGCAGGTTCTGGATTAAAAGCTGAATCAAGTCAGAAAGGGTCATCCTATGGTACTAGAGGAAGTGGATCTAGTACTACTCATTCTAATGATCAAATCTTAGAATCTTTCTTTGCTAGTAATGTGAATTCATCACTTACTAATGAAGATCTAGATCAGTTTGAAGGAGATGATCTAGAAGAAATGGATATCAAGCTACAAATTGCTTTAATTACACAAAGAGCAAAAAGGTTTATGCAAAGAACTGGTAGAAATAACTTTGCACAGAAAAGGAATGATTCAAGTTGGTTTGATAAAAGCAAAGTTGAATGCTTCAACTGTCACAAGATGGGACATTTTGCTAGGGAGTGCAGAAGTCCTAAGATTGATCAGAATGAGAGAGGAACTGTTCAGAGAAGTGGAGGAAATGTTGGTCAGACTAAGAATGTGCCAATTCAAGATACTTCATCAAATGCACTGGTATCTGTTGATGGATGTGGATGGGATTGGAGTGATCAGGAAGAACATGAAGTGAAGAATCAATGCTTCATGGCAACAGCTGAATCTGACAAGCAATCTGAAGATCCTTATGAGGTATAAATAAAATTGTGCTCAGCTGTGTGTAAACAAACTGTGAAACATTATAGAGATCATAACCAGAAAGTGTGTGATGAGTTAAAACAGTGTGAAATCAAAAGTAGACACACAATCTCTGTAATAGAAAATCTTGAAAAACAGATTCAGACATTTGAAGATAATGCAACACAGTTTAAATATGATATTGAGTATGCTAGGTGGGAGAGAGACACTTTTAAAGATAAAGTAGAATTATTAACTAAGAAACTTGCAGAGGTTACATGTGAAAGGGATAGCATAAGACTTAATGTGAGTAACTTAGAACATGCATCTAAAAGTAAATAAACTTATCAATTCTCAAATTCATGATAAACTCAAAACTGGGTTAGGATACAATAATGTACCTCCTCCTTATAACAACAACTATTTTCCTTCTAAAACTGAAATTGATTTAAATTCACTTAAAGAAGGATTAAATGATGATGTTAAAAAGGTTGATCCAGTTAACAGTTTAAAAGAAGATGTAAACATTGATGAAGTCGAAATACATGAGTGGACTGAGGAAGATGATAAAGATTGTAATACATCTGAATGTAATGTTAATGTGTTTGATAAATCTGATAAATCATCATGTGAAAGCAGAAATAGTATTACTGGTCTAGTTAAAGAACTAAAAGTTAATAAACTAGAAGAGGGTAAGAAAATGTTTGAACAGAAGGAAAAACATCATGATAAACATGAGAAAACAATATCTAACACATCTAGGAATGTTCAAGGGAAGGTTAGGAATGATGTGAAAAGATCTGTTCCTGTGAATACATGTGATAAGTGCAAATGTAAGGATAACTTCTCTAAAACCCAAAATTTTCAAAAACATATTCCCAGAGGTAACCAAAGGAATTGGAATCAAATGGTGACTCAAAAACTGGGAAATAATGTTACTGTGATTAAAGAAAAGTTATGCCTTATATGTGGCAGAAATAATCATCTTCAACATGAGTGTTTTCATAATCCAAAGACTTATCAAAAGAATATGAAAAGGCCATGGACAGCAGCTAATATGATTAACAAACAAAATTTTAAATCTAATGTTAATCATACAAATGCTGCTAGAAAGATGAATTATAGGGCAAATCAAGCTATGGCTGCTGCAAAAGTTTCCACTGCAGGAACAAAAGCTAAAGATTTAGCCAACAGTTTAAAGACTAAAACAGTGGAAAAAGGACTTAAAGCAAACAGTGGTAAACCTTTTAAAACTGTTAACACTGGTAATACAACAGTTTCCACTGGTAAAGTAAATAACACTGTAAGGAATACTAACAGTGTTAATTATTTTACCACTGTTAGACATAATAATAGTTATAACAGGTTTAACACTGTTAGACATAACTTTGGACCTTCAGTTAACACTGTTAGACCAAAACCCACTGTTAAGTCTAAAATTAGTTGGATTTGGACACCTTTTCAATATAAAGTTCCCAGATGTTCAAAATCTAACAATGCATCAAAATCAATAATCTTCAAGAAAGTTGATTACCTTGATGCATCAGGGAAACCCAAAGCCAAATTGGTTTGGGTTCCCAAGAGAAATTAATTTTCTATGTGTTTGTTTGTGTGCAGGGCAAGCCAAGAAGTTTATGGCATATCGACAATGGCTGCTCAAGGCACATGACTGGAGATAAGGAAAAGCTACAGAATTTCAAATCATTTGAGGGTGGATATGTAGCATTTGGAAGTAATCCAAAAGGTGGAAGGATCACAGGCAAAGGAGTTGTTCAAAGTGCCAAGTTAAGCTTTGAAAATGTTTATTATGTGGAACAGTTGAGGTACAATTTGCTAAGTGTAAGTCAAATCACAGATAAAAAGAACCCTGTTCATTTTACTGACACTGAATGTCTTATTCTGTCTAAGGAGTTCAAAATTCCAGAAGATATGATTTTAATGAGAATTCCTAGGCAAGATAATGTATATAAGTGTGACTTAGCAAACATGGCACCTCAACCTGATTTAAACTGCTTGATTTCTAAAGCTAATTTAAATGAGTCTACTTTGAGGCATAGAAGGATGTGTCATATGAACTACAAAACCATTAATAAACTTGTCAAAAACAAGCTTGTTAGGGGTTTACCTGAGAAGGTATATTCATGTGATGATCATTGTGTTTCTTGTCTAAAAGAGAAGCAACACAAAACTTCTTTTAAGTCCAAAGCTGTGAATTCAAACTGTACTCCTTTATACTTATTGCATATGGATTTATTCGGACCAACAAGTATAAGTAGTATGGAAAAAAGATCTTATTGCCTTGTTGTAATTGATGATTATACCAGATTTACATGGGTTTTCTTTCTTAGAACAAAAGATGAGACAGGTGACATACTTAGATCATTTATAACTAAGATTGAGAACCAATTAGATAAAAAGGTTAAAATCATCAGGAGTGATAATGGAACAGAGTTTAAAAATTATGAGATGGATAAATTCTGTGATGAGAAAGGCATTAAGAGAGAATTTAGTGCTCCTAGGACTCCTCAACAGAATGGAGTAGCTGAAAGAAGGAATAGGACACTAATAGAAGCTGCTAGATCTATGCTAGCTGATGCAAAACTTCCTATGTCCTTTTGGGCAGAAGCAGTTAGCACAGCTTGTTATGTTCAGAATAGGGTAACAGTAGTTAAGCCTTATTTCAAAACCCCATATGAGCTGTTGTTTAAGAACAAACCACTGGTTAGTTTCTTAAAATCTTTTGGATGTCCTTGTACTATTTTGAATACCAAAGATCACCTAGGAAAGTTTGAAAGCAAAGCAGATGAGGGTGTATTTGTAGGATATTCTATTCAGAGTAAAGCATATAGGGTTTTCAATCAAAGGACCAGAGTCATAGAAGAATCAATGAATGTCACTTTTAATTAGAATATCATTAATCCTGATGGAATAGGTCCTAAGTCTTTGTTTGATATTGATGCTCTTAACGCTGCTTTTAGATATACAACTGTCAATTCTAGTACAGGTACATGCACAGGTACCACATCAAGTAAAGCAGATAGAGTTTGTGAGGTTACATCAGATATGTCCTCAGAAAAGAATAAAGAGTCATTGGAGTACATTATCTTTCCAATCTGGACTCCTGATCCTCCAGAGGTATTTTCTTCTGATCTGCCACAGTCATCACAGCATATGGAAACAGAAGAACAACCAGAAACATCATCTCAGTTTATGGAGGATTCAGAACAACTTGAAACACCTTCCAATGAAAGTTCAGAACAGCATGGTAATCTTACCAATTTGGAGGAAATCATTCCAGAGACATCCACATCTAATTTTCATGTGAACAAAAATCATCCTCTGGAACAGGTGATTGGGGATGTTAACAGTGGTGTACAAACAAGACAACAAACAGCTGTTACTGAAGAAGAATTACATACATCTCTATATGTGTGTTTTCTTTCTCAAGTAGAACCTAAAAAGGTTGTAGAAGCTCTTAAACACCCTAGTTGGATTGAGGCAATGCAAGAGGAATTGCTATAGTTCAAGATTCAGAATGTGTGGACACTAGTTGATCTACCAAAGGGAAAAAGGGCAATTGGCACCAAATGGATTTTCAAGAATAAGAAGGATGAGAGAGGCATTGTAATCAAGAACAAGGCAAGGCTGGTGGCACAGGGGTATACACAGGAAGAAGGGATTGATTATGATGATGTATTTGCTCCTGTTGCTAGGATAGAAGCCATTAGACTATTTCTAGCATATGCTACCTTCAAAGGTTTTACAGTCTATCAAATGGATGTCAAAAGTGCTTTTCTGTATGGCATGATTGATGATGAAGTGTATGTGTGTCAACCCCCTGGATTTGAAGATCCTAATTATCCAGATAGAGTGTGCAGATTGGATAAGGCACTATATGGGTTGCATCAAGCCCCCGGGGCTTGGTATGAGACCTTATCTGTGTATCTCTTAGAGAATGGGTTCAAAAGAGGTACTATTGATAAGACTCTGTTCACCAAAAGGAATCAAAATGATATTATACTGGTGCAAGTTTATGTAGATGACATCATTTTTGGTTCTACAAATAATGGAATGTGCAAGGAATTTGAAACTTTAATGCATCAAAAGTTCCAGATGTGTTCAATGGGGGAACTCACTTTCTTTTTGGGGCTTCAAGTTAAGCAGAGTTCAGATGGTACTTTCATAAATCAAAGTAAATATGTCAAAGACATACTTACTAAATTTGGATACTCTGATTCGAAAGTGGCTAGTACACCAATGGAAACACACAAGCCACTATCTGCAGACCCTGAGGGGGAGGAAGTTGATGTACATTTGTACAGATCAATGATTGGATCATTGATGTATTTAACTTCTTCTAGGCCAGATATAATGTTTGCTGTTTGTATCTGTGCAAGATTTCAAACCTGTCCAAAACAATCACATCTGTATGCTGTCAAAAGAATCTTTAGATACTTAAAAGGACAACCTGATCTAGGTCTTTGGTATCCAAAAGATTCACCTTTTGATCTAAAAGCATATTCAGATAGTGACTATGGGGGAGCTAGTATGGACAGAAAGTCAACATCAGGAGGATGTCAATTTCTAGGAGAAAGGTTAATCTCATGGCAATGTAAGAAACAGACAACTGTATCAACATCTACTGCTGAAGCAGAGTATGTAGCTGCTGCAAGTTGCTGTGCTCAAGTCTTATGGATTCAGAATCAGATGCTTGATTATGGTTTATCTTTCTTACACACTCCTATTCATATTGATAATACTTCTGCTATCAGCATGTTTAATAATCCTGTTAAACATTCTAAAACTAAGCATATAGAGATTAGGTATCATTTTATCAGAGATTGTAATGAAAAACGACTTATTCAGATTATAAAAGTTCATACTGACAATCAACTTGCAGATTTGTTCAACAAAGCATTTGATGTGAGCAGATTTACTTTCCTGATTACCAGTATTGGCATGATTAAATCTTTTTAAACTGTCTTTTCATAACTATTTTGATACATCTCTATCATGTTTAAGGATTAGATGCTGGTAGATGTAATTGAGACTAACAGTGATAATCATATTAGTTATGACTATTTTGTCTTATTCACTATCACTGTTATTACTCAATTACCACTGTATATGTAGTTATCACTGCTTATGACTACCACTGTAGGTTAACACTGTCAGTTAAATAACTACCACTGTTAGTGAAAACAGTTTCCACTGTTTTCATTACTTAGTTATCACTGTCAGTATTAATGTTAGTATAACTTTTACCACTGTTAGTATATCAGTTACCACTGTTTATACTACCTAGTTGTAATTGTTAACTATCACTTGGTATATTTCTATTTACTTTTGCAGGTTATATTTATAAAAAAAAAAAAAAAAAAAATATTACTACTGTCACTCTTATCACTGTTAGTAATACTAATAAAAGTTTCTAGTATTGAGTTATAATTCCTTTGGTCAGGAGTTATTTCCATCAACTAGTTATCACTGTTAGTATTATTAATTTCCACTGTTGTACATTTGTTTCCACTGTTAGTGATATCCTTTAATTGAATTTATATTCCCAAATTGTTTCCACTGTTTTTAGAATAGTTTCCACTGTTTTAAAATGGTTTCCACTGTTAGTGTTCAAATTGGGATTTTTATTTCAAAATTAGGTCATTGACACTAACAGTATAAATACTCCCAACACTTGTATATTTTCTTTTACGCTTTCATAACCACTGCATTCATAAACCCTATAACCACTGCTATCGCAAATCATATACAAATTTCTTCATGGCTTCTTCTTCATCAACCACATCTCAACTCGCTTTAGGCAAGGATCATAACATGATTGCCTATCTGGTAAAACCATTAATAGCCAATGATTACGTAGAGATCATTGATTTTCTGCGTAATTCTACCATTCATCATGCGCTATCTGTCGCACCCAGAATTTCATATGATTACATTAATGAATTCTGGGTTAAAGCAAAGATTAAGGAAGAAGCAGGTGTTTCAAAAATTGTTTCTACAGTTGCTGGGCACCAAGTGGTTATTTCTGAAGCATCCATTCGTTCTTCTCTTCATCTTCAGGATGAAGAAGGTATAACTTCAATTTCTGATGAAGCTTTATACTTGAATTTACAACGAATGGGATATGAGGGTAATTTGGGTGGGTATGTTTTTCAGAAAACAATGTTTTCATACCAATGGAGGTTTTTAATTCATACATTACTGCACTGCTTATCATCAAAACGTTCATCTTTTGAACAATTCAGCAGTACTGTAGCATATGCCTTGGTATGCTTAGCTACTGGTCAGTGTTTTAATTTTTCCAACTTTATTTTTGCTGGTATGCTAAGGAACATTAACGAGCCTAAAATTAAGTTTTTAATGTATCCAAGGTTTGTTCAATGCTTTCTAAATGAACAAATATCTGATTTACCTGCCTTGGATAAGATTATAGGTATCTCTTCTTTTAAACCAAAAGTATTTTCAAATATGAAGAGAGATACTTCTATCAAAGGTGTGATGTTTTCTGGGAGGGTAACAGCATTGTTTCCAACTATGCTTCCTGCACCCTCCACCACAGCATCTGTACCACCAACAGAAGCTGAACCAGTTGTTGAAAGAATGGAACAACCCATTTCTTCTTATCCCACAGCAACTGGGGGTAATAATGATCAACAAGGGAACAAATTTACTGTAACCTACACCAGAAAAGCCAAAAAGGCTACACACCAGGTGACTGAGGATCATGCTGCTCAGTCATCTCAGTCCAATGACAGGAGTCATGAACAACATGTGGTCCATGAGGAGAGGGGTGACCATTCTGTAAGGGCTGCTTCTAGCCCACTGGCAGAGCAGGACAGAAGTAACATCAATAAGACCCAAGCAGAGGCAACATCAAAACATGATTCTACTCCTGTAGATGATTTTGGTGGTCCCAGTACCAATAACCAAGGGGAATCTGTTGATCATACTAGGTATGATACAGGTTTTGATACACCTGTCAATGATTCACCTAGGAAGTCACATTCTGATGGTGATGAGGCTAGAACTAACTTGGAATTGACAAAAATGATAGATTATGTGTGGGAGAAGTTTAGGGTGGAAAGGAGAAACAATAAAAAGAAGGATGAGCAGATTGCAAATCTACAGCAGAGGGTTGCTCAATTGGAATATATAGTGGTTAAGGTTTTGAAAGAAGGGAAAAAGTATGTGGTAGTTGAAGGTGACTCTGCAGACACAGCTTTCAAAAAGGGGGAGAAATATTGGACTAACAAAGGTGATGATGACAAGAAAGAGGATGGTAAGCAGGATGATGATGAACAGAATGATGATGATGTTGGTGATCACATGGATGAGGATATAGAGATGGAAGCAGCACAAATTCATCAAGAAACTGAGAAGGTCAATGAAGGTGAGAATCAGAAAGAAACTGAGAAGACTTCACAGGCTAAAAGGCAGAAATCAATTCCTGTGCAGTCTGTCAAAGCTAAGAAGCATAAAACCACCACCTTACCTCCAGTTCAGATTAGAGAACCTTCTACTACACCAGCTGCTGCACAATCTATGCCCAAGATTGACCCTAAGGATAAAGGTAAGGGTATCTTGGAGGAAGAGCCAAAATTGAAAAAGCAGAAAATGATGCCTCCTTCTGAAGCTACAATGAATGATGATGAATATGCACAGAGGCTATTTGCTGAGATAAATGCAGATGTGCTAGCAGAGGAAATGGTTGATGTTGAGATAGAACCTGGTAAATTTGTGAAAATGACTAAGGAACAGGTTCAGGAGTGGGATGAAGCACAGCTGAGAGAGCAAAAACAAGATGACATTGAATATCTGGTGAATCAGCTTAAGAAAAAGAAGGCAGATGAATTGAAAAGGACTAGAGCTGCTAAAGCTGCTGCTAAAAGGAATAAACCACTGATAAGAGCTCAACAGAAAAGAAATTTGGTTTTGAAGTTAAGAGGTGGTAATATTTCAACTGCAAGACTTAATGCCATGTCTCTTGAGAATCTACAAAGAATATGGGATAGGGATACATTTCTAAACCCTGAGGCTGCTAAGAAAGCAGAAGAAGTCAAGAAAGTCAAAGAAAAAGCAGAAAGAGAAAAGAAAAAGAAGATAAAATTTGATAATGAGGTTGAAGATGAAAAAGAATGGGAAAGGATGAGTGCTGAGCTTAAACAGAAAAGGAAACAAGAACTTGCATCAATTCCAGATTTACCAAAGAAAAATTTAAAGTTGGATGATTTGATTGTGGTACAACCTCTACAACATATTTCTCCTGATAACTCTTCTGGAATCATTGATTGGTCTGTGGTAAACTTTACAATTCCAATTAAATGTGAGAAAATTAGAGTTGAAAGAGCAGATACTTCTGTTTCATATTGGAGGTCATTCAAAGAGTTGATCAGGGTAATTGTTAGAGAAGATCTGGTCAGAATGTATGGGATTGGATCTGAGAAAGGACTAAGCACCAAAAAGTTTGATAGTGTTTATGAATTGAGTGTTTGGTCTGGGATTTCAATGATGTATGAACCAGAAAGATTCAGATTTGAGTTCAATGCTTTCAGGAATGTGAAGCAGTGGATCTATCTCAGCAATCCAGGTGTTCATCAAGTTATTTTTGATGATGCTACTATGATTTGGATGCTCACTGACAGAGAATATGATATGAGTTTGAGTTTGTTAAGAAGCTTAAGGCATGCTAAATTATTTGTCTCATTCAACAATGATTTGGCAGAGGATTTGGTATATATGATTCTGAATCAGATTCATAAGAAAGAGGAGTATGAGAGAAGACACAGAAATCAAAGATAGTTTGAAAGAGGTCAACTTGAAGAATCAAAAGAAACTTAATACTGTTGGGGACAGATTAAGTTTAGGGGGAGATTGTTGGGAAATAAGATTTCTGATGTTATTACTGCTGTTGAAGAATGCACAAGGCATTAACACTGTTAGTGTTGTTATTACTACTGGTATTACAACTGTTAGTGTTTTGGTTACCACTGTCTTCAGAGTTAAAGCTGTTAGTTGAAGTCTTCATGAATTACCACTGTTGGTGTTGGTTACCACTGCTAGTAGAAGATTTCAACTGTTATTGAAGATTGAAGATAAGTGTTACAACTGTTAGTGTTATCACTGTTAGCTTGTTTACAACAGTTAACACTGCTTAGGCTAGTTACCACTGTTGGTATATTAGTCTAGTAAATTGTACAAGTGTTAACACTGTTATAGGAATTACCACTGTTTATATAGTCGTGGTAGTTAACACTGTTTATATCTAGAATAGGAGGGAAGTCAGAGTTTGAATAATTATGGATTGTAACTGCTTCCATAATTATAGGAGATTGTTTAGCAGGACTCTATGTGTTATAAATAGAGATCCTTAACCTAGATTAGGTTATCAGTTTTTGCGCAGCTTCAAGGTTTTGTAACCCTAATACAAATCAGTGTATTCATCTTATATTATTAATAAGATTGGAGCTTTTTATAATTCTGTTATTGTTATTCATATTGATCTTCATTGTATTACTAAGTGTTATTCCGCAAACTTCTTAGTAATCATTCAAAACTGTGGTTATCTAATAGTTTATTAGATAGATCTTGGTTTATCATTTGGGTAACGGAACTACATCCCAAACGTGTAGCTTGTTGAACTGCTGTAATTCTTCTTGCATGGCCTCAATCCAGGATGAATCTTTTAAGGCCTCATCAACCTTCTTGGGTTCAATTTGAGATAAATGGCATGAATTTATTCGAGCAACCAGAGTCAACATTTGCTGATTTGGATTTTGTTTCACTTGTTGTCTTGTTTGAACCGCAGCATTAGGATCACCAATAATAATATCGATGGGGTGATTCTTGTGTACACGTGTCACTGGGATTACTTCCGGCGCAAGTACTAACTCCAAATTGTTCATATCCCCTTCAGTGGCAGGAACAGTTGTAGACTCAGGAGCAGTAGAACTTTCAGGTTACGCGGGTTGTTGTGGTTCTTCATCTTCTTCATCATGAGCGTTAAAATGGGTGAAGACCGTTTCTTCTTCTTCGGCTTCCTCTAAAGGAGGCATATTAGGATCATCAGGAAGATCTTTTGCATTGATCGTTCCTGAAGTCGAAGGAGCATTCGATGATGGGGTAATAGGAGATGGTTCGGTTGTAGTAGGTGATGGAGTAGGTGTTGTAGTGGGTGTAGAGGCAGATGTTTGGTAGGATGTCGGTTCGGGGTTTGGGTCGGATGGTTTAAAGAATGGATCAGGTCTGTCTTGAGAAATGCTGATTCCATGAAGTAGGGTGATCAACTCTTTCTCTTCATCATCTTCTGGTATGTTGAAAGAGTTAAAGACATCCGCATAATTGAAAAACCAATCCGGACCCGTTCCTTGAGGAGGATCCATATAACGCAAACATTTGACCTCAAAATGTTCCTCGACTTGGTGCGTTGATTTGATATAAACTCTTTTATTCGGAAAATTAACTGAAAATCCAAGAAAAATCCCTTCAACAGCTTTCTCACCAAACTTGGAGACTTTATCTTTTGTAATCATGATCAAGCATGGACACCCAAATGGCTCTAGAAACAGCAGATTCGGCTTACGGTTATTAAAAAGTTCATAACATGTCTTGTGCTTCTTCTTAACTGTAAGCACCTAATTTAGAACATAACAAACCTTGCTAACTGCCTCCGCCCAGAATATGATAGGTAACTTTGAATCAGCTAACATTGTCCGAGCTATCTCAATGATGGTCCTATTCTTACGTTCAGCAACTCCATTCTGTTGAGGAGTTCTTGGAGCACTGAATTGATGATCAATCCTTTTTGAATCACAGTATATCTGGAGAGTAGAGTTCTTAAATTCAGTTCCATTATCACTGTGCAGTCTCTTCACCTTTAAGTTGCACAAATTTGCCAACTTATCCAACAAGTATACCAAAATATATGCGGTCTCCCCCTTTGAAGCTAGAAAGTAAACCCATGAAAATTATGAGTAGTCATCAGTAACTACCAAGCAATAAGATCTGCCACCAATACTCTTTGTAGAAATGGGACCAAAAAGGTCCATGTGCAAAAGCTCAAGTGGTGCAGCAATAGAATTCACTGTCTTAGACTTATGAGACTTTTTGTGGAGTTTGCCCTTGTGGCAAGAAATACAGTCATCTTTTAAAGAAAAGGACTGCTTTGGAACTCCATTTACTAAATTGTTAGTAATAAGAAAATTCATTTTGCGAATATGAATATGTCCCATCCATCTATGCCAAAGAAGTGATTCTTTTTCGGAAGCCTTTGAAAGGAGACAAGTATATTCACTTGTCGTCTCCACTGTTCGCATATTCGTCATATAGATGTCGTTTTTCCTTGGTGCTTGCATAAGCAACCATTCTTCAGGAATAACATAACCAGGCTTCAAAATCACACATTCAGTTTTTGTGAATGCGGTGGTAAAATCCTTTTCACACACTTGTGAAACACTCAGCAAGTTGTGATTGAGTTGAGGCACATAGTTCACATTTTCAAAGCTAACTTTCCCATTGGTTAGTGTCCCTCTACCCGTAATTGTTCCTCCAGTATCTCCTGCAAAGGCAACATGTCCTCCAGTGCATGGTTTAATATCCGTCAGAAGATACACATCGCCAATCATGTGTCGCGAGCAGCCACTGTCCATATACCATTCACTATCTTTAACATGTTCAGACTGCTACAACACATAAAAGTAAGGAGATTAGTGAGTAACGGTGACCTGAGCCTTTACAGACTTAGGTCTACCAAGGTCATCAACAATAATCACATCAGTCAGAATTTTATCTTTTAACAAATCAGAATTTTCATCTGATGTGTTATTGTTGACAACAGAAGAGTCAATTAAATGCTCTTTTCTTTTCCAAACTTTGGATGGTTCGGAAGTTGGTTTGAGAGAAATGTCGGGTTTTTGTTTTGGCAAAGGTTTTTGCCCAACATTTCTTTGCTTCTCAACAGGTTTGGGAGAGTTTAAATAACGCCTAGGTGGAGAATTTGAAAACGAATTTCGATACAAAGATGTTCTAGGAATATCTCTCCCATAGTGCTGATGAGAAAGCTTTGGACAATCACGAATTAAATGTCCCTGCTTCTTGCAGTAGAAACATGAACGGTTCTCAACAAAAGGTTGAGAATGAGGTTTTTCCAATGAAGGTGGCGAGACATTTTTAGAACATGCACATTGTGTACATGTTTTAGAAGATGCTTGCCTCGGTTGATCAGTTGAAGTTGAAGGTTTATTACAAGAAACACTTTCATTATTAACAGTTAAATTTCATTTTAAAATCTTTACAGGTGTCTGTAAAGTTTGAGGTTTCTCATTTAAAACCTTTTTCTTGCCCTTATCGGTTTGTACTTTAGGGGCAGGTTCCTTTGTCAAAGTCACCTTTTCAGATTTGACTTCAACTTTCCCAACCTTAGGATACTCCTGATCGGTAATATCCTCAATCTCAACAATCTCCTCAACACAAACTGGAGATTCACTTTCAATTTTAACAAACTTAGGCAAGGGATACTCTGGCCTCTTGGTTTTCTCCTTTGCCTGTTTGTTTTGCTTAGATTCCTTGGTTTTAACACCATATAACAATGCATAATCAACTGGAATCTCTTCAGTGCCTTCCTTAACAGGCATAAGACAATATTCAGTAGGAGGTAGGACTACAGTATAACCGAGTCCTGTCTTACTTTTATCACTTGTACTTTGCTTGTTAAGAATTTCATCAAAGTCAACTGTTGCGGAAGATGATCCTAAGATTTTGTTCTTATAGTTATCATACTCAATTTTCAAATCAGAAAGTTCTTTATTCAACAATTCAATTTCAGCAAGATAGCTGTTAATAGCATCTTGTTGACTAAAAACTTTTGCTTTATACGTTTGAGTATCCAACTTATGAGCCTCAATATGTTTATCATATAAATGTTCATTTGCTTTTAAATACTTATTAGACTCAGTAAGTTTCACAACCTTTTCTCTTAAATCAAAGTTGTCCTTTTGAAAACCCTTCAAAGATTCAGTTAAATTAATGCATGAAATACAGTTTAGAGGTTCATCAGGTTCATTTTGTACCTCATTAGTAATGTGAGCCATGAGACACTGCTGATACTTCTCAGCTTGCACACTCCAATTAGTACTTGTCGGCTCAAAAACAACCAAGGCATCAGCAGTCGCCAACTTTACTTCCTCTTTTCCTTGAGCTTGAAGAACATCAGGCTTTGTAAGACCCGATGGAGGAATTTTGGGTTTCTCGCATTCCTTTGCGAAATGTCCCAAATTTTGATAGTTGTAAAACCTGACCTTGCTCTTATCGAATCCAAAGCTAGATTTACCATTTCCTTCCAAACTTTTTCTTCCAGTCCTTTTCAAGAATTTTTGTACTCTTCTTGCAATCATGGTAATATTCCAGTTCAAATCCATTTGCTCAAGATCATCATCATCCAGTTGAGCATAGTCTTCTTTAGCAAGTTCCAATGTGGTATTTGGTTGAGAAACCAAATCCTTGTAAGAACTCAGAAAAGCTGTATAGATGGAAGCTTGTTCTTCAATAGCTGGAGAGATCTTAACTTGCTGTTGTGAACCTAGTGAAGGTCCAGAAGCATAGACTGGATGATGAGCACCAGTAGATTGCAAGGGTGAACTAATATCAGAAATGAAAGCCATTCCACCATATGCCTTCCCGGTATTTATCGTTCCTCCATATAATGTTGGGTCTTGAACAAACCCACCCGACTTACACTCCTTTTTCTTCAACTCCATTGCGTGAGCTTGAAGAACACCAATCAACTCATCCAAGTTCATTCTCGCTAATTCTTGGTTCTCCTTTAGCAATTGCACTTTTACATCCCAAGTACTAGGCATAACATCTAACAACTTATTATTCACCTCAATCTGAGGGAAATTCTAACCTCCCTCGATTAACTCACTAACCAACTGTGAGTACCTTGTGAATAATCCAGATGCAGTTTCATTAGGAAGAATATCAAACAGATCATATTGTTTCTTGATTAGTTCTAGTTTGGCCTCCTTATACTTCTCATTTCCTCCACATCATGTTTCAATGGTCTTCCACAAATCGTAGGTGATGTCATGAGTTTTGAAAAGTCGTAAAACATCCTTAGTTAGACACATACAGATAGCAGAATGAGACTTTCTCTTGATGTCATACTCCTTTCTTTCCTTAGGATTCATAGCTTTATACGTCTTGGCCGGAGGAATACCACGATAATTTCCTTCAGCTATTGGAGCCTCATATCTTTCTCTAAGTGGACCCCAAAGCTCCGGACAATGGAAATCTACATATTGTTCAAATCTGTCATGCCAATAAGCATAATCCATATCCGCGATAAACAAAGAAGGTTTACTGTTAGAACCAACATCATGATTCTGTTTAATCATTTCTCTAATTCCCCTAATATCTTATTTATCAGCAGCAGCCATTAAAGAAAAACCTGAAAAATAAGCTTAAAGACAAAAACTAGAAAACTGATTAGTAACAAAGGTGTCACTTGGCAAGTGACGCACTGAAGTGTCTCAACGACTAGCGACACTTATTAAGTGTCTCTACTAAGTGACGTATAAAGTGACCGATGACACTAGAAGCAAGTGTCGCTCAATCAAATAAGTGACGCACTCAAGTGTCACACTTGAGTGACTCAGTAAATCAAACAGGCGTCACTAGTGGAAGTGACGCGTGACAAACAAGTGATGTGCTGAAGTGACGCACTGAAGTGACGCACATGAGTGTCGCTAGATTAAAGCAGATAACACTAGAGGCAAGTGTCGTATTACTCACAAATGATGCTCTAAGTGACGCACCAGAGTGTCGGTAAAACCCTAATTGGAACTTACAGAGTGTCGCACGAAGTGTCGCTATCTAGTGACGCAACGAGTGACGCAAAAACGACTGTGATGTCCCAAAAACCCTAAAATTCGAATTTTCGTAAACGTAACAAAAATTATTCAATCCCAATCGAACGAAACCTGTAAATGTTGATTCAAATCGTTTGAATAGCACCCAATTGATCCAAATAACTCGATTATTCTTGATTCTTTTCACAGAGCAAACCGAAAACAAGCGATTACGTGATCAATACGTCAATCAAACCACTTTGAGGCTCTGATACCAGTTGTGAGTGCCCCTTGCTGTGGATCTAAGTGATTGGTTACAATGATTGTAAGGCGGAAAAAAACAATCACACTAAACGAATGTAAACACAAACCGAAACACGTATATATATCACGAATACAAGTTTGTATTGATGAACGTAACCTATTAGCTTGATTACAGAGATGCAATTTCGATAAATGGTGCTAGGGTTTTGTCAACCCTAGCCTGAAACCCGTAGGTTTATATTTATACTAATCGGCAGACATGCGACACTCCCTAAGTGACGCATGTGGCTGCCTTCATGCGACACTACCTAAGTGTCGCTATGCGACACTAAGGTGAGTGTCGCCTAGACCAAACTAAGTGTCGCTAATACAAAAATGACTTTTCTAATATAATTTATCAATGACACTTACAACTCGAAAGACCAACTGACTGACACACTAAATGTACCAACAGTTCCAATTCAGGTGATTCTTCAGTAGAAGGCTTCATTCTTGAAATTTCGTCTCTCTTGAGTTCATCAAACTCCGTTTGGAAATCTGATTCTTCAAGAGGTGATTCTGATGTATTGGCTGAAGCTATTTCAACCCATTTTGCTTTATTAGAGATTGCATCCTTTCTCAGCTCGTATTTGAGAGTTGATAATGTGGAAGTTGCATTTTCTTCAGTAACGATGATATCGTTGTCTTCAGTAAGTGCAAACTTCTGAGCTTGAGCTGAAGAAGAAGTGCTTATGGTTATTTCTGGATTTGAACTTTGTGGTTCATAACTTTCTGATAGCTGTGAATCAGGTGGTGAAAACATTGATTCCATTTCTTTGAGCGTCCTTTGAATTTCTTCCCTTGAGAGAGATGAATCATATACTTCAGGAGTCGGGTTCCTTCTAGAAGAGTGACTGGCGTGCCATGTCCAAGCGGAGCAGTCATGATAGTTTTGAACTGCGGGCTGGAATTCTTTAAAGGAAATAGAACTTCTCTTGATGTGGCAGAAGAATCCGAGAGAGCAGAGTATAATCCCATGTTTTCTTCACATAGTTTCCTTGTTGTGATGATAGTGTTGGGGTTGATGCTGCTTACTGCGAGAATTTCTTCCAAATGTTCTTCAATTATTTCCTAAATAGAATCTACAAGACCAAGATCTTCTCCCATAGGATGTTTCATTTGTTTATCAACATTGAAGGTGACTTCCTCAGTTCCAACTCGAAGTTTTAAAGATTTTTCATTAACATCGATGACGGACTTGGCAGTGTTTAGGAAAGGCCTACCAAGGATGAGTGGAACCTGGGTGTCTTCTTCAATATCCATAACAACAAAATCAACAGGAAAGACGAATTTATCAACACGGACCATAATATCCTCCGCAATCCCTCGAGGGAGTTTAACTGATCTATCGGCTAACTGGATGGTCATTCGGGTTGGCAAAAGTTCATTTAATCCTAGTTTCCTAAAAAGAGAGTATGGCATAAGGTTTACACTAGCTCCTAAGTCAGCTAAGGCGTTACTTATTTGAAAATCCTGAAGATAACAATGAATAGTGAAATGACCAGTGTCTCCTAGCTTCGGGGGTAGTCCTTGTTGTATAATCAAAGAGCATTCTGCATCTAAGGGTAAGTTAACTATCTGTCTAAGTTTTTCTTTGTTAGATAAGAGTTCCTTAAATAATTTGGCACAACTAGGCATTTCAACTAAAGCATCTAAAAGTTTAACACTTAAGTGTAAGCTTTTGAACATTTCTAGATATTTTCCAAATTTAGCTTCTTGCTTCTCTTTCTTAAGCCTACCAGGGAAAGGTATAGGTGTTGGTTTAATACTTTCTGGGGCTTTAGGGGATTCAGGAGAAGTGACGGGGGTGTCGACTTGGACTGAATCAGTAGGTAGAGAAGTAGAAGGTTCATTTGTGGGAATATCTATGGATTTCTCGTTTTTAGTCTCTTTTCCTCCTCTAGTGACCACAAGGATGTCATCATACTCATAAGATGAGTTATAGACAGAGTTGTAGATTGCTTCTTCCTTTTGCTTCTCCTCAACTTTTAAAAACAACCTTTTAACATTATCCTCCATGTTTTTAATTAAATAGTTTGAAATTCTAATCATATAATCAATTTGGTTTTGAAAATCAATAATCTTTTTATTGACATTATTTTGTTCAACAATGAAGTTTTTGAAAGTTTCGTTGTTTAGACGAGAAGTCAATGGGGAAGGAGTAGAGAGAACTAAACAACGGGAAGTGGGTTGTGTGGTAAACCGCTGAATGAAAGGTTTGGAATGAAAAGTGTGATTAGGGTTTCCACTAGTTGTAAGAATTTATTCGTTGGCCCTTTGGAACTTTTGAGGTTTCTTCTTAGGGTTTGAAGATTCTAGCAAATCCTTGACAATTTTAGTGATAGATTCGAGTTGAGTTTTTAGATTGTCTAAGGTTTGATTTGAAGTACTCCTTTCTTTTGAAGTACATTCATCTAACTCCAAGTCATGTTGATGCATGTAACATGAATTTCCAAGCTTCGTCTGAAGTATGTAACATGAAATTTCCGGATGGAGCAGCATCGAGGGTTTGTTTGTGTTGAGGATTCAAACTGTTGTAGAATGTGCAGACCAGATCCGTTCCAGTCAACTAACGATTTTGACATCTCTCGATCAGATTCTTAAATCATTCCCAAGCCGTGCTTAATGATTCATTAGTTCCTTGATGGAAGTTAATGATGTCGTTTTTAAGCTTGGTTTGTAGGGAAGGGGGAAGTACTTAGCTAGAAACTTAGTAGCCATCTCCTCCCATGTATGAATCGAATTGGGTTCGAAATCATGAAACCATGTTACGGCTCGAGAAGATAAAGAATAAGGAAACAGATGGAGGCGAAGAAGGTTTCTATCGGTTCATATTTGTTCGAAAGAGTCGGAAAGGTTCATGAATTTGTTAAGATGGGCGTTTGGGTTTTCAACCGAAAGACCATGAAACTGACACTCAGATTTTAGCATTTTGATATATTGAGGCTTAATTTCAAGGGTTTCGTCCGTTAGTGTTACGATCGGTCCTCCTCGTCCCTCTGGCAGTGGCTTAATTGATGAGGTGAGAGTGATATGGTTCGATATATCTTGTTGATAGAAAGTAGGTTATTTGGAAAGGAAGGGTTAAACTATTCTAATCTAAAGACGGAAAAAGTAAAATTAACCTAAGGATAGAAAAGGAACTTTCGGATGATATTGATCTTTTGAAAGGATCGCTAAATATCTAAGATATCTAAATATCTAAATTCCTAAAACCGGTCATTGTAGTCCCCGGCAGCGGCGCCAAAAAACCTGATCGCGCTCCAATGGTTGGTTCAAGAATTGCTTCCTGGTCGTTGCGGGCCTTCCAGTCAGGGTAGACGATCAGAGGGGTGGTTTTAATATTTATAGTGCAGGGAAGCCTAAGTTATACTACTACTTGTATAGTAAGCGGTAGGTATGACTCAGGTGTCGTTCTTCAAACCACAACGGGCATGGGATCTTAGGAGGATTAATTATCTTTGGTAATCTAGCTAGGGTTTTAAAACTTTTTGAGGGGTTTTGTTTTCTATTTTAAGTAAGCTAAAGACAATAAAATAAATGAGGAGTGTAGTCGCTGAGAGACTATGGATTACGCGAGTGTTTGCTATGACATTGGTGTATCCTATTTAGGGGTACTTATGAGGATTAAGGCTCTAATTACAATGAATCCTAGTAGTGCTGATTTTGGTTCTCTGAACGATGCTCAACATAGTACTGTACCTACGGCCTTTTCGTGGCTTCCACGAATTTGTATTTCACCAGAGGTGGTTCCAGCGCTATACGAAGTACTAAGCCGTTTTACAGTAATTTTGATGCCTCGCCCAGAGATCCCATATCATACCTGTATATGTCCTAATGGGCCATAGCTCCTATCCTATTACTTATCTAACGTAGAGTTGTCCACAATTAAATAAATAACATGTCACATGGATAACAGATATGGAGTGTAAGCTACACCGGAAGTTCTCCCAAATGTATTACCAATTTAACCGACAACTAACCTCGAATCATATTCCCCAGTCTCGGTCGTCTGAGACGTCCATATCATTTAAATTGTTCGACATTATTTCATACAGATCATTGTAATTATTCTAACATGTTAAACTGTCGTATGTTATTATTCTATGTTTGAAAACCTAATCATGAATCCAACAACCGAAATAGATAAATAGATACTAGCATGCAAATCTTAAAGCAACAATCAAACAAGAACATGCAGTAGTGTAACATGGATAGTTATCAGTTTATTTCAGGCAGAGTTTAGGGATTAATGGTTAAGTCACGAATGCTGCGAAAGTTCTCTCAAAAGCATACGATATATGAAATTAATTCTAATCTATCTCTAATCCTATGCTCCGTGTCTCCTATGATGTATTTCAATCAGGAGAACAGCGGCCATGCCGAGTTCATCGAATCATTCAGACACATAATAGTTGAGGGACCTATTTCTAGCAATTGGCCAGATTCTATCAACAGGTTTCAAACCACAGCATAAGTTGGATAAATAACCATTTGAGAACTAATTCATAAATTCAAACATATCCTAATTTCATACAAGCAAAGTAACAGCATGGTTTAAAGCATAACTACCCTAGCATATCGTCTATCATAGCAAACACAGATTTGTCTAGCCTGACATAGCAATTATCATAGCATGCATTCTTAAATAATCATGACAATGGCATAACATATTTAAAAATAACAAGAAAGGATAATATAATAAAACCTGATAGGCGTTAAAACAAATCTGCGCAATCACAGTCTCGGAGTGATGGGGTTCCGACCGTCACAAATGTGAGTGATTACAACGCATATCGGTGGGTGTTTTAAATTTGTAAATGTTGGGGTCTAAGTGTGACTTATTACTATTGAACCAACGGCTAGTAGATAGTAAGTATGACCTAGAGTCGTTCTTAAAGAGAAACTGAAATTGAAATGGAGGTGATCCAATCAATCGTTACTTTCTAGTATAGGTTTTTATAAAAGTGCGTTGAGGCTTTTGGTTCAGTTGACTAAATAAACTAAATAAAGCGAATAAAGGATAATAATAAATCAGATGATGGAAAGTAGTATATGTTGTGATTTCATTAGTTCATAATATGGGATGATGACTTCTTGGAGAAAACGTTTATCTAAATTGGGAATGTTTAATTGATTCGATAGCTTATGGTATAACCCGTAGATCCTTATCAGTCGGTTATCAACTGATATGTCATGAGGAACTAGGGTATCATCATTCTGATCAGATAGACAATGCTCAACTCTCTACACTCTCCTGCGTAGGGAGTCAGTGGCCCTTATTATTGAACGCATTCGCTCGTAGGCAAAGAAACAGAGTAGCAAGTCCATAACAAGTCTAACCGTTCTTAATACAACAAAGACTACAAATCCGGCAAACAACTAACTTAGAAAATATGTTCGGACTTATTTGATTAATTCCTATTAGTGAAACTCAAACATGGTAAGCGAGGGAAGGTGTTTAGGTTTCTTGCGTACCTTACTTTAGGTTTTATGGTTTAAGGAAATATATCGTTTTAAATTGGATTTTAAACTTGCCATTCTCAATACAATGAAAAAATCCCTAGGTTTTCGTGAATGATTATTTAGCCTATAGCCTACCTACTCTAATCTAATCTAAACTAATCTAATTAAAATGCTTACGGCTTTTGCATAAAGTTAAACCCAGACCATATCGTAAAATACTATGGTAGTTCACAATGTATTTAATCGTTAACCGATGTTTTTGTTGTGAATTTAATTGCTTCGCGATGATTTCATGATAAGTACATTGTGATTGGAGGTGTACTATAATCATGGCAATTCCACGTAATCACATTGCATTTTATGATGATTGCATGACGTTACAATTAAACCATAGTTTTGACACAGATAACTATTGACCAAGTATTAAGGTTTGTGACTCCTCTTTACAAGGCTACAATCACGTTTGTTAATCGAAAGGCGAATATAAGTTTTATGTTTAAAATCACAAGATAAATCCATTCATAAAGTGTCCATTTTCATAATGTCGATCCATAATACAACTACCTTCGGTCGTTTACCGACTTCCATACATTTTTACTCTGCTTAACAGCGTTTCCAGTACTATATCAAGTAAACAGTCGAATAGGGTCCGTCATATTACTTCACGACATATTTAAGATCATCCCATAATTATTTATGCTAATTACATCACAAAAATACAATAGTAATCTACTCGCTAATCATGGCACAAACTATCTCTAGAATAATTAAAGTATACATATTTAATTAAGATAGATAAGGATAGAAAGAACCGATATTAATGCGCGAGAAGGAATAGACATGAATTAATAAGAATAACTCCAAGCTTACACCAAAGATTACAAGCACGTTCCTAGATTTCATTCTATTCTATCCAACTTCCTAAACTTATACTAATTTAGAAATTAAAACTAGAGAAATGAGAAAGATATGGAAGGTGAAAGATTGTATGAAAAGGTATGTGAAGATGTTATGAGGTGTGTCTTGAAATGAGTCATGGAGCCTCCTATTTATAGGGGGAAATTGGTGCATTTCAGCAACTTTGGGCACATGTTAGCAAAAGGTGGAAAAGTTGCTAGCACATGTACCCTAACGCGCATAAAGGTCTCGCACGTGTACCCTAGAGTTGCGGAAAAGGCCTAGCACATGTACCCTGCGATTACGAGCGAGGACAAAAAAGCGGATGGGGAACGTGGGGCAGGCATCCGGCGCCGCCACCATGGCAGCCGGCGGCGGCTGGTAGTCTGCTGCCCCGGTTCGCCATCTTTCGATTTGTGCGTATCTTCTTCGTTATGCGTCCATTTTCATCGATTATTTTTGTGTTGGATTCGTTTTTCAAATACGAAGAATTTGATGAAAAGAAATCCCATAAATATGTCTCTGATCTTTGGATGTTTCGTACGAATAGTTTGAATCTTCCGGTGTACGTGGAATCTTCATTCTTCATCCGCTTTTGTTTATTCTTCTTCTGTTAGATTCGTATTTTGAAAACGATTATCTTGGATAAGAGAAATCTCAGTGATGGGAACTTTTGTCTTTAAATCTTGTCTTGATGTCTTGAATCTTCAAACGTGTGTGGAATCTTCGTTTTTCATCCGTTTTGCTTGATTTTTCTCGTGTAACTCTGTTTTGACCTTCTTGGCAAAGTTTCATTGATTTGAACATTATCTGAGTCTATTTGCCAAGTATTGTTCCAGAATGAGAGAGATATCAGCAGTAAAAACGTGACTTTTTACGTGATATCAAGTATCCCACACTTAGAACTTTGTTTGTCCTCAAGAAAACTCGAATTTCAAGCATGGTTAGAAATAAGTCGATAATGAAATATTTCGAGGCAAAACTTTTTAATTCGGGGTTTTTGGGAGAAAATAAAATATTTGTGTTTTTGAAAAAGTGGCGTTGTAATCTTTGGAGCATACTTTTGATCTTTGATTTTGGATACATGACTAGGTGATCCTCTCATGGTGGTCACTCCAATCACTCAAAGTGTTTATGGTTTCCTATTCTAATATTATCAATCACTCAGAATGCCAGTCATGTATCGTTTATCGTCATAGGCTTGATCGAGAATCAACTCGTTATCTTTTTAGTGAGCGCGAAGTCGATCTAGCCACAATCATTCTAAGGGAAGTGATGTAGGATTTTTGGAGTGGAGTGTTGGTGATATGAGAGGGGGTTGTGTTGGTTTTTCATACGATTATATATTTTTTGTGAAGAGGAAAGCTGGAATTTTTGGGAGGATTGACGCTCTGTTCTCATGATTTTTGGTAGGAGTCTTTTTCTCCATTTGACTTTCTTTTCTTCGAATTCTTTTCTTTTGATTTTTTTCAACGTCATATCCTTGTAGCTTCCCTTCTTTCATCTTTGGAACTTTCTATGAAGTTTGAGGGATGCTTCTGAGAGGGTATGGATAACGTATTTTTATTTTTGGGGTGTATGGATGGGTTTAAGAATGATGTGATTCGATCTCCTTTTCATTCACCAATTCGGATTCTAAATGCATAACAAAAGCAAGTTCTGATTCTAAACGCATACATCGGCACACTCAAGAATCAAAACGATCAAGTATTAAAAATGAATGCTTTATATGGCTCAAGATACCTCACGAATCGAACGTTTGTTTGTTGTGTGCCTAGTCATGCGATGCTTTTTATGGGATTAGTAAACTAATTTTTCAAAGGAAGTCATATTTTATTTATCCTTGTTCCCCAAAGTAAATCATTCTTTGTCTAAAATTTTTCATTTTTAACATATTTTTAACTCAATTTTGAAAAAATTTGTTTACTTATTGGCGAAGGATGGTCTAAAGAGCAACGAGCTTAGAATCAAGCATATACCATTATCCATTTTACACTAGTGTAACTACTGCTATCCCACACTTAAATGAGCATCGTCCTCGATGTTATACTAAGCTCTTATTAGGGGAAAATCCCACACTTAAGAATTGAAACATCTAAGTCATATTCTTTCAGCGGTGTGTGTTGGGTTTGAATCCTACACTTAGTGTTAAGCATAGTGGATATGGTATATTTGTAATGAAGGAAAAAGATTGGTAAAGAGGTACCCCCTAGTAGATGCAGTTTTCCTTGGTACACGTGTGTTGAACTTTGTCTTGCTGGGTTCACTCTTGATCAAGTCTTCTTGTGATTGGTCTCGTAGGTGTGAACACGTCGGATATAAGATATGTTAGATGCGACTACTTCCTTGAAGGATGAGGTATTCTTTGCATATCCGAGTGTGAAAGATAGTCGGAGATTTCATCACTTCTTGAAAAGTAAAATTTGTAGAAATGTAAAACATGGGTTGCCTCACGAGAAGCGCTCTTTTAAGGTCAAAAGCTCGACTTAGTCCTTTTCTTCAGATGATGATGTTGGATGTGTCCCAGGTGCTAAAGTTGTTACCGTGGCTCCTAAGTAAGCTGTAACGTGGAGGAAAGTACTGAAGGAATTGCTCTATCATGTCAGCAATTAGGGTTGGTGGATTGGTGGATTCCATCCTGAAGCTTTTGAAGTGATCAGTGGCTAATCGATCGAGGATTGCCATCCCATAGCTGATGTATCTAACTGACCGTGTGACTGGTCCATTAGGGTGAACTCTTGTACATGTGTAAGTTCGAACAATCTCACGTTGGGGGTGGTTTCGGCCTATTGAAGCGATTAGGGCCATGAACTGAATTTTCACTTCTTCAAAGTCACTAGCCAAAGGGTCTCCTCCAAAGGATCTGATTGCTTGGCATACTTGTCTGATGAGTTGATGTTGCTCACGGTTGAAGGGAAAGTCCGAGTCCGTGAAAACATAGATCAGATTGCTGAATATTTCATTGTATCCGTTGCGATAGACATCAAGCTCCACATCTTCTTCAGTATACATTCCGCGTAGTCGAGTCATCACATATGTTGCTAAGTTGATTTGTGACAACTGTGGAATGAATCTTGGTACTTCACGAACTTCTTCTTCATATACTGAGTCGTTTAGTTCATCAATTATCAGCTCAACATGATGACCAATAGTGGAATGAATGACGATCCTGAAATTTTCTGAAGCTGTGAGGTGTTCTCTGGTTTCGATGAGATCTAGAAGGGTTGTAAGATCTCCCACCATTCTGATATCGGCATAATTCCGTGGGTTTCAAGTAGCTCTTTCCAGATAGGTTCTCATTGATGCTAGTGTAGCCTTCTGACTCGATGAGTAGGGGAAAGCTGATCCTGCTAGGGCACAATATACTTTTTGGTAGATTTTCCTCTGGTTGCTGCAGAACTCAATTTCTCCTATCGGGTAGTGAGGTCTTTCTGGCTGTTGAGCTTCTCTTATGAGTTGAGCTTGAAGGGAATCTGATAGTTCTTGGATATACCTACGTAGAGCGCCAGATTCTTGTGATCCATAATTGGCAAGGTATGAATCGTATTCTCGTTCAGGTGCCTTTGAGCGGTTGTGTATTCATTGGTTGATTCTCTGATAGCTTATATGATGATGCGGACATCATCGTTTTCATCAATCAAGTCAATCATCTTTTGGTGGGTATTTAACATGGGGATTTCCAATATCTCGGTATTGGAGATAGGAGAATTTGGTGGAGCAGGGGGAATAGAGCATTCGTTGAGAGTGACGTCGATACAATCGTCATCATACGCGATTTCTTCTTCAGAATCTTCATCACGGGAATCCGAAAATTGGTGGAATTCTTCATCTGATGGTGCGTTATTGAAAGGTTGGGAACTATCGACTTCAATGGTCCTGACTTTCGTGGCTGAATCTTGAAGGTTTTCTTCCGCAAAGCCATTCGTTTGACTTGCTTTATACACAACAATTCTTTGTAAGAGCTTGTCATATATTTCCGAGTGTCTTGAGGATCGGAACTCTTCTTCAATTGCATCTATATCTCGGAGTCGGGTTCGGGTGAATGGTTTCGAATGGTCAAGATAAGGGTCGAGCATGTTTTCCATTCTCCTTAGATGAACAGATTTGAAGGATTGACGGATGGATTCATAATCAACAAATTCGTCCGATGAATTGTTTTCTTCGGAGCACTGTATCCTTTTGACTTCAGCCATTTGGGGTGAATCAATCCGATCTTCATCTTCCTCCATTTCTTCAGATCTTTCTTCTTCAGTCTCTTCGTCCATTTCTTCTTCTTCCTCTTCAGGTTCTTCTTCTTCCTCGGCGGGTTCTTCCTCTTCTTCTTCTTCAGGTTCTTCTTCTTCTTCAGATTCCACGTCTTCCTCTGCAGGTTGATACTCCTCTTCCTCTTCTGGGTCAGTTTCAGTGTCAGAGATGAAGGTTGACGATCGGGTGAAAGGTTATTCTTCTTCGGGCTCTGATTCATCATTATAGGTAATTCTGCCAGTTGATATAGCATAACATTCTTCTTGTTCTGGAGTGCATTCTGGTTGGTCGATCTTGTAAGTGATGCTTTCGCCATGCAAGCGTAAGACAATCGTGTGGTTATACACATCAATTACTGCTCGGGCTGTATTCATGAATGGTCTTCCAAGGATAATCGGGATGTTTATGTCCTCGTGGATGTCCATTACCACGAAATCCGTAGGAAAGAAGAATTTCTTAACTTAAACTAAGATATTTTCAGTTATTCCTTTGGGTATCTAACGGATTGGTCAGCTAGCTGGACAGTCATCTTAGTGGGTTTCAAATTTTCAAGTTCTAGCCTCTTAAATAGGGAGTAGGGCATGAGGTTAATGCTAGCTCCTAGGTCGGCTAAGGCGCTTATATCTCCGGATTGGTAAATAGAACAAGGGAGTGTAAATCTACCGGTGTCTCCTAGTTTTTCGGGAAGGCTATTTTTAAGTAGGGCTGAGCTTTCAGGACTAAGAGGAATGTTGTTTACTTCGGGCAGTTTATCCTTAGTGGATAACAATTTCCTAATATATTTATTACGACCGGGAACTCTAGACATAGTATCGAGGAATTTTCCGTCTAACTTGAAGGATGATAATTTCTTAGGTTGGACCTTAAGTCTAGCGAGGTAAGGGATTCTAACCTCCTTGTTCATGGTCGGGGTGGTTTCCACAGCTGGTATCTTGATCTCTGGTTCTTCCTTGACTGGGACAGCAACAGGGGGTGGAGTGGCTGCTTCCTTGTTGGTGGTAACTTGGTTTGCCTCCTCAACATGTGGGTTGTGAACCGTGTTGCTAGGTAAACTTCCTTTGCGTCTATTCTCAAGACGTTGTGCCAATTGTCCAATTTGAGCTTCCAAGTTCTTCAGTACGGCCAATTGATTTCTCATGAAGAGATCGGCTTGATCTTGCCTAGCGGATGTCTTTTGGTTGAGTATGTGTTGGCCTTGCATGAACTAGGTGAAGGCATTATTTGAGCTTGAAGCTGGGGCATTTGTCTTGTTGGGTTGTTCAGTGGTTTGGTTTGTGTCAGATGTGGGTCCAGGAAGTGTGAGGGGTTGGTTGTAGGCAAGTTGTGGTTGTTGTGGGTAAGGTGGGTATCTAGGTGGGTATCGGGGTTGGAAAGGTTGGTTGTTTCTTTGTGGGAATGGATGTCCTCTAGGTTGGTTGTTGTTTTGGTTGAAACTGGGTGGAAAATTCTGTGGTCGAGCGGGATATTGAGCATAGTAAACGGTGCCATCTGTCTCTTCATATTCAACTTGATATTCACCGGGTGGTTGCGAGTTGGTGCAGTTTTGACAGGCTTGCACTTTGTGTACTTGGTGTTGTTGCTTCTTAAGTTCTCCGAACTGTTTGACAAGTATGCCCATTTTCTCTGTTAATACCTTAATTGCTTCGACTGGAATTGGATTCGATGCAGCGAGAGGTGCTGAAGATGTAGAGTGATCTATAGAGTTTCAATCATGGTGATGCATAGTCATATTTTCTATAAGGTTCCATCCTTCTTCGTCTCTCTTTGTCATAAAGCTTCCTTGTGCGGTAGCATCGAGGGTGGTTCGGTGGTTAGGGTCTAAACCGTTATAGAAGGTACACAATTGTGCAGATCTGTCGAGTCGGTGATTGGGGCATTTCTTCAGTGCTCCTTTGAATCGTTCCCATGCGGTGTATAATGACTCATCAAAATCTTGGTGAAAGTTCATGATGTCATTTCGGAGTTTGGTTTGTTTAAAGGGCGGAAAGTACTTGGTTAGAAACTTTGTCGCCATCACCGTCCATGAAGGGATAGAGCCGGTTTCTAAACCTTCAAACCATGTTTGCGCATGATGTGTGAGCGAATAAGGGAAGAGATACAAGCGAATTGTATCTTGGCTAACTCCATTTTGTTTGTAGGAGTTTGAAAGAGATATGAACTTGTCGAGGTGAGAGTTTGGATCATCACTTGGTAATCCATGGAATTGACAGTGGTTTTGGATTAGTTGGATGATGTGGTGCTGAAGCTCGAATGATTGTCCTGGGGTTTCTGGGTAGAGAATTGGGCCTCCTCTTCCTTTAATAGAGGGCTTACTATTGTCAGCGAGAGTGATGCGATCAGCCATTGCTTATCTAAATGCAGATTGCTTTTTTTCTCGTCGAATAGTATGTATTAAAAGTTCTAGATCAGGAAAGTTAAAAAGCGGTGAAGATCTAGGGGAACAGGTCATACAATAAAAAAAAAAAAGACAATAAAGAGAATATTTTGTTTTTTTATAAGTTTTTATTCTAAGGTTATACTAGAAAACAGGATTGGTTGGGCATTGTATCGGATAGTTAGTCTCCCCGGCAGCGGCGCCAAAAAGTTGATGGGGTTCCGACCGTCGCAAACGCGAGTGATCACAATGCCTATCGGTGGGTGTTTTAAATTTGTAAATGCTGGGATCTAAGTGTGACTTATTACTACTGAACCAAAGGCTAGTAGATGGAAAGTATGACCTAGAGTCGTTATTAAAGAGAAACTGAATTGAAACAGAGGTGATTGATTGATCCAATCAATCGTTACTTTCTAGTATAGGTTTTTATAAAAGTGAGTTGAGGGTTTTGGTTCAGTTGACTAAATAAACTAAATAAAGCGAATAAAAGATAATAATAAATCAGATGATGGAAAGTAGTATTTGTTGTGATTTCATTAACTCATAATATGAGATGATGACTTCTTGGAGAAAACGTTTATCTAAATTGGGAATGTTTACTAGATTCGATAGCTTATGGTATAACCCGTAGATCCTTATCAGTCGGTTATCAACTGATATATCACGAGGAACTAGGGTATCATAATTCTGATCAAACAGACAATGCTCAACTCTCCACACTCTCCTGCAGGGGAGTCAGTGGCCCTTATTATTGAACGCATTCGCTCGTGGGCGAAGGAACAGAGTAGCAAGTCCATAACAAGTCTAACCGTTCTTAATACCACAAATACTACAAATCCGACAAACAACTAACTTAGAAAATATGTTCGGACTTATTTGATTAATTCCTATTAGTGAAACTCAAACATGGTAAGCGAGGGAAAGTGTTTAGGTTTCTTGCATACCTTACTTTAGGTTTTATGGTTTAAGGAAATATATCGTTTTCAATTAGATTTTATACTTTCCATTCACAATACAATTAAAAAATTCCTAGGTTTTCGTGAATGATTATTTAGCCTATAGCCTACCTACTCTAATCTAATTAAAATGCTTACGGCTTTTGCATAAAGTTAAACCCAGACCATATCGTAAAATACTATGGTAGTTCACAATGTATTTAATCGTTAACCGATGTTTTCGTTGTGAATTTAATTGCTTCGCGGTGATTTCATGATAAGTACATTGTGATTGGAGGTGTACTATACTCATGGCAATTCCACGTAATCACATTGCATTTTATGATGATTGCATGACGTTACAATTAAACCATAGTTTTGACACAGATAACTATTGAACAAGTATTAAGGTTTGCGACTCCTCTTTACAAGGTTACAATCACGTTTGTTAATCGAAAGGCGAATATAAATTTTATGTTTAAAATCACAAGATAAGTCCGTTCATAAAGTTTCCATTTTTATAATGTCGATCCATAATACAACTAACTTCAGTCATATACCGACTTCCGTACATTTGTACTCCCCTTAACAGCGTTTCCAGTACTATATCAAGTAAACAGTCGAATATGGTCCGTCATATTACTTCACGACATATTTAATATCATCCCATAATTATTTATGCTAATTACATCACAACAAATACAATAGTAATCTACTCGCTAATCATGGCACAAACTATCTCTAGAATAATTAAAGTATACATATTTAATTAAGATAGATAAGGATAGAAAGAACCGATATTAATGCGCGAGAAGGAATAGACTTGAATTAATAAGAATAACTCCAAGCTTACACCAAAGATTACAAGCACGTTCCTCGCTTTTATTCTATTCTATCCAACTTCCTAAACTTATACTAATTTAGAAATTAAAACTAGAGAAATGAGAAAGATATGGAAGGTGAAAGATTGTATGAAAAGGTATGTGAAGATGTTATGAGGTGTGTCTTGAAATGAGCCATGGAGCCTCCTATTTATAGGGGAAAATTGATGCATTTTAGCAACTTGGGGCACATATTAGCAAAAGGTGGAAAAGTTGCTAGCACATGTACCCTAAAGCTCGTAAAGGTCTAGCACGTGTACCCTAGAGTTGCGGAAAAGGCCTAGCACATGTACCCTGCGAGTATGAGCGATGATGAAAAAGCAGACGGGGAACAAGGGGGAGGAAGCTGGCACTGCCACCATGGCAGCCGGCAGCGGCTGGCTGGTGGCCGGCGGCGGCTGGCAGCCTGCCACTCCGGTTCGCTGTCTTTCGCTTCATTTCTCGATTTGTGCGTATCTTCTTCGTTATGCGTCCGTTTTCGTCGATTTATTTTGCGTTGGATTCGTTTTTCAAAAACGAAGACTTTGATGAAAAGAAATCCCAAAAATATGTTTTTGATCTTCGGATGTCTCGTACGAATCGTTTGAATCTTCCGATGTACGTGGAATCTTCATTCTTCATCCATTGTTGTTGATTCTTCTTCTGTTAGATTCGTATTTTGAAAACAAATATCTTGGATAAGAGAAATCTCAGTGATGGGAACTTTTAAATTTAAGTCTTGTCTTGATGTCTTGAATCTTCAAACGTGTGTGGAATCTTCATTTTTCGTCCGTATTACTTGATTTTTCTCGTGCAACTCTGTTTTGACCTTCTTGGCAAAGTTTCATTTATTTGAACATTATCTGAGTCTATTTGCCAAGTATTGTTCCGGAATGAGAGAGATATCGACAGTAAAAAACGTGACTTTTTATGCGATATCACGGAGCGACTCCATACAAAGCTCGTAAGCTTGCTACTCTACTCCTACTAGCTAACTACTACTACTACTATTCTAGAGAGAGAAAGTGTGTGTGAGAGAGAAAGAAATGAGAATGGAATGTTTTTGTGTTGAAGGTGTGTAGGTTAAGCCTCTATTTATAGGCTTCAAGTATCCGAATTTACATACAGCACCCCTGATCCGTTATTTACACTAAAATACAACCTTGAGCTATGAAATTCGACACCAAAAGGGGCGTATTCGGTAGCAAATAGGGCGTATTCGGTAGCAAATAGGGTGTATCGGGCACCAAAAGGGGGGTATACCACCCAAAAAGGGGGGTATACCACCCAAAAGAGGGGGTATACGGCCCTCTAAGGGTGGTATACGGCCCCAAAGGGGGTGGTGTACCCTGGGTCATGGTCTTGTGTGCTGGATCGTAAGTCTTGTGCACTGGTCATAGTTCTTGTGATCTTCGGTTGGCTTTAACTTCTTCGTTATTTGTCAGATTCAAACGATTCTTGTGCCCATGGTTTCGTATTTTCCTGAAGATAGTATGACACAAATTAGGCTAGTTTTGCTTAATTATACGTCAGAACCACAAGTGAATCGTTTTAGCTCTGGTTTGTTCGTTATTTGAGCATTTTAAGTGATTTTTCGAGAGGAAGTCTAAGTTTTTGCTCATTTTACATATTTAGCATAAAACAATGATTATTCGATGTTTATTCCAAGATTTGAGCCAAAATGGGTTTGATATGGTGCATAAAAACATGACTTTTTGCGTCAAATCACTTGTCCTGAAGTTGAATGTATAATAAAATTGATAAACATCAAACTAATATTTAAAAATCAGAATACCTTATATTAAAAATCCGTTTCATAATTTAAAACTTTAAACAATTTAATTAACATGGATAAATATAATATAAAAATAAGTTTATTATTGTTGGTGTAATATATAGCTCATGAATAATTACTAATATACTTATCTACTTTAAACAGTCTATACTTATATTTCTGAATTGTTAGTATGTAAATTACTTATGAAATACTCTTAAACTTAATTATGCAATTTACTTTTATATTCCAAATAAATACATGAAATCCATTTTTAAGAATCAAGACATTGGTGACAGGTCTGCATTGACATGCAACAGAGCGACATAACTTGATTAAGGTAAAACAATTTTACTTTTAATCAAACCAGCGGTGACAGGTCTGTACAGCCGTACAACAAAACGATATAGTTTGATTAATTTATAATTTAAGAATACTAATTAGAGACCAGGTTAGTACTCACGTACAACAGAGGAAACAATTAGTAAACCCCCAAACGTATTCACATAAGTATAAAGACATATAAAATTAATGCATAATAAATTTAAGATTTAATACTTTTTATGTCATATATCATAATATGTAACATAAAATAACATACAAGTTATTTATTTAATTTCTTAAAATTCTGAAATCTTTATATAGATTGCCTATTAGTACATCATATCATGTAACTTATATCACTTTTATTATTTTTCTTACGTTATATGTACAAAACAGTTAATCCATGTTAAAATCTAAAATTTTTAAATATAAAACAAAACTTTTAACAAAAGTATTTTAACTAATAAATACTTAGTTTTTTAAACTTAAAATTTTTAAAATTATTGAAAAAATCATAGTATAATAAAGACAGGTAAATTTAAATGAAAATGAAAATTAAATGAAATTTCTTTTCTACAGACCCCTTCCCCACACTTAAAGTATACAATGCCCTCATTGTATTAAAACAATAAAAATAAAGTAGTAAAAGGAAGAAAAGAAATTAGAACAAATTACTCCCCTGATTTCTAGGAAATTTATCATTGGTTCGGCCTAACGGTTCTTCTTCTCAATCTTAAAATATACAACAGCTCACACTTTTGTAGTTAATCACGATTGTATTTAGCATATGCAACAAGCCTTTTAAACCCCTCGGTATCCCAAGTGGACGAGTTTAGTCTCGTGAGGGTTTCCAGAGGACACACCCACGAAGTTCATAAATAAAAACTAAAAATTAATTTAGATTTACCGTAACCTGAAAATTAAACTATCATAGCATAATAAGATAGTTCAAAGTAATAATTGTTAGAATAATAATACAGTCATCCGGCAAATAATAATAATAATAATAATAATAATAAAAATGTCATATAAATACTAACAAACCATAACCAAATCAATCACTGTCACCATCCTCTCCATCTCTCCGAACACCTGATGGATCACCAAACTCAGATGGTACAAATGGATCATAAGGAAGATGATGATAATCAAACAGCTGATGCATCAAAGAAGTATAACAATCAAACTGTCACTGATGCTCTCTATAATAATGCTGCTGATAATCCTGAACAATCCTATCCTGCTCATGGTAACGATGCATCTGCTGAAACTGCTGCTGCTGATACTCATGCATCTGAGCAACCTCCCTCTGCAAATGATACATGTCATAAATAGGACCCTGATAAACCTTTGGCTCTAGTGGTACTACAGCATGCACATCCTCTGCTACTGTTGGCTCTGGCGGATCATAATGATCGAAATCTCCAAGAGCTTTTGTGCTCCCATATACTGCATACCAGTAATAACAGGAGTGCAAGACTAATACATCTCAGGTGTAATACCAAACCACCTAGCCAACCTCGTCACATACTGACCACCATAAATAACACCCCGTAGCCTTCGTACCCGTGGCCTTATGTGCTATCCAGACACCAATCTCCAAGCAACATTCACATTTGCCCCTTTGGTAATAGAATGCATATAAAACAAATCCACCTTATGTACTTTCTCATTCCCTGTCTTCCTAGCAACTATCGAATGTGACAATAAACGGTGCACCAACTTGTGCACTGGACTCCTCACTAACACATCATAGGGACCTCGGGAGCCAAACACTCCATTAGCTATGTCTGTCTAACCTGCAGCAACCTCAATATCCTCATACATATTCGTACACCCATCTCTAAGAAAATCCCTAAAATGAGGATTAGCCTCCTCATCAACCATATAAAACCCAATAGCCTGTGCAAACTGAATCAAACTCAAAGTACGTGGCTAACTACCAAGCATAAAAGTCAAAGTATGCTATTAAACATCCTCAGAAGACAAATCAAATTGTATTGTACTATAAAACTCAACTACTAACTCCCTGAAAATAATCTCATGGATACTAAACAATGTTATCCAGACATATGAAACAAAACCAATACTCCCATCATCTAAAAGATAAGAAAATGTCAGTAATCGACGTAAAGACTGAGTACATGTCTCTCGAGTTTCAGGATTTAACACCGTATCCATAACATCCCAATCCAACACATCTAAAGATATAATATCATGATAGATGTTGGCTCCAAGTCTAGTCTGATAGCTAGCTCTGTCTCCTGGTGAAATAGTATCATGCATAAACTGCAAAATAGGATGTGTCTGAATAATAGGGTTGGCAACAACTGCTGCTCACCTCATAACACACCTATCATGTTCCATATGTAAAGAAAATTCTAATACTATTAAAAATATCTCTAGCATTGATATACAATTAAATATCATACATACAATTAGATTATAACAAAAATTAAACTATTTATTTAATCATCTTAAAAGATATAACACATATAAAAATTAAGATTCATCCAAGTTGTTACATTATAACAAATAATTTCTACAAGTAACACCTTAATCCAAGCAATAATTGACTATTCTGTTTTCGCTGTAAACCAGTTTAGCCGGCGGTCAAGAGTAGTTGACCGGCGATCAATCCTTCTGTGTCCCCAAATCCGACCAAACATACAAACCTTCAAACCCTAGCTTCCTAGCCCTTTAAATCGACCTTTAATCGACCTTAAACCCTAAAAACTGACTTTTGTTTTCGTAATTCGCCTTAACCCGCGTCTTTCACTGCCTTCCATAAATAACATTTAACCGCCGGCTAATGGGTTTAGCCGCCGGCTTAATGACATTCCAGAACTTTCTTCAATCCGGGCTTCCACTAATTCTTGGGCCATCAAACTTATTATAACTTGGATCAATCTTCTTCCTTGGCCCAGTTTTATCTAAGTATGAATTTAGACTTTTCTTAAGGACCAATTCTTTATTTCATTTTCTTCTCTTTTCTTCTTTCTAATCTTCAATTAAAAACTCTATTATGCAAATATTAATCAAATCAGTATCTATAATCATAAAAATGTAATCAAAATGTATAAAAACTAAGGGAATTTGTTATATAAACATAGACTTATTTGATGCTATCATTTAACAATGGGTGGAAGTGAGGATTTAGAAGATTGAATAGGATTTGAAGGAAGTTTGCGAACATAATGAAAGTTTGTGTTAAATGAGGCAGATGTGGTGTGTGGATGCCTATCATATTCCTGTAGCCTATAGTCGGTTGTAACTTGATCCCTAATTCCCTTACTACTCACTTGGACTAGTGTTTCTATTTTAGACAGTTTATTGGTACATTTTCTAAGCATGTCATCTTGTTCTTTTAATAACTGTTCAAGTGGGTTGTAAGAGTTTGAAAGAGTAGCATTATGTCGCACCCCCAAATTTAATGTTCAGCCGAAGCAATTATCGGGCGTGACTAATCAAGTAATCAAGTAATCAAGCACAAAGGATATAGTGAACGACTCTATATGAGACGTTCAAAAAGTATTTCATTACATGAGTATTTCAGAAGTATACATTAGTGTCGAGTTTGCTAGTAAAAGTTATATGGATTTTAGTACATAACAACTAATACAAAAGTAATGTAGAAAAATCTCCAAGTGAGTAAATGCATGCGACTCGAGTTAATAAGCAATCTTGTTGGGCAATCCTACTATTGATGTGTACCTGAGAATGCATCACTAAAAAGGTCAACCAAAAGGTTGGTGAATCTCACATATTTGTAGTAAATAGTAGTTTGAACACAATATCTAGTAGTACACGTGATTGCAAGAATGCAATAAAGTAGTAAATAATGATTGCACGTATACAATAGTGTTGATATACATTGCCATGAGCATCATAGTCGAAGCTTAACAAATCTGTAAGGTACAACTAAGTAGCAAATATTGTGCTCTCCGTGAGTGCTAATCTAAAAACACTCATGTGTAACGAGTAAGAAATGCCCGTTTATAGGAGTACGGTTCGTGGTAGTGCGTGCTACCTCGGGCGGGGATTGTCAGTCCCAAATGGATTCATTAATTTACTAAAACTCATGCTTAAGTCGATAATTAACAACTATGATTCAGAGACCTTCGGTGGATTAATAGTAACTCATGCAAATCAGTATATCGATAAGTCTGTAAGTCTGTAAAATAGTAAGTCTGTACATGTGTTCAAGTAAAACGAGTAATGCATCTCACCCCTGAGCAAAAATAGTAAAATAGGGGCTGTGAGACTCACCTGAGTCTATCAGTGTAAGACAGTAATCAAGCAATGTGGTTCTCTGAACCAGTGACCTCTAGCATCCTAAACGCATAAGGTTAAGTAATTAAATGGATGTCTTAATGATTATCTATGCTAGTTGTCCACTAAACTAGTTAATGTCCAATGTTGTTTGTATGTCTGTAATTGTTTGTATTTATAGTCTGTAAATGTGTGTACGGCCCATTGGTGAAGGCGTGTAATAATAATTAAATTATTATAATGTATTTTGTTGTGCTGTATACTTGTGAATTATCTAAATAAGTCTATCATTTGTATCACAATGTGAAAGTGTTGTTCGAATGTAAGTTCGAGCGAGTGTAAGCTCGTGTATATAACCATTGACTCAAGTGTAAGCTTGTATTAGTTTGAGTGTAAGCTCGTATTAGTTCGAGTGTAAGCTCGTATATATAACCATTGATTCGAGTGTAAGCTCATATTATAATACAGTCGATGTGAGTCTAATCTCGTATGCATATCATTTGGTGTGAGTGTAATCTCGTATTAATGTAAGTGTAAGCTCATAAGTGTGTACAATGGTACGAGTGAACACTCGTATTATTGTGAGTGTAATCTCGTATGTATATCATGCGAGTGTAAACTCGTATTAGTGTGAGTGTATACTTTCCAAAGTATATAAGTTTTCACGTACGTGTAGTGTCGAGTAACATTCGTTGTTGTATCGCATATAAATTAGTTCGTGTATACTTATCAAAGTATACGTATCTGTATCCGAAAGTTGAGGTCCGAAAGTGTAAAAATCCGAAGTTTAGGGTAAAAAACACTATTTATCTGAAAGTCAACAAAAGTCAACTCTAAAAATTGACTTTCATAGTCAAAATCACTATTCATCCGAAAGTTAAAGGGGTCAAAGTCACTATTCATCCGAAAGTCAAAATATGAATCCGAAAGTCAGGCCCTTTTTGTGATTTTTATTTCACTAAGTAAACATTGTCTAAAATTCCCAAAAAAAATCACGAGTGTTCCCCTATGTCTTGGCTACTTTCTGTATTTTTTTCATAAATTTTAGAGGTTGTTTGTTTGGTTAAAAAAAATCGAGAAGCATCACAGTTCAGTTTGGTCTAAAATTAAACCTATGCTCACAAATCTAAATATATGGAAAAATGGGTGTATTTATGGAATGAGCCAAAGAGAACTTTTTGTAGCCAACATCCATACGAAGATTTTGGCTCGTGTTTCATGCGTTTATTTTGTTCAGAACTCAAGTTATGGCTCCGAAAAGGATGTAAAACTTTATGTCTCTAGAAGACAGAAAGTATATGTCGCCGGAGAAAATTATTTACAGGTACTAAACGGAGTCAAAATGCTACGAAACAAATTTTTTTAGAAATATTACTTCTTGTACTTCATTTTAGGCTTAAGAAACGTCCATTTTCATGGAGAAATTATTTTTCTATAAATCGTTGAAATTGAGCTACTGGACACGGCTTGTTTAGGGCCGTACACGGTCTGGTGGTAGCCGTGTGCTGCCCCATGTGCTGTTTAAGGTCGTATCTCCTTCGTTTCGCATCCGTTTGACTTGATTCTTTCATCTACGATCTCGTAATTTCGTTACGCTTCTAATGATGTCAATTTGGTAGGAATTGGATGTGTGGAGCCTAGGCATGTCCAGAACATAGTCACAAAATTCGCGATTCGATCCGGTACGAATTCGCTGTACGGATTGTCAATTCGCTAGGTCCCTAACATTCGGTTCGAAAGGGGGTAGGCTCATTTCGGTTCACTTCGGTATGATCCGATACGATGTACCCGAAATTAAAATACGATAATAGGTTCGGATCATAAATACTCCAAATTTCAAAATGTATACAATACTTCAAAATTATTTGTTGATACTATTTTATTAAATTGAAATAAATGAGTACATGAAAACCATTTATGGGTTTACAAAACCTTGTGCATTATTAATATTTAGAAAAAATCGCAAATCGGAACTCAAAAATTTCGATGAACCCAAACCTTCGGATTCTCGAATCGGAACTCAAATTTCATTGAACCAACGCTGGTCGGATTCACTGAATTAGCTCCAAGCGGTTTGCCATTATTAGGCTTGAATTCGCGAATCTAACCGCAAATGGGTTCGCTCGAACCAATTCGAAATTCGCTCCGGGTTAGCGAATTGTGTGACTATGGTCCAGAATACGTCTCGTAGTCTTCGGTTGTGCTGTTTGTTGCGTAACTTTCTCTTCCTTGATCCAATCTGAGCAATCCTTATATCCACGTTCTCGTAATCTCCATGGCTACAAAATAAGACTATTGTGAGGCCCTAATATACTGGAATTAGGGTTAGGCTCAAATTGGTGCCCATTTCGATCAGTTTTCTGACTTTTTTGCATGATTTTCGAAAGACCAGCAAGTTTATACCTTTCTAATAAAAGTGGGTTAATAATGATGATTTTAAGATGTATTTATTAGAAAAGAGCTAAATATGGAACAATTAATGTATGTAAAAATGTGACTTTTTGCTACACATCATTTACGATTGTGTGTTCACCGATTACAATTTACGAATTCATTATTTATATTGAGATTCCGCTAGGTATAAACAATCATATTGAACCCTTTAAGGTCCAAGTTGAACCTATATGTGTTGATATTACCACTACAAAACTCTGTTTATTAAGATACTAAACTAAGTTATAGTATACAATTTATCGTAGTAGCTGTTTAGTACGTATTTAGCGAACAATGGAATCAGACAATGCATATAATGAATTATTATACCATGAATCTAATAACCAACATGTGATATTGTGATAGATACGGATATAAATTTATATGAGTTAAGATATTGGATAATTTTTTTATCAAGATTATATAGCGTGTTAATTCACCAAACAACAAAATACGGTAATTATAATGGTTCATCTATATATGAGTTATAATATTGGATAAATTTTTTATCAAGATTATATAGCGTGTTAATTCACCAAACAACAAAATATGGTAATTATAATGGTTCATCTACTTAAACAAGCGGTCGTAATAGAATGATTATCATACTCCCTTATAATTTGTATAACCCTTTTATTCATTAACTTACAACATTTAAAGAATTTTAATAACACAAATGCCCCTATATATAGTGAAATTGATCAAAGTAACCTTCCCAATTATAGAACTTTCATATATTATTTGTCCATAGATAAACATTGATCTATTAGGCAACTACCATTTAGTATTATTTGTACATAAATTAGTTCTTAAATACATCTTCATAAATAATCGTCATGTAATAACGGCCATCCACCATTGTAGATAAAATCAAAATGTGCGTAGTTTGATTTAAAACTATATGTATAATTCACTTTTTAAATCTAACTAGATGTTAAGATTATCAATCTCTTCAAACAAACAATAAATGTTTTACTTATTAAAATAAAAAAGGAACACATACTGCGCATTACATATTTTCAAAACACATACAAACACTCTAGCTAATTCTCACTCTTTTTTTAAATCACCATCACTATGATATCTCTCATCGGTAATTTCACCCTCCCGCCGTATTGCGCGGGTCAATGCTAGTCTTATCGATAGATTCCTACTATACGTTTTATTATTTTTTCAACATGGAATTATAATTTAAGTTTCAGAAACTAAAAGAAAAATAAAAACTTAAAAGAAAAGGTAATATCTACAATACTTATAAAGCATGTCCAACTAATGAAACTTAAAATTCTTAAATTATTTAAAATGACAAATTTACCCTTCTTACATCTCTCATTTTAAGCTACGTATTTCCTTAATGATATACAAAAACTTTTGATTTTAATACTAAAATTAAACACTTCCCAATTTAACTTACGTAATCTTTATTTTATATTAATTTATCATTTTCATTATTATTACTCTCACCATCGTATTTTGAATTCTCAACTCTATATACGAGTATAGTATTGTTATTTAGTCATCTTAATGGATAGTCATTGAAGAATAGACATAATATACAACTATCGTATTCCGCTGCATAGCGCGAGTATTACGCTAGTACCTACATAGTATTGCCTAACATTCTACCTTTTCCCTTTCCTATTTCTTAATCTGAACCAAGCACCCCTTTAAATTTGTTATAAAACTGCAATATAAACATTTATTATTATAATAATAATAATAATAATAATAATAATAATAATAATAAGGATGTTTCTAAACGCAACTCATAGAGTTATCGTTAACACACATAAAAGTGTTATACAATAAAATAATTGTCACCCTAAAATTCATAATGAATTGACATGTACAATAATAGTTTTATGTGTATGTATTAACGACCATTATAAGAGTCGCCTTCAGAAAAATCATAAACATAACCGTGTGAACACATAGCATGTGATTAACCATGTTAATTATTTAAATATAGATCCAAAATACAATAAACAAATTAGCTTTGACTTTCCAACATGAAAATGAAAGTTGAATAACAAATAACTATACACTATGATAATTGTCCAATGAATAGAACAACAAAAAATGTGATCGTCCCATTAAAAAAAAGTAGTTTGAACAGTTATATCATTACAGAAGTGACAATCTTTCGAGAAAATTTTAAATTAACGTTCTCAATACATAGGTTAATGTTAATTGTTTTAATCAAATATGTTAAATTAAATTACAAAAAGAACTTAATTAACGAGGAACTCTCTTATTTTCTTTTGTATCGACCATTTTCCCTCGTAAAATCGGCCAATATGCCAGCTGCTTTTGTACCAATGCCTATAACACTGTTTATGTGGCATCAGGACGAAACAAATGGAGGAACAACATAAGCACCACCGGGAATCTTCGGTTCGTCCCAGGTTTATCAGCTGTTATAATGTTTATCAGCAAATAAAAGTAAAATACAAAGAGATATTAACGTGTTCATTTAAGATAGAATGTTAACTAATATGTATTTTGTATACCGATGAATGTTATAACATTCATCAATATAGAATAACACATATAAATTAAAATTCATTATAAATGAATGTTAAGAATATCAAGTTGTAAATTTGATTAACATTCATTCCAAATGAAAGTTAATTTGCTGAAAATTTAATTTTGATTAATTTTTTTTCCAATTGAATGTTAACGTCCTGGGGGCGATTTTAATTAATTTACAAAATTGCCACCGCATTGACTTTTCTGTTGACCATAATGAGTGGCTGAGAATAGCTTCCCTCCGTCACCCATTTTTTACATCTGGGAAGAATCAAGATGGAAGCTTCAAAATTGAGGGAAGTGGAGAAGCAAACATCATCCACTAATTTCCTCATATCTTCTATATTCATTTACAATACCCACTTCATCAATTTTTATTCAAATTCAAAATTAAAGCATGTAATCCAACGGTTCATACATCAAAAACGTTATAAATCTTCGAATCGATCAAACGCATTCATAGATATCTTCAATTCGTCATAATTCATATTTATCAAAAATTATGAATTTTGGTGTATCTTTTGGGTTTTGAGAAAATTTTGATTTGATTATGAAAACAATAAAAATAAACGAATTACATTGTACATAACTTATAAATAACTAATTAATCGAATTATTGTCGTCATTCTCATCGAATTTCACAAACTTAAAAAATTCTCAGAACGTTAACATTCATTTGGAAAACATTTTAATTAAAATTTCAACTTAATATTTTTAAGCATTCTTTTATGATGAATATTCATTTATAATCCCTTTGTCCCGATTTATTAGTCCATTATTCCATTTTGAGTTGTCCCAAATTGATTATCCACTGTCAAATATAGAAAGAAAATTTGATTCTATTTACTATATTGTCCCTACTTCAAAAATTAAATTATAAAAATAAAAGGAAGTTCAAATTAATTGGTTATGAGTAAGAATGTCATTGTGAAAAAAGTAAGTAGTTATTATTGTGTTTTTATTAAACTAAGTATTTTTATTTGGGGATAATTAAATTGGGACGGAGGAAGTATATGTTATTATACACTATTAAATGTGATAACATAACATTCATCGGTATATAATAATGTATATGAGTTATCATTCATCGTAAATGAATGTTGCAACGTGCATTAGCGTATAATAACATATATTTGTTAATATACATTGTAAATGAATGTCATAATATTCACTAATGTCTAATAATACATATAACTTAATATTCATCACAAATGAATCTTAAAGACTCAAAAAAATGAGATATTAACATTCATTTATGATGAATGTTAACTAATACACATCATTATACAGTGATGGATTTTATGTTATAACATTCATCAATATATAATAACATATATAAGTTAATATTCATCATAAATGAATATATATATTTAGGAATATTAAATTATAATTTTGATTAACATGTTTTCCATATTAATGTTTGCGAATATAAGTTAATATTCATCACCAGTATGCGGATCGAGTTCTCAAAGATGAAATCTTCTAAGAAAGTTAAGGGGAACAATTTCCAGAGGAATCTCAGTCAAACAATCATCCAACGGATAATGAACTTTAATGATCGGTTGTTTTGTCACTGGATCAAGTTTCTTCTTGTACGTATACCTCGTGCCCAACGTCGGTTTAATGAAGTTATACTTTTTGCTTCAAACCTCACGACGCAAAGTTGTCTGAATGTAATCAGTACGTCCATCATTGTGAGGATTTATCAGGTTTAACTGAGCTAACCTATTTACCTCTCCCTTCGGTAACGTACTCAGCTTATTGAATGAACGTTTGAAATACTGAACACCGTCACTTCTCTTGATCATAAACAAAGCTTGGTGTACTTTCCAGCTTTTAATCAAACCAGTAAAATTCCCGTTAACCCTGTAAGTTTTACATGTAACAGGTACCGGTTCAGCAGGAAAATACCTAATCTTAGGTTTTCCCGATGATGTAGTAGATTCAGAAGTAGAAGCAGCTTGAGGTGCAGATGTTGTCTCTGGAGCACTTTGAGAAGCTTGAACATGCTCAACTTCATATTCTGAAAAATCAGTTTCAATTATAGGGGCATCATCATAAAATTCATGTGAATTTAGCTCCTCTTTCTCTACTGACACATCATCATTAACCTCAAAATCATTCTCAGATTCTGAACCAGCTTCATTCATCATCCGTTGAATATATGATAAATCAGCATGTGAGTAATCAACAGCTAACGGTCCGGCTGTCTAGGAATATCATCATCAGAGAAATAATCCAAAAGTAGAGTTTCATTGACATTTTTAGAAGTTACATTATCAGGTTCATCTACATCATCAGTCTGTGTTCCAGCGAAAGTCCTAGGTGTTGTTTCTATGGCACGCAAGCCTGACTCCCCCGGAACAACAGCTAGTGATTCTAATTCTAACACCCTAGTATTCAAAGTTGGAACTAAAGCTGCCGTTTCTTCTAAAGCCTTGATCTGTGCAGCTTGAGCCTCCAGAACTGATGCCTGAGACTGAATCAATTGAGCTTGATTGTTCATTGTCTGCTGCATAACATCCATTCTTTTCAGTAGCTCTTCGATAACAGAAGGCAGAGGTTGAACTAGAACCTCAACACAGGGAATGTCAACCCGTGGCCTTGAAGCAGAAGTAGTAGAAAGACGACGGGTAGACTCGGGTGGAACCCAATCCTCATCTATAGGGTCGTCATCTCTTGGCCTTTTACCTGTCTCAGGTTGCACATATACCATACTCTGACATATACGATGTTGAATGCGCTTGTATCTCCGAGGATAGTGGCGTCGAATGTTTCCCAAAGTTGACTCAGAAGGAACAATCCTTGGAGAGTCAGGTGGAGTAGGACCACCATCCGAATCATCATCAGTAAGTTCCTCAATATTAGGCTGAGCAGCCAGACCACCAGCTGGATAATTCTCAATTTGTTGCAACTGGTCATCGACCTATACCGTTGCCTCATGAAGATGCATTTTCTCCTGTGGTTGTTGTGCTGGTGCAGCCAAAACATCCATATATCCATCATTGGGCGGAGCGACATAGCCCTCTTTAATGACGTGGCCGAATAAAGGAAAGTTTGCATTGGCATGGTCTCCATGAGCACAGACAGACCAAATACGAACATTCATCGGCGTTTGAGGAAATCGATTGCGAATGTCAACCGGAAGCCCCATAATTATATCATCGATCAAAAGATGAATAAAAGGTGGATATAAGTTCCAACGCTTATCCCCAAGGTTGACGTTGTCAACCATAGTTCAGAAAATGTAGCCCGATAAGTTGAAGGGCTTATTGTACACTAACGCCAACATTGCTGAGGCCGTCGAGTGGCTCATCCCATCAAACCCTGCCTTGCTAGATGATAAACAAACGATCATCACGTGCATAAGAAACCGCCAGACCTTAGGGAGATTCCCCTTTCGGTACTGGTCTCTCGGGACCCCCGGATAACCCATCCGATGCATGCCACCGGTGATGAATTGATTGGCAAAAAAAACAGGCATGTCTGCAGTGTCTCCAAAACGAAAGAAATCGCATATAAGCTGCTCCGAAATAATAATTTGCTGGTCGTGGACCTTTAAAATAATACGCGTGAAATCAAGATCAGAATTGACGACCGCATTATCCCAGAACTGACCCATATGATCCATATAGATGGTGGTGGTCAATGAGATAGCCGAGAATATTCGTGAACGGCGTAAAAAGGTAACCATAGGCCTGTAAGGAGCTACAGACTTCTTGCTGTCATCTAAAAAAGCCGCTATGTTGTTACGCAATTCCCAGGTGATCTCGTTATCTTCCATTTCTAGCAACAAAATACAGTAAAACTTGGCAGACGTTAGTGTTATCAGCTTCAATTTAAACATTGAAATCAGTTACAAAATCTGTTATATGCGACACTGGGGCTTGTGTCGCAGGATTCCTGCGACATAAAGGACTTGTGTTGCTTACAGAAGTATAATTGATTTCTAAAGATGAGCGACACAAGGGATTGTGTCGCTAAGCAATGATGCGACGACCAGAGTTGTGTCGCTTTTCACAAATAAATCGAATTTATTCGAAATTATTGAGATATGCTACATAACTCTTGTGTCGCATGAGTAGTATCGCTTAAGGGAAGCGACATAGGGGATTGTAGCGCAAGGTGAGGCGATATAAGGATGGTGTCGCATAACTTGTGTCGCAAATGCTAAAAGCAGATAGATCAAGATAAACAAATAGCACAAAATAGGGTTTCATTGATATTAACAAAAGTTTTTTTACATTATGACGAGTACAAAATATCAAATCCTAAACCCTAAAACTAAGATACAAGGTCCAATGGATCTGAAGACATCAGAAACCATTGTAGCAAAACGGATCATATCCCAATGATCAGGCATCATGTCCCAATGATCAGACATCATGTTCTAATGATCGGACATGAGCTTTGAGGTGCTTGATCGATTGATGAAGCTCTCAAGGCACCAAAAGGCACAAAAGGCTCCATGACTGGAAGGTACGCCTTGAAGTCGTGGAGGTAGATGTCAAGACATCCTTTGGGCAGAAGCAGTCAATACAGGCTGAAGTGAATGTCTTCAACCTGAAAGAAATCCCCTGCCATGGCTAGACAAAGAATACAGAAAAGTAAGTAACTTGCCAAACTGGATTTAGCGACATAGACTACGTCGCGTAATAATTTGGTGACATAAATGATTGTGTCGCACAGAATTTGCGACATAAGGATTTGTGTCACAGTTCAATCGAGCGATGGACAGAGTTCTGTCGCATTTCACAATATTTCGAATTTAATCGAATACTGCAACATTGCTCAGTGTCGCAGGATTTGTGTCGCATAATATTGGTGACATAATAGATATGTCGTAGATAGAGCGACATCCAGGTTGGTGTCACGGGATTGGCGACACAAGAACTTGTGTCGCATATGAACAGTATCTAATTGCAATTAACCTGCGACATAAAAATGTGTCACAGGTTGTGTCGCAATGACGAACACCGAAACCAAAACCCAGAACCCTAAGATCAGATTTTGGGGGTTTTCGACCCGAGCCACACCAAAAGGTGCGGCTAACCTTCAGGAACACGAAACTATAAACATTAACACATATGCAACTCGTTTTCGTTTCCAATTTTACCAAAAAAAACCTAACCCGAAACCCTCCGTAACCTGAAATTATTATAACTCGCTGGAAACATGATTACAAATGTTAAAATTGGTACCTATCGATCGAGTGTGATGAGGGGAACAAGAAATGAACACTATATCAAACACAGAAGCCTCAGAAAATGAGATTGAAATCAAAAAGTCAAACCCATACGTTGTGTCGCAGGTCGTATATTTTGTGTCGCAGTGTTTTGGGTTTGCGTCACAGAGAAAGTGTAGCGACTGAGATCGTGGGGTCAGGTATTTATACCCGAACCCTACTTGGTGACACAAAAAGCGACGGTGGTGGCGACACAAGTTGTGTCGCATAACACAGACTTTGTGATTTTTTGATCCAATTTCACTTTTCGTTACCCGATTCGATAGCAGCTTAGGACTTGTACAAAATAAAATAAAATAAAATAACAGAAATAATATCTAAGTTAACTTTCTTTTAGGTGACGTAGTTGTTTTGTTTGCTAAGGGATCATATTAGGATAACATGCAATTATTAAGGAATAGTAAGTGCTATTTCGATTACCAGTATATTTGTCCTCTTTAAATTTCATATTTAAGACACCTATTATAAAGATTATTTCAAGACGATTATCGGGATTGTTTATCCACGTAAACATGTTATATCCGTGTCTTTGAGCTTATCCTTTTATTGTTAGTATGAATATTTCTCTGTGGTCTCCACCATAGACATACCCCAATAACCTAGACATGAACATAGCTTCCAGATTTAGAAAGATTATAAGAAAATCAATTTTAAAAATCAAGCTAACGGTGACAGGTCTGCACTGGCATACAACAGAGCAACATACACTTGATTCAAGTTTAAGCAAAAACAATCTTGGTCAAACCGCTTTGGCGACCTCGTTAGGTATCTAAAAATTTAAGACTTTTCAAGTACATTGACTTGCGTTTGCTTAGTTTTGAGATTATACTAATTGAAACCAGGTCTATACTTACGTATAACAGAGGAAAGTATTAGTATAATCCCCCAAATGATTTCAGATAAAAAAACTAAAAATAGAAGTATGTCAAGCTACAATAAGGAATTAAGACATTAAGTCGTACATCACAAGGTGTTTGCTACAAGATAGTATACGTGTATTTGAGTTACTTCTTAATAGCTCAAAGATCAGTGTGTATCATGCCTACCAGTACATCATATGATGAAGCTAACTTTTATAAAAACTGTAGTTAGTATGCTAGATAAACCTACTGGTACATCAAGGATAATCCTTAAAATTTCCATTTTGTGCATGTTCCCTAATGTACTATCATTTCCCTAGTTGTTTACAGACATAACTAAACATCTTTTAATAAATGTTGCAACCTTGCATTTCTTTAATACTGAGTATAAAGAGTGGCTGTTGCGTAATTTAATAATTTTTTTTTTAGAACAAAAATAATAGTCCAAGTCCAAAAATTACTTTTTCAGTTGAAAGAATCGTAAACCAATCATGTTGACTAGTTCATCAAATCAAGCACGGGAAAAAGCCTTGGTGAATAGGCCGGCGTGCTGCTTAAGGGTATCTACATGGACGAGGTCTATTAAGTGTTTCTCATAGCAATCCCGTACAAAGTGGAACCTAAGTTCTATGTGCTTAGTCTTAGAATGCTGTACAGGATTGCGTGTAATAGATATGGCAGCAGTATTATCTATATGAATAGGAGTCATAGTAAGAAGTAACCCGTAATCACGCAATTGATGTTGAATCTAGAGAACCTAGGAACAGCAACTAGCAGTAGCAACATACTCAGCCTCCGCAGTTGAAGTGGAAACTGTAGTCTGCTTTTTGCACTGCTACGAGACCAACTGCGAGTCAAGAAACTAACATCCACCAGTTGTGGACTTCTTATCTATACTGCAGCCGCCATGATCAGAATCCGAATAGGCAATGAGAGAAAATTTTTTCTCGTTTGAATAGCATGGACCAAGAGTTAGTCTATATCGGAGATATCCAAAAACTCACTTTACTGCCTTCATATGAGAAACCTTGGGCCTAGCTTGATATCTGGAGAAAATAGACACAGCAAAAATGATGTCCGGCCTTGAGGATGTCAAATAGATGAGAGAGCCTATCATCGAGCAATAGTCCATTTCTTTACAATCTTCTTCATCCTCGGCCGGTCCAATATTGTGATTGATCTCAATAGGGGTTCCATAGGTCTTACAATTGAGCAAGTCATACCTAGTTAACATATCAGTAACATATTTGGACCGATGAATGTAAATTCCTTTGGCAGATTGCTCAACTTGTACACCTAGAAAGAATGTAAGCTCCCCCATAGCGCTCATTTCAAATTCGGACTTCATAACTTTCTCAAAGTCCTTGCACATCGCCTCTTTTGTTGAACCAAAAATGATGTCATCTACATAAACTTGTACCAGTAACAAATCATCTCCGTCTCTTTTTGTTAAAAGAGTACTGTCAATATGTCCTATTTCAAAGCCGTTCTTCACGAGATGAGTAGCAAGCCTCTCATACCAAAGTCTTGGAGCTTGATGCAGACCATACAATGCCTTGTTCAGTTTACAGACATATTCCGGATGCACAGGGTCTTCAAAACCTGGAGGCTGCTTTACGTACACATCAGTATCTACCTGTCCATACAAAAAGGCATTTTTGACGTCAAGCTGATTAACCTGAAATTTCTTGAATGACACGTATGCCAAGAAAATTCGAATTGACTCCAATCTTGCAACAGGGGTAAAAACCTCATCATAGTTTAAACCCTCTACTTGATGAAAGCCTTGAACAACCAGTCGTGCTTTATTTCTGATAACCACACCTCGATTATCTTTCTTGATTCTATATACCCAGCGAGTTCCAATCGGATGAGCACCCTTGGGTAACGGCACTAATTCCCAAACATGCAGCATTTTGAATTGCTATAATTCCTCTTGCATTGATTCAACCCAGTGTGGGTCTTTTAAAGCCTCTTCTATCCGTTTAGGCTCCACTTGAGATAGAAAACACGCTTTTACCTCGGTGGCGACACATGCAAGAGAAACAGGCTTAGTGGGCATTGAAGAAGATTCAGAATTCTCGGCAGTAGCGACTTGACTTCTAGTCTGAATCCCTTTAACCAAAGGACCAATTATGTTCTCCACTGGATGATCCTTATTGATACGAGAGCTTGGAATTTCGTCAGGCAGAATGACGGAATCCAAGTTTGTAAAATCAGCATCCTATCCCAAATCATGTGCATTGATATTCGAGTGTGATTCCTCTTCATCATCAGACAAAACAAGAAGATCAGTATGTGATACATGATTTCTCGTTGATGATTCCAGGACCGATGCGTTGGTTTGAGAAGGAGATGGAGTTGTAGAAGCAGTTGGTGGCTTAGAAGTGAATGGAATAGAAGTATCTGAAGACAAATCCAACCCATGTAACAATGTAACCACCCGATCAACCTCATCATCTTCTTTAGGAAGATTAAATGAGTTAAAGATCGCGTCATAATTAAACAGATGTGTGGGTCCATTTCCTTGGGTATTTTCCGTATAGCAAAAACAAGTAACTTCAAAGTGTTCTTCCATCCACTTAGTTGCAAAACTATACACACGTTTGTTTGGAGAATTGTTTGAGAAACCCAAAAACAAGCCTTCACTTGATTTTGCTCCAAATTTAGCAACCTTTTCTTTTGTGTACATAATTGTGCAGGGACACCCGAATGGTTCAAGAAATTGTAGGGAAGTTTTACGGTTATTAAGAAATTGATAAGAGGTTTTATTTTGCTTCTTAACCATGGTAACTCTATTAAGAACATAACAAGCTGTGTTTACAGCTTTAGCCCAGAAGGTAATTGGCAGTTTTGAATGCGCCAACATAGTCCTTGCGGTTTCAATGAGAGTTCTGTTCTTACGCTCAACAACTCCATTCTGTTGAGGAGTACGTGCAACACTAAATTGATGATCAATTCCTTTCCGTAGACAGTACAGCTCAATGGTGGAGTTCTTAAATTCAGTTCCATTATCCGAATGCAGTCTCTTGATCGATAATTTGCACAAATTCTCTAGTTTGTCGAACAAATAAGTTAGGATTTTCGGTACCTCATCCTTCGTGGCGAGAAAATATACCCAAGAAAAATTTGAGTAGTCATCAGTAACTACCAAACAGTACGAAGAACCCCCTATGCTTTTCTTGTTCACTGGTCCAAACAAATCCATTTGCAATAACTCTAACGGATTTTCAATAGAATTCTCTACTTTTGACTTATGGGATTTCTTGTGTTGTTTACCCTTTTGACAAGGAACACAATGATCGTTTAGTCTAAAGGATTGCTTTGGGACCCCTCGCACAAGATCATGCTGAACCAAATAGTTCATTTTGTGAGTGCCCTAGACGTTGGACCTAAGTGATGATCGACTGCTATTGAAAGGCGGAAACAATCAATTGCACTAATCACTAATAAACGCAAACCGAAATGATTGAATTAAACCAAGTAAACGAGTTTATTAGCTTTGAATAACGTAATGGTAATGATTACAGGTATGCTTAGTCGACAAATGGTGCTAGGGTTTCGTCAACCCTAGCCAAAAACCCGTAGGTTCTATTTATACACAAATTCTGGCCGACATGCGTCACTTGTTGAAGTGTCGCATGTGGCCGCCTTAATGCGTCACTTACCTAAGTGTCGTTATGCATCACTTAGGAAAGTGTCGCCTAACCTAAAACTTAAGTGTCGCATCATATAAAATCTATATTTCTATCAAACGACTAACGACACTTTTACAACTCGATAGACCAACTGACAGACAAACTAATATGCATCAACAAACTCCCCCGTGTCTTCAGCTTGGTCTTCAAAATCTTTGAGTCTTCAACTATTTCCAGCCAGCTGGAAATACACCACCAACGTGTACCCCATTGGCTACGCAGATATCGATAATCTTTTGAAATTTAATGGCTTCTGCTCTATCTCTTTCTTTGAACTGAATCTTGTTCTGATGTAGTCTTTTCATGTCTTGTACAGAAAGATTAATCAAACTCAGAGGGTCAAATACACAAAATCTATTTCTCTTCAGACCCCACATAGACCTCTTTTTAGGTTGAACAGCATCCCAAGCTGTTTTCTCTTCATTTTCCAAATCTGCATCTAAAGACTCCGGATCCGTAGCTGGTTCGGATTTTGGAATAAACACAATCACAGCTTCACCCGTAATATCATCGTATTCCCAGTATAACAACCTATTCAAAAATTCCAAAGGAATGATCTCTAAAGGTATCTTCTGTAAACATTTTGCTGGTGGATAGATCATCCTTACAATTGGTTGTCGTGTAACCGGATCCAACTTCTTCTTAAACTTATATCTCATACCCAATGTCGGTTTAATCAGATTATACTTCTTGCTGTTAATTTCCCGATGAATAACCACTTGAAAGAAATCTGCTCGTGAATCTCGGGCACGGTTGATCAAGGGTATCTGAGATAATCTTTGAAGCTCACATTTTGGCAAAGTACTTATTTTATAAAACTTTAAGTTGAAGTACTGAATGTCATCACTCCTTTTAATCATGAATACCGAATTATTTTCATCAAACTTCCAGCTTTTTATCAAACCCGTATAATCAGTTCTGACTTTGTAAAATTTACACGTAACAGGTACCTCAACTCTAGGTTTAAGCCCTATGTCAGGCTTTATCATTGAGGGTTCAGCCGTAGAAGCTGATTGCTCATTAGTTTCTGTCTCAGAAGCATGACCTGATTCATCTTCTGAAGAATCTGATTCGATAATAGGAGCATCATCATAACATTCTTCACTTTGGAGCTGCTCCCCCTCAACCTCAACATCATCAGTTCCTTCAAAGAAACAATCCTCTGCCACTGGATCATTTATCACATCTTCCTCAGGTATCGATGTATTTTCATTCATCATATTTTGAAGAAATGTAAGATCTACATACGAATATTCAACAACAATTGGTCTTGCCTGACCCTGAACCTCAACAAAGTAATCCAAAGAGATATTTTCATTAATTGCAGAAGGTTGTACATTTTCTGGTTCTGGGGGAGGCGTTACATTTGTTTCCAAGGTACGCTGACCTTCCTCCCCTGAAACAATAGTAACAGACTCCAACTCTAGCAACCTAGAATCTAACTCGGAGACCTGTAGCTTTAACTCATCCACCTGTGCAGCTTTAAGCTCTAACTCTTTGATCTGAGAAGCCTGAGCTGCAATGATTGCGTTCTGATCATCAAATCTTTTCGTCAAACTCTCCATTTGAGCAAGCAGCATCTGAATCGATGGCAAATCAGTCTGTGGTGGAAGTGGTGGTCGCTGAGAAGTATGCTGAGTGGGTTCCTCAATAACAAACGTAGTCCGCTGGCGTCTTCAAAGAGGTAAATCTGCATAAGAAGGAGAAGACCCAGCAGGACGTTTTCCTGGATTCCTCGGGACGTGGACCCTGCCAGCAGAAATCTGTCTCGAGATACGCTTAAAGCGTCGAGGATCAGCTATTTGAATAACATCTAGAGTAGTTGATGGGGGCACGTCACCCTCAGAATCAGGTGGTGTGGGCCCACCATCATCAGAATCATCCTCAACCCGGTCAACACGATCAATATCATCTAAATCCTGAGCGATCGCAGTGTCAACCAGGTCATCCTCATTGACCGGAGGAATTACCTCATCCTCAAAACCATCATTGAGCGGCGCAACATAGTTCTCATTGACTATGTGCCCGAAAAGCTCACGGTCAGCCAAAACTTGCTCACCCTTTGGCGCGAGTTTGCAGTCATTGAAGACTCGAAGAAGCATAGGTGTCGGCACCAGAAGGGATCGCTGATCTGGAGCTATCTCAAGATTCAAATCATTTAATAATAACTGCACAAACCTTGGATACTGCAGCCATTTATCCTTACCAGCTCGGATATTCTCAACCATGTTGCCAAAAATATAACCGCTGAAGTTATACGGTTTGTTATAGATTAGGGCCAACATGAGAGATAACGTAAGATGACTTGCGGCGTCATATCCTCCCTTCCTCGGAGATAAACAAACGATCACGATATGACACAAATATCTCCAAACCCTGCAGAGATACTGCTTGCGAAAATCAGAAAGCTGATTAGCCGGATAACCCATACGCTGAAGTCCCCCGTAGATAAACGTGGTTGGGAACATAGTCGGCATCGTAGAATTGTCATCGAACTGGAGAACCCATCTAATGGAGTTCTCGGTGATCTCAATCTCTTCACCAAACATCGTTGACACAATCCTTGGGACATCACCCTGAGTCCGTATTAATGCATGATCGTAAAACTCTTCAACTTGATTCATATAAACCGAAGTAGAAGCAGTAATAGCGTGATAAATCCTCGAACGTCGAAGGAACTCGATCATAGGCCTGAAAGGAGCCGAATTGGCGTGCGTAGACTCCAAAAATGCAGTAATGTTGTGACGGGTGTTGGTGCGGCGGTAATAGTTTTGTAGGTCAGCCATCTGTAAGCTAAAATACGAAACAAAATAACAAAAGTCGTTATAGAATTAGCACGAACACACATAACCTAAAAAACGAAATTCTGATTTAGGCGTCACTTTGGGTAAGTGACGCATAACTACTACCGACACTTAGGAAGTGTCGCAGAAAACAGTGCTCAAAATCAGAATTAAAGTATAGCGTCACTTATGGTAAGTGACGCTATCATGCGTCACTAGTGTAAGTGACGTTGCCAGATCATGAGTCATTATATACGACACTTAAGAAGTGTCGGGTGAAAATCATGCGGCATTTAATAGAGTGACGGTATCATAAGTGAGTCACTTAGGAAGTGACGGTATAAGTGACGTTATAGACAAAAGCGTCACTTAGACAGTCACTTAAGAGAGTGACGCATGAGTGGGCGTCACTATGATGAGTGACGGACTTAACAGATAATCTAAGTACATGCGTCACTAAGAGAGTCACTTCGGAAGTGACGCAATAATAAGCGTCACTGATGAAGTGACGGTATGAGTTCTAAATTACTAAGTAGCGTCACTTGAAGTAAGTGACGCATGAAGTGACGCAACGATGAAGATCATCGTGTCACTGTTCTTGCCCAGAAATAAAATTTGGGGGTTTTCAAAATTAAAGTTATCACTTCGTACGCATGTAAAAAACGAGTGAAATACACCATTTAATATCAGAAAACAATAACAAATCAAGCCCCAAATTTGATGATTTCAAAGAAACCCAAAAAAACCGTAACCCTAATTCGAAATTAAAACGAGAATACAGAAAGATAAAGGTTAAGATTAGTACCAAATGAGTCGTGTGGACCAGGGGAACAAGAATATCACGATCGAATGCGTAAACAAAGCGTGAAAAGTCACAACCAGATCGAAAATCACGAGCAGAGGAAGTGACGCAAAGACACAAGTAGTGACGGTATGTCAAAGCAAGTGTCGGTATAAGAATTTGAAAAGTGGTGAGGTTGAGTGTTGTTGGACAGGGTATTTATACAAAAACCCTAGTATGCGTCACTCAACCCGACACTTATAGCGTAGCTTAACCCGGCACTTACTGCGTCACTAGTGTAAGTGACGCAATATCGTATGCGTCACTTGTAGCGTCACTTATGGAAGTGACGCAACAGGTCACTTTTAGTGAAAAGCTTGCGATTTGATCGATTTTTTTTTTTTTTTTTTTTTTGCGTTGTGATATCGGTACTCAAATTTGAAAAGGTAAATATAACTTGGCTAAAATACAAGAACACAGAAAAGAAATCAAATTTACAAATAGAAAATTTAACACATTCTTTTTGGTGACGGAGTTGAAATAATCTGTTAAGGGATCATATCGGAGTAGCATGCATTTATTAGGAACAATAAGTTTTATTTTGATTATCAGTATATTTTTCCACTTTAAATTTACTTGACATGTTAGAAACACTTTTTATAAAAATTATTTGAAAACGATTATTAGTATAATTGTCGACTTTAAACATGTTACACGCACATCTAAGAGCTAATTTTATTATTATTCGTATGTACATTTCACTGTGGTCCCCACCATAGATATACATCTTAACTTAAGACATAGACTATATTTCCATTGACAGAGAGAATATAAGAAAATCAAATTTAAGAATCAAGTCAGCGGTGACAGGTCTGTACTGACGTACAACAGAACGACATAGCTTGATTCAGGTTTAAGCAAAACCAGACTTGGTCAAACCATTTTGGCGACCGTGTAAGGTATCTTAATTTTAAAGACTTTGCAAGTACTTTGACTTGTGTTTGCTTAATTTTTAAGTATATATTAACAGAGACCAGGTCTATACTTACGTATAAAAGAGGAAACTGTCAATATATTCCCCCAAATGATATCAAATGAACTCCTTTCACTAAAACATGTCTAGCATAAGTAAGAAATTAAGACTTGTGTCATACATCTAATGATGTTAGACCATGTGAAAATAGACAATTCACTATCAGGCTTGTTAATAGATCTCAAAGAGTTTTGCATAACATGCCTACTAATATATCGTATGAAGACAATGTTTATAAAAACTGTTTTCAACACATCAGATAAATCTACTGACGCATCCAAGATAAACCTTAAAATTCAATTTTATGCATGTCACCCGATGTAATATCCCAAGTTGTTTACAGACACAACTTCAACGTCTATTTTAAAATGTAGCAATGGTGCATATCTTTAATACTACAAAGTATAAAGAGTGGCTGTTGCGTTTTTTTTTTTTTTTTTTTTAACACACATCAAAAGACATAAATTACGTTCCAAGTTACAAATTACTTTTTAGCGATAAAGAACCTTAAACCAATCATGTTGATTAGTTCATCAAATCGAGTACGCGAAAAAGCTTTTGTGAAAAGGTCGGCATTCTGCTTTAGGGTGTCTATGTGGACAAGGTCTATCAGGTGTTTTTCATAGCAATCCCGTATAAAGTGGAACCTAAGTTCAATGTGTTTAGTCTTAGAGTGCTGTACGGGATTGCGTGTGATAGAAATAGCAGCAGTATTATCTATGTGAATAGGAGTCATAGAAATAAGTAACCCGTAATCACGCAGTTGATGCTGAATCCATAAAACCTGAGAGCAGCAACTCGCAGCAGCAATGTACTCAGCTTCTGCCGTTGAAAGAGAAACTGTAGTCTGTTTCTTGCATTGCAAAGAGACCAATCGAGATCCTAGGAATTGGCATCCACCAGTGGTAGATTTCTTGTCTATGCTGCAGCCGCCATGATCCGAATCCAAATAGGCAGAAAGAGCGAATGATTTCTCGTTTGAATACCATAGACCAAGATTGGGTCTATGTTTGAGATAACCAAAGATTCGCTTTACCGCCTTCATATGAGACACCTTGGGTTTGGCTTGAAAGCGTGAGCAGACGGATACCGCAAATACAATAACCGGTCGAGAAGCGGTCAAATACATCAAAGAACCTATCATTGATCGATAGTCCTTTTCTTTGCAATCTTCCTCATCGTCAGCGAGTCTGAGATTGTGATTAAGTTCGATAGGAGTCCCATAGGTTTTACAATTGAGCAGGTCATATTGAGTCAACATGTCTTTGACATACTTTGACTGATGAATATAAATACCTTTTGGAGACTGCTCAACTTGTACACCTAAAAAGAATTTGAGCTCCCCCATCGCACTCATCTCAAACTCAGACTTCATAATCTCCTCAAAATGCTTGCACATCGCTTCATTTGTAGAGCCAAAAATGATATCGTCCACATACACCTGCACGAGTAGCATATCCTCTCGATCGCCAGTCCGTTCTTTACGGATGAACAGAGTACTGTCGATATTCCCACGAACGAAACCATGCTTTATTAAGTGGGTAGTAAGCCTCTCGTACCAAAGCCGTGGAGCTTGATGAAGACCATATAACACCTTGTTTAACTTGCAGACGTATTCTGGATGCTCAGGGTCTTCAAAACCTGGAGGCTGTTTCACGTACACATCCGTATCCACTTGTCCATATAAAAAGGCGCTTTTAACATCGAGTTGGTTCACACGAAACTCTGTGAAAGAAGCCAACGCAAGAAAGATCCGAATAGACTCAAGTCTTGCCACAGGAGCAAAGACTTCATCATAATCTAATCCCTCGATCTGACTAAAACCTTGAACAACCAATCGAGCTTTATTTCGAATCACGATACCCCGATCATCCATCTTATTTCGAAATACCCATCGAGTGCCGGTTAATTGAGCACCTTTGGGTAACGGAACTATATCCCATACGTGCAGCTTGTTGAACTGCTGCAACTCTTCTTGCATGGCCTCGACCCAGGATGGATCTTTTAAGGCCTCATCAACTTTCTTGGATTCAATTTGGGATAAATGACAAGAATTTATCCAAGCAACCAAGTTTAACATTTCTTGATTTGGATTTTGCTTCACTTGGTGCCTTGTTTGAACAGCAGCGGTAGGATCACCGATAATATTATCGATGGGGTGATCCCTGTGTATACGTGTGACTGGGATTAACTCCGGTGCAAGTACTAACTCCAAATTGTTCATGTCCCCCTCAGTAACGGGAACAGTGTTAGTCGCAGGAGCAGTAGGACTTTCAGGTTGCACAGGAGGTTGAAGTTCCGTATCATCTTCATTAGAGAAAAGGTGAGAATGGACCAATTCTTCTTCTTCCTCATCTTCCTCTAACGGTGGCATGTTGGGATCATCTGGATGTTCTGTTGCATTAGTCGTTCCGGAAGTCGAAGGAACATCCGAAGGTGGGATAGTAGGCGATGGTGTGGATGTAGTAGGTAGTGGTGTGGGTGTTGGAGTAGGTGTTGGAGGTGATGGTGTGGGTGTTTGAGTAGGTGGTGGTGTAGGTTTTAAGGTAGATGTGTCTTGACATAGACTGATGCCATGAAGTAAAGTAACTAACTCCTCAGCTTCGCCATCTTCTTCGGGTATGTCAAACGAGTTAAACACATCCTTATAATTGAATAACCATTCAGGACCCGTTCCTTGAGGAGGATCCGTGTAACGCAGGCATTTTACCTCAAAATGCTCTTCGATTTAATGTAGACTCTTTTGTTCGAAGAGTTGACTGAATAGCCAAGCAAAATTCCTTCAACGACTTTAGCTCCAAACTTCGAGACCTTGTCTTTTGAGACCATAATCAAACACGGACACCCAAACGGATCTAGAAACTGTAAAGTGGGCTTACGGTTGTTGAACAGTTCATAACAGGTCTTGTTCTTTGTCTTAACCGTGAGCACGCGATTTAGAACGTAGCAAGCAGTACTGACTGCTTCTGCCCAAAATATGATAGGAAGCTTAGATACGGCCAGCATAGTCCGAGCTGTCTCGATAATAGTCCTCTTCTTACGCTCTGCAACTCCATTCTGTTGAGGAGTTCTTGGGGCACTGAACTGATGATCAATACCTTTTGTGGCACAGTATAACTCAAGAGTTGAGTTCTTGAATTCAGTTCCATTGTCACTTCTCAGTCTCTTCACCTTTAAGTTGCACAAATTTGCCAAGTTATCCAACAAATATACCAAAATATCTGGTGTTTCACTCTTTGCACCTAGAAAGTATACCCACGAAAATCTCGAGTAGTCATCGGTGACTACTAAGCAGTAAGATCTACCGCCTATGCTCTTAGTTGAGATAGGACCAAACAGATCCATGTGTAAGAGCTCCAGTGGTGCAACGATGGAATTCACTATCTTCGACTTATGGGATTTCTTGTGGAGTTTCCCTTTATGGCATGCAACGCAGTCATCTTTTAGGGCAAATGACTGTTTTGGAACTCCATTTACCAAATCATTGTTTATTAAAAAATTCATCTTACGAAAATGGATGTGTCCCATTCGTCTATGCCACAATAGTGATTCATTTTCCGAAGCCTTTGCAGAAGACATGTGTATTCATCTGTAGTCTCCACAGTTCGCATATTCATTACATAGGTGTCATTTCTCCGTGGCGCCCTCATAAGCACCCATTCTTCAGGGATAACGAAACCTGGCTTCAGTATCACACATTCAGTCTTCGTGAAAGCAGTGGTAAATTCCTTATCACAGACTTGTGAAACGCTCAGCAAGTTGTGAGTAAGTTGAGCCACATAATTCACATTCTCGAAGCTAACTTTCCCGTTAGTTAGCGTTCCCTTTCCCGTAATGGTTCCTCCTATATCTCCAGCAAAAGCAACATGTCCTCCGGCATGTGGTTTAACATCCGTCAAAAGAGACACATCGCCAGTCATGTGTCGCAAGCAGCCACTATCCATAAACCATTCACTATCTTTAACACGTTCTGACTGCTGCAACACATAAAGTAAGGAGATTAGTGAGAAACGGTGACCCAATCCTTTACAGACTTAGGTCTACCAAGGTCATCAACAATAATCACATCGGACAGAACTTTATTTTTTAACAAATTAGAATTTTCATCTAATGTGTTATTGTTGATGACAGAAGAGTCACTAACAGACTCCTTTCGTTTCCAAACTTTAGGTTGTTCGGAAATTGGTTTGGGAGTAATGTCGGGCTTTTGTTTTGGCAAAGGTTTTTGCCCAACATTACTCGGCCTTTCAGCAGGCTTGGGAGAGGTTGAGTAACGCCTAGGTGGAGATTTTGAAAATGAATTTCTGTAAACAGATGTCCTAGGCATTTCTCTCCCATAATGCTGATGAGACAGTTTGGGACATTCACGAATTAAATGTCCTTGTCTTTTACAGTAAAAGCATGATCGGGTCTTAATAACTGGTTGAGGCTGAGGATTTACCACAGGAGTAGGAGAAGCATTTCTAGAACATGAACATTTCGTGCACGTCTTAGTAAATGCTTGTTTTGGTTGAGAGGTTGAAGTGGAAGGTTTATCACAAAAATCATTTGCACGTGTAGCTTTATGTTGCAAAATCTTTACAAGTGACTGTAAAGTTTGAGATTTTGTAGTTAAAACCTTATTCTTTTCTTTTTTAGGTTGAACCTTGATTGTAGGTTCAACCTTTGAAACCATTTTGACCAATTTTACTTCAACCTTCTTTTTAAATTCAGGATACTCCTTATCAGTAATATCCTCAAGCTCAACAATCTCCTCAATTCTAACTGGAGATTCACATTCTGACTTAACAAACTGAGGCGAAGGATACTGTGACCGTTTGGTTTTCTCCTTTGCCTGTTTGTTTTTATTATTGACCTTAGACTTGACCTCATATAACAGTGCATAGTCAACTGGAATCTCTTCAGTGCCTTCCTTAACTGGCATAGGACAGTATTCAGTGGGAGGCGGGACTACAGTATAACCTAGTCCTGTCTTAGTTTTACTATCTGTCCTTTGCTTGTTAAGGATTTCGTTGAAGGAAACCGTAGAAGAAGAGGAACCTAGAATCTTACTTTTATATTTGTCATATTCAACTTTCAGATCAGATAGTTCCTTTCGCAAAAGCTCTATTTCAGCAAGATAACTATTAATAGCATCCTGTTGACTAAAAACCTTAGATTTATACCTAAGCGTGTCCTGTTGATAAGCCTCAATTTTCTTATCATACAATTGTTCATTGACTTTTAGGTATTTATTCGAATCACTAAGTTTTTCAACCTTTTTTCTTAAGTCTACGTTATCTTCTTGAAAGCACCTTAAATATTCAGTTAACATAATGCATGAGATACAGTTCAAAGGTTCTTCTGGTTCATTGCGTACCTCATTAGAAATGTGAGCCATGAGACACTGTTGATAATTATCAGCATACATGCTCCAGTCGGTGTTGGTAGGCTCAAAGACAACTAGTGCATCAGTTGTCGCTTGCTTCACCTCATCTTTCTTTGGAGTTCTGGGAGCATCAGGCTTCATGAAACCCGATGGAGGAACTTTGGGTTTCTCACACTCTCTCGCAAAATGTCCCAGATTCTGACAATTATAACAGCGAACCTTGCTTTTATCAAAACCAAAACTGGTTTTGCCATCTCCTTCCAAACTCTTGCGACCAGTTCGTTGCAAGAATTTCTGAACTCTCCTGGATATCATGGCAATATTCCAGTTTAAGTCCATTTGCTCAAGATCATCGTCATCTAGTTGAGCATAATCTTCTTTGGCAAGTTCTAAAGTAGAATTTGGTTGTGAAACCAAATCCTTGTAAGAGCTGAGAAAGGCTGTATAGATAGCAGCCTGCTCTTGAATAGCAGGGGACCCTGGAACTTGCAGTTGTGACCCTTGTGAGGGTCCAGAAGCATACACCGGATGATGAACTCCGGTAGATTGCAATGAAGGTTGAAGTGGAGAACTTGTAGAAGAAACAAAAGCCATTCCACCATAAGTCTTTCCGGTGTTAACTTTTCCTTCATATAACGGCGGGTCTTGAACAAAACCACCCGACTTACATTCTTTCTTCTTCAACTCCATCGCATGGGCTTGAAGAACACCAATTAGCTCATCTAAGTTCATCGTGGCTAATTCTTGACTTTCTTTCAGAAACTGTACTTTAACATCCCAACTACTCGGTAGAACGTCCAATAACTTCTTGTTTATTTCAATCTGAGGGAAATTATATCCACCCTCAGTCAACTCACTAACCAACTGTGAGTACCTGGTAAACACACCCGAAGCTGTTTCATTAGGCAGAGAATCAAACAGATCATACTGTTTCTTGATCAGTTCCAATTTAGCCTCCTTGTACTTCTGATTTCCACCACATCTCGTCTCAATAGCCTTCCAGAGATCGTATGTTATGTCATGTGTTTTGAAGAGGCGTAAGACATCTTTAGTAAGGCACATGCAGATGGCTGAATGAGCCTTCCTTTCAATATCATACTCCTTTTTCTCTTCAGGAGACATGGCTTTGTATGTTTTGGATGGAGGGATACCACGATAGTCTCCCTCAGCTACAGGAGCTTCATATCTTTCTCTGAGCGGACCCCAGAGCTCCGGACAGTGGAAATCTACATACTGTTCAAATCTATCACGCCAATATGCATAATCCATATCAGCCGTAAATAGTGGAGGCTTATTATTGGAACCAACATCTTGATTTTGTTTTAGCATATCTCTAATTCCCCGAATATCCTCTTTATCCGCAACAGCAGCCATTAAAAAATTAACCTGAAAATTAACTCAAAAACGAGAACTTGCAAACTAATTAGTACCAAAGGTGTCACTTGGTAAGTGACGCACTCAAGTGTCGCAACGAACTAGCGGCACTTGGTAAGTGACGCTATCGAGTGACGGATGAAGTGCCTGATGACACTGTAAGCAAGTGTCGCTTAATCTAGCAAGTGACGCACTCAAGTGTCGTACTTGAGTGACGCAATAAAACAAATAGGCGTCACTAGTAAAAGTGACGCAATAAATCAAAAGGCGTCACTAACGGAAGTGACGCAGGAAATCAAACAGGCGTCACTAGCAGAAGTGACGCTTGGCACTTAAGTGACGTGCTAAAGTGACGCACGTAAGTGACTGTGGATTAAAATAGATGACACTTAAGTTAAGTGTCGTATAAATCTCAAATGACGCTCCAAGTGACGCGTTCAAGTGACGGTAAAACCCTAATTTGGGATTACAAAGTGCCGCTATAAGTGACGCGTTCAAGTGACGCAGCGAGTGTCGCAGAAACGGCTGTAAAATCCCAAAAACCTAAAATTCGAATTTTCGTAAACCAAACGAAAATTCCTTGAACCCTAATGAACAAAACCTGTAGTAAATGATGAATATCTTCTGGAAATCACCTTATCAACTTGAAATCCGTACTTATTCTAGATTCTTGATCCCAACGAAACCGAAATCAATCCAAAACGTCTTCAAAACGTCAATCTAATCACCTAGTGGCTCTGATACCAGTTGTGAGTGCCCTAGACGTTGGACCTAAGTGATGATCGACTGTTATTGAAAGGCGGAAACAATCAATTGCACTAATCACTAATAAACGCAAACCAAAACGATTGAATTAAACCAAGTAAACGAGTTTATTAGCTTTGAATAACGTAATGGTAATGATTACAGGTATGCTTAGTCGACAAATGGTGCTAGGGTTTCGTCAACCCTAGCCAAAAACCCGTAGGTTCTATTTATACACAAATTCTGGCCGACATGCGTCACTTGTGGAAGTGTCGCATGTGGCCGCCTTAATGCGTCACTTACCTAAGTGTTGCTATGCGTCACTTAGGCAAGTGTCGCCTAACCTAAAACTTAAGTGCCGCATCATATAAAATCTATATTTCTATCAAACGACTAACGACACTTTTACAACTCGATAGACCAACTGACAGACAAACTAATATGCATCAACACATTTTTCTGAAATGCAAATGACCCACACGTCTGTGCCATAGCAGAGATTCTTTCTCAGGAGCTTTAGACAATAGACACGTATGTTGAGTTGTTTCAACAGTAATTATATCCAGAATATATGTGTCTTTTTGCCTTGGTGCCCTCAGTAGCACCCATTCCTCAGGAATAACATATCCTGGTATCAGAATACAACACTCAGTCTTTGTGAAAACAGTTGTGTAATCTTTATCACACACTTGAGAAACACTGAGTAAGTTGTGGTGTAGCAGTTCCTCAAAATTCACTTTCTGAAAACTCACTTTCTGAAAACTCACTTGCCCATTAGTGAGTGTACCTTGACCCGTAATAACACCTCCCTTATCACCCGCAAATGCAACATATCCCCCATTATAGCCGTGAACGTCAGATAATAGAGATAAGTCGCCAGTCATGTGTCACGAGCAACCACTATCAATATACCATTTACTTCTTTTAATTGCTTCAGATTGCTGTGACACTACAAACAAGAGAATCAATTAGTATGGGAGACCCAAGCCTTTACAGACTTGGGTAACCCAGTAGAATCCTCCACAATGATTACATCAGTCAAGATTTTATTTTTCAGTAAATCAGAGGTGTTGACTGATGTCTCATTGTCAGATGTAGAGTCAGAATGTGACTCTTTAATCTTCCAAACCTTTTGGGGTGTTGATGGTTGCTTGTTAACAACACTAAGCTTTTGATCTAAAATGTTTATTGGCTCAACATTGTTAATTTTTGGAGCAGGCGGTGGAGATGAAGAACCTCTCATAGAAACAGATTTATGAGAAAAATTACGAATTTTAGAGGTTCTTGAAACACTCCTACGAGACTGCTTCTTTGCAAGCAACGGACAAACATTAATCAGGTGACCTTGTTTCATGCAGTAGAAACAAGACCGATTCTCAACAAAATCTGGACATTGAGGAATAAACTTTTGAGCACGGCCAAACGATGGATGGCCGGAGCATGTACACTTGGGTATACATGTTGAGGTTGAACCTTGGGAAGATCACTTAGAAGACTTATCATTATATTTAAAATTTTCATTTCTTTTCAAAATCTTCATTTGAGACTCAAATTTTGTTTTGCCTTTCAAGGTCAAATTCTTATAACCTTCATTTGCAAAGATATGATTTTTTTAAAAACACTTTCTTCCCAGAAAACCCATATTCCTCCTCAGTTATGTCCTCAATCTCAATTTCCTCCTTAAAACTAACTGGAGGATTAGACTTAGCCTTTCTTGATTCAGGCTTCTCTTTGACAATAAGCTTAACTAACTCAGCCTTTGACCCTACAACCTTTACAGGCGTAACAACAGCAGGCTTAACGGGGTCAGCCTTAACATCACTAGTCTTTTCTGACTCAACATTCTTATTTTCAACAACCTTTTGAGCCTTTACATTGACAGGCTCACTAGTTGATGCCTTAACTGGCTCAGGCACACTAGCTTTAGGTTGTTTGAGCTCATTCTTAACAGTTCAGCCCTAACGTGCTCGGGCTTACTTATCTTTATACTAACAGTAGGTTTCACTGGTTTTATGTCTACCTTGGGAAAGGTAGGCACATTATCAATGATTTCCTTAACATGCATAGGGAGATAGTCTTTAGGAGGTGGAACTGCGGTATAACCAAGTCCAGCCTTACTTTTTGTATCAACCCTTTGCTTCCTTAGGATTTGATCAAATATCAGAGAGGATGTTGAAAATTTTGACAACTTTTGATTTAAATTAAGAACTTCAGCTTGAGTATCAGCAAGTTCCTTCTATACAGAAGTTAACATAGTGACATAACTACCAAGTTAATCTTGCTGATAAATTTTTTGTAGCTTTTAGTTCTTTCTTTTCTTCCAAAATTTCTTTTAACTTTTTCTTAGACGCCTTATCACTTTCTCTTAAAATATTATTTGATTAAGTTAATTGAATGATATTAGCGTTCAAGCTTTCATTCTCCTTTCTGTACCTGTTAACCTGATTTGTTAATTTAATACATGAAACACAAGACAGAGGTTCATCATCTACCTCATGAACTTCGGCCATGAGTGCGGTTTCTTCTGAATTCTCTTCCTCTGTATCATCAGGCCAGCTGTTATCCCAGGGTGTTTTAGTAAGCATCAAAGTGGTAGTGACCATTGCTTTCTCCTCAGCTTTGTTTTGGGAATGTTTGGTTAACCCAGAAGGTGGTAACTTCTGTTTGTCACCCTCACGAGCAAAATGTCCATAATTGTGACATTTATAGCATTGGACCTTGCTCTTGTTGAAACCTAAACCCTTCTCATCAGGATCTGTCACAGACTGCCTTCCTGACTTTCTTAAAAAATTCTTTACTCTTCTTGTGAGCATAGCCATGTTCCATTTAAGATCAACTCTCTCTAATTCTTCTGGATCGATTTGACCAATAATTTTTTCAGTCAATTCAGCAGAAGACGAAAAAAGTGCTGAAAATGCAAAAGTATATTCTTCAGCAACAATAGATGAACTTCCATGACTCTGAGTGTAGGTACCACCAGAAGGAATAGTGTACGTTGATCCAGATACACCTGTTCTGCCAGCCATAAATGCAGTATTGGTGGATTGAGTTGTGGACACAGGAACATCCACCCCATAGAGCTTTGGATTTTGTGCAAAGCTGGAAGCCTTTGTCTCCCTGCGCTGCATATCCTAAAGATCAACCTCAATTTGGCCAAACAAGTCCTCAAGCTCCATATCTATTATTTCTTCATCCTTTTCCATTAATGTGACCCTGTTATTCCACTTCTTAGGTAAAGAAGCCAGAAGCTTCTTGTTTACATCAGTTCTCTCCAGATTGACTCCTCCTTCAGTTAACTCAGTTACCAGCTGTGTGTATTTGTTACACATATCCTCAAGCGACTCATTGGGAAGCATATCCAATACTTCAAACTGTTTCTTTATTAGATCCAACTTATTCCTTTTGTATTGATTGTTCCTACCACATTTCTTCTCAAAAGCATTCCATAAATCATAAGCAATCTTGTGATGTCTCAATTGCCGCAAGATAGGCTGAGGTAGTGCCATGGTAATTGCTGAATATGTCTTTCTTTCCGTATTAAAAGCCTTTCGCTCTTCGGGAGTCATTGCTTTAATTGATTTTTCGGGAGCGGGTCCATTGAAAATTCCGGAACGAACAGGACGTTCGTATCTTTCCTCAATGTAAATCTGCATCTCAGGATCATTGAAAGCAATGAAGGATTCAAATCTCCCATTCCAGTCAAAATAGTTCATCCCTATAGCATAAACTGGAGGTTTATTTCCTAAGTAAATTTTACTATTTTGCTTTAACATAGCTCCTACTTGCTGAATAGATTGAGCGGAAGATGTAGAACCTTGAGCTGCCATTTCCAATTACCTGTAAAAGAACAAGAAAATGCAAACATACAAACTGTTATGTGACACAAGAGTAGTGTCGCAAATTAGTCAGGCGACACAAAAATATATGCCACAAAGAATAATTAAATCAAAACACAAATAGTGACACACAGGTTGTGTCGCAATCCTGTAGTAATGGAAGAAAATCGTGTCTTATGTCACTGAGTACAAGCTTGTGTCACAAGCTTGTGTCGCCTAATCTAAGGCTTATGTCACAGACCAGAAAGAAGCTTGAGTCGCAAGCTTATGCTGCCTACTTAAAGGCTTATGTCGCAAAGATCCAAAAGCGACAGAAGGATTATGTCGCACCAACCCTAATCGCGACACAAACTGTGTGTCGCAGCTTGTGTCGCACAAACGGCCGAGCAACGGCCAACAAACCCTAAAATTGAAAATCTTCGTAAACCTAACGAAAATTTACGAATGGAGGATGAATCTTAACCCACAGATCTTCAATAAACACCAGAAATCAATGTTATAACACCTTTATATGAAGATCTAATACCAAAACAAGTCATTTTAACCTGAAAAACTTATCAATCGGATTCATTAACGCCAAATTTTACGATTTATGGCTCTGATACCAATTGTAGATCCCCTATAGTCGGACCTAATCGAATCCTAATACTCAATCAACGTGCGGAATCCAAAGATTAAATATATGAACGTTAAACGAATAACACGAATCAAGAACAAAGTATATTATATTAATACCAATAATCGATCAGCTTTATTACACAGAGTTACTTAGAAAGTACTCTCACAACTCACAAATTCATCAACCTCACAACTGAGCCGAAGTTGACTATTTATAATGAAACCCTAATCTGTATATTGCGACACAAGATGTGTCGCCTGACCGACTAGTGCGACAAAAGATGTGTCACCTAAAACACTAATGCGGCACAAGCCTTGTGTCGCAACTACGACACTAGCTGTGTCGCCAAAATAGAAAATGTAATTACTAATATAACAAACGTGTAAACTAATGTAATTACATATCAAGACTATTACAGACTGAGACCAACTGACAAACACACCAAGATGCATCAATAATATATATATATATATATATATATATATATATATATTATCTAATAAATGAATGCAATCACAGGATATCACCTGGTCATGTTTCGTAAGTGAGGTAGTACGCGTACGCAATTTGTACCTATGGTTTTCATGTATTACACAGAATTTAGTTTAATGTATCTAAGGATGTACAATTCTCAGTTGGATATCGGGAGTAGCATAATGTGCCTAAGTATGACTCATCATCACTTAGTGGTCAGGAGTAGTACATTGTACTATACTAAGGTGTGCTACTATCGTGTACTCGTAATCTCAAGTTCATCCGGTATCTAGGTATTTCAATTCGATATTTACTCGTGTACTAGTCTAAACTAGTAATCATAGAATGTACCGGCAGTCTTAGTTCCCGAAAGGAAAATTAATTTTGTTAGAAGTCTAGGTGTTGTCCAGCTCGTGTATACTTAACTCATTCAGGTATGTGCACTGATATTGTCCCACGACAATATGTCAAATGTATATTGATAACTTGTTCAAGTTATGCAAGGATATTGTTCTACAACAGTATGGTATTGTACAATGGGAACCTATCTAGGTTAAGCAGTGATATTGTTCTACAACAATATAGTGGGTGTAATTCCTAAGTATTACACGGTTTGTATTACAAACAATAACATGGTAGTTGTGAATTGTAAGAGTTTATTCAATATAATCCAAAAAGTAAGTGTGCATGCATTCTCACCCCGAAACACTAAAACAGTTGAAAAAGAGGGACTATGAACTCACATTTAGGAGTGAGCGATCCTAAGATATGCGTGTCGGGCCAATAATAACCTCCTGGTATCCTAAACATGCGAGGTTGTTTAAGTAAGCGATTTATCAGTCTACATAAACTAGTCATTCGAGTATTCGCTTGTTGCTTAATTTTAGAAATGGCATTAGGGGGTCCGGAGGCAGCGCTCCTGGTAACGGGGTCCAAGGGGTGGCAACCCCTAGTGGGGTGCAAGGGGCAGAGCCCCTGGCTGGGGTCGAGCTTAGTGAAAACACGTGTTTTAAAGGTTCTGAGTTTTGCTTAAGTAAAAACGCATCCGAAATCCAAATTCGGGGTAATATCAAGTGGTAAAATATCAGTTTTGACACTTAGTGAAAACACATGTTTTTAAGGTTCTGAGTTTTGTGACATAAGGGCTGTGTCGCTAAAGGGTTCTACAACACAAGGGTTTGTGTCGCTATGTGCGACATCGGGTATTTTAGTGCGACATAAGGATTTGTGTCGCAGTAATGTGACATTGGCTGCGACATTAATCCTGCAACACAGGCTATGTCGTAGTACTGTTTTTAGGCCACCTGCGATACAATGATCTGTTCGAGCATTTTTCACCCAAAATCAAGATCTAACCTATTTTCGGGCCAAATCTTGTTGATATAATGTTAAAACATGTTGTTTTAAGTATTTCTAACTCGAAATAACAAGGAAAAGAGAGTAAATCCTTACGATTTGGATATCGAGTAAGAAAATGGTGATGATGAACTTGATGATGAAGAAGATGAAGATGATGATGATGATCATATTGTTGCTACTACCGTCGCCGATCTGCTGTTGTTGTTAATTTGTTGTTGTTGGTGAGGATAAAATGGAGAGAAAAGATAGAGATGGAGATAGAGAGAGATGGTGTGTTTGTGTGGGTGTGGTGAAAAGTAAAAACATAAAATGGGGAGGGGGAGGGGCAGCCGGCCCAACATTTTTGGTGGGTTTGGTTGTCCCTAGTTGTTGCGTTAATTGCTCGTGTTTGTGCCCCGGTCGTATATAAAAATGTAATACTTTTAATTCTAAAAATTTATTAACATGCTTTTGAAATATTTCTGAGTTGGTGTATTTTATAAAAATACATTGTTGGAGTTATAAATATAACTTGATTTCGCATGGTCTCAATCGCGTTGAACATATTTTAGATAGGACAAAATATGTTTTTATTTTTATCCGAATAAATAATAATTATTATTAACAATGAAACATTATTTATAAAGTTTTGTCACCAACGTTCACGCGAGTACATTTCGAGTGTGCACATGTGATTTTATAAAATCATCTATGTTATGTATATTATATATATATATATATATATATATATATATATAATATTTGAATATTTTCGTATTAATGCGTACTAAGTACGAATATTTGAAGTTTAAATTGGGTGCGAAGATTGTCCTTTTTGACTAAGTGTCACATCTACCAAGGCAAAACAGCAGGAAAACGGCACCTAGGGTGCCGTATACGGCCCCTAGGGGGGCTCGTTGCCTTTCGTCTTCTGTTTGCTCCGTTCGTTGCTTGTTTCACCCGTATCTTCTTCGTTTTAAGTCCGATTCACTTGATTCCTATGCCGTTTGATTCGTTTTTCCGTTACGCTTCCAATGACATTAATTTTGCCAATCTTGGAGGTGGATAGCTTTTGCGTGTTCCGGATGACGATCGGTTGTACTGTAAGCGCTCTATCTTCTTCGTTCTTCACCCGTTTTCCATGATTCTTTCACCTTCGATCTTGTATTTTCCTATAGATTTATAAAATAGGGATTAATATCTATTTCCATAATCAAGAATGTAATATTTAAGGTGACTATATTTGCCTTGTTTTGCTTGTTATTTGAACGTTTTTACCGATTTATATTGCAACGTCTAATTTTAGACCTCCTTAGTGATTTTTAGTGAGAAATGATTGTTTTGAAATGTTTTCACCAAAGAATAGCCTAAAAATTGTAGAAATATGTACGTAAACATGACTTTTTACGTTGAATCAAGTATCTCACACTTAGACGTTGCTTGTCCTCAAGCAACAACTCACTTATATTCCGTGAAAAACGTTTTTAAAGTTCAGTTAGGTGAGTTAAAACATTTCCAAAGATTCACCACTTCTTCATATGAGAAAATCATTTGATAATACAGGAAAAATTAAGATGATCCTTTCAGAGATAAGTATTTTGACTTTCCTAGTCATACTTCCAAATCTCATGATCTTGGAGTATACATGACTATGCGATCTCACAAAAGTGGTCACTCAATTCACTCAAAGTGTATCGGGTTTCCTATCATTCTAGAACAATTGAAATCGCTCAATAAGCCAGTCATGCAGCACTCTTCATGATCTTGGAGTATACATGACTATGCGATCTCACAAAAGTGGTCACTCAATTCACTCAAAGTGTATCGGGTTTCCTATCATTCTAGAACAATTGAAATCGCTCAATAAGCCAGTCATGCAGCACTCATCGTCATAGGCTTGGTCGAGAATCGGATCTCCACCACTTAGGATGAGGACGGTGCTAATTATCTCAAGACATTCATGAGGGTTATAATGTTTATGAGGGTTAAGGTGTATGGATAGTAATTTTGGTTGTAAGGGTTTCTGTGACACCTGATGATTTAGGCTTACTGATTAACCTGCTAGAAACCTTAATTATGTGTTTTTAGTTTAGTACTAGGCTAAATACTTGTAATTACTTATGACTATTTGTATATTTATGTGAATATACGCCTACGCAATTGTTTTATATTACGCTTACCGTTAGTCCCTTTGCGTGGATCTTAACGGAACGAGTCAATCCAATTGTTTGCGGAATCAACAATTAGATAATAAACACAACTAAACAAATAATCAAATGCAATATTAATCAAACCAAACATTATATCATTGATTATAATCGATCAGCTTACAGAGGATTTTGACAAATTGCGTTTAGGGTTTTTCGTCAACCCTAAAACTTAATACGTAAAACGTATTTATACTAAACCTGTTGGTTCCTGCGACATTACACACAATGTTGCAGACCCAGGCCCATGCGACATAGACAATGTTGCAAGCCCACTAACTGATGTCGCTAGTGCGACATTAAAGACAATGTCGCACTAATCAGTAAACTCAAAACTAATTACAAACTACGAACTACACCAACTGACAGACACTCTGAAATGCATCAACAAACTCCCCCGTGTCTTCAGCTTGGTCTTCAAAAATAATTCTTCAGTCAGACCCAGCCTGCAGAAAACTGTCCTCCTGCGTGAATTCCATGAGTCACACAAACTTTTACCACATTGTAAAATTGATCAGCTAAACATTTGTTGAACTCATTATTTTTGTTAACCCGAATCCTTTTGTCGAAGAGTTTTCTTAACTCCTTTTCATGTAGATTTATCAAACACATAGGATCATAAACTCTGAACGTTATCTGTCGCAAGTTCCAAATACCTCCAAATTCTGGTTGCGGTTCAGAATCTGGAACGAAAGTAATCACCGCTTCACCTGTATGTGGATCGAGTTCCCATTTAATGAATCTGCTAAGAAAATTGTAGGGAACTGGTTCCAAAGGAATTTCTGTCAAATAGTCAGCCGGCGGATAGTGAACTTTAACCAATGGCTTCCCTATTGCTGGATCTAACTTCTTCTTAAAAGTATACCGAGTACCGAGTGTTGGCTTCCATTTGTTGTACCTTTTGGTTCTAACCTCTTGACGCAGCGCTTTCTCGAAAAACTCAACAAATCTATGTTTGAACGGATTGATCATTTTCAATTGAGCTAATCTGTTGATCTGCCCTTTGGGTAATGTACTCAATTAATAAAATCTTAATTTGAAGTACTGAACTCCGTCCATCCTTTTTATCATTATCATCTTTATCTGAACTTTCCAACTTTTAATCAATCCTTTATAATCACCACGAACCTTGTAGAATTGACACTTAACCGGTACAGGTTCTGGATTATGTCCTTCAGGCCACCAATTCTTATTTCTTTCTATCTAGTCTTCAGCAATTTCATCTTTAGGTACAGAAGATTCAGTTTCTGGTGCTGCTGAATCTAGTGCCGGTATCTCTTGAGCTAGAAGTTCTGTTGATGTAGACTCTTGAATAGGCTCTGCACGAGAAGTACTAGATTCTCCACGAAAAATTTTTACAGGCCCCTCATCTTCACTTGAATCAGTCTCAATAAACGGTGCATCATCATAAACTTCATCATAATCTAACTTTTCATCTTCAACTGAAACATCGTCATCCATATCAAACACATATTCTGATTCCGTTTCAATACCAGTTTTATTGAGCATTATCTGAATATATGTCAAATCAGCAAAAGAATAATCAACCGCTAATGGTCTCGACTGGCCTGGAATGTCATCAACATTGAAATAATCCAAAACAGGAACATTTTCATTAATAACATTTTCAATTACAAGGGTTGGAGTTACAGACTCAGGTTCTATTGACTCTACATTGGGTACCCCGGACCCAGACTCCCCCGAGGCAATAAACCTGCCTTCCAAACTAGTAACCCTATTTTGCAGCTCAGTAATCTGTTTTGCCTGAGTGTCAATGATCGCAGCTTGGGTGACATTCTACTCAGCCTGTTCCTTCATCTGTTGCTGCATCTTCTGCATGTTTTCCATCATCTGTTGCAGGAATGCAGGAGTAGGCTCAACGGCCAAAGCTTGCTGAGGTGGGACCACCAGAGCTCTTGTAGATGAAGATCGACGACGATGGCGACTCAGAGGTTGGAAATCTTCATCAAGTAGGTCATCGCCGTCTCGTATACGCTTCCTTGTATCCTAGGGAATATGACGTCTTCCCTCTTTCAATCGACGGTTGCTTCTCTTATATCATTCAGGATTTGTCCGTCGAATGAATTCCATCTCATATGGATGTGGCACTGCGCCATTAGAATCAGAAGGAGTCTCACCGCCGTCCTTTGGCGGAGCAGACTCATCAGAAAATGATTCCTCGGTAATGTCGTGAGGTGAACCCGTTTGCTGAACATGTCCAAATTGTTCAATCTGGACCAAATCATCCTCAATATTCTCCCCTGCAGCATAAACAGGTATATTCACAAGTGGTTGTTACGGTTGCTGTGGTGCTGGAGCATCCATATACTAAGGATCAGGCGGCAGTACATAATGCTCATCGAGAATAGCACCGAATAAATGAGTATCCGGTGGTGCCTGAACCCCCTTTTCCTGAGTAGAGCATACAACGAAGATCTTGCTCATCATTGGCGTAATCTTTAAGACGTTATCCACATCGCCCTATTGTTGAAGTGCTGGATGATGGCGATTGATAAAAAGTTGGATAAATCTCGGATACAAACCCACTTATTTGCCCCAGCGTTGACGTTACCTACCATGGCCTTGAAGATAAACGCTGAGTAATTGTAGGGCTCGTTGTAGACCAACGCTAGCATAGCAGAGGCAAGACGATGACTGATACCGTCTGTTCCAGCCTTCCTGTTTCCCAAACAAACAATAAAGATATGCATAAGATATCTCCAGACCCGCGTAAGGTTCGCCTTGTGATACTAATCTGTCGGAACCCTGTTCGGTCACAACAATCTGAGTATTCAAAACTGTAGATACAATTCTAGGCACATTGTTCTCTGTGACAATCAAAGCATTTCGCCAGAACTGTCCAACCAGATTCTTGTAAACAATAGTGTCATCTGAAATAGCATGAATAATGCGTGACCGTCGTAGGAAAACGATCATCTCTCTAAACGGAGCCGCATTCTTGTGCGTATCATCTAAAAATGCTACTGTATTGTGACGAGGCTCGTATGTTAATGCCATATATGTAAATAGTGCATAATAGATACTCGAAAGATGTTAGAATAAACGTAAATCATTTTACAAAATTTGTGACATTTCCTGTAATGTGCGACATCATTGTTGATGTCGCACAACACATAGCGATGAAGCCACAACGTCGCAAGAAATTGGTGCAAAAACAAAAGCAACATCGACTGTAATGTCGTAATCAATTGGTGCGACGTTAATAGGGATGTCGCATTTTGTAATTACTGTGAATTTAATCACATTATTAAAACAGTTGCGACGTAGGGTACGTTGTCGCTTGTGAGGTCGCAGGAAAGGCGACATTGGGTATAAGGTCGCATAAGGTGCGACATGGGGTGTGAAGTCGCACAATACAATCAAATTACAAGTAAAATGCGACATTGGCTGCTACGTCGCAGCCGATGTCGCACTGACGAACATTCATCCCAACCCAGAAACCCTAAGTGTCAAATTTGGGGTTTTTCAAATCTATGCAAACCAAATGATGCAGCAAGTAATAGTGATCACAGAAACATATATTATACCGCATGTAAAACACGTTATCGTATATAATTTACCCGAAAACTAAAACCCTCATAAAGCGAAATAGATATTTGATAATTAAATGAAAATTAAACAGTAAAACGAGGTAAAAATGGTACCTAAAAGTCGAGTAAAGATGGAAGAAAACAAAGGCGTGAAGGAATTGGAATAAGAGTTGCTAAAAAAAATCACAATCGAATCAAAAAGCACGATGTCGCAATCGCCAAAGCTAATGTCGCAGTAGACGTCGCAAAGGTATTTTGAATAGTGTACCGAAGGACATCGCGGGTAAGAACTATATATAGGTTAACCCTAATTGCGACATAGCGTGCAACGTAGATAGCGACATCGCAAGCGACATCATGGTTGATGTCGCAGACCAGATGACTTCAATTTTAATTAACTTTCAATTTTTTATACTCAAAAGTTGAAAGTGAATGTAACTTAGATTAAAAAAAAATTAATCAAAAATGAAAAGAAATAAAACAAATTTTCATGCAAATTAAAATAATAAAAAAAATTAGCACATTCTTTTTGATGACGGAGTTGATTTAGTCTGGTTAAGGATCATATCGGGATAACATGCAATTATTAGGAATAGTAAGTGGTATTTCGATCATAAGTATATTTGTCCACTTTAAATTTACTTGGCATGCTAAAAACATTTTTTATAAAAATTATTTCAAAACGATTATAAGTATGTTTGTCCTCTTAAACATGTTACACTCACATCTAGGAGCTAATTTTATTATTATTCGTATGTACATTTCGCTGTGGTCCCCACCATAGATATACATCTTAACTTAAGACATAGACCATGCTTCCATTTACAGAGAGAATATAAGAAAATCAATTTTAAGAATCAAGTCAGCGGTGACAGGTCTGTACTTACGTACAACAGAGCGACATAGCTTGATTCAGGTTTAAGCAAAACCAGACTTGGTCAAACCATTTTGGCGACCTTGTTAGGTTTCTTAATTTTAAAGACTTTGAAAGTGCTTTGACTTGTGTTTGCTTAATTTTTAAGTATATATTAATAGAGACCAGGTCTATACTTGCGTATAACAGAGGAAACTGTCAATATATACCCCCAAATGATATCAAATAAACTTCTTTCATGAAAACATGTCTAGCATAAGTAAGATATTAAGACTTTTGTCATACATCTAATGATGTTATACCACTTGAAATAAACAATTATATATTAGGCTTCTTAAGAGGTCTCAAAGAGTTTTGCGTAACATGCCTACTAATATATCGTATGATGAAGACAATGTTTATAAAAACTGTTTTCAACATGTCGGATAAATCTACTGACACATCCAAGATAAATCTTAAAATCCCATTTTGTGCATGTCACCCGATGTACTATCATATCCCAAGTTGTTTATAGACACAAATTCAACGTCTATTTTAAAAATGTAGCAACTGTGCATTTCCTTTAATACTAACAAGTATAAAGAGTGGCGGTTGCCTTTTTTTTTAAAGCAATCAAAAATTTAAAAGACAAAGCCAAGTCACAATTCACTTTTTAACTTGAAAGAATCTGAAACCGATCATGTTAACCAGTTCGTTAAAACGAGCACGTGAAAAAGCTTTTGTGAAAAGATCGGCATTTTGCTTAAGGGTGTCTATTTGGACAAGGTCTATCAGGTGTTTTTCATAGCAATCCCATATGAAGTGGAACCTAAGTTCAATGTGTTTGGTCTTAGAATGTTGTACGGGATTGCGAGTTATGGAAATAGCAGCAGTATTATCTATATGAATAGGAGTCATAGAAAGAAGTAACCCGTAATCACGTAGTTGATGCTGGATCCAAAGGAATTGAGAACAGCAGCTCGCAGCATCAACATACTCGGCCTCAGCTGTAGAAGTTGCAACCGTAGTCTGCTTTTTGCACTGCCAATAAACCAACCGCGATCCAAGAAACTGACATCCTCCAGTTGTGGACTTCTTATCCATTTTGCAGCCACCAATATCCGAATCCGAATAGGCAGTTAAAGCGAATGATTTCTCATTTGAATACCATAGACCAAGAGTTGGCCTATATTTGAGATACCCAAAAATTCGCTTCACCGCCTTCATATGAGTCACCTTTGGCTTCGCTTGATATCTCAAACAGAGCAAAACCACAAACACAATATCCGGTCTTGAGGCAGTCAGATACATTAGAGAGCCTATCATTGAACGATAGTCTTTCTCCTTGCAGTCCTCTTCATGCTCATCGGGTCCAAGATTGTGATTTATCTCGATGGGAGTACCATAGGTTTTACACTCAAGCAAGTCATACCTAGTCAACATGTCATTGACATATTTTGACTAGTGAATATAAATTCCTTTGGCGGATTGCTCAACTTGCACACCTGAAAAGAAAGTAAGTTCTCCCATCGCACTCATCTCAAATTCAGACTTCATTAGAACCTCAAATTCTTTGCATAAAGCCTCATTTGATGAACCGAATATGATGTCGTCCACATAAACTTGCACCAGTAGAAAATCTTTTCCCTCTCCTTTGGTGAAAAGTGTGTTATCGATTTGACCTCTCGTGAAACCATTCTTCAACAAATACGTAGTAAGCCTCTCATACTAAAGTCTTGGCGATTGATGAAGACCATACAATGCTTTGCTCAGCTTGCAAACATGATTAGGATGCGCAGGGTCTTCAAAGCCTGGAGGCTGTTTTATGTATATCTCGGCGTCTACCTCTCCATAAAGGAACGCACATTTTACATCAAGTTGGTAAATTCGAAAGCCTTTGAAGGAAGCAAATGCCAAAATTCCAATTGAGCAACAGGGGCAAATACTTCATCATAGTCCAAACCATCAATTTGACTGAAGCCTTGAACTACCAAACGCGCTTTATTCTGAATTACCGCACCTCTATCATCCATCTTGTATCTATATACCCAACGAGTGCCCGTAAGATGAGCACCTTTGGGTAATGGCACGATTTCCCAAACTTACAGCTTCTTAAATTGCTGCAATTCCTCTTGCATGGCCTCGACCAACGATGGATCTTTCAATGCTTCCTCAACCTTTTTAGGTTCAATTTGAGAAAGATGGCATGAATCTACAGTTGCCATGAGGCCCAAAACCTGTTTAGCTGAAGTTTGCTTGTCTTCAGCAATTTGCTTTGCTTGATTTCTCGTTTGAACTTTAGAGTGAGGATCACCAATTATATTCTCAATGGGATGATCCTTATGTACACGAGTAATTGGAATGACATCCGACACAAGAGTCAAATCCAAGTTATTCAAATCTCCTTCAGTGGCAGGAGCATCTTCTTCATCTGCTTCATCTGTAAAGAAATGAGAATGAACCATTTCTTCTTTTTCTCCATCTTCCTCTAATGGAGGCATATCTGGATCATCAGGAAGATCCATTGCATTGATCGTTCCTGAAGTAAAAGGAATATCAGAAGATGGTGGTTTAGGTGTAGGTGTGGGTGTTGGTGAAGGTGTAGATGTAGATGCAGGTGCTGGAGTAGATGTTGGAGTAGGTGTTTCAAGAGATTGATTGGATGCCGCATCGGGTTTTGGATCGGATGGTTTGGAGGGAGAACTGGATGTTTCTTGAGAAATATCGATTCCATGAAGAAGGGTAATCAACTCTTCCGTATCATCTTCTTCCTGAATGTTGAAAGAGTTAAAGAGTTTTCCATAGTTGAAAAACCAATCCGGACCCGTTCCTTGAGGAGGTTCCGTATACCTTAAACATTTCACCTCAAGATGTTCCTCTACCTGATTTGTTGATTTGTTGTAAACTCTTTTGTTTGGAGAATTGACTGAATATCCAAGAAAAATCCCTTCAACAGCTTTATCACCAAACTTAGAGACACGATCTTTTGTAATCATAATCATGCATGGACACCCAAACGGCTCTAGAAACTGCAGGTTCGGCTTGCGGTTATTAAAAAGTTCATAACATGTCTTGTTCTTCTTCTTAAGCATCAGCACCCTATTCAGAACATAACAGGCAGTATTAACTGCCTCAGCCCAGAAAATGATAGGCGGCTTTGAATCCGCTAGCATAGTTCGAGCTGTCTCGATAATAGTCCTATTCTTTCGTTCTGCAACTCCGTTCTGTTGAGGAGTTCTTGGAGCACTGAATTGAAGACCAACGCCTCTTGAAGCACAGAATAACTCGAGAGTTGAATTCTTGAACTCGGTTCCATTATCACTTCGCAGTCTCTTCACCTTTAATTTGCACAAATTTGCCAACTTATCCAACAAGTACACCAGAATATTCGCAGTCTCATCTTTTGTCACCAGAAAATATACCCACGAAAACCTTGAGTAGTCATTAGTAACTACCAAACAGTAAGACCGACGACCAATGCTCATCGTAGAAACTGGACCAAAAAGATCCGTATGTAATAGTTCCAACGGAGCAGCAATAGAATTCACAACCTTAGACTTATGGGACTTCTTATGGAGTTTGCCCTTGTGGCAAGAAATACAGTCATCCTTCAAAGCAAAGGACTATTTTGGAACTCCCCTCACTAAGTCATTATTAATCAGAAAATTCATTTTACGGAAATGAATATGTCCCATCCGTCTGTGCCAAAGGAGTGATTCTTTTTCAGAAGCCTTTGAGAGTAGACAAGTATATTCGCTTGTAGTCTCCACAGTTCGCATGTTCATCACATAGGTGTCATTTCTTCTAGGTGCACACATTAGCACCCGTTCCTCAGGAATGACATACTCGGGCTTCAGTATCACACGTTCAGTCTTTGTGAATGACGTGGTGTAATCTTTATCACATACTTGTGAAATGCTCAGCAAGTTGTGTTTTAGTTCTGCCACATAATTCACGTTCTCAAAGCTAACTTTCCCATTTGTTAGCGTTCCTCTACCAGAAATCGTTCCTCCAGTATCTCCTGCAAAGGCAACATGTCCTCCTGCGTATGGTTTAATATCCACAAATAGAGACACATCACCAGTCATGTGTCGCGAGCAGCCACTATCCATAAACTATTCACTATCTTTCACACGTTCAGACTGCTGCAACACACAAAAAATAAGGAGATTAGTGAGAAACGGTGACCCAAGCCTTTACAGACTTAGGTCTACCAGAGTCATCAACAATAAGCACATCAGATTGAATTTTATTTTTAAACAAATCAGAATTTGTATCCGATGTGTTATTGTTGACGACATTAGAGTCCACAGCAGACTCTTTTCTTTTCCAAACTTTTGATGGTTCGGAGTTTGGCTTAGGAGTAATGTCGGGCTTTGGCTTAGGCAAAGAATTTTGCCCAACATTACTTGGCTTCTCAGCAGGCTTGGGAGAGTTTGAATAACGCCTAGGTGGTGATTTTGAAAATGAATTTCGATAAACAGATGTCCTAGGCATATCTCTCCAATAACGCTGATGAGAAAGTTGGGACAGTCACAAATCAAATGTCCTTGTCTCTTGCAGTAGAAACAAGAACGAGTCTCAACAAACAGTTGAGGCGGAGGACATACCACAGGTGGTAGGGAAGCATTTCTAGAACATGAGCATTGAGAACATGTTTTAGAAAATACTTGTTGTGGTTGAAGGGTTGAGGTGGAAGGTTTATCACAAGAAACTTTTTCATTTTACACATTTGAATTACATTTCAAAATCTTTACAGGTGTCTGTAAAGTTTGAGGTTTCTTATTTGACACCTTTTTCTTTGCTTTTTCTTTGCTTTTTCTTTTTGAACCTTAATTTCCGGTTCCCTTTTTAAAATCACTTTCTCATTTTTTACTTCAACCCTTTTAACCTCAGGATACTCCTGATCGGTAATATCCTCTATCTCAACAATCTCCTCAACACTAACTGGAGATTCACATTCAGGCTTAACAAACTGAGGAAAGGGATACTCTGGCCTTTTGGTTTTCTCCTTTGTCAGTTTGTTTTGCTTGGCTTCTTTAGCTTTAATACCACAAAGCTTTGTGTAATCAACTGGAATCTCTTCAAGGCCTTCCTTAACAGGCGCAGGACAATATTCGGCATGGGAAGGTGGTGGTACTTGGTTATAACCAAGTCCTGCCTTCTTTTTACCACCTGTCCCTTGCTTGTTAACGATTTCATTAAAGCCAAAAGTTGCGGATGAAGAACCTAAGATTTTGCTTTTATGATTATCGAACTCACTTTTTAAATCAGATAGTTCTTTATTCAACAATTAAATTTCAGTAAGATAACTTTTAATTGCATCTTGTTGACTAGAGACCTTTGCTTTATAAGTTTGAGTGTCTAACTTGTGAGCCTCAATATGTTTATCATAAAGTTTTTCATTTTCTTTCAAAAATCTGTTAGATTCTATAAGTTTTACCACCTTTTCCCGCAACTCTAAATTGTCCTTTTGATAACACTCAAGAGATTCCGTCAATTTAATACAAGTAACATAATTTAAAGGCTCAATTGGTTCATTTTGTACCTCAGGTGTGATATGAGCCATCAGACACTGTTGAAATTGTTGTGCTTGAGCATTCTAGTCTGAAGTTGTAGGCTCAAAAACTACCAAGGCATTATCAGCAGCCAAAGACTTGAAAGTCTCTTTCTCTTTCTCTTTCTCTTTAGGAGGGTCAGGCCTTGTAAGACCCGATGGTGCCATTTTGGGTTTCTCGCATTCCCTAGCGAAATGTCCCAAATTCTGACAGTTAGAGCATCTGACCTTGCTCTTATGAACACCAAAGCCAGTTTTCCCATTTCCTTCCAAACTCTTGCGTCCCGTCCTCTGTAAGAATTTTTGAACACTCCTTGAGATCATAGCAATGTTCCAGTTTAGATCCATTTATTCCAGATCATCATCATCTAGCTGACCATAATCTTCCTTCGTCAGCTCCAGAGTGGTATTTGGTTGAGTAACCAAATCTTTGTAAGAGCTCAGAAAAAGTTGTATAGATCTTGCTCTTGTATCGGTGGTGATACCGGAACTTGTTGTTGTGTGCCTTGTGAGGTACCAGAAACATAGGCTGCATGTTGAGCCCCAGTTGAATAAGATGGTGAATTGGTATCTGTCATGAATGCCATTCCACCATAACTCTTGCCAGAATTGACTTGTCCTCCATAAAGTATTGGATTTTGTACAAATCCACTCGACTTGCATTCTTTCTTCTTCAATTCCATTGCATGAGCTTGAAGAACACCTATTAATTGGTCCAAATTCATCATAGCTAATTCTTGATTTTCCTTCAAGAATTGTACCTTCACATCCTATGCACTTGGCAACACATCCAACAGTTTCTTGTTTACCTCAATTGCAGTGAGATTGTAGCCTCCTTCAGTTAACTCACTAACCAACTGTGAGTATCGGGTAAATAGCCCAGAAGTAGTTTCATTAGGAAGGATGTAAAATAGATCATACTGCTTCTTTATTAGTTCCAGCTTGGCCTCCTTGTATTTTTCATTGCCTCCGCACCTCGTTTCAATTGCCTTCCACAAATCATAAGTTATGTCATGAGTTTTAAAGAGTCTCATAACATCCTTTGTTAAACACATACAAATAGCGGAGTGTGCCTTCCTTTCTACTTCTAATTCCTTTCTCTCTTGTGGTGTCATAGCATTGTACGTTTTTGCTGGAGGAATACCACGATAGTTTCCTTCAGCAACCGGAGCCACATATCGTTCTTTTAGTGGACCCTAAAGTTCTGGACAATGGAAATCTACGAACTGTTCAAATCTGTCTCTCCAGTATGCATAGTCCATATCCGCAGTGAACAACGGAGGTTTATTGCTAAAACCGATATCCTAATCCCTCTAATATCTTCCTTATCAGCGGCCATTTGTAATCCTTAAATAAAGTCAAACAGTCTGAAACTTGCGACAATAGAAGTGATGTCGCACAAGGTCTATGCAACGTAGAGATTAATGTCGCAAAAGATGAAGGATTCAATTAAGAATCAAAAATGCGACGTTGAGTCTAATGTCGCAACTGATGTCGCAAAGTCACACGATGTCGTAACACAATGTCGTAATAACCAATTAAGGTCAAAATAACGATGTCGCTAACGATGTCGCAACACAATGTCGCAAAGACCAAATTAGGTCAAAAATTATGATGTCGCAGGCGACGTCGCAGATGATGTCGCAGCTGATGTCGCAATGTCGCAAACAGTTGCGGCCCAAAACCCTAAAATCGAAAATTTTAAACCCTAATCGATTTCCACGAACCACAAACGATGAAACCCTTCAAAAAATCCCAGTAAACACGATCGAACACCTGTAAACACAAATAACAAACGTAATATTCATAAAAACAATATGAATACTACCTTTATCAATCCAAACTCGATCCGATACTCCAAAAATGAGCTTTTTCTGCTCTGATACCAATTGTTAGTCCCTTTGCGTGGATCTTAACGGAAAGAGTCAATCCAATTGTTTGCAGAATCAACAATTAGATAATAAACACAACTAAACGAATAATCAAATGCAATATTAATCAAACCAAACATTATATTATTGATTATAATCGATCAGCTTACAGAGGATTTCGACAAATTGCGTTTAGGGTTTTTCGTCAACCCTAAAACTGAATACGTAAAACGTATTTATACTAAACCTGCTGGTTCCTGCGACATTACACACAATGTCGTAGACCCAGGCCCATGCGACATAAACAATGTCGCAAGCCCACTAACTGATGTCGCTAGTGCGACATTACAGACAATGTCGCACTAATCAGTAAACTCAAAACTAATTACAAACTACGAACTAGACCAACTGACAGACACTCTGAAATGCATCAACACTTACGTAATTAGCTGTAATTACGCAAAACAACCGGACGGAGTCCGACAAACTATACGACGTTGGTGGAAACATTTCTATAAATAACTTTAATCTATTTTTAGAAGTTATTTATCATTATTTATTATTTTGTTAAAATAATACACGAAAAACCTAGACGTTTCGATTAAAACGTCTCAAACACAACGAAAATGCGCAAACTGAACCCGGCAACCAAACGAAACCCTAATTAATACTTTGACATCTCAAATTTAAGTATTTTAATAATACTTCAATGAAAAATAATCCCAATTATATCATTAAGTAAAACGATGATAGAAACCACTACGCGATTTAACCGAATAACTGAAAAACGAATAAACGTGCACCGATCGCAACACAGATTGGGAACGAAATTAAAAATCACAATCCCACAATGTGGGGCCCATGTGGGCTGGCTACCTCGACCCCACCCTCTAATTATTAATGCAAGAACTCATGATTACAATCACCTCCTACTTCCACTCATCCTCCATGCATTCTTCCATTCATTTTCATTTCATTACTTACACTTTCACTAAATTTCTCTCTCAATTCGCTCTCTATTTCCAGAGTCCACCACCCTCACACCACCATAGCACCACCTCTCACCATCACAAACCACCATACTACCACCACACAAATCCTCATCGATTTTTCAAGATTTCAAGAGCTCAAGAACTCCCTATCACAAATCTGTCCTCCTTTCTTCAAAACACCATTGTAAGGACCATTCTAACTTGTTTTTATGCTTATTAACATGTATCTAAAATTCACTAAACATGTATGTAACAAAACATGACTCAAAAATCAACTTTTCTTAACTTGAAACTCATAAATATGCAAAGAAACTTTCTGTCCAGAAAAATGTGTTCATTCCATGATTTTTAGAAAATTCATTTATTCATGAAAATGGATGTTTCTATAGTCACAAATTAAGTTCGAGAAGTAAACTTTCCAATCCCGCAAACCTCATATTTTTCTGAGTTGGAATAATATTTTTAATAATTTATATAAAAACACATATACAATCTGTTCTAGAAATCTAGAAACTTTACCCTTAGTATTTTGACCATATCTCGAGCTACACATCTCCAAATAACCTGAAACCACCGCTCAAATTTGACATATTTCATTGGATACAACTTTCAGATTGACCACTTTTACTAGTTACTTGTAGATTTTTACCAGAAATGTAATCTTCATGCATATGTCTAGATTGGTCAACTGTTAGACCTCAGGGACACATGTAATTTTTATAAATACTTATACTTCTCTACAATTCATGGAAAACTTATGGAACATAGATAACCTAAGGGGAAACAACTGGTATTTTTATTGCGAACTATATCGGAATGTAAAATTTTAAAAAAATTGGACAAACAAGTACATTTTCTGGAAAATTGAGATAGTGGACCGATTTTTGCAAAAAGGATTAAACCAACAGTTGTAAGCTTGTTAAAAGTGGAAAAATAAACTTTTTAAGGCTTGGGAATATATTTAAGGGTTTGGGAAAAGATTTGGGTCAAACCGAGTAGGTTTGACCAAGTCAACAAAAACGGGGCTCGATTTTGAAAAACGTGAAACTTACTATTTTTGGAAAGAATGGTAATAAAAGGGGTTTGGGTGACATATTTAGTAACTTTGATCAGATTGACCAACTTTGACCAGTTTGACCAATTTTGACCAGCTTTGACCAATGAGTTGACCAACTTTAACCTACAGTTTAAGGTTCTTACGAACTAAATAATCTGTTTGCAACACACGATACGTACTAATAAATATTATACAACAAAATAAACTTAATAATAATGTCTAAATGAATTACTATTATAAACTTTCACCAACAAGTCGTACATGTTTTTAATAAACGAACTTGAACAACTTATTTGGACATACTAGTTGATGAACAAGTTTTATGTGGACATTAACCCTCCACCTACACGATTGGCTTAAGTGGACATTCACCCCAAGTTATACAATTGCCATAGATGGTCTAAAAAGACATCTACTTATACCCAACCTTATACGTTTTTAGAATGTTAGAAGGTTGCACACCGGCTTGCTTGCTTATTTGATATTTGCTTGCTACTTGCTAATCGAAGGTGAGTTTCATAGCCCCCGTTTTACTAGTTTATCTATTTTGGGGTGAGAATACATACACACATGTTTTATACAACTGTCTTTATACATGTTTTATACAACTGTCGTTATGCAACTGCTTTTATACAACTGTTTTATACACAATGAATAACAAATGAAACAAGGGAAAGCAAAGGATATCGCATGAGTGAGATCATAATCCAACAAAGCCCTCGCACATCATAGTTCGTTAATTTTTGAAGAGTGAATACAATTGGATAGATCTATTGGGGATTGACACTCCCATCCGGGCTAGTCGCTCTAGCTAACCCACGAACGCAGTATTATTTATTTAAACGAGTGTTCCGGATTAGACACTTACCGATGCAACAACAAGGGTTAAGCTTCGAACTATGAGCTCATGGCGCAAAGGATAACAAATGTTAACAAAGGAAAACAAGGAATAACTAATGATAACCTGATATTTTTACAAATGTTTTTGCATGCGTGCAACACAACGGAAATCTCATATTTCTTACTTATGTTTACAACTGCTTGCAAACCTATGAATTCACCAACTTTATGTTGACCTTTTAGTATGTATTCTCAGGTTTACAGACGCAGTAGGACTACCCACAAGAAACATGACAGTAGGATGCTTTTGGAAAGCTTATCTCGAGTCGCATATTTTCAATCAGGAGATATAAGTTGCATTATGACATTTTGTATCAACGATTATGTATTATAAATCTCTAGACTATGTTTGCGAACTTTAGAATCTTATGTAAACTTTTAGTTATGGAATGTAACATTTTCAAACGTCTCATTTAGAGTGTTGGGACATGTTTGTGTGACAACAGATCTAGCTTGTAATAGTATTTAGTTTGTAATCAAGTTTTGTACATTGATCTTAAATTTGATATTGAACATATTAGTTTGTGGTAATATTTGTTATATATATATATATATGTATATATATGTATATGTATGTGTTTATATATATAAGTATTCAACAAATATGAATTGCGAACTCAAGATAGCTGCGATGCGAACTGAGTTCAGTTCGCAAGGTGGTTAGTGAAATGAGTCAGTTCGCATGACTCATGGGCTGCGAACTGAGCCACTTCGCAGAGCCCAAACCTGCGAACTGAGACGTGGATATATATGATTTCAGTTTAGAAAATCCCGAACACTGAAGAATCTGTGAATTAAGCTTCTGCAAACAAACCCTACGAATTTCTAAGTATTCTAAGCCTCGTTCTTGATCGGTTATACCTATTAACAATCAAGATTAAGGTGTATTGGTATTATTGTCACGAACAAATTGTGATACCAAAGTTATATCCATATAACTAAGATATTAAGGGATTCCACACCTTAATATCAAGATAACCTCGTTATCGATCAACAGAACTAGGGACCTACAATTGGTATTAGAGCTTTCGGGCTTAATACATTGTGGTTCGAGGTTATTTGGATTAAATAACTAACAATTTCGGGTTGTTTTACGTAAGTTTTTATGACCAAAAGTTGTTTCTGGACATTTTTAGGTTGATTTACGTTCGAAATCTTTAGGTTTAAACGTAAAAACTCTTAGAATTTTTGTTTTTAGGGTTAACAACCGTATTTGCGAACTGAAACTTATATTGCGAGCCGAATTGAACTTTGCGAACTGAGATTTGCGAAGTGAGCTGAGCTTGCGATTTGAATTGAGTTTGCGAGCCGAACTGAACTTTGCTAACTGAGATTTGCGAAGTGAGCTGAGCTTGCGAATTGAAAATGTGTTTGCGAACTGAACTGCATTTGCGAACTGAGATAGACTTGCGAACTGAGTTTTGCAAAGTGAACTTAGAGTTTCAAACTGAGCTGTGGTTTGCGAACTGAACTTTCTGAGTTCGCAATTTTGACTAATTTTTTGTCTTTTTGACCAAATTTAAGATGTCTAATCTTAGCTGAATGATAGAAATGGACCATGAGGTGGGAAAATCAAATGTTCCACCTAAGTTACTCACCCTCAATGACTATTATGGGTGGAGAGACCATTTTGAGTCCTATTGTCATTTTCATGACCTTATGATATGGGAGTGTATCACTCATGGATACACCACTCCAACTCAACAGGTGCAGGGAACTTCCAAATCTGTGGTTCTTCAATATAATCGTATGAATGAAGAACAAAAGGAAAGTTACAAAAATGAAAACAGAGCACATTCATGCATTAAAATGTGTCTACCTAAGGAAGTCAATTATCTGTTTAAATCCTTTCACACTGCTAAAGAGTTATGGTTAGCTCTAGAGAAGAGGTGCGTTGGAAGTCCTCAGATGAAGGAAGGCAAAAAGGATTTATTGAAGAAACAATTTGTCGTTTTTAAGGCTTTCAAAGGGGAGGAACTTGATGCTTATATCACTAGATATTATCATCTTTTGAGTGAGCTAGATAACCATAAAATTGCAGTAAATGATCGAGAGAAAGTAAACAAGTTTCTTGAAGCTTTACCTCAAAGATGGGAAATGTATTGAGTGATGATCAAGGACAATGAGGATCGCTATGCATCTATGACTCTGGAAGATGCAATAGACAAACTCAGAGGATATGCATTCACTAAGAAACTAGGGATGCTGATAATGATCAGGTTCAAGATCCTAAGCTATACTTTGGTAAGGCTAGTACCTCTGATGCATCTACAAGTTCCACTATTGCATTGTTAGTTGGTGATATTACTGAAAACAATGCCGAACTTGTCTCTAAAGATTTGTGCTATATTGCTGATGGAAGTGAAAAACAAAGCAAAGCAACTGAGAAGTCCACTCAAGAGCATCAAAAGATGCCTATGAGTGTGAAATCTGCTGAACAGCAACTGTCTATTCTTGCTTCATTTGTTGTTTCATATGAAAATTACATCCAGGGAAAGATTAATGATCCAGCCACTTTTGATGCTGATTATGATCAAATTGATGATGATGATTTAGAAGAAATGAATCTCCAGTGGAAACTTGCTATGGTGTCAAGGAGAGTCAAGAAATTTCTAAATCGAACTGGTAGAAAACTAGTTGGTAATAAAGTTGGGTTTGACAAATCCAAAGTAAAATGTTTTAACTGCCAAGGTTATGGGCATTTTGCTAGGGAATGTCAAAGACAAAAGGCTGATCAAAATGGTGGGAATAATCAAAGTTCGGGTAAAAGTCTAGCTTCCAAGGCTTTGGTAGTTCAACAGTTGGATGGGTCATATGATTGGAAAGCTTTGTCTGAAGAAGCACTAATGGCTGAGATTATGGATGAAGAAAAGACCGCTGAATCAACATCTTATATGCCTGAAGCTGAAGATTCTAAATTTCAAGTACCAGACATGCAAGAGAAGTCTATTGAAGATAGTATACTCTACATGGATTCAATTGAGCATTTGAGTCCAGAAGACTTTGTTGCTCAAATGGCTGAAATCAACACTGATAAAAAGAGGGTATGTCTTGATATTCTTACTCTTGTTGATGTTTGTTACTTAGTCACTAATTTGCAGTCCCAGGTTAATGTATTTTCAGAATGTAACTTAGCTATGAAATCTGATATAGACACATTAAAAGGTGATGTCAGAATACTTAATGAGGACAAACTAGCTCTAAAAGCTAAGATTAAGTCTGATGTAGCAGATAAGACCACATTAAAAGATACAATAAATGAGCAGATTGTTAAAATAGATGGCCTTTATCAGTTTATAGTAGACTTAAAGACAGACTTAGCTAGTAAAGATAGTGAATTAGCTGCTTCCAAGTTACAGGTCTTAGAGCTTAATCGTAAGTTAGAAAGTTATGCTACTTCTAAGCTAAATTTAGACTCAATGATTAGCTCTGCAAGAAGAATAACTGATTCTACTGGAATAGGTTATAATCATGTAGCCCCTTCATTTAATGCTAATTACTCAAAAATAGTTGATTTAGATATGCCTGATGTGTCCAAAGATTCTGAAAACATATTCACTGATAAGTCAGAGGCTCCACGGATAGAGAAGCTTGTTATTAATGACTTACGATCTGAAGACCATGATATGGTATCAGATGATAAGGATATTAAAGAACAGATTCCTTCAGTGTCTAAAAGGCAAACTGACTTAGGGAAAGCAAAAGAGTCTGGTTATCGCAAACAGATGTCATGCTTTAAATGTCATCAAAAAGGGCATGTGGCTTCTTGTTGTCCTAATAAGAAGTCTGAAGCATTGCATAAGTCTGCGAGTAAAGAAAAGCTAGTTGTTACTCCAAATGTGGATGTTGACAGGGTAAATCCTAGACCGGGTTTGACAAGTAAACCAACTACTAAACCTGTAAACATTTTGAAACGTGAGGGATCACATAGTGTTTCCCCTCCTAAACCTAAACGAACTTATGGACAAAATGAGAATTCTTTCATTAAATCAAGAGATAAAACACCGTCGAGGTTTAGGACCCCCAAAAGAAACCATAGTCACTTTGAAAATGGTTCTTCTTCATTTTCACATGGAAGTAATAAAATTCAGAATTTTGGGAAAAATTCCCAAGGTTATGTGCCTAAGAGGTTGTCTAATCAATCTTCTCATAGGCATGGAATTGCAGATCATCAACAACCTCAGACATCTTTGAAAATAATCAAGACTCCTGATGAAAATAGTTATGGTTATTTTAAAGAAGTTAAGATTGTTGATGATGAGGGACACCAAGACCGTCATGGCTTGGGTCCCTCTTGATAACTGATCGTTGGTAACTGTCATGTGCAGGAGCAGGCTGTGAACGTAGATAGCTGGTGGTATGTGGACATTGGATGCTCAAGACACATGACAGGTGAAAAAAGTCTTCTAAAAGACTTCAAAGGATGTTTAAAACAGCGTGTTAATTTCGCGGGTGAAAAAGGAGGTATAATAACTGGGAAAGGAAAAGTTTCTAACTAAACTTTGACTCTTGAGGATGTGAATTATGTTGAAGAACTAGTTCACAACCTAGTGAGTGTGTCCCAAGTCTGTGATAAAGGTCATCCAGTTCATTTTTAATGAAAAGGAGGCTTTAGTTCTGATGCCAGGATTTAAAATTCCTGAAGATTGGATACTAATGAGGGCACCAAGGAAGAAGGACATTTATGCCATAAACATGAGTGTTCCTAACACTTCAATGGAGTCGACATGTTTGTTATCCAAAGCTTCAGAAACATACTCATTATTATGGCATAAGAGGATGGCACACCTGAACTTTCGCAAAATGAATTATATAACCAAAAATGGTTTAGTTCTAGGTGTTCCACAAAATCGTTTTGAGTTTGAAGACGGGTGTGTTCCTTGTAAGAAAGGAAAGTAGCACAAGAAAACACACAAGTCTAAAACAGAAAATTCAATATCCTCGCCATTTGAATTGCTACATATGGATCTCTTTGGCCCAATAAGCAAGAGAAGCATAGGTGGCAAATGGTACTATTTAGTTATTACCGATGATTACTCTAGATTATCTTGGGTATTCTTTTTGGGATCTAAGGATGAAACTCCAAGAATACTTATGGAATTCTTAGATCTAGTAGAGAATACTTATAGAACACGGGTGAAGAGTATACGTAGTGACAACGGAACCGAGTTTAAAAACTCAACCCTCAATGTCTATTGTTTGAGCAAAGGAATCAATCATCAATTCAGTGCACCATATGAGCCACAACAAAATGGTGTTGCTGAAAGGAAAAATAGAACATTGATCGAAGCTGCTAGAACAATGCTTGCAGATTCAAGGCTTCCAGTCATTTTTCAGGAGTGAATACAGCATGTCATGTTTTAAATAGGGTTCTTACGGTGAAAAGGCTTAACAAAACTTTCTATGAGCTATTAAACAATAAGAAACCTAACTTGAAGGGATTTGAACCTTTTGGAGTTAAGTGTACAATATTGAGAACACAAAATCAACCAAAGTTTGGTGAAAAAGCTGACGAAGGATACTTCCTAGGTTATGTTGCTAATTCTCCAAATAAGCGTGTCTTTAATATCGTCAATGGACGTCTTGAAATAGCTTATAACATTGAAGTTACTAGATATTCCTACGATACTCATAAGAGACTGGATTGGCAGTTTAATTACTCAGATCTATTCAAATATTTTAACATTCCTCTCAGTGATGAAGTAAATCAGTTCAGAATGTGATGACACAAGTTATGTGGATGAAGAAATCGGCCATATTCCTAGGTCGAATATTCCTATCACTGTTAATGAAGAGACTACTGTTGACACTGAAACAGAGGATATTCCTCAAAATTCGGATCAGCATGTAACACCCGTCAAATTAGGACTAGTAATTAGTGCCTAATTCTCTGTCAATACATGTAATTAGATCTGTGTTAGGCTAATTAATGTATCAATATATATATATATATATATATATATATATTGTTGAATATATACGAATATACGATTTAATTAAATCGTACAAGTTTCAAATCGAATGTAATTCGATTCAAATCATACGGACGTTGGTGAACATTCTTATCAAATAATGTAATATTAATTAAGGACACTATTATATCACAAATATTATTTTGATAATATTTCATAACTATTTTGTATCGTACAAACAAAGTCAACGCGATAAAATGTTAAACGCGCGAACAACCAAAATAAAATTTAAGCTACAATCTATGACTCAATTATTAAGTATGTGATGAAATACTTCAAGTATAATTTTGAACAAATATCCGTATTTTGGAAATTCTAATTAAACGTAAAACCATTATTTAACGTTTAAACGACCGGGGAAACGAACACCGCACGGAGCGTGGATACACGGAGTTAAAAAGTGGAGACCCACACTCCGGTGGGCCCCCACCAAAAATCTGCCCAAATGGGGGGGAAAACCCCTCCCCCTTTTCCTTTTCCCCCACTTTCTCATCCTCTCCCCTTCTTTCTTCTTCCTTTTCCACTCAACTTTCACCACACCTCCACCACAAACAATCACTAAAAACCACCACCAAACCACCTCGAATTCTCTCGCCCGTTTGAAGGAAAAGATCCACCGCGTCACGATCTACACTCCTACCTTTCCGGAATTTCGATTCATCACTTCGTAAGTTTCCGGCGAACTCTCGAAATTCATCGTTTTCACTTATTTTTATACGTTTATAGTTTCTTTAAGCTTAAAATGTCCAAATATAGGTTGGGTAAAAGTCTCAGGTCGAACGGAGGCAGGAAAACACCTTTTCGGCTCATTTTCCGGCCAACAGCTCGTTGTGTCGCAGAGGCTCCAGGCCACCTGCGACACAAGCCCTTATGTCGCTAAACTCTCACTTATGTCGCATATAGCGACACAAGTGAATATGTTGCAAAACCTAATTCCGTCGCATATAGCGACACAACATTTTATGTCGCATAAATTGCGGATGTCGCACTTAGCGACTCAAGCCCTTATGTCGCAGAGATGATCTGTGACACAATAGACTATGTCGCACCTAGCGACACAAGCCGTATGTCGCACGTTATGTCGCATGAAACAGAATCAAGAAAACACAAATTTTACTAAGTGTCGAGACCTAAAATTTTATCACTCGATTTCACCCAAATTCGAGTCCAGATGCGTTTTTCACCAAAGCAACTTAGTAGAAATAAAAAAATTCCAAGCTAACCTGGCCAGGGGCTCTGCCCCTTGGACCCCGCCAGGGGCTGCCGCCCCTTGGACCCCACTACCAGGGGGCTGCCCCTGGACCCCCGTCATTTACGGGCTTCGCCCTTACCCTAGGGTCACGAGTAACCGTGTTATATCTAAACTTTCACAGAAAGTGCTAAACTTGTATAACATCAAACACGAATGCGACATGACTTCTAAAACACATTGGAACTTACTTTTAAGTATAACACTTCAAATCATGAAAGTAATAATGAGATTATTTATACAACCAATTCACCGACGGCCGTACACGTTTTTAAAACACAAGTCAAAGAACCAAATCGTAGTAATTTGAACATTCTAAGTTGGACGAACAACTACAAGGGCAGTCTTTCGAGATGCCTACTCATGTTATAACCATTGTGTGTCTTGGACACCCTCAGGTTACAAGTCTTCGGACATCAATCCACCGCTAATCAATTCAAGTTTATTAATTTAAACACTCAAGGCTCAGGTGAGTCTCATAGCCCTTATTTTACGGTTTTCATCAGGGGTGTGATTACATTGCTAGTTTTATTTTACAATATGAACGCAAGTACAATACAAATCAAATACTACATGAGTTGTTTTCACTAATCATTTCGATGCCCTCCACAACATAGTTTGGTAATACATATGTAGCGTGAATGTTAGTATATGATATCATATAGGATTGACAATCCTCGTTCGGGTTAGCACGCACTAGCTGGTCAAACGGACGTATTAGCATTTGGGAAGACGAGTGTAGATTAGGCACTCGTAGGAGGCAACTCAGTTAGGTTTCCTTAATTGGACCTGACGTTCAAGTTAAGCTCAGACTATGTGCTCATGGCTGTATAACTTTTATTTTGCTTAATTGCATTTTAAATTCAATTATAAAACCTTACGGTTGATACAAATATGTGTTGACATACAAACTTGTGAGCTCACCAGCGTTTCGCTAACCAATTTTAGCATGTATCACAGGTGACCAGTAGTAGGTTGGACTGCTCAATCAAGAACTATTAGCTCGAGTCAACATGCAACACAATCAGAGATTTAGCTGCATTATTATATTTTGTATAGGTTAAATATGTACTTAAATCTCTCAATTTCAAACCGGGCTAATGTAAACAACATTTTGATGTAAACTTTGGTTTAACAATATCAATGTAAAACGACGCATATAGAGTCGTTTGCTATATATCTGTGTGCTTTGATTATTGATTATTAACACCCAATTTAAGCTTCCGCAAAACATTAAATTTGGGGGTGTTACAGATTGGTATCAGAGCCTAAGGTTATAGTGAACTAGGTTGCATTTAGTGGGCCTAAACTATGACCGTTAGGCAGTATTCCCTATTAAGTATGATTAGGTTCAGTGACTACATGATATTGGTTTAATTTAACATAGCCTGATCAACTATGTACAATTAAAAGGATATGATGTGAGACCTGAAAGGAGTCATGACTGAACAGGATACACTAGTTGACTCTGACCACGAGAGAAACCGGGACTCAAACATGTATGTGTTAGACACGTTAGGCTATTATGTGATATGTATATATACATAGTTAAGCCTCGCTCTCGCTCTATATCTTAGGCTATATTATATAGGTATTATATGAATTTAGGCCTCACTCATTCTAACGCTTTATCTCAGAATGGCAAACACACCACCCAATTCATCACGCTCTCATCCGTATGGATCACGAAACCCAAGAGTGGCTAGGAGGGACCTCAGGTCACCTCGGGCTAGCCCATATCCTGCTCACCTTACTCTACCGGATTTAGCCGTTAGGGTACATCACCACGAGCAACGACTTAATGCAATGGATATCGAACTTCAAGAAACCAACAAAAACTGGAGACTCACATCACTCGAACGTGTCAATCAAGTATCCGAAGACCATGAAAACACTATCAACACCATGGGTACTCTTCAAAATCAAATGGGAGAAACCATCGACACCATGGAGGTTGTCCACAACCAAGTGATTGTCAACTGAAATGAAATCTCTATCTTACAATCAAGGCTGCATCAGTGCGAGACACGTCTAAGGGAAACCGAGGACGCCCTTCGAATGGCCAACAGACTCGCAGAATCTGTGGACCGTCTCACCGCACTGCTACCACAACTCAATTTACATCATAATTAGCTTAGGCTGAATCTGTACTCTATTATGTTTTCATAGGACCTATGTAATTCGACCGGATGTAACAATTCCCGGAACTTTTGAAAAACTTCAAAGTCTATAACTTTTGAAACTCGTGACTCGGAATTGTCTGTAATCATTTAACATCGTAATATCAATCAACAATTTCTCTCGACTATCTTACATTGTTAATTTTCACTATGTGATGTTGTATATTACCGCTTTAAGATATATACACCTATTGAATTACCATTCCGGTACAACTTTTCATGTACCTCTTGTTTCTTTCTTGAAGAATCATGCCGCCAAAGAAGAAAAGTTACAGTGATGCCGAACTTGCTGCTGTCGTATCTCGAGCAGTGGCCGATGCTTTGGCTGCTCAGGATTCACCCCGAAACTCGCAAAGCAATGACGAAACCCCAGTCAACGATCCTGTTATCAAACCTTGCTCTTACAAGGATTTTCTTAGCTGCAAACCACTCTACTTCAAGGGCACGGAAGGTGCCATTGGTCTGATTAGGTGGATTGAACGTATGGAATCCGTATTCAACCTATGCAACTGTTCTGAGGAAAACAAGGTCAAATTCTCTGCTTACACCTTTCAGGAAGGTGCACTTACGTGGTGGAACACCCACGTCAACTCTGTAGGCATCGCAATAGCAAACCAACTCCCCTGGGCTGAATTGAAGAAGAAGCTAAGGGAAAAATACTGCCCTGAAGAAGAACTGCATCAGTTGGAGGAAGAGTTCTGGCACCTGACTGTGCAGGGAACTGACATTGCTGGATATACCACCAAATTCCAGCAATTCGCTTTGTTATGCCCGGGTTTGGTTGATCCGGAGGAGAAGAGCATCAAAAGATACATCCGCGGCCTCCCGGAAAATATCCAGGGGAACGTCGCTTCATCCAAGCCAACAACTACTGAAAGTGCTATCCGGCTAGCACATGAACTCATGGCAATGGTTATCAGCCGTGAGAAATCCAATACATCCTCCTCCAACAACAACAAACGTAAACCTTCTGAACACCACAACAACCAGAACAAGAAATCCAACACCATCCAAGTTTACAACACCAATTCTGAACCCAAACGTGCTTACACCGGGGATAGGCCATATTGTTCCAAGTGCAACTACCACCACGACGGTCCATGCAGTACTCCCTGCAATAACTGCAGGAGGTATGTGCACTTGACCCGAGATTGCCGAGCCCCCAAATCCAACAACAACACCTCTCGCAACAATTCCAACCAACCCAAATCCTGCTTTGGGTGTGGAGAAACGGGACACTTCAGAAACAAATGTCCTAAAAACAAGAACAAGGGCAACAATAACAACAACAACAACGCAAGGGGAAGAGCGTTCATACTCAACTCCGGGGATGCCCGTCAGGACCCGAATGTGGTCACGGGTATGTTCCTCCTCAACTACTTAACTGCTTCTGTTCTATTTGATACTGGTGCCGATAGAAGCTTTATTTCTGATGAGTTTTGCCCGCTACTTGACATCACCCCAATTGCCTTAGACGTTAAGTACACCGTAGAACTTGCAAATGGTAAACTCATAGAAACCAATAGTGTGATACCTAATTGCACTTTAAACCTTGCAAACGAACTATTCTCAATTGATCTTATGCCCATCGAGATTGGAAGTTTCGACGTCATCGTTGGTATGGACCGGTTGTCCAAGCATAATCGTGCCGAAATCGTTTGCTATGATAAAATTGTTCGTATTCCTCTCGCCATCGGTAGAACCTTGGTCATATAGGGGGAGACCGATGGGACGAGACTCAACACCATATCCTGTTTGAAAACCCGGAAACATCTGAGAAAGGGTTATCCAGCAATTCTCGCACACATCATGGAGAAAAATTCGGAGTAGAAGCGACTTGAGGATGTGCCCATCGTTCGAGACTTTCCAGAAGTCTTTCCCGAAGAACTACCTGGTCTGCCACCAACAAGACAGGTTGAGTTCTCAATCGATCTTGTGCCGGGTGCCGCACCTGTGGCCCGAGCACCATACCGCTTGGCTCCATTCGAACTTCAAGAGTTGTCCACCCAATTACAGGAACTCCTGGAAAGAGGATTCATTAGGCCGAGTTCTTCACCTTGGGGAGCTCAGGTCTTATTTGTGAAAAAGAAGGATGGTTCATTCAGAATGTGTATCGACTACCGAGAGTTGAACAAATTGACCGTCAAGAACCGATATCCACTCCCTCGCATCGATGACCTGTTTGACCAACTACAAGGGTCGAGTATTTATTCAAAGATCGATCTTCAGTCAGGTTATCATCAACTTCGAGTTTGCGACACCGATATCCCGAAAACTGCTTTCCGAACTCGTTACGGGCATTATGAATTTGAGGTGATGCCCTTCGGTTTAACGAATGCACCGGCTGTATTCATGGATCTTATGAATCGGGTGTGCAAACCTTACCTTGATAAGTTTGTCATTGTCTTCATCAACGACATTCTCATATACTCGCGAAACGAACAAGAACACGCGCAACACCTCAAAACCGTCCTAGAACTACTCAGACACGAGGAGTTATATGCCAAATTCTCCAAGTGTGAGTTCTGGATACAATCCGTTCAATTCCTTGGAAATGTTGTTAATAGTCAAGGAATCCATGTCGATCCATCGAAAATAGAGGCCATCAAGTGCTGGCAAGCACCAACATCTCCAACCGAAGTACGTCAATTCTTGGGTCTTGCCGGATACTATCGGCGATTCATTGAAAATTTCTCGAAAATAGCTCAACCACTCACAACCCTGACTCAGAAAGACAAAAAGTTCGATTGGACTAATAAACAAGAGTCAGCATTTCAACTTCTGAAACAAAAGCTTTGCAGTGCTCCAATTCTATCCCTACCCGAAGGCACTGATGACTTCGTGGTATACTGCGATGCTTCTCACCAAGGTCTCGGTTGCGTGTTGATGCAACGGGACAGTTATTGCTTATGCTTCGCAACAACTCAAAATCCACGAAAAGAACTACACTACTCATGATCTCGAACTCGGAGCTGTCATCTTTGCTCTCAAAATATGGAGACATTACCTCTACGGCACTAGGTGCACAATCTTCACCGACCACAAAAGTCTCCAACACATCTTCGATCAAAAGGATCTCAACATGAGGCAACGTCGATAGGTCGAGTTGCTCACCGACTACGATTAGGAGATCAAATACCATCCGGGTAAGGCAAATGTTGTTGCCGATGCCCTCAGTCGAAAAGAATGAACGAAACCACTTCGAGTCCGAACCCTCAGTATGACCATTCACAATGATCTAAACATTCAGATTCTCACCGCTCAACTCGAAGCTCTGAAACCTGATAACATCAAGAACGAAGCCTTGCGAGGCATGGACAAACACTTCGAAATCAAACCTAATGGCATTAGGTACTTCTCAAATTGAATTTGGTTGCCTAATTTTGGGAACCTGCGAGACTTGGTGATGGATGAAGCTCACAAGTCTTAAATATTCTATCCATCCTGGGTCTGACAAAATGTATCACGGCATCAAGGAATTCTATTGGTGGTCGAACATGGAAGCCGAAATCGCTACATACGTCAGCAAGTGTCTCACTAACTCAAAAGTCAAAGTCGAATATCAAAAACCTTCTGGTTTACTCCAACAGCCCGACATTCCTGAATGGAAATGGGAACAAATTGCCATGGATTGCATAACCAAACTACCCAAGTCATCGAGCGGTTGCGATACCATTTGGGTGATCGTCGATCGTCTCACAAAATCTGCTCACTTCTTGGAAATCAAAGAAACCGACAAAATGGAACGCCTCTCACAAATCTACATCAAAGAAATTGTTTCTCGACATGGTGTTCCAACCTCGATTATCTCTGACAGAGACGCTCATTTCACATCTCGCTTTTGGCAATCACTTCAAAAATCGTTGGGTACCCATCTTGATATGAGTACCGCATACCATCCTCAAACCGATGGCCAAAGTGAACGAACTATTCAGACACTGGAAGATATGCTACGAGCTTGCATAGTTGACTTTGGTGCAAACTGGGAAAGACACCTGCCATTGTGCGAATTTTCCTACAATAACAGCTATCACGCCAGCATTAAGGCTGCACCCTTCGAGGCACTGTACGGTCGTAAGTGCCGATCACCGATCTGTTGGACCGAAGTGGGAGACAACCAACTCACTGGTCCTGAACTCTACATGAAACCACTGAGAAAATCTTTGAAATTCAAAACCGACTCAAAGCAGCACGTGATCATCAGAAAAGTTATGCTGACGTGAGACGCAAACCACTCGAGTTCCAGGTTGGGGATCGAGTACTCCTGAAAGTATCACCTTGGAAAGGCGTAATCCGATTCGGCAAACGCGGGAAGTTAAATCCCAGGTACATTGGGCCCTTTGAGATCCTCGAGAGGATTGGCCCCGTGGCATATCGATTGCAGCTGCCAGCCGGGCTCAGCAGTGTGCACCCTACCTTTCACATTTCTAACCTAAAGAAATGCCTGTCTGACGAGACACTTATCATTCCACTCGACGAAATTCGCATTGATGACAAACTCCATTTTGTCGAGGAACCTGCGGAAATCATGGACCGAGAGGTCAAACAACTCAAACAAAGACGTATTCCCATCGTTAAGGTCAGGTGGAATTCGCGGTGTGGTCCGGAATTCACCAGGGAACGGGAAGACCAAATGCGACTCAAGTATCCTCAGTTATTCAATGACTCTACATCAAATGCTATATCGAGCTAAATTTCGGGACGAAATTCTCCTAACGGGGGGAGATTGTAACACCCGCCAAATTAGGACTAGTAATTAGTGCCTAATTCTCTATCAATACATGTAATTAGATCTGTGTTAGGCTAATTAATGTTTCGATATATATATATATATTGTTGAATATATACGAATATGCGATTTGATTAAATCGTACAAGTTTCAAATCGAATGTAATTCGATTCAAATCATACGGACGTTGGTGAACATTCTTATCAAATAATGTAATATTAATTAAGGACACTATTATATCACAAATATTATTTTGATAATATTTCATAACTATTTTGTATCGTACAAACAAAGTCAACGCGATAAAATGTTAAACGCGCGAACAACCAAAATAAAATTTAAGCTACAATCTATGACTCAATTATTAAGTATTTGATGAAATACTTCAAGTATAATTTTGAACAAATATCCGTATTTTGGAACTTCTAATTAAACGTAAAACCATTATTTAACGTTTAAACGACCGGGGAAACGAACACCGCACGGAGCGCGAATACACGGAGTTAAAAAGTGGAGACCCACACTCCGGTGGGCCCCCACCAAAAATCTGCCCAAATGGGGGGAAAACCCCTCCCCCTTTTCCTTTTCCCCCACTTTCTCATCCTCTCCCCTTCTTTCTTCTTCCTTTTCCTCTCAACTTTCACCACACCTCCACCACAAACAATCACTAAAAACCACCACCAAACCACCTCGAATTCTCTCGCCCGTTTGAAGGAAAAGATCCACTACGTCACGATCTACACTCCTACCTTTCCGGAATTTCGATTCATCACTTCGTAAGTTTCCGGCGAACTCTCGAAATTCATCGTTTTCACTTATTTTTATATGTTTATAGTTTCTTTAAGCTTAAAATGTCCAAATATGGGTTGGGTAAAAGTCTCAGGTCGAACGGAGGCCAGAAAACACCTTTTCGGCTCATTTTCCGGCCAACAGCTCGTTGTGTCGCAGAGGCTCCAGGCCACCTGCGACACAAGCCCTTATGTCGCTAAACTCTCACTTATGTCGCATATAGCGACACAAGTGAATATGTCGCTAAACCTAATTCTGTCGCATATAGCGACACAACATTTTATGTTGCATAAATTGCGGATGTCGCACTTAGCGACACAAGCCCTTATGTCGCAGAGATGATCTGCGACACAATAGACTATGTCGCACCTAGCGACACAAGCTGTATGTCGCACGTTATGTCGCATGAAATAGAACCAAGAAAACACAAATTTTACTAAGTGTCAAGACCTAAAATTTTATCACTCGATTTCACCCAAATTCGAGTCCAGATGCGTTTTTCACCAAAGCAACTTAGTAGAAATAAAAAAATTCCAAGCTGACCTGGCCAGGGGCTCTGCCCCTTGGACCCCACCAGGGGCTGCCGCCCCTTGGACCCCGCTACCAGGGGCGCTGCCCCCGGACCCCCGTCATTTACGGACTTCGCCCTTACCCTAGGGTCACGAGTAACCGTGTTACATCTAACTTTCACAGAAAGTGCTAAACTTGTATAACATCAAACACGAATGCGACATGACTTCTAAAACACATTGGAACTTACTTTTAAGTATAACACTTCAAAATCATGAAAGTAATAATGAGATTATTTATACAACCAATTCACCGACGGCCGTACACGTTTTCAAAACACAAGTCAAACAACCATCGTAGTAATTTGGACATTCTAAGTTGGACGAACAACTACAAGGGCAGTCTTTCGAGATGCCTACTCATGTTATAACCATTGTGTGTCTTGGACACCCTCAGGTTGCAAGTCTTCGGACATCAATCCACCGCTAATCAATTCGAGTTTATTAATTTAAACACTCAAGGCTCAGGTGAGTCTCATAGCCCCTATTTTACGATTTTCATCAGGGGTGTGATTACATTGCTAGTTTTATTTTACAATATGAACGCAAGTACAATACAAATCAAATACTACATGAGTTGTTTTCACTAATCATTTCGATGCCCTCCACAACATAGTTTGGTAATACATCTGTAGCATGAATGTTAGTATATGATATCATATAGGATTGACAATCCTCGTCCGGGTTAGCACGCACTAACTGGTCAAACGGACGTATTAGCATTTGGGAAGACAAGTGTAGATTAGGCACTCGTAGGAGGCAACTCAATTAGGTTTCCTTAATTGGACCTGACGCTCAAGTTAAGCTCAGACTATGTGCTCATGGATGTATAACTTTTATTTTGCTTAATTGCATTTTAAATTCAATTATAAATCTTGCGGTTCATACAAATATGTGTTGACATACAAACCTGTGAGCTCACCAGCGTTTCGCTGACCAATTTTAGCATGTATCACAGGTGACTAGCAGTAGGTTGGACTGCTCAATCAAGAACTATTAGCTCGAGTCAACATGCAACACAATCAGAGATTTAGCTGCATTATTATATTTTGTATAGGTTAATTATGTACTTAAATCTCTTAATTTCAAACCGGGCTAATGTAAACAACATTTTGATGTAAAATTTGGTTTTATCAATATCAATGTAAAATGACGCATATAGAGTCGTTTGCTATATATCTGTGTGCTTTGATTATTGATTAGTAACACCCAATTTAAGCTTCCGCAAAACATTAAATTTGGGGGTGTTACACAGCATATTGATGAAAATGTTGATGAGAATATTGAGATACCGCCTCTGGAGGAAATCAATACTAATCTGGAAGATGAGATAGTAGTTGAACCCGTTTCTACATCACGTATAAATAAGGATCATCCAACAAGTCAAATTATTGGTGATCTGGATTTAGGTGTAAAAACGAGAAATGACTTATCTGTAGTACTAGTTTGTTTACTTCTATAGTTGAAGCTGGAGAATATCATCAGTGTATGTACTCTCGCTTTATCTCACAAGAAGAACCAAAGAATGTACAAATGGCCTTAAAAGATAACTCATGGGTAGAAGCCATGCAAGAAGAACTATCTCAATTCAAGAAACTTGAAGTTTGGGAATTAGTTGATCTTTCACCTGGTGAATACCCGATTGGTACTAGATGGGTATTTAAGAGTAAGGGAGACGATCGGGGAATTGTGACTCGCAATAAAGCTCGTCTAGTGGTTCAAGGTTTTAACCAAGAAGAAGGCATTGATTATAATGAAGTGTTTGCACCTGTTGCTAGACTTGAGGCAATTAGGCTATTCTTAACTTTTGCAACATTCAAAGGAATTAAAGTTTATCAATTGGATGTTAAAAGTGCCTTTTTATATGGCAAGATTAGAGAGAAGGTGTATATTTCTCAACCACCTGGTTTTACTGATCCATCATACCCTGATAGAGTATATGTTGTCCCTTTACCTAGGATCTAGAACAGAATTGATCAATCAATTGAGTGGCGGAATCACTCAATCACACTAACTTGTAGAAGATACAAATCAAAACAATAAAGAATTGAATAACGAGAAGTTGTATTTCACTATAAACAATTACTAGCAGTTGTACAGATGTTTAGTCGACGAATTTAGCTCAGGTTTTTGTCCAACCTTTGCAATGAGCCGTGAAGGCTCTATTTATACAAATAGATCGATCCTGCGACACTTGCTAAGTGTCGCAGATCATAACCCTAGTGCGACACTAACTGAGTGTCGCCTGAATGCGACACTAGTTAAGTGTCGCCCAGAATAGAAAATAATCTATTTTCTAAACTAAACTATTACAGACTCAAGACCAACTGATAGACACTCTAATATGACTCAACAAACTCCCCCGTGTCTTCAGCTTGGTCTCTAAAATATCTTCAGTATCAGATCCAGTCTGCCGGGAGATTCCCTCCTGCATGAATTCCCTTAGCTATGCAGAGATCCACAACTTTCTGAAACTTCACAGCCTCTTCTTGATCAATCATTTCATATTGCAATCTATTTTCATGAAGAGCTTGAAGATCATCTTTTGACATATTAATAAGGCTAAGAGGATCAAAAACTCTAAGTGTATAGCCCTTAACATGTTTCCATTCTCTAGCTTCACGTCCTGGTCCTTTGTCAGAAAAATATTCAATAACAGCTTCTCCAGAAACCGTGTCATACCACCAGAACCTAAAATTTCCCAGCACATCCAATGGTAGCTTTTCAAATGGGACTTGGGTAAGGTTCTTGGTTGGAGGATAATGATAACCATATATGGGTTGACGCGTCCTCGGATCCAGCTTCTTTTTATTAGAGAATCGAATCCCCATCACTGGTCGAATCCATTTAAATTTCCTTGAGTTGATTTCTCGACGCAGGATGTTCTGAAAGAATTCAGCTTCACGATTATCAGTGGGATTAATCATGTTCAACTGAGCTAGCCTATTCAAATCAACCTTCGGCAGTGTGGTCAGATGGTCTAGCCTAGCCTTGAAGTACTGAATGCCGTCCTTCCTTTTGATAACAAACAGTCTGAAATCAGCATCAAATTTCCATGATTTTATTAGCCCAGATAGATCACCGCGAACAGAATATGCTCGGCATCTTTTTAGCTCGGGCGTTGGAGGCAATATCCATTCTGGATACCTTTTAGGTTGAGCAGTGGACGTTGAGGTACCAGCAGAAGAAGGTTCGGCAGAGGCTGCAGGAGAAACAGCAGGAACAGTATCATCATCTGATTCTACCTCCTCATATGGATTTTCTTCGAACACATCTTCATCAGAGACTACATCAGGTTCAAATTCCACTTCTTCATCAAATATGCTCGGACCCCTATCCTCAGCAGATGCCCCAAATACTAAATTTTGTAGATATTCTAGATTTGCATGTGAGTAATCAACATTTAGTGGCATTGGTTGACCAGGAACATGAGAAGAAGACGGGAAGTAATCCAAACTAATATTTTCATTTACATCAGAATCATTAATTACATTTACATTTTCTTGGCCTGTGGTTTCTGGTTCTAACTCCCCCGGAACCACAGCCATAGTTTCTAATTCTAATACACGACGCTCAAGTTCCGGTACACGAGCAGCCGTGGTCTCTAGCTCCAAAAGTCTTGACGCTTGAACCTGTATAAGAGCTTGTTGATCGTGAAGCATCTGGTTCATTTGCGCCATATCTTCCATTAACTTCTTCAAAAATTCCGGCTGGGGCTGAATATCATCAGTAGCAGGAGTCGAGGTTCGCTGACGACGTTGTAGAGGAATTTCATCAGATTCTGTGTCAGAGGAATCTCGAACCCGCTTGCCCTTATCAGCAGCGGAAGTTGTAGCAGCAGCAGCAGGTGTAGAAGTTGGAAAGTTTTCAATATCCACCAAGACTTCTTCCAACACCGCCTCATCGACCTGCGGTGGTGGAGCTGCAACATCCAAAAACCCATCGTTTGGTGGAGCAACGTAATCTTCAGCAATCACGTGCCCAAACAATGGCACATCAGGCAAAGCCTGTTGACCCTTGGGGGGCGTAGCACAGTCCCCAAACACCCGAACCAGCATGGGTGTCAAGCTCAAAACAGATCTCGGGTCAGGCTGAATCCCTAGATTCAGGGAATTCAGGATAAGCTGCAAGAAACGGGGATACATAAACCAAGTGTTATCCCCAGCCCGAAGATTCTCCAGAAGATGCTCAAAAATGTAACCAGAGTAGTTGAATGGTTTGTTATAAACCAATCACAGCATCAGAGAAAGAGTACTATAACTCATCCCGTCGAATCCAGCTTTCCGAGGTGAGAGACACACAATTATAATGTGTGCTAGATACCTCCAGGCCCTGCTAAGATGCTGCTTGCGATACTGATCTGGAGGAATCGATGGATATCCCATTCGTTGAAGACCCCCAGCTATAAAAGTATTGTCAAACTGCTTAGGGAAGTCCTCCTCATCACCAAACTGTAACACCTCACGAATGGTGTCTTCGGTAATCTGAATCTGATGGCCAAACACTGAAGAAGTGATCCACCTATCCTCACCCTCAGTATTGATCACTGCGTGTGTATAGAACTCCTCGATCTGATTCAGATAGATCGGACACGACGCAGTAATGGCGTGATGAATCCTCGATCGACGCAAAAATTGAATCATCGGGTGAAAAGGAATTGAATTAGCGTGCGTGTCATCGAGAAAAGCCACCACATTATGTCGTGGCTGTGTGCGGCGAGCGTAGATAGCCAGATTTGCCATCTGTACGAACATAAGACGTAGATAATAAACAAGGAAATGTTATACCGTTAGAACAAATAAAATATAAAATGATATTTTAAAATTACCTACAGGCGACACTTAAGTAGTGTCGCTAAATGAGGTAGCGACACTTGAGTAAGTGTCGCTCAGTAGACAAAAATTCACTATGCGACACTTAAGGTAAGTGTCGCAAAATTGAAAATCAAGAGGCGACACTTAAGGAATACTGTAGGCGACATTCAAGCTGAGTGTCGCAAAAGACAAGGCGGCACTTAAGTATTACTGTAGGCGACACTCAAGCTGAGTGTCGCAATAGGCAGAGCGGCACTTAAGTAAGTGACGCATCAACGTGTTGTTTATGTAAACGCGACACTTAAGGTAAGTGTCGCAAAAGACAGAGCGACACTTGATCAAGTGACGCATAGCCAGAGGCGACACTCAAGTTGAGTGTCGCAGTTAGAGTTCAAAATTACCATGATGCGACACTCAAGGCGAGTGTCGCTTCGAGTGTCGCAAAGATGAACTCGAACCCAGAAACTATAAACCCAGAATTCAAAATTAACACAAACTTCTAATCTAGGTCAAATTAGATGAAAAGCTTGACATATATATGCATATCGACTAGAAGGAGCTTAATAAAAACATCTAATTAACATGTATATAGCCTCAATCACAGTTTCTTCATAAAACCTAAACTACACATACGAACCCTAGATTAAAACGTACTAAAAATGCAATGATGAAAGCAAAAAGTTGTACCTTTTGATGCGTACAGTTTAGTAGAACAGGGATCTAAGAAAGAAATCAAGAAGGAATCGAAAACAGAAAGCAATCGTTGAGCAGAGCGAGTGTCGCTAGATCGAGAGCAAGTGTCGCAGGTTTTGAGTGAGTGTCGCTAAGTAAGTGTGAGAATAAATGTCGCAGGGAGATGTTTATATACTCCATACCATAGGCGACACTTGATGCGACACTTGATGCGACACTCAGTGAGTGTCGCAGACATAGAAATTTTGAAAATTTCTAACACTTTCAAATTCTTTCACGAGTCAGTTGTGGCTATTCAGTGACATTTGACTTTAATTAAAACAAAAATATTTGAATAATTTTAAAAATTTACTAAGAATTCAAAACAAGAACACTATTTTTGGTGACGGGATTGTTTTGGGTCTGGTTAGGGATCATATTAAGTCATCATACATTACTTTACATAAGTTTGCTGTTATTCCAATTATCAGTATACTTGTCCTCTTTAAATTTTCATAAGATATTTAAAATAAATTTAATGACACACAGTTCAAGACAATTGTTCATATCATTATCCACTTAAACAACTAACCGTCATTCATCAGAGATAACCATTTATTGTTAATATGTTCAATCTTTTGCAGTTCACACATATGACATACCCCTAACATCTACATATGGTTAATTTTTATATTAAGAAAAATTATATGAAACTTATTTTTAAGAATCAAGACATTGGTGACAGGTCTGTACTTACGTACAACAGAGCGACTTATCTTGATTCAGGTTTAAACAAAATCAATTTTCGTCAAGTCATTGGTGACAGGTCTGTACTTCCGTACAACAAAGCGACTTAACTTGACTTAAGTATGTATTTTATTTGAAACTCTAAGATTTTGCAAGTCTGATTAACTCACAGCTGTTTAATTTTTAAGACATAGTACCGGAGACCAGGTCTGTACCGACGTACAACAGAGGAAACCAATACTATATCCCCCAAATAAGTTAATATAAGATTTCAGAATATAAAAATTTTCCATATTAAATATAGGAATTAAGACACATCGTCGTACGTCATATGATGTTTACTACATAAAATGAACAAGTAGTTGGAATTTTCTATTTAATATCTCTGAGAATAAATAGAGAGTTGCCTATGAACATATCATATGATGAAGCTGTATGTTAAGAAATTTATGATAAATACATTACTAAACCTACTGATACATCAGAGATAACAGTGAACATTTGTATTTAGTGAATGATGCTTAATGTACTATCATATCCCAAGTTGTTTACAGACACAACCCAACGTCTTTTTATAAATGTAGCAATAATGCATTACTTTAATACTAAGAAGTATAAAGTGTGGCTCTTGCAAGATTTTTTTTTTTTTTTTTTTTTTTTTTTTTTAAATTAAAATCGATGTCACTGTAACGATTTAAAAAATCGTAAGCCAAGCATAGAAACTAATTCATCAAAACGAGAGCGGGAAAAGGCCTTAGTAAACAAGTCAGCCTTTTGCTTAAGTGTTTCTATTTGGATAAGGTCAATAAGGTGTTTCTCATAGCAATCCCGTATAAAGTGAAATCTAATCTCTATGTGTTTTGTTTTAGAGTGCTGTACGGGATTGCGTGTGATAGATATGGCTGCAGTGTTATCTATATGTATTGGAGTAAGAGTTAAGATGAAACCGTAATCGCGAAGTTGATGCTGAATCCACAGAACTTGTGAGCAACAGCTGGCAGCAGCGATATATTCAGCCTCGGCTGTAGAAGTTGAAACGGTTGTCTGCTTTTTACACTGCCATGACACTAAGCGCGGTCCAAGAAATTGACATCCACCAGATGTGGACTTCTTATCCTTGTTGCATCCACCATAATCTGAATCTGAATAAGCAGTCAGAGTGAAGTCGTCTTCATTTGAGTACCATAGACCTAGAGTGGGTCTATATTTGAGATACCCAAAAATCCGCTGAACTGCCTTCATATGAGAAACCTTCGGGTGAGCTTGGTACCTGGAACACAAAGAAACAGCAAAAACAATGTCTGGTCGTGAAGCAGTAAGGTACATAAGGGAACCTATCATTGAACGATAGTTCTTCTCGTTACAATCATCATCCTCCTCAGCTGGTCCAAGTTTGTGAGATACCTCAATGGGGGTGCCATACGTTTTACAATCATGCAAATTATACCTAGTCAACATGTCATTGACATATTTTGACTGATGAATGTAAATACCTTTATCAGATTGTTCAACTTGAACACCTAGAAAGAATGTGAGTTCTCCCATTGCACTCATCTCAAACTCAGATTTCATAAGTTGCTCAAATTCCTTGCAGAGAGCATTACTTGTAGAGCCAAAGATGATGTCGTCCACGTATACCTGTACAAGTAATAAATCATTTCCAGACTTTTTCGTAAAAAGTGTGCTGTCAATCTGTCCTCTTGAGAATCCATGCTTTAGTAGATGTGTGGACAGTCTCTCGTACCATGCTCTTGGTGCTTGATGAAGACCATACAAAGCTTTGTCTAACTTGCAGACAAAGTCCGGATGTACTGAGTCTTCAAAGCCAGGAGGTTGCCTAACATAGACTTCCTCCACAACTTGTCCATAAAGAAATGCACTCTTTACGTCTAGTTGATAAACCCGAAAACCTTTAAATGAAGCATAAGCCAAAAATATGCGAATCGATTCCAGTCTAGCAACAGGGGCGAATACTTCATCGTAGTCCAATCCCTCAATTTGAGTAAAGCCTTGAACTACTAAACGAGCCTTATTCCTAACCACTACACCGCGATCATCCTTTTTCACACGATATACCCAACGAGTTCCAATTGCATGAACACCCTTGGGTAGAGGGACTAATTCCCAAACTTTCAGCTTCTCAAATTGATGCAGTTCTTCCTGCATCGCTTCGACCCAATGTGGGTCCTTTAATGCATCAGCTGTTTTCTTTGGTTCAACTTGAGATAGAAAACATTCTTCTATCTCAGTGACAAGACATTCCAAGGGGGCTGTGGGAGATACTTCAGAGGTTGAAGTAGACGTGTCAGTTACAGCCAATTGATGTCTAGTTTGAACACCTTTACTTAGCTCACCAATGATATTATCAGTGGGGTGAGTTTTATGAATCCGAGTCTGTGGAATTGAGTTGGGCACAATAACTAATTCCAAATTATTGAGATCTCCTTCAGTAGCATCTGACTCAGATGGAGGATCGTTGGCTTCACCATTGTTTTCTGATGGACTAGCCACATTTAACGGTTGAGGAGATGGAGGATCAGTTGTTGGAACTGATGCATCAACTGATGGTGTTGATGCTGAGGTGGAAGATGTATTAGATTTGACAGTTGGTGTGTGATCTGCATTAATATCCAAACCATGTAGAAGAGTAACAATAGTTTCTTCATCATCAACATTCTCAGGTGTTGGAATATTGAATGAATCAAAAAAGCTATCGTATTGAAACAGATTTTCTGGTCCTTTGCCTTCGGGAGGAGCCGTATAGCGTAAACACTTGACTTCATAATGCTCCTCCATGCGCTTTGTAGATAAATTATAAACTCTCCTATTAGGAGAATTTACAGAATATCCCAAGAATATTCCATCCATTGATTTTTCACCAAACTTGTCCTTTTGAGTTCATAACAGAATGGTGCAAGGACAACCAAAGGGTTCCAGAAATTGTAAATTTGGTTTACGGTTGTTAAACAGCTCATAGCATGTCTTGTTTTCCTTTTTAACCGTCAAAACCCTGTTCAAAACAAAACATGCGGTGTTTACCGCCTCTGCCCAAAACGTGATTGGAAGCTTAGAGTCGGATAACATAGTACGCGCAGTTTCAATGAGAGTCCTGTTTTTGCGTTCAGCGACACCATTTTGTTGAGGTGTATATGCAGAGCTGAACTGATGATGAATACCTTTCCTTAAACAGTACATCTCAATGGTTTTGTTTTTGAATTCCGTTCCATTATCACTTCTAATCTTCTTGATTCTCTTTCCACACAAATTCTCCAACTTGTCAAACAAATATATTAATATCTCGGGGACTTCATCCTTTGTAGAAAGAAAGTACACCCAAGAAAAACGAGATTAGTCATCAGTGACTACTAAGCAATAAGTACTGCCTCCCATACTCCTTTTATTAACTGGCCCAAATAGATCCATGTGTAATAGATCTAGGGGCGATGTATTGGAGTTCACCTTTTTCGACTTATGGGACTGCTTGTGTTGTTTTCCTTTAAGACAGGAGACGCAATTATCATCCAAACTGAATGTGAGTTTAGGCACACCAGTAACAAGCTCATTTTTTACAAGATAGTTCATCTTGCGAAAATTTATATGACCCATTCGCCTGTGCCATAAAAGGGAATCCTTTGGGGTAGCCCTGGACACTAGACATGTATGCTCTGATGTAGTAGTTGATACAGTACTCATGTCTAGTATATACGTGTCCTTTTTTCTTGGTGCGTGAATAAGCACCCATTCCTCAGGCACTTTGTAGCCTGGTTTGAGTATTAGGCATTCTGTATCTGTGAACATGGTTGTGAACTTTTTATCACACACTTGTGATACGCTGAGAAGATTGTAGTTTAGTTGTTCCACGTAGTTCACATTATCAAAACTCACTGATCCATTAGTGAGTGTTCCCCGACCTGTAATTTCTCCACCTTTATTGCCAGCAAATGCAACATATCCCCCTTTTACAGGTTGAACATCAGATAGAAGAGATATGTTGCCGGTCATATGCCTTGAACAGCCACTGTCTACATACCATTGACTTTTGATGACTTCTTCAGATGGCTGTAGGCACATGAAAACAGAGAAATTAGTTTGAGTGTGAGACCCAAGCCTTGATGGACTTGGGTCTACCAGAATCATCCATAATAACCACATCAGTAAGTACATGATTTTTCAAAATTTCAGGTTTTTGAACTGATGTGGCATTATTTGATGAAGAGTCTTCTTTGGACTCTTTGACTTTCCAAACTTGAAGAGGTTTGGATGGTTGCTTTTTGACAAGAATTTTCTGATTACAGGTAGGTGTAACCAGCTTTTTCTTGTCAGTTTTCTTGACAGGTTTGTTGTGCCTAGGTTGAGGTTTTGAAAAATTTCTATAAATTGAAGATCTAGGCACTGTATGACCAAACCTTTGTCTAGAAAGCAACGGACAAACACTTATCAAATGACCCTGTTTCCTGCAGTAGAAACAGGATCTTCTGTCAACAACCGATTGAAATTTTGGTTGCAAAACTGATGAGGATTTGATATTTCGTTTTACTGAACAAGCACATTGAAATGTGCAAGGTGAATTGGCACTTGAGAAAGATGTTGAATTACTGTTGTAATTCTTTGAGATTGGTTTAGAAGAAATTGATTTATTATTAACATAATTTGATTCCTTCTTAATCTTGGAAATAGCCTTAGATTTAACCTTTAGTGAAGGGATTTCACTACACGGTTCATTTGTAATTACAAAATTTTCAGGCTTTACATCCAATTTACAAACCTTTGTATCAATCTCATCAGTTACATCCTCAATTTCAACTACTTCCTCTTTAATTGCAGGAAGTACAGGAACTTTCTTTTCTTTCTTTTGGGAGATGGATTTATCTCCTTTCACAGATGGTGCCAAAACCACTGGCTCATTAACAGATGTTTTGCCTTCATTAACAGTTGAAGGAACAAAATTTTTGATATCATCCTTCGAGGGCATAGGTTCATAGTTAGCTGGGGGAGGTACTGCCTGGTATCCTATCCCTGACTTACTTTTTGTATTGATCCTTTGCGATTGAAGGATTTCATCAAAAACTACTGAGGAAGTACTGAAGTTGGAAACTTTACGTTTTAGATCAAGAACTTCAGTTTTAGATTCATCAAGAGCTTTTTGTAAATCAACAATTTTCTTAAGATAACTGTCAATAGCATCTTGTTGACAATAGATTTTAGCCTTTAAATCTTTTCTTTCAGTTAAGGTGGCAGTCATCTTTTTGTCAAAAATCTTTTCATTTTCTTTTAATAATTGATTTGCCTGTTTAAGTTTATCTAAATCAGAATACAGGCGATCATTATCCTCAATATATCTGTTAATTTTACCAGTTAGTTTGATACAATTAACACAAGAAAGGGGTTCCTCAATAGATACCTCATCAGTAATCTCTGCCATAAGAGCTGTGTTATGAATGTTCTCCTCTGTATCACTCCAGTTATAATATTCATTATTAGTAAGGAGAAGAGCTTCATTGATGTTTTCCTCAAGATTATCAGCATCTTTAGCAGTAGAACTCTTTAACACAGAAGGCTTTGAGAAACCAGAAGGAGGTTGTTTGGACTTCTCACATTCTCTGGCAAAGTGTCCAAGATTGTGACACTTATAGCATTTAACCTTGCTTTTGTCAAAGCCCAAACCCGAATCACTTTCGTCTTCCAGATTCTTTTTCCCAGTCTTTCTCAAATAACGCTTTGCCCTCCTAGTTAACATAGCAAAGTTCCATCTGATATCCATTCGTTCAAGATCATCAGGATTGATTTGATCAAAATCCTCATCTGTCAAATCAATAGAACTAGTTTTCTTTGATAGAAAACTATCGTAAGCACTCAAAAATGCTTGGAACACAGCAGCATTCTCTTCAGTAGCTGGAGAAGCTAGATTACTTTTGGATCCCCCGGAAGATGAAGGCGATCTACCAGAAAAAGAATATGATCCACTGGAGACACCACCACCATTGGCAGTTGACATTTTGGTAGCAGATGACATACCTCCTCCAGATAGCAAAGCAACTCCGGAAGCAAAAAATTTACTTCCATAGATACTCGGATCTTGAACATGAGCACTAGATTTTGTTTCTTTACGTTGCATATCTAGTGCATATGCTTGTAGTTGACCAATGAAATCATCTAGAGACAAAGACATTAAGCCTTCGTCTTCTTCCATCATCATCACTCTATGATCCCATTTCTTAGGTAGAGCACTTAACAATTTCTTATTGATGTCTACAGCATGCATAATTACTCCACCATCAGAAAGCTCACTCACAAGATGTGAGTAACGAACGAATAAACCATTTAGAGACTCATTCTCTAGCATATCAAACAACTCATATTGTCGTTTGATCAGTTCAAGCCTACTCTTCTTATACTTATCACTTCCACCGCATCTTCTCTCAAGAGCCTTCCACATGTCAAATGCGATTTCATGATGTTTAAACATTTTAAGAACCTCAGAAGATAAGCTCATAACAAGCGCTGAATGAACTTTTCTTTCCATGTCCCATGCTTTCTTTTCATCTGCATTTAATGCCCGAATGGATTTGGGAGGTGCCATTCCCTCAAATACCCCGTCTTGCTTTGGATGTTCATACCTTTCAAGCAATGGAATCATCATATCCGGTTCATTAAAAGAAATAAAGGCTTCAAATTTCTTTCTCCATTCAACATAATTTGAACTAGATGTAAATATTGGAGCCTTATTAGTACTACCAGCTTCATTACTGTTCTTAAACATTTGAGCAAAAGCTTGCATCGACATTATGAATTAAACTTTAAAATGAAACTGATTAAAAAAATACTCAAGCGACACTAAGAAAGTGTCGCAGACTGACAGGCGACACTAAGACAAGTGTCGCAAATGACAAGTTTAAGCAAAGGCGACACTGAGTACAAGTATCGCAGGGAAGTGTCGTTATCAAGTGTTGCTTGAAATGTCGCTAAACCCTAAGGCGACACTGAGGAGAGTGTCGCTTGTAGTGTCACAAGTTAGTGTTGCAGAACCCTAAAGGCGACACTGATGCAAGTGTCGCTGGGAGTGTCGCAAGCGAGTGTCGCAGAAACGAACAGCAGCAGACCAGAAACCCTAAAATCGTATTTTTCGAAAACCTAATCAAAAATTCTCCTTCCCAGTCGAACAATACCTGCAAAAACAAGTTAGAAACAATAATTTGAAGACCAAACAATCTTTAATCCTCGAAACCTTGCTAGTAATTTCCCGAATTCAACCGAAACGAGACCCAAACTTGATCAAAACTGAAACAAAAAACCCAACGGCTCTGATACCACTTTGTTGTCCCTTTACCTAGGATCTAGAACAGAATTGATCAATCAATTGAGTGGCGGAATCACTCAATCACACTAACTTGTAGAAGATACAAATCAAAACAATAAAGAATTGAATAACGAGAAGTTGTATTTCACTATAAACAATTACTAGCAGTTGTACAGATGTTTAGTCGACGAATTTAGCTCAGGTTTTTGTCCAACCTTTGCAATGAGCCGTGAAGGCTCTATTTATACAAACAGATCGATCCTGCGACACTTGCTAAGTGTCGCAGATCATAACCCTAGTGCGACACTAACTGAGTGTCGCCTGAATGCGACACTAGTTAAGTGTCGCCCAGAATAGAAAATAATCTATTTTCTAAACTAAACTATTACAGACTCAAGACCAACTGATAGACACTCTAATATGACTCAACAGTATATCGTCTAGATAAGGCTCTATATGGATTACATCAAGCACCCAGGATGAGGTATGAAACACTGACATCGTATCTACTTGAGAATGGATTTACAAGGGGATCAATTGATAGTACACTTTTTGTCAAATGGAAGAAGAATGACTTTCTACTTGTACAAGTATATGTTGATGACATTATCTTTGGATCGTCTGATGAAAAGATGTGTCAACAATTTGAGAAAGTCATGAGGAAACGTTTTGAAATGTCTGCAATGGGAGAGTTGAATTTCTTCTTAGGATTACAAGTTGATCAAAAGAAGGATGGATTCTTTATTCATCAATCTAAATATACTGCAGAGTTGTTAGAAAAATTCAAGATGGATGAAAGTAGAATCTATTATACTCCCATACCAGTCAATCATGGACTTGGTCAAGGTACATCGAGTGATCAGGATGTGGATCCTACTCTTTATAGAGCCATGATTGGATCACTAATGTACCTTACTGCATCTAGGCCTGATATAATATTTGCAGTGTGTATTTGCGCAAGATATCAAGCCACTCCTAAAGAATCTCATATGCAAGCTGTAAAATGGATCTTTCGTTATCTTAAGGGGAAGCCTAAGATAGGACTTTGGTATCCTTCTGATGGAAACTTAGATCTTGTTGCTTACACAGATTCCGATTATGGAGGATGCAATCTAAATCGAAAGTCAACAACTGGTGGATGTCAGTTCTTAGGAGGAAGATTGGTGTCGTAGCAGTGCTAGAAGCAAACCTCAGTAGCCATTTCTACATGTGAAGTTGAGTATGTTGCAGCTGGCAGCTGTTGTTCTCAAATTCTTTGGATACAACAACAACTGCGAGACTATGGTTTAAATTTGAAGAACACTCCTATGATGATAGATAATGAATCAACGATATCTATCACTAACAATCCTGTCAAGCACAGTAAGACGAAGCATATTGATATTCGACATCATTTCATTTGTGATTGTGCAGAGAAAAAGATGATACGGTTAGTTAAGGTTCCGACTGCGGATAACTTAGCAGACCTGTATACGAAGCCTTTTGATAGAGCACGCTTCGAGACCTTGGTTCAGTTAAATGGAATGAAGAATGCAGAGTAACTAGTATTTCAGGGGTATTTCAGTAATTATAATAGTTAGTAGTATTTCTATATTTAAAAAAAAAAGGGGGATGGCGTATGACATTCATTTGCTTGTTACCTGAGGGGAATCACCGCCTAACAAAAATACAAAAACAAAAGTTTAAGTTTTTGTTTGCATAATAGAAATGATAGTACATTAGAAGAATAAGCTTGATTATAATAAGTTTGAGTGCTTAAGATTGATATGTTAGTAGGTTCATTTAAAATTATGGCTATTTTACTAAGTATATATTTATATTTATTTTTATACACCTTTTTCCACTTGCTATAATTCTTATTTTGTTGATGCATATTAGGTGTCTGTCAGTTGGTCTATCGAGTTGTAATAAGTGTCGTTTAGTTGAATAGTGAAATATATAGTTTTTGTTATATGCGACACTTAAGTTTTAGTTTAGGCGTCACTTGCCTTAGTGACGCATAGCGTCACTTAGGTAAGTGACGCATGAAGGCAGCCACATGCGACACTTCTACAAGTGACGCATGTCGGCTGAATTTTAGTATAAATACAAACCTACGGGTTTTTGGCTAGGGTTGACGAAACCCTAGCACTATTTGTCGACTAAGCAACATTGTAATCGTTCCCAATTCATATATACAAGCTTATTACTTCGTTTACATTGTTAATCATATTTGTTTCGGTTTTTGTTTATTGGTAATACACGCAATTGATTGATTCCGCCTGTCAATTGTGGTTAATTGTCATCTAGATCCACGTCTAAAGGCACTCTCAACTGGTATCAGAGCCTTTAGGTGATAATATTGATATTTAGAAGGTGTTTTGGGTTGATTTCGGTTTGTTTGAATCAATTAATCAAGATTACATACGGATTTTGAGGTGCTAAGGTGAATTACAGTCGATATTCTTCAAAATTTACAGGTTTCCTCCATTAGGGTTCAAGTAATTTTCGTTTGGTTTACGAAAGTTCGATATTTTTAGGGTTTTGGGATTTTGCAGCCGTTTTGCGACACTCGATCCGTCACTTGAACACGTCACTTACTGCGTCACTATCTAATCCAAAATTAGGGTTATACCATCACTTGAACGCGTCACTCGAAGCGTCATTTGAGGTTTATACGACACTTAACTTATGTGTCGTGACCTTTAATCTACCGTCACTTACGTGCGTTACTGTTGTACGTCACTTGACCCTCAAGCATCACTTCTGTTTGTGACGCCTGTTTGATTTACTGCGTCACTTCTCTTAGTGACGCCTTTTGATTTACTGTGTCACTTTTACTAGTGACGCCCCTTTGTTTTAGCACGTCACTCAAGTACGTCACTTGGGTGCGTCACTCGTCTGATTGAGCGACACTTACTTAAAGTGTCATCAGTCACTTCATCCGTCACTCGATAGCGTCACTTACCTAGTGACGCTAGTCGTTACGACACTTCAGTGCGTCACTTACTAAGTGACGCTTTCAGTACTAATATTTTTCAAGCTTTTGTTTTTAGTTAACTTTCAGGTATATCTTAAATGGCTGGTGTTGCTGACAAAGAAGACATCAGAGGAATTAGGGATATGTTAAAACAGAATCATGATGTTGGTTCTAATAATAAACCTCCGTTGTTTTCAGCTGACATGGATTACGCATATTGGCGTGATCGATTTGAACAGTATATAAATTTCCATTGTCCAGAGCTATGGGGTCCACTCAAAGAAAAATATGTAGCTCCCATAGCCGAAGGAATCTTTCCTCATCTTCCTCTGAACAAGCTCTACAAATCTATGACTCCGGAAGAAAAGAAAGACTATGATACTGAGAAAAAGGCACATGCGGCTATTTGTATGTGACTAACCAAAGATGTATTAAGACTGTTCAAATCACATGACACCGCATACGAACTTTGGAAGGCTATTGAAACTAGGTGTGGTGGAAATCAAAGATATAAAGCAGCTAAGCTAGAATTGATAAAGAAACAATATGATATGTTTGATTCTCTACCAAATGAAATGGCGTCTGGAGTTTTTACTAGATACTCACAGTTGGTGAGTGAGTTGACAGAGGGAGGGTATAATTTTCCTCCGCTTGAGGTAAATAAGAAACTTTTGGATGTTTTGCCTAGTTCGTGGGATGTTAAGGTACAACTACTTAAGGAAAGTCAAGAATTAGCTACAATGAAACTGGATGAGCTAATTGGTATTCTTCAAGCTCATGCGATGGAGATGAAGAAGAGAGAATGTAAGTCGGGCGGTTTTGTTCAAGACCCGTCTTTATATGGAGGTAAAGTCAACACTGGCAAGACTTATGGTGGAATGGCTTTTGTCTCCTCTTCGAGCTCTCCACTTCAAGCTCCATTGTATTCAACTGGTGCTTCTCATCCAGTATATGCTTCTGGATCCTCACAGGGGTCACAACAGCAGGCTTCTGTCTCTCCTGCTATTCAAGAGCAGGCTGCCATTTATACAGCATTTCTAAGCTCTTATAAGGATTTGGTTTCGCAACCAAATGCTACTTTGGAACTGGCCAAAGAAGATTATGCTCAACTTGACGATGATGATCTTGAGCAGATGGATTTGAATTGGAACATTGTTATGATATCCAGGCGTGTTCAGAAATTCTTGCAACGAACTGGTCGCAAGAGTTTGGAGGGAGATGGCAAAACAAGCTTCGGTTTTGATAAAAGCAAAGTGAAATGTTACAATTGTCAGAATCTGGGACACTTTGCGAGAGAATGTGAGAAGCCTAAGGTTCCTCCGTCTGGTTTCACAAAGCCTGATGCTCCTAGAACTCCGGAGAAGGATCAAGTGAAGCAAGCAACAGCGGATGCACTTGTTGTTTTTGAGCCAACAAGCACAGATTGGAGTATGTATGCTGAGAATTATCAGCAGTGTCTCATGGCTCACATTTCAAACGAGGTACGCAATGAACCTGAAGAACCTTTGAACTGTATGTCATGCATCAAGTTAACTGAATCTTTAAGATGCTTTCAAGCAGACAACGTAGACTTAAGGAAAAAGGTTGAAAAACTTAGTGACTCAAACAGATACCTAAAAGCAAATGAACAATTATATGATAAGAAAATAGAGGCTTATCAACAGGACACGCTTAGGTATAAATCTAAAGTTTTTAGTCAACAGGATGGTATTGATAGTTATCTTGTTGAAATAGACCGTTTGAGAAAGGAACATTCTGATCTTAAAGATGAATATGATAAATATAAAAATAAGATTCTAGGTTCCTCCTCGTCTACTGTTGCCGTTAATGAAATTCTTAACAAGCAAAGGACAGATCACAAAACAAAGATGGGACTAGGTTATCATGTAGTCCCGCCTCCTACTGAGTACTGTCCTATGCCTGTTAAGGAAGGCACCGAAGAGATTCTGGTTGACTATGCATTGTTATACGGGGTCAAATCTAAAGGTAATAAAGTTAACAAACAGGTGAAGGAGAAAACTAAACGGACAGAGTATCCCTCACCTCAGTTTGTTAAATCGGAATGTGAATCTCCAGTTAGTAATGAGGAGATTGTTGAGATTGAGGATATTACCGATGAGGAATATCCTGAGTTTAAAAAGAAGGTTGAAGTGAAAGCTGAAAAGGTGTCAAAAGTTGAACCTAAAATTAAGGTTCAATCTAACAAAGAAAAAATTAAGGTTTTAAAATTAAAATCTCAAACTTTACAGTCACCTGTAAAGATTTTTCAAAATAAACCTTCTACTTCAACCTCTCAACCTAAACAGGAAATTTCTAAGACATGCATGAAATGTGCATGTTCTAGAAATGTTTCTTCATCTCCGGTGATAAATCCTCAGTCTCAATCAGCTGTTGAGACTAGAGCATGCTTTTATTGTAAGAGACAAGGACATCTAATTCGTGAATGTCCCAAATGGTCTCATCAGAATTAAGGGAGAGAAATGCCTAGGACATCTGTTTTCAGAAATTCTTTTTCAAGATCTCCTCCTAGGCGTTACTCTGTCTCTTCCATACCTGCTGTAAAACCGAGTAATGTTGGGCAAAAACCTTTGCTAAAACGAGAGCCTGACATTACTCCAAAGCCAAATTCTGAACCATCCAAGGTTTGGAAAAGAAAAGAGTCTACTGTGGACTCCAGTGTCATCAATAATAACACATCAGATATAAAATCTAATTTGCTTAAAAATAAAGTCTTATCTGATGTGATTATTGTTGATGAATGTGGTCGACCTAAGTCTGTCAAGGCTTGGGTCACCGTTTCTCACTAATCTCCTACTTTATGTGTTGCAGCAGTCAGAGCGCGTTAAAGACAGTGAATGGTTTGTAGATAGTGGCTGTTCGCGACACATGACAGGCGATGTGTCCCTTTTGACGGATGTTAAACCACATTCTGGAGGACATGTTGCATTTGCAGGAGATACCGGAGGAACCATTTCGGGTAAAGGAACGCTAACTAACAGGAAAGTTAGCTTTGAGAATGTGAACTATGTGGCTCAACTGACCCACAACTTGCTAAGCGTATCACAAGTATGTGATAAGGATTACACAACAGCGTTCACAAAGACGGAGTGTGTGATTTTGAAGCCGGGTTTCGTTATCCCCGAGGAATGGGTGCTTTTAAGGGTGCCACGGAGAAACGACACCTACGTTATGAATATGCGAACTGTGGAGACTAAAGATGAGTATACATGTCTCCTTTCGAAGGCTTCAGAAAAGGAATCACTATTGTGGCATCGACGAATGGGACACATCCATTTTCGTAAGATGAACTTCTTGATAAACAATGATTTAGTAAATGGAGTCCCTAAACAGTCATTTGCGCTAAAAGATGACTGCGTCGCCTGCCATAAAGGGAAACTTCATAAGAAACCCCACAAGCCGAAATTAGTGAATTCCATTGCGGCACCATTGGAGCTATTGCACATGGACTTATTTGGTCCTATCTCTACCAAGAGTATAGGTGGAAAGTCTTATTGTTTAGTAGTCACTGATGACTACTCGAGATTTTCATGGGTGTATTTTCTGGGTGCAAAGAGTGAAACACCAGACATTCTGGTGTATCTGTTAGATACGTTGGCAAACTTATGCAACTTACAGGTGAAAAGACTGCGAAGTGACAATGGGACTGAATTCAAGAACTCTACTCTTGAGTTATACTGTGCCACGAAAGGCATTGACTATCAGTTCAGTGCCCCTCGAACTCCTCAACAGAACGGAGTCGCTGAGCGTAAAAATAGGACTATTATCGAGACAGCTCGGACTATGCTGGCCGATTCTAAGCTTCCTATAATCTTTTGGGCAGAAGCAGTTAGTACTGCTTGCTATGTTTTGAATCGCGTACTCACGGTTAAGAAGAAGAATAAGACATGCTATGAACTCTTCAACAACCGTAAGCCCACTTTGCAGTTTCTGGAACCTTTTGGGTGTCCGTGTTTGATTATGATCTCCAAAGATAAAGTCTCGAAGTTTGGAGCTAAAGCAGTTGAAGGGATCTTTCTTGGATATTCAGTCAACTCTCCGAATAAATGAGTCTACATCAAATCAACTCACCAGGTGGAAGAGCATTTTGAAGTGAAATGCTTGCGATACACAGATCCTCCTCAAGGAACTGGTCCAGAATGGTTATTTAATTACAAGGACGTGTTCAATTCGTTTGATATACCCGAAGGACATGATGATGAGGATGAGATAGTCACTCTACTTCATGGTATAAGTTTGTGTGAAGACACTTCTACATTAAAACCAGCATCTCCACCTACACCAACACCCACTACACCACCTCCAACACCTACTCCTACACCCACACCACTACCTGTTTCATCCACATCATCGCCCACGGTTCCACCTTTGGATATTCCTTCAACTTCAGGAACATCTAATACAACAGAATATCCCGATGATCCCAACATGCCACCATTGGAGGAAGACGAGGAAGATGAAATGGTCCACTCTCATCTTTTCTCTAATGAAGATGATACGGAACCTCCAGTGCAACCAGAAAGTCCTACTGTTCCTGCAACTAACACTGTTCCCGTCACTGAAGGGGACATGAATAATTTGGAGTTAGTACTTGCACCCGATCGAATCCCTGTCACACGTGTACACAGGGATCACCCCATTGATAACATTATCGGTGATCCTGAAGCTGTTGTTCGAACAAGGCATCAAGTGCAGCAAAATCCAAATCAGGAAATGTTGAATTTGATCGCCCGGATAAATTCCTGTCATTTATCCCAAATTGAACCGAAGAAAGTTGATGAAGCCTTAAAAGATCCATCTTGGGTAGAGGCTATGCAAGAAGAGTTGCAGCAGTTCAACAAGCTACACGTGTGGGATATAGTTCCATTACCCAAAGGTGCTCATTTAACTGGCACTCGATGGGTGTTTCGCAATAAGATGGATGATAGGGGTATTGTAATTCGGAATAAAGCCCGATTGGTCGTTCAAGGATTTAGTCAGATTGAGGGCTTGGATTATGATGAAGTCTTCGCTCCTGTGGCAAGACTTGAGTCCATTCAGATCTTTCTCTCATTTGCGTCTTACAAAGAGTTTCGCGTTCACCAACTTGATGTCAAGAGCGCATTTTTATATGGGAAAGTGGACACTGATGTCTATGTGAAACAGCCTCCTGGCTTTGAAGACCTTGAGCATCCAGAATACGTCTGCAAGTTAAACAAGGCGTTATATGGTCTTCATCAAGCCCCGCGATTATGGTACGAGAGGTTAACTACTCATTTAGTTAAGCATGGATTTGTTCGTGGAAATATCGATAGTACTCTATTCATTCGCAAAGAACGGACTGGCGATCGAGAGGATATGCTACTTGTGCAGGTGTATGTGGACGACATTATTTTTGGCTCTACAAATGAAGCGATGTGCAAGCACTTTGAGGAAATCATGAAATCTGAGTTTGAGATGAGTGCGATGGGGGAGCTCAAATTCTTTTTAGGTGTACAAGTTGAGCAGTCTCTAAAAGGTATTTATATTCATCAGTCAAAGTATGTTGACTCGATATGATCTGCTCAATTGTAAAACCTATGGGACTCCCATCGAGCTTAATCACAATCTCCGACTTGCTGAGGATGAAGAAGATTGCAAAGAAAAGGACTATCGATCAATGATAGGTTCTTTGATGTACTTGACTGCTTCTCGACCAGATATTGTCTTTGCGGTATCTGTATGCTCTCGCTTTCAAGCCAGACCAAAGGTGTCTCATATGAGGGCTGTAAAGCGAATCTTTGGTTATCTCAAACATAGACCCAATCTTGGTCTATGGTATTCAAATGAGAAATCATTCGCTCTTTCTGCCTATTCGGATTCAGATCATGTCAGTAGATTTATCTGACGTATTGAAAACAGTTTTTATAAACATTGTCTTCATCATACGATATATTAGTAGGCATGGTATGTAAACCTCTTTGAGAAGACTTAAGAAGCTTAATCATTAATTGTTTATTTCAAGTGGTATAACACCATTAGATGTATGACAAAAGTCTTAATTTCTTACTTATACTAGACATGCTTTCGTGAAAGATGTTTATTTGATATCATTTGGGGGTATATATTGATAGTTTCCTCTGTGTATAGACCTGGCTTATATTAATATATACTTTAAACTTAAGCAAACACAAGTCAAAGTACTTGCAAAGTCTTTCCAAATAAGATACCTTACAAGGTCGCCAAAATGGTTTGACCAAGTCTGGTTTTGCTTAAACATGAATCAAGCTATGTCGCTCTGTTGTACGTAAGTACAGACCTGTCACCGCTGACTTGATTCTTAAAATTGATTCTCTTATATTCTATCTGTAAATGGGAACATGGTCTATGTTTTAAGTTAAGAGGTATATCTATGGTGGGAAACTACAGCGAAATGCACATACCAATAATAATAAAATACCTCCTAGAGGTGCGTATAACATGTTTAAGTGGATAAACATACTAATAATCGTTTTGAAATAATTTTTATAAAAAGTGTTTTTAGTATGTCAAGTAAATTTAAAGAGGACAAATATATTGATGATCGAAATAACACTGAATGTTCCTAATAAATGCATGTTATTCCAATATGATCCCTAACAAGACTTTATCAACTCCGTCACCAAAAAGAATGTGTTAGTTTTGTAATTGTCAATTTATATTCTTGTATGCGTTTTATTTTATCTAAGTTAGTGTAATTTTAGTTAGTATCCAAGTTACAGTTACTTTTTCAAATTTGAGTACCGCAATCACAACGCGAAAACTTGATGAAATCGTAATTTTTTCAAAATTGAATTGAGCGTCACTTTCATAAGTGACGCTATCAGTGACGCATTCAATATTGCGTCACTTACTTAAGTGACGCAGTAAGTGTCGGGGTAAGCTTCGCTATAAGTGCCGGGTTGAGTGACGCATACAAGGGTCGGTGTATAAATACCCCTTCCCCACGACACTCAACCTCACCACTTTTCAAATACTTATACCGACACTCGCTCTGACATACCGTCACTTCGATTGTCTCTGCGTCACTAGCTCTGTGCGTTTTTCTACGATTTGATTGCTAATTCTCCGGCTTCTTATTGCATTCCAGTCCCATATTTTTGTTCCTTACATTCATACAAACTATTAGGTACTTACTTTAACCGTTAATTCTTGTTATTCATGCTATAATTTGATTTAGGGTTACGAGTTTGGGATTACGTTTTAAATCGTTTGATTAAACCTTTGATTTGTAAATGTTTTCGTGTAATAGTGGGTGTGTAACACTCGTTTTTACCATGCGAAAACACTGGTTACTTCGATTTCGAAAACCCCCAATTTTGAAAACTGGGCATGAACAGTGACACGATGATCTTCATCGTTGCGTCACTTACCACAAGTGACGCTATTTGGTAATTTTGAAACCCATACCGTCACTTAATAAGTGACGCTTGATTTTGCGTCACTTCTTAAGTGACTCGTGTAGTGACGCATATAATTGCTTTAACTGTTAAGACCATCACTCTTCCTAGTGACGCCTTTACATGCGTCACTACCCTAAGTGACTGTCTAAGTGACGCTTATTTCTATACGTCACTTATACCGTCACTTCGTAAGTGACTCTTTTAGGATACCGTCACTATTCTAACTGACGCATGTTCTTCACCCGTCACTTCATAAGTGTCGTATAATTTTAATCGCTAAATACAAACGTCACTTACATCAGTGACGCTTTATAGCGTCACTTAACCTAAGTGACGCTATGCTTTAATTTCGATTTTAAACACTGTATACTACGACACTTCCTTAGTGACGGTAGTGGCCATGCGTCACTTACCTTAAGTGACGCCTAAAGTCAAAATTCGTTTTCTAACCCTTCTGTGTTCGAGCTAACTTTATAACGATTTCGGTTATTTTTCTTTGTATTTTTAGCTTACAGATGGCTGAACTTCAGAATTATTACCGCCGCACAAACACTCGACACAACATTACGGCTTTTCTAGAGTCTACGCCTGCCAATTCAGCGCCGTTCAGGCCAATGATTGAATTTCTACGCAGATCGAGGATTTATTATGCGATTACGGCAACGACTCCTGTATACATGAACCAAATAGAGGAGTTCTATGATCATGCAGTGATCAGGGTTCAGGGAGATGTTCCCCGGATTGTCTCGACTATGTTTGGGGAGGAAATCGAGATCACCGAGAACTCGATTAGACGGGTTTTACAGTTCACTGATAACTCTACGATGCCCACTATCTTCCCAACTACATTTATCTACGGAGGGCTTCAGAGGATGGGATATCCGGCAAATCAGCTCTCTGATTTCAGGAAACAGTACCTTTGCCGGGTTTGGAGGTACCTCTGCCATATTATAATCGTTTGTTTATCTCCGAGAAAGGGGGGATACGATGCTGCCAGCCATCTCACTTTATCTCTCATGTTGGCCCTGATCTACAATAAACCGTATAACTTCAGCGGTTATATTTTCGGCAACATGGTGGAGAACATACGCGCTGGAAAGGACAAATGGCTGCAGTATCCTCGATTTGTCCAACTTTTGTTGAATGACCTCAATCTCGATATCGCTCCAGATCAGCGATCTCTTCTGGTGCCGACACCGATGCTTTTGCGAGTCTTTAATGACTGCAAGCTCGCGCCGAAGGGCGAGCCGGTTTTAGCTGATCGTGAACTTTTTGGGCACATAGTGAACGAAAACTATGTTGCGCCGCACGATCATGGTTTTTTGGATGACGTCGTGCCTCCGGTCAACGAGGACGACTTAGTGGATACCGATATCGCTCAAGACTTAGAGGATATCGATCGTGTTGTTCAGGTTGAGGCTGAGTCTGATGACGGTGGGCCCACTTCTCCAGATTCTGAGGGTGACGTGCCACCACAATCTGCTTTTGACGGTATTCAGCTTGCCGATCCTCGACGCTTTAAGCGTATATTGAGACGGATCTCTGCTGGCAGGGTCCATATCCCGAGGAATCCGGGCAAACGTCCTGCTGGGTCTTCACCCTCTTATGCTGATCTACTTCTTCGTAGACGCCAGCGGACGACTGTGACTATTGAGGAGCCGACTTCTCAACGACAACAACCACCGCCACCGTCTGACATGCCGTCTCTTCAGATGGTTTTGGCACAGATGGAGCTTTTGGCAAAGCGGTTTGATGATCAGAAGGCTATAATTGAAGCTCAGGCCTCTCAGATCAGGGAATTGGAAGCTCGAGCTGCTATGGTTGACTCTCTACAGCTTCAAGTGACGAATCTATCATCTAGGTTGTTAGAGTTGGAATCCGTTACAAATGTTTCGGGGGAGGTAGGTCCTAGTGATTTAGAAACAAATGTAACTCCTTCCCCGGAACCAGAAAATGTACTCCCTTCGACTATTAATGAAAACATATCTTTGGATTACTTCGTTGAGGTTCAAGTTCAGGCAAGACCTATAGCGGTTGATTATTCTTATGTAGATCTCACATATCTGCAAAATTTGATGAATGATAATACAACGATACCTGAGGAAGAGGTGATGAATGATCCTGTAGCAGAGGATTATTTCTTTGAAGGAAATGATGAAGTTGAGGTTGAGGGGGAGCAACTTCAAAGTGATGAATGTTATGACGATGCTCCCATTATTGAATCGGATTCTTCAGAAGATGAATTACATCAGGATTCTGAGACAGAGACAAATGAGCAATCAACTTCTACAGCTCAATCTTCAATGATAAAGCCTGACATAGTGCTCAAACCTATTTTTGAGGTACCCGTTACTTGTAAATTATACAAAGTCAGAACTGATTACACGGGTTTGATAAAAAGCCGGAAGTTTGATGAGAACAATTTGGTGTTTATGATTAAACGAAGTGATGGCATCCAGTACTTCAACTTAAAGTTTTATAAAATAAGTACTTTGCCGAAATGTGAACTTCAGAGATTATCTCAGATACCCTTGGTTAACCGTGCTCGAGATTCACGCGCCGATTTCTTTCAAGTGGTTATTCGTCGGGAGATTAACAGCAAAGTGCTTACAGAAGATACCTCTAGAGATCATTCCTTTGGATTTTTTGAATAGGTTGTTGTACTGGGAATATGATGATATTACTGGTGAAGTTGTAATTGTTTTTATTCCAAAATCGGAACCAGCTACGGATTCGGAGTCTTTAGATGTAGAGTTGGAGGTTGAAGAGAAAACAGCATGGGATGCTGTTCAACCTAAAAAAGAGGTCTACTTGGGGTCTAAAAAGAAATAGATTTTGTGTATTTGACCCTTTGAGTTTGATTAATCTCTCTGAACAAGATATTAAAAGATTACATCAGAACAGGATTCAGTTCAAAGAAAGAGATAGAGCTGAAGCGATTAAATTTTAGAAGATTATTGATATCTGCATAGCCAATGGAGTACACGCTGGTGGTGTATTTCCTGCTGGCTGGAAATAAAGACTCAACGATTTCAAAGAGTTTGAAGATTTTGAAGACCAAGCTGAAGACCCGGGGGAGTTTGTTGATGCATATTAGGTGTCTGTCAGTTGGTCTATCGAGTTGTAATAAGTGTCGTTTAGTTGAATAGTGAAATATATAGTTTTTGTTATATGCGACACTTAAGTTTTAGTTTAGGCGTCACTTGCCTTAGTGACGCATAGCGTCACTTAGGTAAGTGACGCATGAAGGCGGCCACATGCGACACTTCTACAAGTGACGCATGTCGGCTGAACTTTAGTATAAATACAAACCTACGGGTTATTGGCTAGGGTTGACGAAACCCTAGCACCATTTGTCGACTAAGCAACATTGTAATCATTCCCAATTCATATATACAAGCTTATTACTTCGTTTACATTGTTAATCATATTTGTTTCGGTTTGTGTTTATTGGTAATACACGCAATTGATTGATTCCGCCTGTCAATTGTGGTCAATTGTCATCTAGATCCACGTCTAAAGGCACTCTCATATTTCTTAAAATTTAGATAGCTTCTTCATACAATATACTGGTAGACAATTTATATACAAATTTCTAAAGCTTTTAAGAAGTCTTAAGATACATGGGTGTTATCTGGTATGACTATTATGTGATGTATGACAATTGTCTTAATTGTTGAAGGATAGTATTTCCATGCACTGTGAATATGAAGAAAATGACAAATGGTATGAAAAATATATGGTTCTTAACTTAGCTAATGATTTTTCTGTTGTACGTGAGTACAGACCTGAAGCTATTAGCTAGGTCAATAATCTCAAACATGTAGTGGATATACTAAGGGATCCTCTGTTGTATGTCAGTACAGACCTGGAACCACTAGTATCTTCACTATAAGTTTGATATTTGTCTAAATATAAATAATATAAGTGTACTTAATGTACCTTAGTTATAATTTCAGTGTTATGTGTTTTACTTGAATTCACAGTATATCATATAATGGAAAACACTAGGTTATACTCATACTAATAATAATAAAGTATGCTTAGAAATTTGAGTATAAATTGTTTATGTGGATCATAATACCGGTAATTGTCTAGCACTATCTAATAAATTCACTAATGTGAATAGATGGTTTTCAATTATACTGTGTGGATAAAGGTAACTAAGATATAATATTATAAATATAAGTACGTAACTGGTAAAATAAGCGATATTTATATGAACTTCTTAAGGTAAGTATACTAACAATCATCTTAGACTTTAAAATATTAGGATTTTAGAGCTTATTCTTACTAATATAATCCCTTAGTAGATAAAATTTTAATTTTCATATATCGGTACTTGATTAGATTTTCTTTGTATATTCTTATGGTAATTAATAAAATGGTACATGATACCACTGTTAATTTTTATGTGTTGCGTTTTATGTTTATTTTAATATTACCCCTTGGAATTAAGTTAAACTGATATTAATCATTTAAATTTTTATAAAAATAAGTTGCAAATAATATTTTATGTTTTGATTTATACTAAGTGCACAATTTTCATTTTTGACCAAAATTGCGAAGTTTGACTGGTCAAAATTGCGAATTGAGACTCGGGTATAAAAGGGAACAGTGAGTTGCGAACTGAACTCACTTCTCCACATTACTTGCGAACTGAGTTTTGCTGCGGTGTGAACCGAACGTATACGTTTTCATATTTTCGATTATACAAGAACGAGGAACGATTATTTACTCCGTGGATATTAAACACCTTTTCATTACGCATAGTTTGAGGTACAATACACTTGTTTTCACCGTGTAATCAATGAGTAATCGATCGTTCTTGGTTTCGAAACCCTCGGTTTACAATTTCGCTAGATTAACTTAGGTTTAGTGGATTAAAATTCATAAAACTTTGAGTTTATGTTAAACGAACTATGTAGATCATGATTTAATCGATGGATTGATACAAAACTTCACAAATTCTCGATTTGGTTTGAACTTCGCTCCGCAGGAGCGTCTGCGAAGTGAGTTCAATCTCACTTCGCAACTCGTTGATACGAAGTGAAATCGTTGACTTTTGTTGACCTTGCGAGATGAGTTGCGAATTGATGTTGGTTGACTTGTTGACCCGTTGGCTTGCGAACTGAATGGTCTTGCGAGTTGAACTACGTTGACTTCGTTGACTAGGCTTGCGAGTTGAGATAATTTGTGAACTGAGATGCGAACTCAGCTACTTGCGAACTGAGTTGTGAACTTCGCAGTCTGTGAATTGAATTTTTTTTAAAAATAAAAATATGTATCGTTTCCGACTTGCGATAAAGTTTTACAAGTTATTTAATACACGTTATATTTCTGTAAAATCTTTTTAAGTAATAAACATATTTTAGAAGTTAAGTAGATTATTTGGTCGAAAGTCTTCCGACTCATTGAGTAGTCGAGCGGCGTGTCCTGATTTTTATCGGCGGTCAAATTTTCTAATATAACTTACTTTGTTTAACTTGCGAATTATATATTTTAACAAGTTAATTTGTTTTGATACGTTTGGAACTTGAGATACATATATAACAAGTTACAAAGTGTATTACTTATGATTATAGAATATGGTTAACAATTAAGTACTTTGTATTTAATTGTTTAATTATGTTAGATAAATTAGAATTTCAATTGTCATTTGTGTATGTATTTACAGATATGGCAAATAGGGTTTTCGCTCATTCCCACAATATTCTTGTGGATTTAGATTTGACGAGGCCAGGAGCTCAGACATGCTATTTCATCCTCTACGCCACTTTCTATGACTCATCTAACGGACTTTTGGACGGATATTGTTTATGATTCTTCAGTTAACCCATCGGTTATTCGTACAACTGTGGGTGGACGTCCAATTGTTTTCTCTGCTGGTGATCTGTGCGAGATATTACATCTAGGTGCAGAGGAGCAAGAGGATGGCCCAGTTGAGTTTCCCTTGGATTTCATTAAGGGAGCTATTGGCAGTATGGGGTACGTAGGCCCTACACGAGGTCATCAGTATTTGAAGGCCTTTGTGTTTGGGCAATGGAGGTTTTTATGGAACTTACTTCTACATGTATTTGCACCCAAGAAGGGTGGTTTTGATGAGCTGCCGTCGACACTGATGTCTGGCGTACTGTCACTGGTTTATAACAAACCATACAGTTTCTCTTCTTATATTTTTGAGAACTTTAGAGCTCAAGTTACCGGACAGGTCAAATCGACCTTTATATTATATCCACGTTTTTGTATGCTGGTCGTTCGACATTTTCTTCATAATCTACCAGCTTACGCGCCCACGATTTTTGTTGATACTATTGGGCTTGGTGGATACAATGCAGCATTCAGTATCGATTATCATTGTCCTGAGCACTTGAGGCCGCAGAAAAGAAATCTTTTTGGATTTTTGATCAATCCTCTCTATGTTGCTCCACCTAACAATGGTTGGGAGGATGATGTTGCTGGTGCTGGTCCACCTGCTGAGCCTGTTGTTGATGTGGTTCCACCTGCGGCACCACAGGAGCATTTGGAAGATGTACTTATACAGGCAGGGTAACAAGGACAGCACGTTGTGCCTGAGATTTCTGCACAAGTGGTTCAAGAGGTGCTGGGTCACAATGATGATGTCACTGATCCAGTTTTACAGGCAATTGAGCAATATGTTGAGGTACTTATCTTAAAATTTCGATACTTTGCGTATTGTTGTATATGATATGGAGACTTAGATTATCGAGCTTTATGCTAATCATAAAGTCTAATTATCATGTTAAACAGGAACCGAAGGATGTACACCCACAGGTTGATAGACCAGGGAGTTCTAGACCTGAAGGTGTATCTACTCAAGTATTATGATTTTGCTTATATAGAACTCGTATGATTGGGCTTAATGCTAATCATAAATGTTTAATATATTTACTATTCAGGATACTGTTGTTGGTACTTCTGTGGATATGATGGTGAGATTGCATCATATTCATCTACAAATTCTGATGATGTCAGACTCATTTCACCTCCTGCTGGACAGATTTTGTATGGTTCACATTTGATACCTGATCCGGCTTTGACGGCAAAGCGTAAGGCTAAGGAAGTCGATCCTAACTTCAGTATTCTTGATGAAGGTCCTGAGGTGACTGAGACCCCTCTGATTACTCAACGCAGAAAGCATTCTAGGACCTTGACTATTTGAGATGGTAAGTTTTATTTAGATTTAGATAATCTTAACTTGTTGTTTATCAGGAGTTCAACTAAGACAGTTAATTCTATGACAGTTTCTCGAGATACACCGCAGGTGGAGACTATGACACCGGTGGTTACTGAACCAGTATCTGTACCATCTGAGGTAGGAGATATACGTTTAGTACTACAAGTGTTATATAATTAATTAGAGATTGATACAGAGTTATCTATAACAATTACTTCTTTATTTGTATTTAACTTTACAGGCTGAGAAAATGCTAGAGTCAACGGAACCAGAGACGATTTTCCAGACTATTGAGAAGGGAGTTGCTGAGTTAGTGCGTGATGCACATTTTCCAACTGCCAAAGCAAGTAGATTTGCATCTAGCCTTCTCACGAAAGCTTTATCTCAAGCCATTTCACCGCTTACACCTGAGTCTCATATTTCTTCACTCACACCACCTGGACCATCTACTATCTCTGTTACTCCTACGACGGATGCTGAAAGGATTACATCCTTAGAGTCAAAGATTAAGGAGTTAGAGAAGCTTACATTGAAGATTTCAGAGTTGGTTTCTCAAAATCTTCTTTTTGCACAGCAGATTACTCAACAGAGCACATCTTACAAGACACTGCTGGAGACTCACCTCACTTTGTTGCAAGACTTTACTACCCAGCGACTGAAGCTTGAACACTTAAAGCGTCTTGTGTTGAGGGTGAATTCAGGACAGTCAGCTCAAAGGGAGATATTGATATATCAAGAGTCTTGTAGGCAAGATGAGTTAAGGAAGAAGAAAGATGCTGATAAAGACGATGATCCCAGTGCTCCGAAAGATAGTGAGCTGGCTGGTCCTTCAACGACTAGTAAGCAGACTATTATTCAGGAGGAGTCTGATGTAGAGGGTAAGAGTGGTGATGATGTTGGTACAAGCAATGTTGCACCAGTTGATGATGCTGGTAAGGAAATTAGTTAGAAGATGTATAGGTAGATTGGATAATTAAGACTTAGATTGATTGTAATATAACTTTTTTATTAAGTTTCAATGAAAGTTGTTGTTTATTAAAATCTTATATGCTCTTAAAGATAAAGAACTTCTTAGAGTTAATTCTGAGTAATTAACTAAAGAATTTATATTATTATTATTGGAAATATACTTAGAAATTATTTGTAAAACAATTATAGTATAAAGAGATATATTAATTGTAATCTTAGATAGATTTATGTAATCTATAAAAGATTAAGATTATGTAATAATTGTTTGATATTTTCATGATTGAAATGATAAAGGAATTCTAAGATTGATAAGTCATCAATAATAGAATTTAAATTATTATTTAAATCATTCTTATTTATCTCTTTGTAGAATTGGAGAAATTGAATTTGACTGATTCTGAAAGTGATTTTGGAGATGAAGCTGAAATCGAGATTGATTATCATCTTGAAGAAGGTGAGTTTATTCCACCTGAAGACTGGATTTCTGTTCCTGAGATTGTGGTAGATGAAGGTGTTGATCCAGATGCTGATATTGATGAACACATCGTGAATCCATCTAGGACAGAATTTGTAGTTGAAGATGATCAAGAGAAAGAGTAGTCGATGTAGATGATGATATCGATGACTCAACTGATTCTGAAAAAGAAGATGATACTCTTATTCCAACTAAGAATCCAACAGTTATGTATAGGAAACTACCAAAGATAAAGAAGAAGATTGGAGTTTCTGAAGTAGATATTACTAAAATGCTTGTTCCACATAGAGGAATTATTGGATGGTACTTTGATTCAGACTTAAAACTCTTCGCTATCAAAAGGTTTGATGGAGTTCAATATTTTGAGAAGAAGCTTGCAGTTTTTAGTTCTCTTCCTAGATTTGAAATTCGAGACTTGGCTAGATTAGAACTGAATAATCCTAGTAATGATGATTATGCCAAGTATGTTGCAAAGATTATCAGGACTGAGGGTAGATCTATGAAGTTTGAGAAATTTAAGCCAAGAGTTGGAAGAACAATCAAATTAAAGGAAAGAAGTGAAAGAACTGGAAGAAGACGCCGAAAGAAAGTATATCCAGCTGTAAAATGTGTACAGCAAATCCCACTGAAGACAATGCCACAAGATATTCTGGGAAATATGAAAAGTTGGCACGTGGATTCAGAGACTGGAGAAGCTGTTATGGTTGAAGTAGATGATGAAATCGAAGGAGGTGAAAGAGAAATTCTGAGAGTTTATGATCATCGACACCTGTGAATATGTCAAAGAAAGATTTAACGAAGTTATTTGAGAATAGGATCTTAACGATGGAAGCATGGGGTAATCTTGCACGTGATTATCAGATGATGATAAAGACTTGCATGAAATTGAAGATCTATGTTGGAAGCAAGATTTACAAAGATTGAAGACAAATTTGAAGACAACTAGAGCTATTGTCAAGGGGGAGTCTGTTGGGACATGTTTGTGTGACAACAGATCTAGCTTGTAATAGTATTTAGTTTGTAATCAAGTTTTGTACATTGATCTTAAGTTTGATATTAAACATAGTAGTTTGTGGTAATATTTGTTATATAATATATATATGTGTGTGTGTGTGTGTGTGTTTATATAAGTATTCGATAAATATGAATTGCGAACTCAAGTTATCTGCGATGCGAACTGAGTTCAGTTCGCAAGGTGGTTCCTCTCTTGTAATTTAGGAGATTTCCCCAGCCCATAAAGAACTGTAGTTACATACAGCTCTCAAAAGATAAAAAGAGAAAGAGCTATGAGTTCAAGTAAGAAAGTGAAAGTTCAGTCCTCACAGTTTCCCTATCCCACTGCCAAAAAGAAGGCGAAATGAGTCAGTTCGCAGGACTCATGGGCTGCGAACTGAGACGTGAATATATATGATTTCAGTTTAGAAAAACCCGATCACTGAAGAATCTGAGAATTAAGCTTCTGCAAACAAACCCTACGAATTTCTAAGTATTCTAAGCCTCGTTCTTGATCGGTTATACCTATTAACAATCAAGATTAATGTGTATTGGTATTATTGTCACGCACAAATCATGATACCAAAGTTATATTCGTATAACTAAGATATTAAGGGATTCCGCACCTTAATATCAAGATAACCTCGTTATCGATCCACAGAACTAGGGACTTACATAGAGGTCGTTTGCTTTAATCTTTGTGTTGTGATATTTGATTTGGTCGGCGCCCCGTGACACCTCATACTTCCGCTGCCACGTGTTTTGGGGGTGCGATAGATTGGTATAAGAGCCTAAGGTTATAGCAAACTAGGATTGCATTAGTGACCTAGACTATAACCGTTAGGTTAGTATTCCTCATTTGTTATGACTGGTTCAGCAATTGTATCATTTGAATTTAATTTAACATAGCCTGATCAACTATGTACAATTAAAGAAGAACCGATGTGAGACCTGAAATGGTTATAGTGGATGGGAATGCATTAGAAGACTTGGACTAGGATAGAACAGGACCAACCTTTATATGTGCTTATATGCTAGGCTTTTATGAGTATATATGTATATATGTGTACAACCTTACGTACACTAAACTTATTTGCCACCCTTTACGGCAACCACTCCCACAACTACGTCACCCAACTCTGAAAATGAGGCTCTAGCCTTACTCACCACTGTGGAGATTTCCATGTTATCCGCTCGCCCAACCGAATCGGGCAATGATATAATCGAATAGGACTCACTTGAGAAGAATCCACCTAAGGATTCGTCACCCAAATAAGTGATGCCTACTTCACCTTCTTCTTTCCGCTTGCAATCAAATCACTCAAGAACACGTATAGAACTTAAATCGTACGATACTTCGTCACTTAGACGAACTATACCTACTTGTCACTTCACTTTCTCCACCCGCTCTCGACCTATACATATGAATCGCGTGTGTTTTACACCACTAGAAGGACTGACTGATAGACCTCCTTGGACTAGACCTTATCCTATTCATACTGTTTCTACTTGATCATGTTTGGTCACTATTTTGACACGTTCGTCAAACGATTTACCCATAACTTGATTCGCGACTTTGACTGCTCCGAACACCTTTTATCAATCATCCGTTCATTTTGAAACAATAACATAGTCATGATTGACTACTTCAAGAACACTACTCGATCATTGTCATGACTACTTTTTGAAACTACGATTTGGCTATTTACAACTCTTGAGACGCAGAGAATCTTCCGACATGAATACCCCTCCATACGCATAGGAACCAGCTCATCATACTGTTCTGGTACTAGCTGCTAGGCTACGCCGCCACGAGAATAGAATAGACGATATGGATTTTTCACAAACGTAAACCTTCAACTGATTTTTGACAAAAGAGAATTTTCAACACTTTTCAATAGCCAGAGCTTTCAATGAATTTTTGTTAAACAGAGTCTTTCAGCGTGCTGACAAGAGTTTCCAACGTATTTTGATTGACATTAAGTTTTCAACAGATATTTTGATGACATTTTTAACAAAATATAAACCGTACCTATAAACAAACACTTGATTTTCACTTAATTTTTCTCAAAGATCTATGTTCTCTAACGAACGATAACGACTTATACTTTGAAACACATGTTGGTCTTCTAACAATTTACATATTGAAAATACTTTTACAACTATTTATATTGGATGTGATCCAACAAATTACTCATAACTTGCGAATTGTTAACAAACTGGTTTATTGACAGTCTTAACAAACTATTTATTGGAATCTAATTACTACTTTCATTTTTCTTTTATCAATATTTGATCACTACTTTGACTTGTATGTCAACGAATTACCCAATACCCGAGACATAATACACGCTTCCAACTACGATTCCTACAACGAACCACATAGGAATGTTTTCCTACTACGAACCCTATAGTAAATGACCTTACTACGACTGACTAATTTGGAATATTTGTCCTACTTATAGTACACGGGGATAATTTTCCAAACGTATACAAACGGATGTGTTTACATTACGAAATAACAACCAGAACAACAACGCTCGATAGAACCCATAACATTGTTACGGGTAAGTTACCTCTCAATAACTTGACCGTTTTCAATCTTAGTCGGTACTAAATTACGCAATCATGCCCCACAGACTTAGAAGTTAAGAATAACGTAGAAATAACACATTGATTTTAGCCGTGAAATCGTAATTCAAAACCTCATTTCAAACTTAGCAGACAAAACTTTTCTCCCTAGACCTAATAAACCATCGGAATTTCCATTCCCTTTCCTTTCTCGATGCCATCTAAGAATCACATCTGAATCGTTGCCATGAGAAACCTATTGTATTCTTACTGTTACCATGTAACAGTAGAACATCGATCTAACGAGGGGAGAAAAGGTAAAACAAGAATTATTTCGTTAAGAAACCTACAGAAACCTTACAACAGAAAACCAAGAACTTAGACCCTGATGGCTTACCCATCATCAAGGCCCGATGAATCTCAAGATGAGGTCCGAATTCACTTATAGATAAGAAACTCAGATACACTGGAACCACCCACTTACTCTCTCACAGACCCCACACAAATTGTAATTGTAAACTAATTTCGGGATGAAATTCTCCTAACAGGGGGAGAATGTGACACCCGATGATTTAGGCTTACTAATTAACCTGCTAGAAACCTTAAATACATGTTTTTAGTTTAGTACTAGGCTAAATACTTGTAATTACTTGTGACTATTTGTATATTTATGTGAATATACGCCTACGTAATTGTTTTATATTACGTTTACGTAGTTAGCTGTAATTACGCGAAACAACCGGATGGAGTCCGACGAACTATACGACGTTGGTGAAAAAATTTCTATAAATAACTTTAATCTATTTTTATAATTTATTTATCATTATTTATTATTTTGTTAAAATAATACACGAAAATCCTAGACGTTTTGATTAAAACGTCTCAAACGCAATGAAAATGCGCAAACTGAATCCGGCAACCAAACGAAACCCTAATTAATACTTTGACAACTCAAATTTAAGTATTTTAATAATATTTCAATGAAAAATAATCCCAATTATATCATGAATTAAAACGATGAAAGAAAACACTACGCGATTTAACCGAATAACTGAAAAACGAATAAACGAGCACCGATCGCAACACAGACTAGGAACGAAATTAAAAATCACAAACCCACCATGTGGGGGCCCATGTGGGCTGGCCACCTCCAGCCGACCCTCTAATCTTTCATGCAAGAATTCATGATTACAATCACCTCCTACTTCCACTCATCCTCCATGCATTCTTGCATTCATTTTCATTTCATTACTTACACTTTCACCAAATTTCTCTCTCAATTCTCTCTCTATTTCCAGATATTTCACCATCCTCACACCACCATAGCACCACCTCTCACCTCCACAAACCACCATACAACCACCACACAAATCCTCATCCATTTCTCAAAAATTTTCAAGATTTCAAGAGCTCAAAAACTCCATATCACAAATCTGTCCTCCTTTCTTCAAAACACCATTGTAAGGACCATTCTAACTTGTCTTTATGCTTATTAACATGTATCTAAAGTTCACTCAACATGTATGTAACAAAATATGACTCAAAAATCAACTTTTCTTAACTTGAAACTCATAAATATGCAAAGAAACTTTTTGTCCAGAAAAATATGTTCACTTCCACGATTTTTAGAAAATTCATTTATTCATGAAAATGGACGTTTATATAATCACAAATTAATTTCAAGAAGTAAACTTTCTAACCCCATAAACCTCATATTTTTCTGAGCTCGAATAATATTTTTAATAATTTATATAAAAACACATATACAATTTGTTCCAGAAATCCAGAAACTTTACCAATGACCTGAAACCACTCTAATATTTGACATATTTCATTGGCTACAACTTTCAGGTTGACCACTTTTACTAGTTCCTTGTAGATGTTTCCCAGAAATGTAATCTTCTTGAATGTGTCTAGATTGGTCAACTGTTGGACCTCAGAGGACACATGTAATTTTTATAAATACTTAGACTTCTCTAAAATTCATGAAACAATTATGAAACGTAGATAACGTAAGTGGTAACAACCGTTATTTTTCTTGGGAACTAATTCAGCATATACAATTTTATAAAAATTGGACAAACAAGTGCATTTTCTCGAAAATTGAGATAGTGGACTTATTTTTACAAATAGGATTAAACCAACACTTGTAAGCTTGTTTAAAGTGGCAAAATAAACTTTTTAAGGCTTGAGAATATATTTAAGGGTTTGGGAAAAGATTTGGGTCAAACCGAGTAGGTTTGACCAAGTCAACAAAAATGGGGCTCGGTTTTGAAAAACGTGAAACTTACTATTTTTGGAAAGAATGGTAATAAAAGGGGTTTGGGTGACATATTTAGTAACTTTGACCAGTTTGACCAACTTTGACCAGTTTGACCAATTTTGACCAGCTTTGACTAACGAGTTGACCAACTTTGACATATGGTTTAAGGTTTTTACGAACTAAATAATCTGTTTGCAACACACGATACGTACTAATAAATGTTATACAACAAAATAAACTTAATAATAATGTCTAAATGAATTATTATTACAAACTTTCACCAACGGGTCGTACATGTTTTTAATAAACGAACTTGAACAACTTATTTGGACATACTAGTTGATGAACAAGCTTTAGGTGGACATTAACCCTCCACCTACACGATTGGCTTAAGTGGACATTGACCCCCACTAACACAATCGCCATAGATGGTCTAATAAGACAACTACTTATACCCAACCTTATACGTTTTTAGGACGTTAGAAGTTTGCACACCGGCTTGCTTGCTTATTTGATATTTGCTTGCTACTTGCTAATCTAAGGTGAGTTTCATAGCCCCTGTTTTACTTGTTTAACTATTTTGGGGTGAGAATACATACACACATGTTTTATACAACTGTCTTTATACATGTTTTATACAACTGTCATTATGCAACTGCTTTTATACAACTGTTTTATAAACAATGAATAACAAATGTGTAACACCCACTAAATTAGGACTAGTAATTAGTGCATAATCAAGTGTAATACATGTAATTAGTTCTGTGTTAGGCTAATTAATGTATCAATATATATTGTTGAATATATACAAGTATGCAATTTGATTAGATCGTACAAGTTTCAAACCGAATGCAATTCGATTCAATTAATACGGACGTTGGTGAACAAAATTTATTAAATAATATGACATTATTTAATAACTCTATTTTATCCAAAATATTATTTAGATAATATTTCAACTCAAATTTGTATTGTACAAACAACATTTACGTGATTAAGATGATAAATGCGCGAACAATCGAAACAAGAATAAATTATATTTTATAACTCAAGTAAAAGTATTTGATGAAATACTTCAACAAAAACATTAATAGATATTCGTATTTTAAAATAATTATTTAAATGATTAAACAATCGGGGAACGAACACCGCACAGAGCGCAAACGCGGGGGTTAAAAATTTGGGAGATTACCTGCATATTCCCCCCCCCCCCAAATCTTCCCCTTCCCCCCCTCCCCTCCTCATTTCTCACTTTTCTTTCTCTCTCTCCACTTCTCTTCCTCTCTTTTTCTCTCAAAACTACCCACCACCACCACCACCACCTATCACCATCAAAAACCACCACCAAACTCGCTCGAATCACTTCACTCGTTTGGAGAAAAAGAGTCACCGCGACACGATCTACACCCCCATCTTTTCGGATTTCTCTGGCGCTAAGTCGTACATGTTCTGACAAAACTCAAAACTCTCCGATTTTACTTATTTTTACTTGTTTATGGGTTATTTAAGCTTATAATGTCCAAATATGGGTTGGGTAAAAGTTTCAAGTCAAACGGGAACCGGAAAACACTTTTTCGGCTCATTTTCCGGCCAACAGCTCGTTATGTCGCAGAGGCTCTAGGTCACCTGCGACATAAGCTCTTATGTCGCCAAATCGGGTCTTATGTCGCATATAGCGACATAAGCTTCTATGTCGCACTACATCACGGATGTCGCATATAGCGACACAAACGGTTATGTCGCAATAATTACGGGCGTCGCATATAGCGACACAAAACACTATGTCGCAAAAATTATTCCCGTCGCACATAGCGACACAACACCTTATGTCGCACTAAATTGCGGATGTCATGCAAGCATCATAAAATTCAATGTGATTACGTGGACTTGCCATGAGTATTGTACACTTTCGATCACAATGTACTTATCATGTAAACATGGCAAAGCAATTAGATTCACAATGGAAACATCGGTAAACGATTAAATACACTGTGAATCACCGTAGCATTTTTCGACATGGTCTGGGTTTAACTTTATGCAAAAAGCCGTCAGCATTTTAATTATCGTTTTAATTAGATTAGTTAATTTAGATTAGATTAGAGTAGGTAGGCTACATGCTAAATAACCATTTACGAAAACCTAGGGATTTGTTAATTGTAATGAGAAAGGGAAGTTTGGAATCTAAATTACACTAATATCTTTTCCTTAAAATATGAAACCAAAAGTAAGATATGTAAGTCCCTAGTTCTAGGATCGATAACTTCGTTATCTGTAATATTAAGGTGCGGAATTCCTCAATACTATGTTATCTTACTAATAACGATTTCGTTCGCGTTTAGGTTAACCAATTTCTTTGTTTCTTACGAATAAACGTCAAAAACCTAGCCTTTAGTTTTTGTGTTTCTCTGGAAATACTAACTGAGTTCGCAGATTGATCTCCAAAAGTGTTATGTAAATTCGTCAAAAATAAAATTTTGTTTTTCACGTATGAAAAACATATATATTCTCGTCTCAACTCGCAGCCATTGGGCCTGCGAGTTGACTCGACTCGCTACGCAGCCCAAGCCCATGAACTAGGCTCGTTGTCTTTTCTTGAGTTCTGCGAGTTCAGATCTCATCTCGCATCGCAAAACCTTGCGACTTGAGATCTCGACTCGCAACAAACGTCTCAAACAAATAACTCGACTCGCAGCATATGTATATTGTTAAAATCTATATTCGTCTAACACTTTATCATAATAATATAATAATATATTTAACGAATATTAAGTAGAAACAATATCAATTTACAAATCTAAACCAATATATCAACATGATAACAATTACACTAGTCATATGCAAAGCTAGATCTGTTGTCACAAACTATGTCTCAACAGACTCCCCCTTGACAATAGCTCTAGCATCTTTATCTTCACATTGTCTTTGGTTTTAAGAGTAAATCTTACTACCTGCAAAAATCTTCATCTTCATACAAGTTTTAGTCATCATTTGATAATCTCGTGCTAAATCACCCCATGCTTCAGTACAAAGAATTCTGTTCTCATTTAACTTCAATAAATCCTTTCTTGACATGTTCATAAGATGACGATGATCATAAACTCTGAAGATCTCTCTTTCACCACCTTCAACCTCATCATCAGCTTCAACCATTACAGCTTCTCCAGTTTCTGAATCCACATGCCAACTCTTCATATTTCCCAAAATATCTTGAGGCATCTTCTTCAGTGGAATCTGCTGCACACATTTTATAGCTGGATAAATCTTCTTCCTTCTTCTTCTACCAGTTCTTTGACTTCTTTCTTCTAACTTAATTGTCTTTCCTTTCCTTGGCTTAATCTTTTCAAACTTATTCGCTCTAACCTCAGTCTTGATTATATGTTCAACATATCTTCCAACAAAATCATCACTTGGGTTATTCAATGATAATCTAGCCAAATCCTTAATCTCAAATCTAGGCAAAGAACTAAAAACTGCAAGTTTTCTTTCAAAATATTGAACTCCATCAAATCTCTTAATAGCAAACAGTTTTAGATCAGCATCAAAATACCATCCTATAATCCCTCTTTTTGCTATACGCTTACCCGTAATATCAATTTCTGATATACCAAGCTTTTCTTTCTTTTTCTTTGGCAAAGGCTTGAATATAGGATTATCTTTATGCTTATCAAGAAGATTTTCTTCATCTGAATCAGTTGAGTCATCGATCTCTTCATCTACATCGACAACCGTTGGACCTTCAGCATTTTCAATAATAACCTCTGTTCTAGATGGGCTCACATGGTGTTCATCAACATAAACATCTGGATCTACATCCATGTCATGCACTATCTCAGAAACAGCAGTCCAATCCGTAGGCGGTTGAAATTCACCCTCTTCAAAATCATAATCAATATCTTCATCTATCTCATCCAAAACATCATTTTCTGAATCTGATAGATCTAGACTTTCCATTCCTAGAGAAAACAAACAAACACAAATATATTAATGATTTAAATTCTCTTATTGATTTCCCTGAATCAATCTAAGAATTCCAATACTAATCCTTTTGTGTAATATAAATGCGAAATATATATAACTTATAAATCTTTTATTGATGATCAATCTAAGATTTCTTAAGTCTTATATCAAACACTTAACAAACATTAATTAATTTTAAACTCTAATGTACTATGAAGAATCACCAAACATTTAAGTTTACAATTAATTAACTTATATAATTTCTAAGACTTAATTGAACTGTTATATCATAAGATCTTAACTTTCAATTATATCTTTAAAATTATATATTATTTGTCTAGTTAAAAATCATACAAATTTAACTTGTCAGTTATAAAAACTCTCAAGTCTAAAATGTTTAAATTAAAATAAATTTTGACCGCTGAAATATATCAGAACACGCCGCTCGACTTCTCAATGAGTCGGAAGACTTTCGATCACTAATTTATTTAACCTTTTAAAATCAAATAACTTAAACAATTTCTAATATATTTAACTTGTAATAATAATAATCTCAAATTAAATATATTACAAAACCATTAAGTTACAAATATTTAGTTACAATTATAAATTACAATTACAATTCAACTAAATTTTAAATACAAATAACTACACAAGTCTAAACTGTCTTACCAGCTTCACTTGTTCCTGTAGCACTTGTACCAGCACCATCACCACTTGCACTTACACCAGCAGACTCCCCCTGAATAATAGTCTGCTGACCAGTCGTTGAAGGACCAGCCAGCTCACTATCCTTCTGAGCATTGGGATCATCATCTTTGTCATCATCTCGTTTCTTCCTCAACTCATCTTCTTTGCAAGATTCTAGATATACCAATATCTCCCCCTGAGCTGACTGTCCTGAATTCACTCTCAACACTAACCGTTCTAAGTGTTCAAGCTTCAGTCGCTGGGCAGTAAAATCATCAAGCAAAGTATTATGAGTGTTTAGCAGGGTCAAATATGATGTACTCATATGAACCATCTGCTGAGCAAGAGAGACATTTTCAGCTAACATCCCTGGAATCTTCGAAGTAAGTTTCTCTAACTCCTTAACTCTAGACTCTAAGGATGTAATCCTTCAGTATCTGTCGTAGGAGTAACAGAAATAGTATGTGGTCCAGGTGGTGTCACTTAAGCGATGTATGAATCTCATGTAAATGGTGGAATAGCTTGAGATAACGCTTCCTTAAGAAGAGTAGCTGGAAATCTACTAGCGTTATTGATCTCAGCCTGTTAAGTTAAACAAAATTAATTAAGTAATTGTTACAGATTAGTCTGTCTCAATCTCTAATTAATTATATACCACTTGTATAACTAAACTTATATCCCTTACCTCAATAGGTACAGATATCTGTTCAGTAACCACCGGTGTTACATTCTCCACCTGCAGTGTATCTCGAGCAACTGTCACAGAAACAACTGTCTCAGTTTGAACTCCTGATAAACAACAAGTTAAGATTATCTAACTTTTAAATATTACATACCATCCTGAATGGTCAAAGTCCTGGAACGCTTACGGTGTCGAGTAATAAGAGGTGTATCCTCTTCCTCAGAACCTTCATCAACAAGACTGAAGTCAGGATCGACTTCCTTAGCCTTCCTCTTCTCCTTCAATGCTGGATCTGGAATCATCCGAGATCGGTATCGAATATAACCAGCACCTGGAGAAGGAGTACTATCATCATCATCTGAAGCCGATTCGCCATCATGGCCTCCAGATGGACCAACATCAGGATCCTAAATATTAAATATATTAAACATTTATGATTAGCTAAAAGCTCTATCACACGAGTTCGATATATTTATAATTAATCTGATAAATACCTTAGAAGGTAAAACCTCAGATCCATCTAACAGTCCCTGCTCACCCTCAGGTCGAGTGACCTCTGGGTCTGCAGTCTCAGCTCCCTGATCATAATGATATTTATATTTTATAATTAGAAATATTATCTAATTAACTAAGTATCTATATCATTATCATCATATAATAAAATCTTATGAAATATTTATCATCTAAGTACATATGTTATTATATAATTTAAAGTATACCTCAGACGGTGCAACATAACTATCAATCTCCCTTAACAAGGAATCAGTAGCATCATCATCCTCTACAAGCACCTCCTGAATCACCTTTTGAACAACATCTGGGTTCACCTGTACCCCAGCATGTTCAGGTTGTTCCAAAACATCCTCAATCAGCTCTTGTGGATCATCAGCATGAACCACATCAGCTAATGGTTCAGGAACCACAGCTTCAGCATCAACATCTAGCCAACCATTGTTCGGTGGCGTCACATAGGTAGGATCAACAAGAAAACCAAAAAGCTCTCTCTCCTCAGGTTTCACTACCCCTTCCTTTCTCACTGACTGCAGAAACATCGCATTGTATCCTCGGAGCCCAATAGTATCTACACGTAAAAATGGCCCAGGAATAACAAGCTCTGGCAGACGAGCGCGAATGATCAGCATACAAAAACGTGGATAAACAAGAAACCGTGATCTAACAGAACCCGAAATCTGTCTAACCAGCTCTCCAAAAATATAATCACAAAAACTGTATGGTTTGTTGTAAACCAGTGACAGTGCAGCTGATACAAGGGCAGGGCTTAATTCATCGAAGCCACCCTTCTTTGGTGCAAAAACTGTGACAATAACATGCCACAAAAACCTCCACTGTCCAATAACCATAGGTTTTTGGAACTGACGTCCCCTCTTATCTCCTGTATACCCCATACGACCTATCGCACCCTCAACAAAATCACTAGGGTACTCATTCGGACCATCTTCTTGGTCTACTGTTCCCAAGCGTAAAATCTGACGTAGATCGCCAGCAGAGAAAACAACCGGTCGATTATTGACCATTGTGCGAATAACCGGTGGGTTGATCGTCTCGTCATACTGAATACCTTCCCAGAAGTCGTTCAGTATAGTCTGAGAAATCTGTGGAGACGCGGTAAGTGCATATCTAATGCGTGAACGTGCAAAGAATGTAAGCACTTGAGCTACTCGATTAGCTCCACGTGCATCAAGATCTAGATCAACAAGAAGATTGTGACCTTTATCGAATTGTCTCGCCATATCTATGAAAACACAATTGACAAAACATAAAACACGTTAGTAAGTTATAAACTATAGTGTTTATGAATCAAAATGATCATCTAACACCTTAGTTCGTAACAAGATAAACACATATATAACTTATAACTGAAACAGTACGTAAGTCCAATATGTATTTAACGTTAATTACTTGTAAATTAAAAGTCTCAAATCATTAACGTTTTAAAAGATATATATATATTATACCGCTAACTAAAAGTCAGAACACGCCACTCGATTACTCTGTGAATCGGTAGACTTTCGATATAATCATATATTTTTAATATATATGTTATCACGTATTAATATAAAATTCATACGTCAAAACATATTTTAATAAGCGTGTAAAGTGAGATACACAAATAAATGTAGCTTATTATTAAAGTTAAAATTGCATGTTACATTTTATTTTTACAAGTTATTTAACTCGCAAAAATCTAAAGTGAACTCGCAACTCAACTCGCAACCATGTCAACTCGCTAACCAAGTCAATCCGCAACTCGACTCGCAAGTCGATTCGCTAATCTACTCGGTCCGCAATGGTCAACAAGTCAAAGATTCAATCTCAACTCGCTAAATATAATCTGCGAGTTGAAGTGAAACTCGACTCGCATGGTCAAATAGTCAAAGTAAAAAATCTCAACTCGCTAAGTCTGCGAGTCGAGTGTTCAACTCGCAGCATGAACTGATGTTGCGAGGTGAAACTAAAATCAATTAATCTATCTATGAAAAAGTGATCTATTGATTTATTTACGTTCATTAAGGTTCGTTTAACATTAATCTACAAGATTCTTGTCAAATAACACCTTAATCAACATTAATCGTTCAAATTTTGAAACGTAACCCTAGAATGATAAAAACTTCGACTTAGTGTAATTTAAACGGTGAAATCCATTGGTTTATACCTCAATATGTTCGCAATTTGAAAGTGTATAAAAGCTATGGATGAAAAAACTCGTCCTGGTAACTAGGCAAATCGAAATCAAGAGAAGTACTCTGTTCGACTCGTTTCGCAGGAAGTGGATTCGCAGAGCTTAAGTGAACTCGCAAATCAAATGGGTTCGGTGGAGTGTGTTGACTCGTTTGACCACCCTTTTATACTCTGTACTCGATTCGCAATATATCTCGATTCGCAAGGTTGACTAGTCAAACTCACAAAATTAAATAAAATGCGAATTTAATACTAAGTATAAATTGAGAACCCTTTTATGTGAATAGTTATCTCTGTAACTATTTAGCCTAAACATTTAAAATAAAATGTTTTCGCATAATTTTTCCTCAACGATAATCTTCTTACATATATTAACCGACTAAACCCGTGATACAGTTAATCTTGTATAAAGACAAATCATCAAGCTAAAATTATTCACTGATATACCTACTGGTCTTCAGTTTATGTAAAAATATATATATAAGTTATAATAGAAAAATTAACCGCTGATATAAAATCAGGACACGCTGCTCGACTACACTGTGAGTCGGAAGACTTTCGATCAATATTCCACGTAACCTATATAATATTTTCAATTTTCAACAGACATTTGTTCAACATTTATACTAAATATCCAGTATAATTCAATTCCAAAGGGTAAGCAAGAATAGTAATTAAAACGTTTATTAATTCAAAGAAATAATTACAAACGTTAAAGTAATAAAACTACTAACATTTTAAGAGAAAAAAAATAACTTAATATAACACTCTTAAAGTTGTAACTGCTTAGGAATCATATTAGAAAGAATAAGCGGTACTTATTATATTACAATAAGTCTAAGATGATTGTTAGTATACATACCTCATGAAATTCATATAAGCACAAGAAAATCACAACGTTAATCAGTAATAAACTTATATTTATAAAATTATATCTTATGTAACTTATGATTTCTTATTATTAACAAAAGTGAAAGTTCAAATATCATAGACAGTTCAAGACAATTACCGGTATTATGATCCACATAAACAGATTACACACAGATTTCTGAGCCAATCTTTTATTATTAATGTACACAATATCTAGTGTTTTCTACTATACAACATACTGAAGAATTCAAGTACAACACATACCACTGTATCTTGTAATATCAAGGTTGAGATTACTAAATGATGTTCTTTAGAAGCATATAACATACACTTGACACGAGATACTTTGTATCTTTCATATGTAAGGTAGAGGTTACTAAATGATGCCCTTTCGAAACATATAACTCACCTTTTTGACATTATGATACTTTGTATCATTTCACAATTTTTTATTTTAGATCACAGTGTATGGTAGTACTATCATTCAACAATTAAGACATATGTCATACGTTATATAACAGATCACATAAGATAGTACACATGACAGTTATACTTCTTAACTGCTCGGAAATCGTAGCATAACCTGCCTACCAATAAATTGTATGATGAAGCTGACTAGACTTAAGTTATTCTTATCACTTGTTAGGTAAAAGGACAAGTTATAATCAGTGGATATAGGTGTATAATAAGATAAATATAAGTATAATCCTAATTAACAGTCATCATTTTGATGCAACTTATTAGAATCTACTAACATATCATTCTTAATACTTAAGGTTATTATTCGAAACCGTATTCTCCTAATGTACTATCATCTCCCAAGTTTTTACAGCCAAAACTTAAAGCTTTTTCTAAAAGAACTTCAGGTATTCTTTTATTAGAGGCGATTCCCCTCAGGTAACAAGCAAATGAATGCCATACGCCCACCTTTTTTTTTTTTTTTTAAATATAATACAGACTATTAACTATTACAAAAATACCCTTGGAATTTTTCTCCAGTTTAGGTGTGCCATTCTCCTATGCCATAAAAGTGCATCTGCTTCTGAGGCCTTGGATAGTAAACATGTCGACACCATTGAAGAATTAGGAACACCCATGTTTATCGCATAGATGTCTTTCTTCCTTGGTGCCCTCATCAATATCCATTCTTCAGGAATTATGAAGCCTGGCTTCAGAACTAAGGCCTCCTTTTCATTAAAATGAACTGGATGACCTTTATCGCAGACTTGGGAAACACTCACTAGGTTGTGAGTTAGTTCTTCAACGTAATTCACATCCTCTAGAGTCAAAGTTCCATTTGAAACTTTTCCTTTTCCGGTAATTACTCCTCCTTTGTCTCCTGCAAAATTTACTTTTTGCTTGAAACCTTCTGTGAAGTCCTTCAGTAGACTTCGTTCACCTGTCATGTGTCTTGAGCATCCACTGTCTACATACCACCAACTGTCCTTGTTCACAGTCTGCTCCTACACATAACAAGTTGTACACAGTTAGTTATCAAGAGGGACCCAAGCCATTACGGTCTTGGTTTGTCCCTGATCATCTACAATCTGAACCTCCTTAAAGTGACCATAACTGTTTCCATTTGGAGTCTTGGTAGCTTTCACAGGAGTTTGAGATTGTTTATGATCTATAGTCTTGGGCCTATGAGGAGAGTGAGTAGAAAACCTCCTAGGCACATACTTAGATCCCTGTGCACTCGAAGTAGAACCATTCTCAAATTGACTATGGTTTCTACTTGGGGTCCTAAACCTCGAAGGTGTCTTATCTCTTTGTTTATTAAAAGTATTTTCGTTTGGAGTATAAGCCCTTTTAGGTTTAGGTGGAGAGACACTATGATTACCATCTCTTTTCAGAATGTTTATAGGTTTGCTTCCTAATCCCGGTTTGGAGCCTAAGCTATCTACAATCGGACTAGAAGTGGTCGGTGTCTTATCAGTAGTCACTAACTTATGTATAGCTTCCAACTTCTTATTTGGGCAACAAGAAGATACGTGTCCTTTTTGGTGACACTTGAAGCATGACATCTGTTTTTGTGACTTACTAACTTTGGTAACCGCTATTGGAGTCTTAGGCACTAAAGGATTAATAATATGCTCTTTATTAATCAGTTCATCAATCTTAGTATCATGAATTACTCCACCCGGCACAAATTGTACTTTGGTGAAAGAAACTCTCTTACTATCATCAGATGAAGGATTCTTAATAAACTCCTTCTGTGCCTCTGACAGATCAGGTTTAGCTACTGTTTTCTCAGAACTTACTTCAGTTATTTCAGTATCTTCTGGAAGCTTAGTGTAATTTGAATTGAAAGGAGGTGGTGTCTCATTGTAACCTAATCCTGTCTTATCCTTTACACTTCGTTGAGCATCAAGCATTTTGTCCATCTCAGTGGATCTATAATTTTCTATCTTTCTATTTTGCTCAACTAGTTTCAATTTACAGTCAGCTAGCTCTTTCTCCTTATTAGCTAATTTTTGATTTAAGTCTTTTAGATTAATATAGAGACCATCTATGATAACAGCTTTTTCATTAATGGTATCTCTAAGAGCACTCCTATCAGAAGCATCAGACCTAATTTTATCTTTTAAGTCCTGTTTATCGTCAGTTAACCTACGCACATCAATCTTGGCTAGTTCAAGTTCAGATCTAACAGTCTTACTAGATTCAGTCAATAAGCTAACTTGAGATATCAGATTTTTGTTTGCTACATTTAAAACACTAACCTGTGACTGCAAATCAGTAACTAAATAACAGACATCAGCAAGAGTAAGAATATCAATACATACCCTTTTCTTGTCTGTTTGGATTTCAGCCATGCGTGCTACAAAGTCTTCAGGAGTCATGTTTTCAGTTGACTCCATATATAGCACATCTTCATCACTTGCTTTAGCTGCAACCTCTGGCACTTTTACCTCACCCTCTGCATCAGTAGGCATATAGGATGTAGATCCATCAATCTCAGCCATGAAAGCTTCTTCAGATTGAGCTTTCCATTCATACGATCCATCTAACTGTTTCACAACTAAGGCTTTGGAAGCGAGAGTACTTCCCGAACCTCGTTGTCCATTGCCAGCTTCTACCTTAGGTCTTTGGCACTCTCTTGCAAAGTGTCCATAACCCTGACAGTTAAAACACTTGATCTTGGTCTTATCAAACCCTGATCTATTGCCAACTACCTTTCTACCTGTTTTCTTCAAGAAATTCTTTACCCTTCTTGACAACATAGCAAGTTGGTCCTGAAGGTCTATTTCTTCTAGATAATCAGGATCTATCTGATCATAATCTTCGTCAAACATAATTGGATCATTGATTTTACCCTGAAGGTAGTTTTCATAAGAAGCTACAAAGGAAGCAAGAACAGATAATTGCTGTTCAGCAGATTTCACACTCATAGGCATCTTTTGATGCTCCTGAGGTGACTTCTCAGTTGGTTTGCCCTTTGCATCACTACCAGATGATGTAAGAAGACACAGATCATCGGTAATCATTTCACCTTTTCCTTCAGCATTACCAACAAATAAAGCTGTGGTCGAGCTCGAGGAAGTAGTAGAGATAGAAGATTTTCCATGATAAAGTCCCGGATCCTGAGCCTGATCAGAATCAGTATCTCTAGTTTTCTTGGTGAAATCATAACCTCTGAGCTTATCAATTTCCTGCTCTAAGGTCATGGTAGCATACCTCTCATCATTGTCTTTGAGCATTATGCCATGCATTTCCCACTTAGACGGTAAACCCTCAATAAATTTGTCGGTTTTCTCAGTCTCTGTAGAAATAATCTCATGATCATCTAGCTCACTCAGCAAATGGTAGTATCTTGTGGTATATGCATCAAGATCTTCTCCTTTCATAGCTTTAAACACAGTAAACTGCTTTTTCAGGAGATTTTTCTTGCCTGCTTTAACTTGTGGACTTCCTTCACATCTCTTTTCAAGAGCTGTCCACAAAGATCTAGCAGTATGGAAGGATTTGAGTTGATGATTGAGTTCCTTAGGAAGACTCATCTTGATTGATGAATGAGCCTTGTTCTCAATCTCAAATTCCTTCTTTTGTGCTTCACTCATCTGTTGATAAGTGAGAACCACAATTGCAGATTCAACAGTCTGGGTAGGTGCCGTGTATCCATTCTTGATACACATCCAGATAGATAGATCATGGAATCTACAGTAAGATTCAAACCTATCCCTCCAGCTAAAATAGTCCTCAACTCTCAACAATTTAGGTGGGACATCAGATTTGCCAATCTCGTGTTCCATCTCAATCATTTTGCTAAGGTCTGACATCGTAAAGTTTAAAATTAAAATGTATTTACGAATTTAGATAAAGTAAAAATCTCGACTCGCAAAACTCAGTTCAACTCGCAATCTCAGCTCGACTCGCAGAATCTCGGTTCGCAAGTCTCAGTTCGGATCGCAGTGACGTCAACTCGCAAGTGATCTCGGTTCGCAAGGAATCTCGGTTCGCAGACTATATCAACTCGCAAAGAGGTTCGACTCGCAGAATGTCGACTCGCAAGGATGTCGACTCGCAAGTTCAACTCGGTTCGCAGACTTATTCTGAAACCCTAATCTCAACTCGCAAAACGGCTGAAAATTACGAAATCAGAGATTTTTGGTATTTTTACGATTAAAACTGGAAATTTCGATCGTAAACAAACCCTAAATCGTCCAGAGAATGATTTTGATCATTTTTTACGCACTAATGCACGTCAAAACAATCCTAAATCACACGCGATTAACCCGAAAACTTCGAACAACACTCGTTATATAGCCCGAAAGCTCTGATACCAATTGTAAGTCCCTAGTTCTAGGATCGATAACTTCGTTATCTGTAATATTAAGGTGCGGAATTCCTCAATACTATGTTATCTTACTAATAACGATTTCGTTCGCGTTTAGGTTAACCAATTTCTTTGTTTCTTACGAATAAACGTCAAAAACCTAGCCTTTAGTTTTTGTGTTTCTCTGGAAATACTAACTGAGTTCGCAGATTGATCTCCAAAAGTGTTATGTAAATTCGTCAAAAATAAAATTATGTTTTTCACGTATGAAAAACATATATATTCTCGTCTCAACTCGCAGCCATTGGGCCTGCGAGTTGACTCGACTCGCTACGCAGCCCAAGCCCATGAACTAGGCTCGTTGTCTTTTCTTGAGTTCTGCGAGTTCAGATCTCATCTCGCATCGCAAAACCTTGCGACTTGAGATCTCGACTCGCAACAAACGTCTCAAACAAATAACTCGACTCGCAGCATATGTATATTGTTAAAATCTATATTCGTCTAACACTTTATCATAATAATATAATAATATATTTAACGAATATTAAGTAGAAACAATATCAATTTACAAATCTAAACCAATATATCAACATGATAACAATTACACTAGTCATATGCAAAGCTAGATCTGTTGTCACAAACTATGTCTCAACAAGATACGCAATTACCTTGAATGCTTTCCCCTGTATATCATCCTTAAGTTTCATTAATAGGAATTGATTAATAAGTCCGAACATAAATTCTAAGTTAATAGTTTAATGGATTTGACATCTTTATGGTATTAAGAACGGTCAGATTTGTAATGACCTACTACTCTATTCCTTCACCCACGAGCGAATACGTTCAATAATACGGGCCACTGACTCCCTCACAGGAGAGTGTGGAGAGTTGAGCATCCTCTGTCTGATCAGAATCATGACACCTTAGTTCCTCGTGACATATTAGTTGATAACCGACTAATAGGGAATTTATTTGTTATACCACTGGGTGTTGAATCCACTAAACATTTCCAATTATGATAATCGTTTCCCCATAAGAGTCGTCATCCCACATTATTAGCTAACGAACTCACAACAAATACTACTTTTATTATCTGATTTATTATTACACTTTTATTCGCTTTATTTAGTTTACTTAGTTAACTGAACCAAAACCCCCAACGCACTCTTTTAAAACCTTTACTAGAAAAGAAAGATTGATTGGATCACCTCCGTTTCATTTCAGTTTCTCTTTAAGAACGACTCTAGGTCATACTTACCATCTACTCCTTTGGTTCAGTATTAGTAAGTCATACTTAGACCCCAGCAAATATAAATTTAAAACAAACCGATCGCGATTCGTACGTCATCTTCATTCAACGCTTTCGGGTCCCATCATCCAACCAATTACAGGAACTCCTGGAAAGAGGATTCATCAGGCCGAGTTCATCACTTGGGGAGCTCCGGTCTTATTCGTGAAAAAGAAAGACGGTTCTTTCAGAATGTGTATCGACTACCGCGAACTCAACAAACTCACCGTCAAGAACCGTTATCCACTTCCTCGTATTGATGACCTGTTTGACCAACTACAAGGGTCGAGTTTTTATTCAAAGATCGATCTCCGATCAGGTTACCACCAACTACGTGCTCGCGACTCCGATATTCTGAAAACTACCTTCAGAACCCGTTATGGGCATTACGAATTCCAAGTGATGCCATTCGGTCTAACCAAAGCACCGGCTGTATACATGGATCTTATGAATCGGGTGTGCAATTCATATCTCGACAAGTTTGTCATTGTCTTCATTGACGACATTCTCATTTACTCGCGCAATGAACAAGAACATGCGCAACACCTTAGAACCATCCTAGAACTACTTAAGCACGAGGAGCTTTACGCCAAATTCTCTAAGTGTGAGTTCTGGATGCAAACCGTTTAATTCCTTGGACATGTTATCGATAGTCAAGGGATCCACGTTGATGCTGTGTAAACAGAGTCAAAATTATAATTGGAAATACCTTCTTACTATACACAACTCAGGCAAGAATACCTGGTCGTAATATAGTATAGCTTGATAAGTCCGAGTCGAACACAGGGAACGAACGTTAATTCAAATAAGATGGAAATTTGTATAAATAATAAAAACGAATAAAAGAGGGAGACGTTTTAGTTCCGGTCGAACAATTGGCAAACAATTTTTAAAATTGATTTATTAAATAAAACTTAAATAGATAATAAAGAAATGATAAAATAATTACTTAAATAAAATAATTTGCTTGGATTACTTTCCTTAGAGTCCGGAAATCATCTTACTGAATTGCTAACATATGGATTTATTGGTGAATTGACAAATATAACCAATCTTCCTTACAAGAAAAATTGATATAAACACAATCTAGAAAGACACAAGGTTGACTTCAACACACTAACAGTTCAATTTAATGTTGCCCACCACATTGTATTCTAAATTAAACCAACACTGTTCATGTGATTAATTCTCTTGACTTGAATCAACAAAGTCTATAACTAATTAAAGTTATCATGTTTATCAATGATCATTATCAATTATTAACCCTAACCTGTCAAACTCAAAATATTCAGCAACAATCGTCAATTAAAATCAACAATTATCAATAATCTTATAATCAAAGGGAAATCAATCTCAATTAATCATAAAACCACGTTAGGTAATTACTAATAATCATTCAATAACCAAGGATCTTCAATTAAACACATAAACTTTCATTAAATCCAATTAATTCCACAATTCAATAATCAATCCGAAATCTAAGTATCATTATCCAAGAAAATACAATAAAGAACTAGCCAATCATGATACTACAGAAAATCAGATTCAATAACTTACCAATAATCATAATCAAATAGAAGAGATAAACGTATTCGAACCGAACAAATCGAAGAACATGAATTGGCAATGAAAAAGAATTAATTTCTCTTGCTTCTTTATCATCAAAATGCTCCAAAGGAAGGTTTGGGAATGGTGAAAATCGGTTGCCCAAGAAATTAGAGGGATAACCCTCCAAATGAAAATAAAATGAGTATTTAGGGTTTCTGTCTACTCAATCCATACGCCGTATGGAATTTCCATACACCGTATGGATTGCAAAGCCCATGGATCCAACCCGCGTATTCTGGCGGCCCGGCTCATTCAATTCATACGCCGTATGGAATTTCCATACGCCGTATGGATTGCAAAATACAACTTTTCAGCCACACGACTTCCATTCTTCAAACTTTAATCTTTTTAGATTTTATTCTTCAATACTAGCTCATTTTCTGCTTCTTTTCCAATTCAAGCTCCAATCAACTCCTAAATGCAAATATGAACGAAATGAGTATCGAATTCAAATGAAATGCATAAGAAATCTATTGAATAAAGGGAAATTAACACTATAAAATAGCACATTTTGGCGTTCATCACACGCCGATCCATCAAAAATCGAGGCTATCAAATATTGGCAATCGCCAACCACTCCGACCGAAGTACGCCAATTCTTGGGATTGGCAGGGTACTATCGGCGCTTCATCGAAATTTTTTCAAAAATAGCTCAACCACTCACGACACTGACTTAGAAAGATAAAAAGTTCGACTGGACTGATAAACAAGAGTCAGCATTTCAACTCCTGAAACAGACCTCTGCAGTGCTCCTATTCTATCATTACCCGAAGGCATCGATGACTTCGTGGTATACTGCGATGCTTCTCACCACGGTCTTGGTTGCGTGCTGATGCAATGAGACAAAGTCATTGCTTACGCTTCGATACAGCTCAAAATTCATGAAAAGAACTACACCACCCACGATCTCGAGCTAGGAGCTATCGTCTTTGCCCTCAAAATCTGGAGACATTACCTCTATGGCACTAAGTGCACAATCTTTACCGACCACAAAAGTCTCCAACACATATTCGATCAGAAGGTTCTCAATATGAGGCAACGTCGGTAGGTCGAGTTGCTCACCGATTACGATTGCGACATCAAATACCATCCGGGTAAGGCAAATGTTGTTGCTGATGCCCTCAGTCGAAAGGAACGATCGAAACCACTTCAAGTCCGAGCCCTCAGTATGACTATTTACAACGATCTAAAAATTCAGATCCTCACTACTCAACTCGAAGCTCTGAAACCCGACAATGTCAAAAATGAAGCCTTGCGAGGCATGGATAAACAATTCGAAATCAAACCTAACGGAGTTAGGTACCTCTCTAACCGAATCTGGTTACCCAGTTTTGGAAACCTGCGAGACTTGGTGATGGATAAAGCTCACAAGTCCAAATATTCTATCCATCCTGGATCTGACAAAATGTATCACGGCATCAAGGAATTTTATTGGTGGCCGAATATGAAAGCTGAAATTGCTACATACGTCAGCAAGTGTCTTACTTGCTCAAAAGTCAAAGCCGAATATCAAAAACCTTCTGGTTTACTCCAACAGCTCAACATTCCTGAATGGAAATGGGAACAAATTGCCATGGATTTCACAACCAAACTACCCAAGTCATCGAGCGGTTGCGATACCATTTGGGTGATCGTTGATCGTCTCACAAAATCTGCTCATTTCCTGGCAATCAAGGAAACCGATAAAATGGAACGCCTCACACGAATCTACATCAAGGAGGTTGTTTCTCGACACGGTGTTCCAATCTCGATTATCTCAGATAGGGATAGTCGTTTCACATCTCACTTTTGGCAATCATTTCAAAAATCATTAGGTACCCATCTTGATATGAGTACCGCATACCACCCTCAAACCGACGACCAAAGTGAACGAACAATTCAAACACTGGAAGACATGCTACGAGCTTGCGTAGTTGACTTCGGTGTAAACTGTGAAAAACATCTACCGTTGTGCGAGTTTTCGTACAACAACACACCAGCATTAAGGTTGCACCTTTCAAGGCACTCTACGGTCGTAAGTGCCGCTCACCTATCTGTTGGACTGAAGTGGGAGACAGTCAACTCACTGGTCCTAAGATCATTCACGAAACTATTGAAAAGATCTTTGAGATCCAAAACAAACTCAAAGCTGCACGTGATTGTCAGAAAAGTTATGCTGACGTGAGATGCAAACTACTCAAGTTCCAGGTTGGGGATCGAGTGCTACTCAAAGTTTCACCTTGGAAAGGTGTTATCCAATTCGGTAAACGTGGGAAGTTAAATCCCAGATACATTGGACCATTCGAGATCCTCGAGAGGATGGGTTCAGTGGCATATCGTTTGCAGTTGCCACCCGAACTCAGCAGCGTGCATCCCACTTTTCACATTTCTAACTTGAAGAAATGTCTGTCTGATGAGACACTCATTATTCCACTCGATGAGATTCGCGTCGATGATAAACTTCACTTCATTGAAGAACCCGCTAAAATCATGGACCGTGAGCTCAAACAACTCAAACAAAGTCGTATTCCCATTGTCAAAGTCAGGTGGAACTGGCGGCATGGGCCGGAGTTCACCTGGGAACGGGAGGACCAAATGCGGCTAAAGTATCCTCAGTTATTCACTGACGCTACTTCAATCACGACTTCAAACTAAATTTCGGGACGAAATTCACCTAACACGGGGAGAATGTAACACCCGCCAAATTAGGACTAGTAATTTGTAACACCCCCAAATTTATTGTTTAGCAGAAGCAAGATTTGGGTGTTACTAATCAATATTCAAAGCACAGAGATTAATAGTAAACGACTCTATATGCGTCGTTTTAACAGAATGTATTAATAGCAAAATGTTTACAAGGTTTGAAGCTACATATAGCTCATGTTCGTTTAAAATGAGAGATTTCAATACATAAATACTTATACAAAATATATTAATGCAAGAAAATCTCTATTGTCTGCATGCTGACTCGAGCTATAGTTTCCTGGGGCAATCCTGCCTACTGCTTTGTACCTGCGATACATGCTAAAATGGGTCAGCTAACGCTGGTGAGCTCACAGGTTTGAGTATCAAATAAGTTGTGTGAACCGCAAGATTTAAATAGTTGATTTGCATCCAGCAAATGATAGTGGTAACAGTATACAGCCATGAGCACATAGTTGAGCTTAACTCGTGGGTCAGGACACAGCCTGAGCGTTTTCTCCTCCACGGATGCCTAATCAACATCCGTCTTCCTTAAATATTAGTACGTCCGTTTACCCGGTTAGTGCTTGCTAACCCGGACGAGGTGGGTCAATCCTATATGGTACCATATACTAATATTCACGCTACAAATGTATTAACAACTATGCTGATGGAGGGCTTTAAAAGATTAGTTGTGTAAAACTCATGTAGTACATGTAAAAGTTGTACTTGCGTTCACGCGTTAAAATAAGCAATATATCACACCCCTGAGTAAAAATAGTAAAAGAGGGGCTATGAGACTCACCTGAGTCTTTAGAGTTTATATCAATAAACTGAGATTGATGAGTCGGGAATCGAAGTCCAAAGACTTGTAACCTGAGGGTGTCCACGACACGCGATGGTTATAAACATATGAAGGCATCTCATAAGACTACCTTGTAGTTGTTTGTCCAACTAGAATGTTCAAATGATTACAATTTGGTTGATTGTTTAAGTGTTTGAAAATGTGTACGGCCCGTTGGTGATTGTTGGTAATAATAATATTATCATTATTCTTGAAAAACATGTTCCAAAGTGTTTTAGAAGTCATGTCGCATTCGTGTTTGATGTTATACAAGTTTAACACTTTGTGTGAAAATTTAGATGTAACACTGTTACTCGTGACTCTAGGGTAAGGGCGAAGCCCGTTAATGACGGGGGTCCGGGGGCAGCGCCCCTGGTAGCGGGGTCCAAGGGGCGGCAGCCCCTGGCGGGGTCCAAGGGGCAGAGCCCCTGGCTGGGGTCGAGCTTTGGTGAAAAACGCATCTGGACTCGAATTTGGGTGAAATGGGGCGTCAATTTTGGGTCTCAAAACTTAGTGTAAAATTAGTTAAAACTTTCTGTTTATGCGTCACTTAGGGGAAGTGACGCATGGTAGGGCGTCACTAAGGTAAGTGTCGCTATAAGTGTCGGGTATGGGTCTAGGCGTCACTTAGGAAGTGTCGCTATAAGTGTCGGTTCGATAGTATGTGACACTTAGGCAAGTGTCGCTGAAAGTGTCGCTAGATAAGTGTCGGTTCGATAGTATGCGACACTTAGGCAAGTGTCGCTAGATAAGTGTCGGTTCGATAGTATGCGACACTTAGGCAAGTGTCGCTGAAAGTGTCGCTAGATAAGTGTCGGTTCGATAGTATGCGACACTTAGGCAAGTGTCGCTAGATAAGTGTCGGTTCGATAGTATGCGACACTTAGGCAAGTGTCGCTGAAAGTGTCGCTAAAAGTTGCCATGCGACACTAGGGGAAGTGTCGCACGAAGTGTCGCATATCTGGGTTCGTCAGTGCGACACTTACGTCTGTTCGACGGGTTTTTGACCAAAAACATGTTTTCGAGTTTCCGTTTGGTCCGATTCTTTTACCCAACCCTTATATGGACATTATAAGTCATTTTAAACAACAAACACGTAAAAACACTAAGAAACGAGAGATTTCGAGATTTGTCGGAAACTTACAATGCGAGGAATCGAGAATCCGGAAAGATAGATGTGTAGATCGTTGCGAGATGAGTCTTTTTCTCCAAACGAGCGACGTGATTTGAGGCGTTTTTGTGGTGTTATTTTGTGGTGGAAGATGGTGGTGGAAATGGTGGAATTTGAAAGGAAGAGAGAAGAGGGAGAAAAAGAGAAAGAGTAAAGTGAGGGTGGGGAGGTGATGACCTCACCCTTTGGCAGATTTTTGGGTGGGGGCCCACCCATGTGTGGGTCTCCACTTTTAGCTCCGTGTATTCGCGCTCCGTGCGGTGTTCGTTTCCCCGATCGTTAATCGTTAAGTAATCATTTTAAGTGTTTAAAAAGCAAGTTTTAAAGAAAACGAAAGTTAATTAAATAAACTTGTTGGGGTATTTTACCAATTGTTTAATGACTCAATTGGTCTCGTCTGTTTGCGCGTTAATGTTTGAGTCGCGTAGATGCTTATAATACGATATGAAGAGTACTCGAAATATTATCAAAATAATATTTTTTTTTTTTTGTATGTTATTGTCAATATATAATTTTTATATTAATCAATAAAATTGATCACCAACGTCCGTATTTTACTTGAACCGAAATACATTCGATTTAGTTTGCGTACGATTTAAGCAAATCGCATTTTTGTATATATCCAACAATATATAATTTGATACATCAATTAGCCTAACACAGAACTAATTACATGTATTAACAGAGAATTAGGCACTAATTTCTAGTCCTAATTTGGCGGGTGTTATATAATTAGTGCCTAATCAAGTGTAATACATGTAATTAGTTTTGTGTTAGGCTAATTAATGTATCAATATATATATTGTTGAATATATACAAGTATGCGATTTGATTAAATCGTACAAGTTTCAAACCGAATGCAATTCGATTCAATTAATACGGACGTTGGTGAACAAAATTTATTAAATAATATGACATTATTTAATAACTCTATTTTATCCAAAATATTACAACTCAAATTCGTATCGTACAAACAAAATTTACGCGATTAAGATGATAAACGCGCGAACAATCGAAACAAGAATAAGTTATATTTTATAACTCAAGTATAAGTATTTGATGAAATACTTCAACAAAAACATTAATAGATATTCGTATTTTAAAATAATTATTTAAATGATTAAACAATCCGCGAATGAACACCGCACAGAGCGCAAAAGCGGGGGGTAAAAATTTGGGAGATTCCCTCCCCTATTTGCCCCCCCCCCTCCCTCCCCTCCTCATTTCTCACTTTTCTTTCTCTCTTTCCACTTCTCTTCCTCTCTTTTTCTCTCAAAACTACCCACCACCACCACCACCTATCACCACCAAAAACCACCACCAAACTCGCTTGAATCACTTCACTCGTTTGGAAAAAAAGAGTAAACGCGACACGATCTACACCCCCATCTTTTTGGATTTCTCTGGCGCTAAGTCGTAAGTTTTCTGACAAAACTCGAAACTCTCCGATTTTACTTATTTTTACTTGTTTATGGGTTATTTAAGCTTATAATGTCCAAATATGGGTTGGGTAAAAGTTTCAAGTCAAATGGAAACCGGAAAACACCTTTTCGGCTCATTTTCCGGCCAACAGCTCGTTATATCGCAGAGGCTCCAGGCCACCTGTAATATAAGCTCTTATGTCGCCAAATCGGGTCTTATGTCACATATAGCGACATAAGCCTCTATGTCGCACTACATCACGGATGTCGCATATAGCAACACAAATAGTTATGTCGCAATAATTACGGACGTCGAATATAGCGACACAAAACACTATGTCGTAAAACTTATTCCCGTCGCACATAGCGACACAACACCTTATGTCGCATTAAATTGCGGATGTTGCACTTAGCGACATAAGCCCTTATGTCGCAGTCATGATCTGTGACACAACAGACTATGTCGCACTTAGCAACACAAAGCCTTATGTCGCACCTAGTGTCGCATAAGACAGAACCTTGAAAACATGGATTTGTACTAAGTGTCAAACTTGTGTCACTTCAAACATTGATACGATACGACTTTTCAAAACACATCGGGATACGTTTTGAACATGAACACTTCGCAAACATAATAATAATAACGAGATTCTTATTACAACCAATCACCAACGGGTCGTACACGTTTTTCAAAACACAAACCAAACAACCAAGTCATAGTAACTTGGACAATTTAAACAACCAAATCGTAGTAATTTGGATAATCAAATAAACCAAGTCGTAGTAACTTGGACAATTTAAACAACCAAATCGTAGTAATTTGGATAATCAAATCAACCAAGTCGTAGTAACTTGGACAAGTTAAACAACCAAATCGTAGTAATTTGGGCAAATTTAGTCAACCAAATCGTAGTAATTTGGACATTCTAGTTGGACGAACAACTACAAAGGTAGTCCTTTGAGATATCTACTCATGTTTATAACCATCGCGTGTCTTGGACACCCTCAGATTACAAGTCTTCGGACATCAATTCACAGCTAACTAAACAAGTTTATTAAGTTAAACTTCTCAAGGCTCGGGTGAGTCTCATAGCCCCTATTTTACAGTTTTCATCAGGGGTGTGATTACATTGCTCGTTTTATTTTACAATATGAACGCAAGTATAATACAAATCAAATACTACATGAGTTGTTTTCACTAATCATTTCAAAGCCCTCCACAACATAGTTTGGTAATACATCTGTAGCGTGAATGTTAGTATATGATATCATATAGGATTGACAATCTTCGTCCGGGTTAGCACGCACTAACTGGTCAAACGGACGTATTAGCATTTGGGAAGACGAGTGTAGATTAGGCACTCGTAGGAGGCACCCAGTTAGGTTTCCTTAATTGGACCAGACACTCAAGTTAAGCTCAGACTATGTGCTCATGGCTGTATAACTTTTATTTTGCTTAATTGCATTTTAAATTCAATTAAATCTTGCGGTTCATACAAATATGAGTTGACATACAAACCTGTGAGCTCACCAGCATTTCGCTGACCCATTTTAGCAAGTATCACAGGTACTCAGTAGTAGGATGACTGCCCGATCAGGATTTCATTAGCTCGAGTCTTCATTCAATCAATCAGAGATTTAGTTGCATTATTATATTTTGTATAAAGTAATTATGTAATGTAAATCTCTCAATTTCAAGGAACTGAGCTGATGTAAACAATATTTTTGATGTAAATTTTGGTTTTATTAATACAATGTAAAACGACGCATTTAGTGGTCGTTCATTTTATCTTTGTGCTTGTGATTATTGATTAGTCGCGCCCGATGTAAACAATATTTTTGATGTAAATTATGGTTTTATTAATACAATGTAAAACGACGCATTTAGTGGTCGTTCATTTTGTCGCACCCCCAAAACACGTGGCAGCGGAAGTAGGAGGTGTCATGGGGGCGCCGACCAATCAAATACCATAACACCAAGATTAAAGCAAACGACCTCTATATGAGACGTTTGAAAATAGTTACATTTCTTAAATAAAACGATTACAAACGTTATATCAAAACATTGGAGTTCGCATTAAAAGTGTAGAGATTTCTAATACGTAAATGTTGATACAAAATATCGTAATGCAATCTAATCTCTTGTTGTTTGTGAAAAGATGCGACTCGAGCTAATGCTTTCCAAAAGCATCCTACTGCCTTGTTTCCTGTGGGTAGTCCTACTGCATCTGTGAACCTGAGAAATACATGCTAAAAGGTCAACATAAAGTTGGTGAGTTCATAGGTTTACACAGTTAAAATCATAGTATGAACCACAAGATTTCATAGTTATCAAAGTAGCACGAATGCCAAAGTAAATCGTAGTATACTATTGCCATGAGCTCATAGTCTGAAGCTTAACCGTAGTTGTTTACCCCCAGTGAGTGTGTAACCAGTACACTCGGCTGTACGAAATATTATGCATCCGTATAGTGGTTAGAGCGACTAACCCGGATGGCGGATTGTCAGGTCCTGATAGATCTATCCATAATGTTCGCGCTTAGTATTAACGTACTATGATATTTGTTAGGGGCCATCGTAGTTTGGTTTAGTTACTCATGCAATCAGTATAAGAGTTTTCGTTACTTGCGTTCATATGTAAAACAGTTTATAAAACAGAGCATGTATTCTCACCCCAAAGTAAAAAGAAGTAAAAAGTGGGGCTATGAAACTCACCTGGGTTAAGCAATTAGCGAGCAAATAATCAAATAAGCAAGCAATGTGTGTATCCAACGTGAAACCTTCTAACGTCCTAAACGTATAAGGTTGTATGTAAGTAGATGTCTTAAAGACCATCTATGTAAGTGGAGGGTTAATGTCCACTTAAGTCAATAATGTAGGTGGAGGGTTAATGTCTACCTAAGACTAGTTCACTCAACTAGTATGTCCAAGTATATTTGTTCAAATATGTTTATCAAAAACAAGTATGACCCGTTGGTGAAAGTTTGTAATAATAATTCGTTTAGACATTATTATTATTAAGTTTGTTTCGTTATATATCGTGTGTTGCTTTCAAATTATTTAGTTCGTAACAACCTCAAACCGTAGGTCAAAGTTGGTCAACTCGCTGGTCAAACCTAGTCAAAGTTGGTCAAAGTTGGTCAAACTTAGTCAAAGTTGGTCAAACTTAGTCAAAGCTGGTCAAAGCTGGTCAAACTTAGTCAAAGTTGGTCAAAGCTGGTCAAACTTAATCAAAGTTGGTCAAAGTTACCAACTAAGTCAACCCAACCCATTTGCTTGCAAGTTTTGCCAAAAATAGTAAGTTTGTCGTTTTTCGAAATCGAGCCCCGTTTTTGTTGACTTGGTCAAACCTTCTCGGTTTGACCCTAAACTTTTACCCAAACCTTATATGTGTTTATGGACCATAAAAAGTTAGTTTATCTATTTATAGCAAGCCCGCAAGTGTTGGTTTTTAAAGTGTTACTAAAATCAGTCCACTATCTCATTTTCCAGAAAATACACTGGTTTGTCGAATTTTTAATAAATTGTATATTCCGAATTTACTCCCAATAAAAATACCAGTTATTTCTCCACATGTTACCTACTTCCAGTAATATTTCCATGAATATTAGATTAGTCTAAGTATTTATCAAAATTGCATGTGTCCTCTGAGGTCCAACAGTTGACCAATCTGGACACATGCATGAAGATTGAGTTTTTGGGAAAACTCTACAACTTTTCAAGAATAGGCTATCAGTACAACTTTTGTAGCTAACAAATTTTTTTAAGATTTTGGCGGTGGTTTCAAGTTACTTGGAGTTGTGTAGCTTATGATATGGTCAAAACCCTATGAACAAAGTTTCTGACTTTGTATAACAGATTGTCTATGTGATTTCACAAAAAATATTAAAAATAGTAAACGAACTCATAAAAAGGTGAGGCCAGTGAGGTTTGAAAGATGACTTCTTGAAATTCATTTTTGAATATAAAAAAGTCCAATTTCATGGAGATATGATGTTTCTAAAAATCGTGGAAGTGAGCAAACTTTCTGGACAGGAAATGCATGAAGCATTTTCTTGAGTTTTTGAAGATGAAAATTAGTTTTTGTATAATATATTGGACATATATCCTTGAGTGAAATTTAAATACATGTTATTAGAGTAATCTAGATGAAGAATTAGTTTCCTTACATTGGGAATGAGATGATGGAAAGAAGGAAGTGTTGTAGAGCTTGAATCCTTGACAAATCTTGAAAAATGGTTGTGTTTTTGAGTGGTGGTGCTATGGTGGTCAAGGGGATTTAGGTGGTGGTCAATGGTGGTGTAGGGAGGTTGTTCTTGAGCTGAGAAAATCGTGGAGGAGGGAAGGGAGAGAGAAAGGAGGGTGTTTGAGTGAAATGATGAGAATAATGTGTTGGTGTGTGAGTTTGGTTGAAGAGAAAAGGTATGGGAGGGAGTAAATTGCATGAAAAGCCACTGGGGAAGGGGGAGGTGGCTCTTGGGGCAGGTTTTTGATGGGGCCCACTAGGTGGGTATGTGATTTAATTCTTAGTTTCAGTCTGTCTTACATACAGTGTTCGTTTACCCGTTATTTTCGTTAAATCGTTAAATCGTGTTACGTTATTTTGAGTCGTTTAAATTAACGATATTTTTGGGATAAATTTTCATTTGTGTATTATTAAAATACTTTATTTTAAGTTATCGAAATATTTATCAAGTTTCGTTTCGTTGCTGAATGCGATTTGCGCGTTTTTATTGCGTTTGAAACGTTTTAGCCAAAACGTCTAGGTTTTTCGTGTATTATTATATTAAAAAAAATAATATATGATAAGTAATTTCTAAAAATAGTTTTAAGTTATTTATAGAAATATTTTCACCAACGTCGTATATTTTGTCGGACTCCGTCCGGTTGTTTCGCATAATTTCAGCAAATCACGTAAGCGTAATATAAAACAATTACGTAAGCGTATATTCACATAAATATACAAATAGTTACAAATAATTACAAGTATTTTGCCTAAATCACATTTAAATACACATAATTAGGGTTTCGGTTAATTTTTAAAAGTTAACCTAAATTGCCGGGTGTCACACATTTTATCTTTGTGCTTGTGATTATTGATTAGTCGCGCCCCGACCCGATTCGCTTCCGCAACCCGAATTTGGGGGTGCGACAAAATGAAACAAGGGAAAGGAAAGGATAACGCATGAGTGAGACCATAGTACAACAAAGCCCTCGCACATCATAGTTCGTTAATTTTTGAAACGTGAATACTATTGGATAGATCTATTGGGGATTGACACCCACGTCCGGGCTAGTCGCTCTAGCCAACCCACGGACGCAGTATTATTTGTTTAAACGAGTGTTCCGGGTTAGACACTTTCCGAGGCAACAACAAGGGTTAAGCTTCGAACTATGAGCTCATGGTGCAAAGGATAACAAATGATAACAAAGGAAAACAAGGAATAACTAATGATAACCTGATATTTTTACAACTGTTTTTGCATACGTGCAACACAACGGAAATCTCATATTTCTTACTTATGTTTACAACTGCTTGCAAACCTATGAACTCACCAACTTTATGTTGACCTTTTAGTATGTATTCTCAGGTTTACAGATGCAGTAGGACTACCCACAAGAAACATGATAGTAGGATGCTTTTGGAAAGCATAGCTCGAGTCGCATATTTTCAATCAGGAGATTTAAATTGCATTATGACATTTTGTATCAACGATTATGTATTATAAATCTCTAGACTATGTTTGCGAACTTTAGAATCGTATGTAAACTTTTAGTTATGGAATGTAACATTTTCAAACGTCTCATATAGAGGTCGTTTGCTTTAGTCTTTGTGTTGTGATATTTGATTTGGTCGGCGCCCCATGATACCTCATACTTCCGCTGCCACGTGTTTTGGGGGTGCGACAATTTCTTATCTTAGACATCCTAAGATCATGAAAAACCTATTTGTAGAATGGAGATGATAGCTATTTTGACTTCTTCTGGATCTCTCTATGAACGGATTAATACTTTGAAGCACTTAGCTTTATTTTTCTTTTCTTTCTTTTTCTGTTTTTTATTTTCTTTTTCTTCTTCAGAATTTCTTTGCCAAAGAACTTCCAAGGATATTTTTGCTTTTCTTTCGGAATTCTTTTCTTTCTTATCTAGACTTCTTCGAGTCTTCTCTTGGTACCAATTTTTCGCACCTATATTTTCTTTAATAGATATGACTTTTCGGAGAACACGAATGAGTAGAATAATCCAGAAGAAGATTCTTCAAGATGTTTTTCATAACCTCGGAAATTCTAAGATATGGTTTGGGAATTTGGGGAAGTAGGGTTTTATTATTAGGGGTTTAAAGAAATGAAAGGTTTAGGCTCAACAGGGTTTTCTAAGCGGATCATCGATACTAAAAATAAGTATAAAAAGTGGGTTAAATCCTAGGGAATGTCAAGGTCATCTAATTTCACCTATATCGCGTACGGTACTCACCAATGTGGTCTCGAAGCATATGTCAGGAGCAAGTTCTAATTCTCGAAGCATACATCAGTACACACAAGAAATGAACAATGGAGCATTTAAAATAAATGCTTTTAAGGTTGAAGATTCCTCACTGTAAATATGGTTGTATGTGCCTTACCATGTCGCTTTTAGATTATCAATTCTTATTTAAGAAATTTCTACCTTAATTTCCCTAGTATTTCAGAATAACTGACTCATATTAGAAATGGTTCCTCATGAAAGATATTATAGCTCAAAAATAGTAGAGCTAATCGGATGATTTGGCCCATACTTTATTGTTTTAGTTTAATTTTTTTGTAAAAGTTTGAAAATTTTGAGGAACATTTTATGAGTTAGGCTATAAAAAATCTTAAACATCCAATCCAAGGTATTTTGTACCTGCTATCCCACACTTAAATGAACATTGTCCCTAATGTTTTCTTGAGGTGAGATTATATTGCAAGTACAATCCCACACTTAGAGTTTGAACAGATAAAAAATGAAAAATAAGTGTTTGGTTTGGGCTGGAATCTCACACTTAGTGATAAGTTTAGGATAGAGTATAGCTTACTTTGTATATTTAAAGCTAACAAAGCGAAATAAAATCATGAAAGTGGAGTAAAGGCCAAGAAACTCCCCAGATAATGATTTTCATTATTAAGCTGAGAACGGTAAATGAGAGGAGACGATGTGAATCTTTCTCCTGTATAAGGAACGCCTCGGCTTTGGACATATCGATCTGGTGCACAGTGCTGCCTATCCATACTTAGCAGAGAATCATTCCATCATGTAAGTGGAGATTCTTATTGGTGAATTTCACACTTTAGTATTTTAAGATTTGGAGATGATTCTTGCTAAGTAGGTGTAGTGTGGGTTGAGATCCCACACTTAGATCTTTAGCACGTGCGGGTTTTGGAAGAAGATAGTCCACACTCCTTCTAGAGATGTGATTAAATTTCATGGCCCGCAGGTGTGTAAGCTTTTGTTTGTCTGCCTTTGGCTCCACTGTTTCTTCCTTGAATGCTCGTCATCTCTTATACCCAAATCACTAACTTCTCTCGAAAATAACAAAGACTAAAAGGATAGATTGTAGAAAATGAAGCGAAGTGATGCCGCCCTTCGGACACAAACAGAATCAACCAAGGAACACCAAATGTTTGATAGAGGTTAATGAACAAAGATCCTAATCATAAAGAGCTGTTGTAACTCAATTGCTCCTAATGATCTGAAAGTGTTGAATTCGATGACCATAAATATGTTGGGTTTTCTATTCCCTAGCTAGATTAATATTCGCAGCGGAATTATAACAAAATAATTAATCTAGGGCAATTAGAAAACTAAACTCTAAGGGATCTTAACTTGAATAAATAAAAGCGATAAGATAAATAAGATAAATAAGAAAATTACTAACCTTTGAGAAAACCAATTTCTCACACGTAGACGAACTAGCAGAACCTTCTTGCTTGGTGGCGAGTGCTCAAACTAGAACACCTCTACTGGCTCACACCCACGAACAAAGAGAAATCCCAAGTCTCCTAAGGTCACGACTCTAGGTCGCAAAACTCTTACAAGGAGAAGGAATAAAAAGAGAACTAGAATTGAAACTATTCAATTCAAAAGATGCAAAGAAAACCTAAAGGGTATGCCCCTATTTATAGGGGAGGAGGAGACCTAAGGGTTTGTCATCTGGCCGATGTGGGACAGACATCCATACGGCGTATGGATCTTCCATACGGCGTATGGATGGTGATTTCACCGCCTTACAAACCCTAGCATCCATACGTCGTATGGAACTTCCATACGGCGTATGGATGAAGTTTCCAAAAGTTTCCTTTTTCTTTTAGTTTCTAATTAATATCCAATTAATAAACTAAATATAATATTAATTCCAATTAATATTATCTCTCATTTATTTCTCTTACTGTTCATTGAGGGCGACCCAAAAAGGACTCCACTTTTAATGATGTACTTACCAGTTAGTTATGATATTGGACACTATTTCAACAGTCTCCCACTTGGACAATTCATCAACTATTATTGCTCTAAGCTTATCCATTAACTAAGCAGAGAGTGCCATCCAACGAAACTGCCGAACTCTGATTCATATCTAGAGACAACCCTTTAGACAAGTGATAATATATTCCTTTGTTTCTGATATCGTATGAAACTGGGACATGGATTTTAATTAATCTCCAGATTCAAGATTGTGTTTTCTAATTTCCGATCAATTTGACTATATAGGACTACAAAATTGTATACATCAATTTAGTCCTGGCTTGGCCAAGCGCTTTATTAGTCAACATTTAATCATCAGAGGGCCCATGATATCGCTTTTCCCACTAGGCGAAAAGGAACAAACAAATTTCGACTACATAGCACTAGTCAACCCATCATGTCATACCTAGCATACCCATTATAACTGGCATTTGCGCATAGCGTTTGAGTAGACTAAAGTATAACAGACTTGAAAAACTAGAAACTCAATGTATCTCCATCTTAAGAATATAAGATATTATCATCTCAGAGTTACTTGTGATTTCAATCCATGAAGTAACTTCCATGAGTGCGGGTCTCTCCTATACTTAAATCCCCATTAAGTACCCATGAGTGTTGCAACAATCTTCATGCAATGTCTAATCTCCATAGACAATCTACTAACACTCCATGACAGTCTTAATTCACCACATACTTCCTATAGTGTGATCGACTGAGGAGGTTTGAGTAAATCTTATTACTCTGGAAGTGGTGTCTAAACATGCTAAACTTGAAACACAGTGACAAACAATAGTAAATGGTAGAACTCCTTCCAATAAATAAATCTCCATTATTTAATTACCAAGTCTATTCATGTTTCCATCATTGTTTGTAACGTTTCAAAATCAAACTAACACCTAAAACTTTATGTTATCTCGTAACATCATGCTCCTAGCAAGTTTATTGTGTTGGACTCAACCAATGATGTTGCGAACTGATTATTTGGACTATCCTCTAATCCTCACAATCACGTGTCCTTTATGCTCCTAGCGGTTTTCTTGTGTCTGGACTTAGTCAGTGTCTTTGTGAACGGATCAACCAGACTGTCCTCTGATCTTCACAATCACTTGTCCTTTTATGCTCCCAACATTCTCTTGTGTTCGGAATTAGTTAGTTTCTTTGTGAACGGATCAGCCGGACTATCCTCTAGATCTTTACAATAACTTGTTCTTTTCCGAACAAAATGGTATTTCTTGTCAAAGCATTTTGAATTTCCATGTCTCCGCTCCTCCATTCGGTAAGATTCCCAAATCAAACTGTGAACGACTATCATCTCTATCTGTTTGGAAACTTGCGTCACTATGACCTGCTACTCTGAATTCCTTTTCTCCACAAAAAACCCATCTTCAATATTTCTCAAATACTTAAGAATGTTCTTTACAGCTGTCAAATGACTTTCACCAGGATTGTGCTGATGTCGACTCACTTTGCTCCAAGCAAATGAGACATCAGTCCTTGTACACATCATGGCATATATGATCAATCCTATAGCCGGAGCTTATAGGACTCGACTCATTTCGTCCAATTCTTGCTAAGTCTTTTGGACATAGATCCCTTCTAATCTTTTATGCCATGATGTAAGGGTAGATTCCTTTTCTTAGAATTCTCCATTCTAAGACCTTTTAGAATTTTCTTCTAAGTACAAGTCCTGGCTAAGTCCTATGAAACATTTCGATCTATATCTATTAAATCTTTATACCAAGGATATATGTTGCATCTCCTTAATAATTCATAGCTAAACTTTTCCCAACCAATCCTTTACACCTTGTAATGTTGGGATTCCATTTCCTATGAAATATTATATCATTCACATATAATACTAGGAAGACTACAACACTCCCACTGAACTTGACATATATACAGAACTGATCTTTGCTTCTAGAAAATTCAAACTTTTGGACTTTCTCATGGAAGCAGAGATTCCAGCTATGAGAGGCTTCCATAAACATCCTTATGAAGCTTACACACTCTATTAGAATACTTTACACTTTCAAAACTATCTGATTGTGCCACAAACACATCCTCTGTTAGTTTTCCATCAAGGAAAGCGGTTTTGATATCCATCTGCCAAATTTCACAATAATGAAATGAAGCTATGGCTAGCATTATCCTAATTGACTTTCTCTTAGCTACTGGTGAGAAGGTTTCCTCATAATCAATCCCGAGGGTTTGAGTATAGCCCTTTGCTACCAACTTAGCTTTAATAAGTGTGTACTTTCCCATCCATATATGTCTTCTTCTTGAAGATCCACTTACAACCCACTGTCTTAAGACCAGGTGTAGCGTCAACCAAAATTCGAAACTTGGTTGTCATACATAGACTGAATTTCGCTTGCTTACTTCCACTTAGCAGCCTCAGGGCCTGCCATTGCTTCCTTGCAGTTAGCAAGTTCATCTAATTCACTTAGTGTACTAATTTTAGCCTCTTCTTCTATATTGAGATCATAATAGAACTGAAGAGGATAGCTAAATCTGCAATTGCGAGTGGGTAAGGATGTGTCATCAAGTTCAATAGGTGTCACCACCTCTTGTTGAACGTCAGTGTTTATCATAATTTCCTTATTGGTAGATCCTTGAATCTTTTCAATATCAATCATACTCCCACTGTCTTCTTTAGATATTGTTTCTCTCTTAAGGAACATTCCTCTTCGAGCTATAAACAAGTATCTAAACGACTCATGTGGATAACCAATGAGAAATACCTTTTAGATCTGGCTTTTGTGCTAAGTTTCTCGTCTAACGATAACTTCACAACTCTAGATCTGGATGTGCCTAAGAGAAAACCTTTCCCTTCCACATCTCTTCTTGGTGAATACTAGATTTAAGATATGCGAGAATGTCTATAATGTCTAACCCCAAAAGTTTATTGGAAGTATTGCCCAACTCATCATAAATTGAACCATGTCTAACAAGGTTCTATTTCTCCTTTTAGCAACTCCATAAGGCTATGGTGTTCTAGGAGGAGACAACTATGAAACTATTCCACAGTTTCTAAGATGATCAAGAAACTTGATACTAAGGTATTCTCCTCCCCTATAGGATTGGAGTACCTTTATCTTTCTGCCCAGTTGGTTCTCTACTTCATTTTGATATCCTTTTGAACATTTTAAAATTATCGGACTTATGTTTAATCTAATAAACATATCCGAATCTATTGAGTAGTTATTTCCATCTTTTGTAGCGCATCGGAATTGTCCACACACATCCATGTGCACTAAGTCCAATGTTCCTTCACCTCTTTCACACGACCTTGTGAATGGTGATTTAGTCATCTTGCCTGATAAACAAGATTCGCATACATCATTCAATTTATGGTCGAATGGTTCCAACACTCCATCCCTTTGGAGTTGGGCGATGCATTTCTTATTTTGGTGCTCAAGATGAAAATTCCACAATTTAGATTTATCAAGCTCATTAGACGAACGAACATTTAAATTACTTTGCTGACCTATTTAACATTTTCATACATGCCTTTGCTAGGAGAAGCTCTATCATCATTCTCATTATCAAATGAAAACTGATAACTATCCTTAAACAAGCATGAAATGAAACTATGTTTCGAATAACAACAATTATTTAAATGTATCATAACTCCGGATTTTAGCATGAACTCAAACTTTCCAATGGGCGTGACTATCTTGTCTCCCATGACTAAGTTGAGCTCTTCATGCTTCAAACTCCCACTTTCCTTTGGACCTTGCAATACAGTGCAAATGTGAGTACCACACCCTATATCCAAGACCCACGAATTAGAAGTTTTAATAATTCGGAGTTCGATTACTTATGTACCTGAATCCTTTTTCAACCATTCTGTCTTTGAGGTCCTTCAGATATTTTGGGCAGCAACGCTTCTAGTGTCCTACTATGTTGCAGTAAAAGCACACTGATTTCCATGGATTACTTGGCAGATGCAATCTCAAATTCAATCTTTCTCTTAGCCCCACGATTGGACCTTCCATTCGTAGCTATTTTAGATCTCATCCTTTCTTTGCATCACGACCAATTTTACAACACAGGAGCTGCTGAGCCAGAGGGCAAATCCTTATTGATCCCTCGCTTAGCGGTTTGCAGTAATTTTTTAGTTACATTATTGAGGTGTCTATCTCATTCAAATCCATTTGACATGAGATTACAAACTGTTTGTATACAGCTGGTAGACCGGACAGAACTATGGTGATGGAAAACTCTGTATCGAATATCTATCCAATGATTCCAAACTATCAATGTACCCTTTCATTTCCAAGATGAAAGTACAATTAGAAGTTCCAGGTTTGGGTATGCAAGCCATGAGGGATCTAACCACATTAAGGCGTTCTTTGCTTGCCTTTTTCCTGAACCATTTCTTTTGACTGTTGGTTCATTTCATAAGCCCAAGTATTCTCAAAAGTCTTTTGCAATTGAGGGCTCATGAAGAATACAAGATACTTTATTCGCATCATCATAATGTTTCCGGTGAGATTGAATCTGCTCTTGGTTTGAATCATTATCATTTGTGGGAATTTGTTCATCGAGAACATACTCCTTGTTCTCATACCTTAGGCTGAACCTAAGATTGACATTAGTCCATACAGTTTGGACTGGTTAGTCTTTCCCTCCCAAGAACTGAGAGTAGTGAGGAATTCGAGTTGTTTGTTGAATTAGGAACAAGAGGATTATTACCATTTTAAGCAGACATCTTTGAGATTACCTAGTTTTAGTTATTTTGAGTATCACTTAATTAAATTACCCAATTTCAAATTAAGGCTAGGATCCATAATTTAGATTCGTTTTATGAAGAGGTTTGCCGTAATCATATCACGAATTTATTTTAGGCAGACAATGCTCTTGTCAATTTCAATCTCCATGAAATTCCTAGTTCTTTTGAGATTCATTAATTTCCATCAATGGCATGTTAATCTCGGATTATGCTCATCTACCATTCGTGACTGGTGTGCCGAGGATCATGAACAAGATGGTGAACTTAACCATGCAAAACCCGTGTGGTCCCCGGCTCGAGTACGCTCGAGAATCGTGAGTTCCACATCACCTCTCAATATGATAAATAAGAAATGTGCCGGTAAACCACACACGCTCCATTAACAGACCATACGAAAGATGTGCGGTTTTCATGGGTTAGCATACTATTCACGTTTTAGAGTATCTAGAACGGGATTTTGTTTTAGTACTTTTAGGTCATACTTTTGATCTTAACATCATCCTATCAAAGTCCCGGCAGCTCCATTGAACGCACAAAGAAGCAGAGAATACCTCTCTTATAGTTTGTTCACTATGGGTGAGCCGATTCATCAATTGACCGATGATGTATTTAACTTTAATGATACATATACTTATATCTCATAATATATGCAACATCTCTCTTTAAACTCTTAAAGTCTACAGCTCTATTTTAAAACATTTTAAAATTTAGGGTTATATTTTAAACATTACAAAATATAAGGTCTAAAGTGTAAATTCATTTTACCAATTTAGACAATATAATTTCCAATTTATCTTTACCTACATACTATTGTAGATAATTAAATGCTAGTATTTATCAAGCTAAGGCTCTGATACCACTGTTGGGTTTTCTATTCCCTAACTAGATTAATATACGCAGCGGAATTATAACAAAATAATTAATCTAGGGCAATTAGGAAACTAAACTCTAAGGGATCTTAACTTGAATAAATAAAAGCAATAAAATAAATAATATAAATAAGAAATTACTAACCTTTGAGAAAACCAATTTCTCACACGTAGACGAACTAGCAGAACCTTCTTGCTTGGTGGCGAGTGCCCAAACTAGAACATCTCTAATGGCTCACACCCACGAACAAAGAGAAATCCCAAGTCTCCTAAGGTCACGACTCTAGGTCGCAAAACTCTTACAAGGAGAAGGAATAAAAAGAGAACTAGAATTGAAACTATTCAATTCAAAAGATGCAAAGAAAACCTAAAGGGTATGCCCCTATTTATAGGGGAGGAGGAGACCTAAGGGTTTGACATCTGGCCGATGTGGGACAGACATCCATAAGGCGTATGGATCTTCCATACGGAGTATGGACGGTGATTCCACCGCCTTACAAGCCCTAGCATCCATACGACGTATGGAACTTCCATACGGCGTATGGATGAAGTTTCCAGAATTTCCTCTTTCTTTTAGTTTCTAATTAATATCCAATTAATAAACTAAATATATAATATTAATTCCAATTAATATTATCTCATACTGTTCATTGACGGTGACCCAAAAAGGACTTCACTTTTAATGATGTACTTACCAATTAGTTATGATATTGGACACTATTCCAACAAAATATATACCACCCGAGATCTTTTTTGACAAACTAATGTAATGAATCTGATGTTGTTCTTTATTGGTAGAGATCTTCAGTTTCCAAAATAATCCTGTATCTATTCCTTTGTTTGAATGGTCCCTGATGGTGATGGTTGTATGTGCGAAGGGGTGGATGGATGGGTGAATGTGGGTGGATATGGTGATGTGGATGGTAGTGATGGTTTCGGGTCCCATGATGTGGCAAGGTTTAGCTATTGGATTTGGAGTTTATGGGTACAAGTGGTGAATATTGAGGTGATTTACTTGATGAACTAGTCATAAACAACTAGAAATCATCTACGTGATTGGAAGTGTTATCTTTTCTCTCCTGTAAAGAAATGCTCCAAAGATTCCCATAATTAATGAATTGTAAGCTCCTCTTGTCTTCTTTCCATTATTCTCAAAGATTCCTTATCCATAGGCATCAATCCCTGCTTGTTAAGTATTTATACAGATAGAATAACCAAACGCGATCTAACAAACAAGTGATTATTCCCCAAATCATAGATTCACTGGTTTGCGAAGGACCTATAAAAGTGAGTACTTTGAAGATGAAACAAAGCAGTGTACGACTTGAAGTCTAATCTTTCACCAAAGGTGTTAGTTGCCTTCAATTTCACCGCAGCACAAACAATGGATATGGAAATACTAGTAGAATCAGGTAGCCAAGTATAGAGATATCCAAAGAGCACATTTTTAAACGAGTTCGAGCATAATACACATATTGACATACAAATATTATTATCAGATTTAGCATTAGTATCTCATGTATGCTCACATAAATATATGTAAGTACCTCAAATACTCGAAACATATCAGTGGATGTGTAAGATGACAAAGGCTGCTAACTCCTAGTAGGTTTCCATGTTTGTGAGTGAAAGGGATACTAAGAAATTTAGAAAATGGTAAAAAAAAATGGATGTTGCAATAAAGTTCAAATGAGTGGGAGTAGGAAGTATTAAGGTTTAACAAAAATTTCAATGAAGTAATTTCGCAAACCATCCTTTTTGTTCATAAAAATAAGGAAAACTTGGAACATTCATTTTAGGGTATCATTTTCTACTTACTGGGTTAGCATGCTACTAATACTATTATCAAAACTACGTTGGACACGGGTTGCCTCTCGAGAAGCACTTGTTTTTGTTTGAGTCTCTAGCTTGACTCTAGCATTATTTCTCAAGCAATCCTAGGGGTTTTCTTGCATCCATCAGTAGACACAAGGGGTAATATTGGTACATACCTAACAGTTTAAGGCAAGTTAAGGCTCGGGTATGTCCTTTATAAGGAGATGGTTCAAAGTGAGGGAATTGTTCTACTGGAGGTATCACAAATCTCTCAACTTCTAATAACTCCTTGAGTTGGACTGACAGAATAGGTTAGTCAAAGGAATCCTCACCACTCCATGATGTATAAGACATTATATGGTGGAGAGATGGTTTGAAGGGAAACCATGCCGCAGAACCTACCTTTCTTCCTATGGTCTTTTGGTCAATGATAATGTTGTACTCTAGGCATGGAGGTGGGTCAGTATCCGTTATTGTCTCCAACCTTGTAGCAATATTCTCATCGACCACTTGGGTGACAGGTTCTATGGCATTTGAAGTTTCAACTAGATCAGGTGGTGATTCATTCGAAAAGATATGTGGGACATTATCAACCACAACTTGTTGCGGAATGTAGTCAACCACGTCAGTTTGAATTGGAATGAGATCACTTCTCAGAGTTGGTGCGTATTCCTCCGGTCCTTCTGAAGCTGGGTCTTCTGTGTAAATATCCATCTCCGGGATCTCTACTTCTATCTCTTCGTCTACCTCGTCATACTCGTCACTCCGGCCAAGAGTTTCAAGTTGCAATGACTCGGAAAGTTCCTCTAGAATGAACTCCTCGTTGGGCTCGGACGTAGATAACTTAAGAATGGGTGGAAGTGAGGATTTAGAAGATTGGGTAGGTGTAGGGTTTGAAGGAAGTTTGTGACCATACTCATGAGAATGAAAGTCTGTGTCAAATGATATAGATGTGGTGTGTGGGTGCCTATCATCTTCCTATAGCCTATTATTAGTTGTAACTTGACCTAATTCCATTACTATTCACTTGGACTAGTGTTTGTATTTTAGATAGCCTATCAGTACATCTTTTAAGCATGGCGTCTTGTTCTTTTAATAATTGTTCAAGTGGGTTGTAAGAGGGAGAAAGAGAAGCATTACTGCTGAGATAAGCTATGGGCATATCTCCCAAGTTAGAACTTTCATACGATAATGGTTCATGTACAGGGTAAGATGGGTGTGGGTAGATATTGAATGGTTCAAGATAGTAAGGCTTGTATTGATGTTGTTGGATAGTGTAAGGGTCATTATGATGTTGTAATTGAGGAGCTAAACACCCTATGTTATCTGAATAATTCATACTATACCCTTGACATTCATCATCTAGATATAGGCATTACTCTTGCATCTATCTTAGATTGATTTAGCAAGACTCACTACTACAAAATCTCAAATGGCTCACGGTTAAAATCATATATGGACCACGAAAAATGGGAGGTGGACTAAGGGGGGAGAAGTCTATTTGCAAAGCAAAAGGACCACGGTAAGAAAATTCATGGTTTAATAACCAGTTGGACCACGGTTAATAATATAAAACCGTGTTCAAGACCATGGATGGGTTAAACTAACTGATCGCGGTTCATTATTCAGAACCGTGGTCCTGCTTAAATTTTTTGATAGAAAAAAATGTGACCGGTCCACGGTTCTCTTTTGTGGACCGTGTGTTTTGTAAATAAAAAAGGTTTCACATAAATATTAATTCTATAAACTAATTTCATTATTATATAAAACAGTAGTCGAGATGCCCTTGCCCCTTAGTAAGTGCTCTCATATCTGTCGGTGTTGCTTAATAAGTGGTAATCCATTTAAGACTGCCAACTCAACAAATCTAATTTCTTTCACCATGATAACTATTTAATATGAGAGTTCATCATTGGGCGCATCTCAAAATGTTCAATCAAGCTATTTTGATCTTGCATGAAAGATTTGTATTTTGCAGTATATATTTATAAATACAGATTATGATTAATACATTTTTATGTTGTTATATATATATATATATATATATATATATATATATACCACACCCCATTAATTACCCACACTGAATATTTTTGTAACTATCATACTTAAGCATATCAAACATCTCTTATATATATATATATATATATATATATATATATATATACATTAATATTTTAGCATAAGGAGTTAAGCATTCAAAAATCAAAACGCACCTAAATCATTTAAGTAAAGGGAACAAAGTATAGACTAAATATTTTTGTAACTATCATATACTTTGCATATCAACATATATATATATATATATATATATATATATATATATATATATATATATATATATGTATATTAACATTTTAGCATAAGGAGTTAAGCATTCAAAATGCATCTAAATCACTTAAGTAAAAAGAATCAAATATTCATGAAGGAACGGATTGAATGTACATAAATAATACTTACGTTTGATAGAAAAGCAGACTGTTGGACAGTCACAAAGTCAAAGATCCATTTCATGACATAGTGTACGCATTCAATTCCCAACTTCCCGTTTGTTGATTACATGTATAATCAACCCTGGTGTAGTCCAGGTAACATGGAATACATCTCGCTCCATGCATTGAGAATAATGAAGCGAATAGATCGATTGTGTTAGTTTTGATAATAAGATGTGCATATTTCTAGATTTATATGTTAGAGAAAATCCTTACTCGTTAAGACACTTCACGATGCTTTCTGTTTCTTGTGGATCTGATTCAAAATCATATACATCAGATTCTTTGCTGCTTCATTTTAGCCCAGCAATGGAAAACACTTGGAATAATATTCAATCTGCACCAGTGGTTATTTTGACCCAACAATCTCCCCCTAAACTTAAGCTTCTTCCAGCAGCCTAAAGTTTCATCCTTTCATTCTCAATCAATCTGTATCAAGTAGATCATGAATCATGTATTCTTTTGTGACTCTTTAACCTGCCTGATGTATTCCTTAACGCCTTTATGTCTTAAACCCACAGGTGCTTACCGTATACAGAACAATTTGGTAATGAATTTGTTTACTATATAACATTTTCGAAAGGACCACGGTTTTGTTCATAAAGTCCGTACTTCGATTTAGTTGCCTACGGTTTGTATATAGGAACCGTGTATCACATTTTATGTGATTGTCATCATTTTCGTAGTCTATTAGGGGTGGTCTATAGTGGTTTGTGTAGTATTGAATATCAATTTGATCTATTAGTTGTTGTTGAGTTGCCATTGCCCAAGTAATCAGTAAAGACAGCACACGAAGAAGGTTTAAGAATTAAAGCTGGGTTGAGAAGGGAATTAGTCTAAACTAAGTTAAGCTAAGGTAATCTAATCTAACTACGCTAATCTACGGCAGAAATAACTTTTGACAGGGAAGGTGATTTCCAAGTCAAAAGGATTAAGACTAATTTATCTAAACAGGCTCCGAATCGTACTATCGTCCCCGGCAACGGCGCCAAAAACTTGTCGCACCGTCAGCGGTCGGTCGGATTTTACTCCGGTAGTAAAACCGGCTACTAACGGACGATGGTGGGGTAGTTTTAAAATTTATAATAGTCGGGGGAGCCTAATCCTCGGTACTACATATTGGAACTGGTATGAATACCAGATACGAGTAAGCGGTAAGGATGATCTAGGGTCGTTCCTCTCGACGTTAGAATTCAAACACAGCTAGTTCTGATAAGTCGGTAATTAAGCTAGGGTTTAGATAACAGGTAGGTGTTTGTTTTTGGAACTAAACTAATAAAACATAAAAATAAATGGAGACTAGCATATATAACACTTAAGGATAATGAAGACGTGGTTCACCATGACTTAGGATAGCTAGGATGATGTTTTAGTTTGAAAACGTCTTTTAAAGATTTGTGTCTTGCTTTCACGTAGATAACTTGTAGTGTAAACACTAGCACCCTACTGATAGGAGTAACTAATCAATATGTCACTGAGTACTAGGCTATCAAGATTCTGATCAGATCGGAATGCCTTAAAACCCTCCTCACCGTCTCTTAACGAGACCAAGTAACCCTCCAGATGGGGTGCATGAATAGGGTGACAGTCCGCAATTTATCCACTGACCTTTCTTTAACACATACAGGATATCTAAGTTGGGCAAGGCATTTAAGATTTAAGACGGGTGGTGACTGTTAACATATACATTAATGGTTAAGATTGAGTTCGGCGTTATTCGGTTGTGATACAGTCTTCAACCTACAGGTTTCCCACTGCTTCCACGTATTTGTACTCCACATAAAGTGTTTCCAACGCTATACAGTGACATCACCTATTTTATGGCCTTTCCTGGATCACAGACTATACGAGGATGTAATACATTATTCAGCCTACGGCCTTTCTCGACTTCCATGTGTTTGTACTTCACCAAATGGTGGTTCCAACGCTATACCGTATACTCGGACGTTTTAGGGCTTTATCCTGGATTACATACTTTGCGGCTATTGAACTCAATATATCTAAGCTTGTATTACAGTAAAACCATCTATGATAGCTAAACAACTCATTCACTTCATAATTCAATCCCAATAAATCCTTGATTAATTCACGGTGTACTATACGATAAGTTGGGCAGTATTCCACAGCTTCAGAATCAGACCATGTTTATTTTGGAAAACATAGATAGGTAATTACCATTTGATCAATGGTTCATGACTCCTTTGTCATAAAGGTTTTAACCACATTTATTGGAGGAAAGGTGATAGTTTAGTTTAAATCACCATTACTATCTAAATTATGGAAAACATACAAGCAACTACTCAACAAGCATACCAATAAACATTTCTTACATTAATAAATCACATACATCAAACAAGAACAATATGATAAATTAATAATAGAAATGATAGAAAATACCGATACGAATTGCGAGCAGAATAACACTTGTATTTCTTCGTATAATATCCAAGCATTACATAAGCTAGCCTCTACTAATTAACTACATAATTAATCTAAAAGAAAAGGAAAGGTTTCCCTCCCTAATCATCTCACTAGTTCAAGGGTTTAAAACCCTAGCAAGAAACTAGAGAGAAAGACTAGAGAGAGAAATAACTAAAGAAAACCTAGAGAGAGAGAATAAATGAAAATGAGGGATGTAATGAGGTGTGGAAATGAGGTGGGTATTTATAGATGAAGGGGTGGATGCTTGGTACAAGCCACAAAGCACAAGAAACAAGCACCAAAGCTCAATTGGGGGGTACTAAGCATATGGGGGGTCAGATGGCACCTTGGGGCCATCTACCAAGGAAAAACAGAAGGCTAACAGCACCTAGGGTGCTGTATACGGCCCTTAAGGTGCCGTATACGGCCCCTGGGGGGGTCGTCATTTGACTTTCGTCTTCTGCTTGCTCCATTGGTTGCTTGTACCGCCCGTATCTTCTTCGTTTTAAGTCCGATTCACTTGATTTTTGCATCGTTGGATTCATTTTTCCGATATGCTTCTAATGACATTAAGTTTTCCAAATTTGGAGGTGAATAGATTTTGCGTGTTCCGGATGACGATCGGTTGTACCGTAAGCGCTCAATCTCCTGCGTTCTTCACCCGTTTTCCATGATTCTTTCACCTCCGATCTTGTATTTTCCTATGGATTTATAAAACAGGGATTAAGATCTATTTCCATAAGATAATCAAGAATGGAATATTTAAGGTGACTATATTTACCTTGTTTTGCTTGTTATTTGAACGTTTTTACAGATTTTTATTGCAACGTCTAATTTTAGACCTCCTTAGTGATTTTTAGTGAGAAATGATTGTTTTGAAATATTTTTACCAAAGAATAGCCTAAAGGGTGTAGAAATATGTACGTAAAAACATGACTTTTTACGTTACATCAAAACCCATACTTGAGGGTATTAAATTACCTTAAGCTTACTTGTAATTACTTGTATTTAGTATCAAAGAGGACTAATTACTTGTAATATTTCGTATATTGAATATACACTCGTACGTAATATATTATTATTACATGATTTGTTCGGATGGATTCCAACACGTCCGGCCATTGATGAAACATTTCATGTGCAACGTAAATCTATTTTTATGATAAAATAACCGTTATTTACTTGGTATTAGTATTTTATAATAATATATGCGGAAAACTACTTCGTTTAGTACTAAACGTAACGAACACGAGAAAACACGTGAATTGAGCCCGACACCCGAACGAAACTCAAAAAAAATTTGGTAACTCGAAACAAAGTATTTAAAAATATTTTTTCATTCCAAAATATCATATACATATCGAAAATAACTCGCAATAAATTCAAAAGTTAAATATTAACTTTTAACTTGCACGATAAACATTTAACCGACTGACGAACGCAACTCAAACTCGAGAGACAATTCAAGAGCCCAACCCAAGGTGGGCTGAGCCCTGATCGGCCCATCTCCAGCCCATATCAGCCCAAATGGGCAGCCCTAGACCTCACCCTTATAACCTCATTTCCTTTTCTCCTAATTTCATTTCACATTATCAACCACCTTATCTTAACCTCTCTTTCTCCCTCTATACTCAGTTTTCTCTCTACTTTCCCAACCAAAAATGACCACAACCATCATCTACATCAAACGAAAAGGAAGAACAAGCAAGGAGAACGTAACCGAGACAGCAGCAGCACTCTCTCATGTTTCTCGCTCTAAATCCGTTTTTGCTTGTAAGATTTCTTTTGATCCTTGTTATAACTCCTTGGAAAACATATTACATGTTTGTTGTTCATTTCTACTTGTTTGTGTCCAAGATCCATGTTAAAAACCGAGAAATAAAGCTATTAACCATCAGATACGACGTTTAACCACTGGACAAAAATATAGATAAGATTATCGGACATAACTAACTCATTTGTTAATGAAATCTCATGTTTCTTGAGTCTAAGTACACTTTCAACGAGTCTACTTTTCAAATCTGTAAACCCCATATTTTTCTGAGTTGTATTTCTATTTTAAACCGTAAGTACAAAAGTACATAGGCAGACTGCTACTACTGAGCAGAAATTTGGTCAAAAGTAAAAGAGTATATCTCTAGTTGTGGGTTAAATAAACAAATGAAACCAGTGGTAAAAGTTATATATTTTTGTTACCTTTATTTCCCTTACTCGCACGTCTTGTAAAGTTTTGTAAAACTTGAGATATGATCAAATCATTGAACACGTGTCACTAAAATTAGCTGCTGGACACATCTACAAACTTAAATCATTTGAGTAACTTAAACACCTCTAAAAATCATACAAAAAATTCCAGAAATTAGTTAAGATATGGAAGAATGTTGGTGATTTTTCTTGGATTTTATTTCGGACGTTTAGTTGGTTATATCGCAAAGATAAAAACGTATATATTTCATAAAATCGAACTTGGCGCTGTTTTCGTATTCTTTGTAAAAGACAGTTTCGGAATATTCACGAAGCATGAAAAGTAACTTTTATTGACTTGGAAACATATTTAGAGCACGTGTCAAAGTTTCGGGTCAAACCGGATATTTTTGACCAAAGACACAAAAATGTAAACCATCACAGCCCGATCCTGCGACACTCAAACTGAGTGTCGCAACCCACACCTTGCGGCACTAACTTAAGTGCCACAACTTTGCCAAAATATTTTTCTTAGTGACACTTACTCGAGTGCCGCATCAACCAAATGTCGCTACCTGCGACACTGGCTTAGAGTGTCGCCAAATCTCATTGAATCACAACTAACGGCACTTGACCGAGTGCCGCTACATATTCGAAGGTCGCTACCTGCGACACTTACTCCGAGTGTCACCACATATCAGAATTTTATACTAAGCGATACTGACCTCAGTTCCGCAACCTAAATCGAGGGTTGCTGTAAGTGTCGCGTAAAACAGAAGGTTCAAAATACATATTTCTCTCTAAGTCTCGATTTTGTGCAACGTTTACTAAACCTTACACGATACTACTAATACATGCAAAACATATACTTATGAAAGTATACGATGAAACAATACGAAACCTAATAATAATGTTTTCGGGAATTATTATTACATACTTAAACATTCACCCACGGGCCGCAAACATTTTTAATTAAACAAATGATTGAATACTTAGACATAACTAGTTGAAGTGGACAACTAGCATGAATGATCTTTTGAGACATTTACTCATACAAACAACCTTATATGCTTAGGGCATTAGAAGGTAGCGGGTTCGGAGAACCTACTAGCTGATTTGCTTTGGATACTCGTTTGATTGCAAACGTAGCTTGCTTACTTGACTCGGGTGAGTCTTAGAGCCCCACTTTTACTGTTTTACTTACGGGGTGAGATACATTGCTTAACTGCTTTTACATGAACACAAGTATTGAATTACTTACTTTTTATACCGGCTTGCATGAGTTACTTACTAATCCACTGAAGTCCCTCCATCATAATTTTGTTAGTTGTGGACTTAAGCGCGAATATTAGTTCATGGATCCATTAGGGACTAACCCTCCCCGTCCAAGGTAGTAGCACTACCACGAACCATTCTGTATAAACATGCGACTTTTATTTGTTTCGTACGAGTGTTTGGATTAGGCACTCACGGGGGCACTATACGGTACTTGGCTTTACCATTGATTTACGGGTTAAGCTTCGACTATGAGCCTCATGGCAACAGTATATACATATTTACTTAGTATTTGCTTGGCTGTAACTACTTGATTTTGCAAACGTACAACGAGGATAAAATCTTGTGTTCAAACTGTTTATTTACTTAAAACCTGTGAGATTCACCAACATTCGTGTTGACCCTTTTAGCATGTATTCTCGGGTACACGTACGGAGTAGGATTACTCCAGAACACTAGCTAGAGTCGCATGATTTTCTACACTGCATTTAACAAAGATTCTTAGCATTATCTTTTGTATATTACTGTTATATAATAGAATCTCCCTCTACATACGCGGACTCTAGGCTACTATACTTTTGTAATGAAAACACTATGTTTTCAAACCTTATTTATATGGAAATGTAACTATTTTACAAACGTCTCATTTAGAAGTCGTTTGTTGTATCTTGGTGTTTTGATTACTTGATTAGTCGCGCCCCGACTCGAACCGCTTCCGCATCACAAATTTAAGGGTGCGACACATTTGATATATATATATATATATATATATATATATATATATAGAGAGAGAGAGAGAGAGAGGTGAAAAGAAGATTCTCGGTGCGAGTAGAGCTAGATAAAAGAGGTATCGATTTATATTCAGTTAGATGTCCCGTATATGATGATGATATAGAAACTGTTGAACATTCCTTAATTTTCTGTAAATTTGCTATGGAAATATGGGAGGGTGTATAAGTGGTGAGAGTTCGAGGACGTGAATAACTTAAGCATAACATAATGTTTCCAAGGGAATGGGGGTAACATGAGATCAAGAGTAGGACAGAAATTGTGGCAAGCAGTGGAATGGGTTTGTGGATATATGAGTTGGAAAAATAGGAACCAAAAGGTGTTCGGAAATTAAGAATTGGTGGAGTATTCTGGTTGTTTTCAATGAGGTGCAAGTTAGAAGTTATGAATGGGTGTCCAAGAAGTTAAAAAAAGGAGCTATGAAGTGGCATCAATGGATACAAGATCCTAGAGCATGTGGTTTATTCTTGTTAGACAGAAGTGGGGTGGGCTGAGCAAAGGCTGGAACTAGATGATGTACAAAGAGATGTGGTGAGTGTGGTAATTTTAAGGTGGTAAAACATGATCGAGTATGTAATGTGATGGATGTATGGTTTAATAGTTTTGTATATAGCATGAAAGTGTAGTTTTTTATTCCCTAGATATAGGGGTTCGAGAATAATTAGGATGCCCAAAAAGGGTTGTTACAAAGTTTGCTTTTCTAAATTTTTTTCCTATATAATAACGGTAATTAATTTTGTTCACGCACCTTAACTCTCGGCTCTCTCCCTACACCCACACGTATCTTCATCAAAAATGTAACTGTAATTCTTTCAATGCTATTTTCATATCTACCTTATTAAAATTCATCAAAATGTGATCAGAAAATGTTGTTCCACAATAACTTACAGGTATATAGATATATAATAATAACTGTATTGTGATTACATTATTGTTCGTTCAATACATACATATATATACACTACTAACCAACGCTATGAACAGAAACATCTATTAACTTGAACAAATGTGTCGTTTGATGGTTTAGAAACAAACTGACGCAACCCTTAACCTTAACTACTAACTATTTTGTTTCCTGCACGTATGTTTATTGGCCTGCATCCTAATACCAGAAACATAACGGGCTTTACATACTTATTCTAACATGTACTAATACGAGTTTGACCCATTCCTATTTTTCCTTTGGCCCGTTTGATATTACAGTCCAATATTCCCCCCTAATGTCAAACGCCAAAGTCTTTACAGCAATGTAGGTTCTTCGTCGCTTTGACAAATGAGATGTGCTTCTTGCTCCTTGTCCTTCCATTTGGTGCATTCATATGCAAAGTGACTGAATTCACCACATTCATAGTATCTCATTCCATTCTTGTTTTGTTCTCGACTTGTACCTCTTCCATGTCCTCTTTCATCTTTACTAAAGTTTCTTCCTCAACCCCTACCACGGCTTTGATTACTTGAACTTTCCATAAGAAGTTTTCTTAATTGTCTTGAATCCACGAAGGTTTCTTTTTTGCTTTGAATCCACGAAGGTTTCTTTCTTCTGATCGTATGATCAAACTCTTACTTGCTTTGAAACGCTATGGTCTTTCTTACTGTGAAACACTATGGTTTCCGAAAATATTAGGTTTTCTTTTACTTTTTTAGTTTGAAACACTGGAGTTGTTTCTTACTTACTTACTTGGAAACACTAAGGTTTCTATCAACACTAGGTTTCGGTCTTACTTACTTACTCAGACAATCGTCCGGTCACGGTTATCTACTTCGTACTCGTACTGAACTTACTCCGTTTAAGTGTTGCCCGATCTTTTGCAACTCCTCGGTTTTCTTACTTTCTTACTTGTTATGTGAACCACAATGGTTCGGTTTCTTACTTGCTATTTTGTAATTTTAATCTAAAGTGAAAGGGGTTTTTCCTTTAGATAAAAAATACAAAACTTGTTTTTCTTACTTTCTTCAAATGATTTGGGATTATAACCTTTTGATTTTCTAATCAATAAATAATGTAGATTGAGAAGAAAAAATAAATAGATAATTACTTAGATCCCTTTTTCCAAATTCTAAGTGATAATACCCTTTCCTACTTCTTCCCCTTTACTTTCCCTTTTATCTAAAAATCTAACTCTATTCTAATTTTAGATTAAAAGCAAGGAAAACTCAGGAGTACCAAATCGTTCCTTTAATCTCTCTTTCAATTTCGACTTCAATACTTGCTTTGGGAATATCACAAAATCACTTGTTTTGCTCTTTCTTCGATCTCCCTTCAATCGATTGTTGTTTTAATTTATCAGAATTGTTTCCTTCAATCAATGAGTCTTCTTCAATCGGGTAACCACAATCGGTGGTTTCAATATACTGGTTGTCTTCTCTTGTTCTTCTTCTCCACTCGTTTCTCCTTATATTCTTGATGTTCTGATGTTCTTGATGTTCTTCTTTAATCGATGCCTTAGTTCCTTTCTCTGATCTTACTCCAATCGATGAATTTTGAACAGGTATTCTCCTTCTTTCTTTCTTACTTTCGTTTGATTGAAAATTGTAAAATCGTTCTTGCTTTAATTCGTTTTCAATCGATCGCCCTTGAACTTGTTCTTCCCTGGATCGATTAACTCTCTGATACCACTGTTGTTCCACAATAACTTACAGGTATATAGATATATAATAATAACGGTACTGATTATATTCTTTTTCTTTCAATACATACATATATATACACTACTAACCGACGCTATGAACAGACACATCTATTAACTTGAACAGATGTGCCGTTTGATGGTTTAGAAACAAACTGACGCAACCCTTAACCTTAACTACTAACCGTTTTGTTTCCTGCACGTATGTTTATTGACCTGCATCCCAATACTAGAAACACAACGGGCTTTACATACTTATTCTAACATGTACTAATACGGGTTTGACCCATTCCTAGTTTTTCTTTGGCCCGTTTGACATTACAGTCCAATAGAAAATTTACCCACGAGTAACCACTAGTGAAATATTTAACTAGATGTATATCTTCTTTTTCAACCTATCATAATTTTTCTTTCTTGGTACAAAAGTTTAGAAGAAAGTAAAAATTCACAGGGTGATGATTGAACGCATATCAATGAACACTAATATGCTGCTGTTACTTCGTGTTGATATTACCACTACAAAATCTCCTCTTTATTAAGATATTAAAGTAAGGTATAGTATACAATGTATCGTAGTAGCTTGTTTGGTACGTATTAAGCGATTAATGAAATCAGACAACGCTTTTTATTTAATTATCATACCATGAATCTAATAACCAACATGTGATATATTGTGATAGATACAGATATAGATATCTATGAGTTAAGATAATGGATAAATTTTTCATCATGATTATATAGCGTGTTAATTCACCAAACAACGAAATACGGTAGCTATAATGGTTCATCTACTTAAATCAAGCGTCCGTAATATATTGATTATACCCATATTATTGCCTAGCATTCCTTTACCTTTTCCCTAACCTATTTCTTAATTTAAACCAAACATCTTTTTAAATTTGATATATAACCGAACTATAAACTTTTATGACTTTATAATAATAAAGATATTTCTAAACGTAACTCATAGGGTTATTGTTAACACACATAAAAATTTTGTTCTACAATAAAAAGATCTTTCACCCTAAACATAATAATTAATTGCCATGTACAATAATATTTTTATGCATACGTATTAATGACCATTGTAAGAGCTGCCTTGAGAAAAATTATATAAAAATGACAGTGTGAACAAAATAGCATGTGGATCAACCATGTGAATTTTTAAATATAGATCCAAAATACAATAAACAAATTAGCTTTGACTTTCCAGTATGAAAATGAAAGTCGAATTACAAATTAAATAACTATACATTATTATAATTGTCCAATGAATACAACAACAAAAAATGTGAACGTCTCAAGTTAACAACGTTGACATCCCATTAATAGATAAAATAAAATAAAAAAAGTAGGTCATGATTGAACACTTATATATCATTAATGTATTGATCAGTTTATAAGTGTTTACTAATTGATATTAATGGACAATAAGTTACAAATGGAACTTATAATAATAGTCAATCATATTAATCATTACATGGATTGTTATTAAAGATTATCATGTCAAAACATTTGTTTATGAATTCATCTCGTTTCAACCCGTTTCGTGAAAACAGTTCATTTTGAAATCACGAAACCATTAAAATATTATTAAATGAAAATGAAAATAACAATTATAATAAACTGACTTATATTCACGGGTGGAACTTAGTGGGATCGGAGAGTATTATCTTCTAAAGACAAAAAGCACTATAAATAGACAATACGATCTCTTTATACTCACCTAACCATATATGCTATAACCATACTACATTCACCAATACAAAAAAACATGTCTTTTACAGAGGTTAATCTTGAGAGTTTTAAAATTCGATTCTCGGATATCCAACTTGCCACCGATTACTTCAGCTCACAGTATATAATCGGAACTGGTGGATTCGGTAAAGTCTACAAAGCAAAACTTCCTATGAATTGGGGAAATCGCACGGTTGCCATCAAGCGTTTTGATGGTCACAAAGGGAAGGACGAGTTCTATAATGAGCTTGGGTTAGTTTCCAGGTTGCACCATAAAAACATCTCCTCTTTCATTGCTTATTGCGTGCATGGGTACGAGATGATTATAGTTTTTAAGTATGCTATTAATGAAAGCCTTGATAATCATCTTACAAATCCAGATATGAGACTTCAACTAACATGGGATAAACGTCTCATGATTTGCATAGGGGCGGCTACAGGACTCAGTTACCTTCACACGGGTATTGGGGAAGACAGCTGTGTAATACACAGAGATATAAAGACGTCAAACATATTGTTAGATGACAATCTACAAGCCAAAATTAGTAACTTTGTTTTGTCAAAATTAGTCCCACGAAATAAACCAAAAGTCTATGAACCTGTTAGTGGTACCCAGTTTTATGTGGATCCCATTTACGCAGAAACCAACCTCCTCAAGGTAGAATCGGACATTTACTCACTTGGTGTAGTATTGTTTGAGATGTTGAGTGGGATTCTGGCGTATGATCTTCGAAGCTTGGGAGATGATGAGCCACAACTTCTAATAAATTTGGTCCGACGCTACTATGACGATGGACTGCACAAGCTAATTGATCCCCTTATAAGAGATCAGATCAATAGTCATTCTTTTCAAACATTTACAGAAGTTGCATATAAATGCATTAGTTACGACTTAAAAGATCGCCCAACTGCGGATAGGATCATCCTGAAGCTTGAGGAAGCATTGGAAATTCAGGTAACTAATTAAGTGTTTCCATTTAATTAATCATCTCACATCAAGATCGAGCAAGAGTAACTTCCATATATTAAGTTTTCCCCCAATTTCCAGTTTAATTAATTGGTATTCTCTTTTCTTATCAAACGTCTTTTTTGAGGAGACAATGTCATAAAAGCAAATATATATACATATATATCATCATCTCGTCCAGTGATCTCATTCCTAATGATGTATTTAATTATAATGACGATTGTGGGTGTGACCAAACACCTGACTCCACAATTTATCTCAACTAATACGCATCTGCTTTAATTGTTAAGTCGTTGAAGGACAATTATTACTCACACATTGTATAATCAAACCAAAACTTAGAAAGTTGATTGATTGTATTTATATTCACAGATTCATGGAGCTGCTTCTACCAATACCATACCTAGTCCCCAATATGAAAACCTTAAAAACTTTCTGATTCCACTAGAGGAGATCAGAAAAGCCACCAAAAACTTCAGTCCAGAAACTCTGATGTCAACTCAGATCTCAGATGGTGGATCTAAGATCTATCAAAGACAACTAAGTGTAGATTTGTGGTTAGAGCCAGATGGTGGATATGGAGTGTCTTACTGGGGAAACCTCTCTGAACTCTGGAAATGTTGCACAGCTATTTTCAGACGCTTTGATCAGAAAGGCAACAACAATGGAGACAAAGAATTTCATGCTGAACTTGAGATAGTTTCGAGGTTGAACCACGAGAACATCATCCCTTTCATAGGTTACTGTGATGAAGGTAATGAAAAGATTATAGTTTACGAGTATGCTATAAATCAAAGTCTTGAACATCATCTCCAAAATCCAGATAAGAGCCGTCTCATAAGTTGGGTTAAGCGCCTCAAGATCTGCGTAGGAGCAGCAAGAGGACTCAAGCACCTTCACTCATGTCTTGGTGAAGATAAGATTGTAATTCACAGTAATTTCAAGAGTGGTATCATATTGTTAGATGATAATCTAGAAGCCAAAATCAGTGGTTTCGATATGTCAGTATCAGTCCCGAGAAATCAACCACAAGTCTATAAACCTGCTGCGGGAAACAAAAATGTGTTGGATCCCATTTACCGTGAAAGTGGGGTCCTCAAGGCACAAACAGACGTGTACTCATTTGGGCTGGTACTTTTTGAAATGTTGAGTGGGATGCTGGTTTCTAATCAAAAGAGTATTAATGGCGATGATGAGCCACTAAATCTGATAAGTTTGGTGCGAAGCTGCTATGATGATGGAGTGGAGCAGTTAATTGATCCACATATAAAAGATTCAATTGACAGTCATTCACTGCATATGTTTATAGAAACTGCATATAAGTGCATTAGTTTAAACTCAAAGGATCGCCCCTCAATAAGACGCGTCACTAGGAAGATTCAGGAAGCATTGGATATTCAAGTAAGACTATTCGATCAATTATTTCTATATAATTAAATGATTATTGCACTACAAAATTTTCATATTGAACAACAAAAGCTTAACTATCTTGATATATGTACTAGATATAATATAATTGTATTCACCTATTCATATCAAACTTGGTTTGTAGAGAGAAGTTTAACAACCAGAAAACAATAATATATGTAGATTAACTATCAACTACGTTGCAAAATCTATGAACATTGTAATTATTTATCTGTAAACCATGCCTGGCGAGATATTTTCGGGTTTTTTTATCTAAAGTATTGATTCAGTTTCTGCTTAATCACAGATAGGAAAGCTTACTACGTTATGTGTCATAAAGCTATTGAAATTTACACGTTGTCTGATATGAGTCATTTTATTACCAGATGACTAAGATATATGCTTAAGTGCATTTTGTGTCTACATGGCATCGTAGATATTGTTGGTTTAATAGGACAAAAATGAAAAATACATCGACTTGAAAGGAAACAAAAGACATACGGAGTATTATTTTATTGGTCAAACTCCCATGCCATGTCATTTTTGTAAATTTTTATATGTAAAATTTTTGTAACTTTAGCATTTCTTATTAGTTTTGGCGAAGCATTAGTAGGTGCAAGTATATAGTCGGAATCTAGACTGTGTTTGATTAAATTTAAATAGAAATATATTTTTTTATCAAGAAATATAACATGCTACTATGTAAAATCGTGGAATTTAAATCTTCTAGGACTCTGTTACTATGAATTGCTAAATGAGAAAGGGCGAAATAAGACTTGCTCTTCTAAGCAACTAAATTCTATTTATTGACAGAACCGCCAAGAAGCTTCTAATTCCACCCAAGGGTATCAGAACCTAGATAGTTTCCTAATTCCGCTTAAGGATATCATACAAGTCACAGACAACTTCAGTCCGAAAACTCTGGCTGGAGATGGTGGATTTGGTTTCGTTCATAAAGGGCAACTCTATGAACGCACAACTGCCATCAAACGCCTTGATCGGGAAGGTCACCAGGGAAATAAAGAGTTTCGTAATGAGCTTAAGTTGATTCTGAGGTTCCACCATCAAAACATCATCCCTTTCATTGGTTACAGTGATCAAGACAGTGAGATGATTATAGTTACAGAGTATGCTAGCAATGGTAGCCTTGATAGTTATCTCCGAAATACAAAGAAGAGAAGTAGCCTAACATGGGTGCAGCGCCTCAAGATTTGCATAGGGGCTGCAACGGGACTTGACTATCTTCACACAGGTCTTGGGGAAGATAATAGGGTAATACACAGAGACATAAAGAGCGCTAATATATTGTTAGATGACAATATGGAAGCCAAAATTTGTGACTTTGGATTGTCAAAAACAGGTCCAAGAAATGAGCCAGATACCAAACTCTATACAAAAGCTGCGGGTACCTTCTGCTATATGGATCCTAGTTACAGCGAAAGTGGCATCCTCCGGAAAGAGTCAGATGTATATTCATTTGGTGTGGTACTCTTTGAAATTTTGACTGGGTTAATGGCTTATCAAAATTTCAAAGAGTACCACACCAAATGAATATACATCTGACTCTTTCCGGAGGATGCCACTTTCGCTGTAACTATGGTGATGGACTGGATAAGTTAATTGATCCAAATATACAGAATCATATTTATAACCGTTCTTATCGTACATTTAAAGAAATTGCATATCAGTGCATTAGTTTGAATATACAGGAACGCCCTACAATGGACATGATCATTGATAGCCTTGAGGATGCAATGGAATTTCAAGTAAGTCTTTTTATTATCAAATATTTCTAGTTTTTTAATGTTTAAGAAAGCTGCCATGATTCTGCAACATGATAAATTGCTCTAATTTTCTACAATGTTGTTAATCTCCTTTTTCCTATAACTGATCAAGTATGAACACCTCATTCAATGCTAAACTTGGCATCATGTTCTGTCGATTACATTTCTCTGTTAAATGAAACTTGCTACTTTGTTATGTTATCAAATCAAACTTGCTCAATCACAACACAAAGTGGTAAAAAGTAAGAAATATGTACATTTACATAACATCGATATTAGTTGGATCAAAATACACATGTCAACTTACATGCTTGTTTTAAGGTCTTGAAAGTCATATCATTGTAGTCGTCATCTTTCAAAAATGTTAACTCTGTTTTGACGCATTGATTCAAGGATAGTATCAGCCTGGTGGTTGATTTACGGAGTGATTAATTGAGCCTTCTGTTTAAGTTCGATTATCATTATATCATTATAAAATTTCATAAGAGTATAGTTGCCTTCTTTTAAATCATAAAGAATCAGTGACTTATGCGATTTGTTAGAAAGAGTACAATGACTCTCCAGTGTATGAATTACCGACCAATACATTGTCATGTAAATGATAGAGTTGATTACTGTTCATAAATTTCGAATGTGCAACCATTATATTGTATCGGCGACCTTACTAATAATGGACTCAACTACATATTTTTGTGACAGGTAATATCGGAATCTCAGGCAAAAGCAAGCTGAGATTGAGAAGTAATGGCGTTGTTGGAGTAATTAGTCATTAGTCCCTTGATGGGTCTCATTGTATAATTTTTGGTTCAACTTTTGTAATTTTTCATTGTATAAAATTTATGTACCGTAATCTATATGTTTTTTTTTGAACGGCAAAGAAAATATATAAAAACCAAAATAAAGGTCAATTAGCAAGATGCTAGAGACCAAAAGTACAAACAATCTAGAAATGCTACAAATACACAAACTAGACTCATCCCGAAACTTTAACTGACATCGATTACGAAAACCAAGACATGATAAAACCTTCACCAGCGGAGGCCACGCCATATCGTAATCTATATGTAATCCCTTGGAAATTCATGAAAATCTACGGATTTCGAGAAATCCGAAGTAATCCTTTATTTATAAAGTTTTGTACGATACAATATGATAAAGTTTATCTCGATTGGTAAATCATGAAATTCCGAGACTTATTTATGGTAAGTCTCAACCTCTATCAACAACAACAACGATACTCAATCACGCCAAAAGCATGTAATGTGGAGGTAAAATGCAGACAGTCGTACCTTTACTCTCGGATGGAGGGACTGCTTCCAGAAAGACCTCCGGCAAATTAGTGTGTATTAAAGTATATATATATATTTATTTATTTCGTTGTTTAGTATTATTATGAATTAATTTTATTTGTATTTTCTTTTTATGTCTCTTTATTTTTTAAAATAACTTGATCACTTTTGTTATGGTTTTTTTTTTCTTTTCTATTATCTTATGTCTCTAATTTATTTATTTATTTATTTTATTGGTTTATTTTTTTACTTTTTTTATTTTTTTTTTATTTTTATTTTTATTTTTTCAAATACCTCTACCCGATAGCCCGTTTAAACTCCGAATTCATCGATCCTAGTTCTTTTTCTTCAACTATTCTTATCTAAGGTCATGTCCTCAGTCATAGTTCGTTCATGTCTAGTATAACACCCATGAATTTAGAATATTTTATTTTTTTAAACAAATCGGAAGCGTAATCCCATACAACATATTTTATATACATAAAACATCAAGTTATAATTATACATTACACGGTAGGAGTATTAAGTTTTATAATTACTAACAAAGTACTCTAGTTGGGGGTTATATAACAAAACAGTTATTAACTACCAAAATATGATCAGAGTTTCTCAGTTGTCAAACATTCATTCAAGCAAAACTTCTTGCCCAGATTCCATCCCAAAACTTAACCTACAAGAGTAATGTGGGGGATTAGCACAAAGCTAAGTGAATAGACTAAATCTAACAGTCTAACTTAGCATAACATAATCTGCTCACAACAATAACACACAATCAACACAGAGGATCGGTGGTTCTTGAGGCGCCCTCAGTACGCGGTGGCCCTCCAAGAACACTTATAACCAACTGCAGGCCAATACAGAGGTATTACCGAAAGCTCATTGCTATCTTTAATCAATATGGGTATAATTCACAACGAATGTTCACCAAGCCCATAAGGACTAACCTATAGCAACTAAGCCCAACCGTAGTTGACCCCCATATCACATTTAATATATTCCAAACTATCATGGAATTCAGTTCAAACAATAAACTTATCAACAATATTTCTACTTTAATTGATGTAACCAAATATGTTACCACCAATTACACTGTTAGAATTAGTCCACTCACCTGTCTGTCCCAAACTCCAACTCAAAAGTCTTATATTATTGACTCTTCGGATTATGTGAAAACACAACAAAATAATGAGTTAGTAACTCATTATAATAATGCAACTTAAATTCAAAACATATCACCTAATGATATTAATCACAATTATCAAACATTCACCTTTATTTCATAATTCTATTCATTAATGTAATATAAGTATCCTAATATTAAAGTACCATTTCTTAGTCTCTTAAACATATATACAAACATTACAAGCATTGCATAACAATTAAATTAGTCTATCCTTGTTTAAACCATAACCGATCGGCTTCCCTTCCCTAGCCGATCGGCTAGACCTCCATAACCGATCGGCTCACCTATCAACCGATCGGCTAGTATATATATTTCAATGCTTTTTGCTTTGATGCAACGTGATGTAAGCTATTTGTTCTAATCTAGCCGTGTGGCTCAATTTACCCGATCCGCTAAAGAGGCCTTAACCGATCGGTTCACTTACTATAGCCGATCGGCTAAGTAAGCCAACCCAGACACTAACCTGCAACTTAGCTACTGCACGAACTAAACACCCAAAATATAATTTCCCAGCTTCACAAATCAGTTGTATACTCGAAATTTTACCAATATTTGGTCACAAAACAACTACTAACATCAACTAACAATATAATTATCACTTTAATCATCAATTTCATCATATCTCAACTATACCTAATTTGTAATATAAACTAAATTCATGAATACATAAACTAAAAGCTTACTTACAAATTGATGAACACCAAGATGATGATGATGGTATTACTTAATCACAATCACAAGCAAAGCTTCAATCACATTTCTTTTGATTCAACTTGAGTTCTAGGTTTTGAGTGCTAACGACAAGAAATAGAAATAACTAGGGGAAGAAAAATGGAGTCGGTCTCCATTTCATTTAACCCAATTATACATAGTATAAATTTTATCCCCTTCTCACTCTATTGTATGGAACCTAAATTATTCGCGAGGCCAACTATTTTATTTTTACCGTCAATTGCAATTATTTAAAACAAATAATAACATACTAATCACAATAAATCCTAAAGCTTATTTACCTACTCTTTTGAGACCAAACATATACAATAATTTAAATTGCATATTTAAATTTAACCGATTGGCTTCCCTTCCCTAGCCGATCGGCTAGACCTCCATAACCGATCGGCTCACCTATCAACCGATCGGCTAGTATATATATTTCAATGCTTTTTGTTTTGATGCAACGTGATGTAAGCAATTTGTTCTAATCTAGCCGTGTGGCTCAATTTACCCGATCCGCTAAAGAGGCCTTAACCGATCGGCTCACTTACTATAGCCGATCGGGTAAGTAAGCCAACCTAGACACTAACCTGCAACTTAGCTACTGCACGAACTAAACACCTAAAATACAATTTCCCAGCTTCACAAATCAGTTGTATACTCGAAATTTTACCAATATGTGGTCACAAAACAACTACTAACATCAACTAACAATATAACTATCACTTTAATCATCAATTTCATCATATCTCAACTATACCTAATTTGTAATATAAACCAAATTCATGAATACATAAACTAAAATCTTACTTACAAATTGATGAACACCAAGATGATGATGATGATGATGAAGATGGTATTACTTAATCACAATCACAAGCAAAGCTTCAATCACATTTCTTTTGATTCAACTTGAGTTCTAGGTTTTGAGTGCTAACGACAAGAAATAGAAATAACTAGGGGAAGAAAAATGGAGTCGGTCTCCATTTCATTTAACCCAATTATACATAGTATAATTTTTATCCCCTTCTCACTCTATTGTCTGGAACCTAAATTATTCGCGATGCCAACTATTTTATTTTTACCGTCAATTGCAATTATTTAAAACAAATAATAACTTACTAATCACAATAAATCCTAAAGCTTATTTACGTACTCTTTTGAGACCAAACATATACAATAATTTAAATTGCATACTTAAATTTAAGAAAAATACCTGTTACCACTAGGCCCAATTTTAAGGATGTTACAAATCTCCCCTCCTTAGGAAGATTTCATCCTCGAAATCTCACTAGACTCGAAAAGCGTAGGATAACGTAATCTCATATTAGACTCGGTTTCCCACGTAAGATTAGGGCCTAAACTGTGTTTCCATTTTACTAAAACCATGGGAATTTCTTTCTTTCTAAGTTTAGTAACTTTCTAGTCTAGAATGTCAACAAGTTCTTCAACTAATTTATGAGTCTGATCCACCCGCAACTCTTGTAAAGGAAGAATTTGAGATTGATCTTCAACATTACACTTTCGTAAATAACAAACATTGAAAGTTTCATGAATACAATTCAGTAGGAAGATTTAAAGCAACAGTTTGATCATTAACTACTTGTCTGACTCTAAACGGGCCAATATACCGAGGAGCTAACTTTTCACGTTTTCCAAATCGAATCACCCCTTTCCATGGTGAAACTTTCAGATAAACCAACTCACCTTCAACAAAAGTAACCGACCGTTGACGTGGATCCGTGTACTGTTTCTGTCTATCTCTTGCAGCTTTCAACTTTTCACGTGCAATTTTAACTTTATCAACTATAATTTTTACAATATCCGGGCCCGCAAACTATTTTTCACCTGACTCAAGCCAACATGTGGGTGTTCTACAATGGCGAACATATAACATCTCATAAGGTGGCATACCGATACTATAATGATAAGAACTATTATACGCAAATTCCACTAACGGCAGATGAGAATCCCAAGAACCACCATACTCCAATATGCAAGCTCGCAACATGTCTTCAAGAGTTTGAATGGTACGCTCTGACTGTCCGTCTGTCTGAGGATGGTAAGTTATACTGAGATTTACTCTGGTACCTAACTCACGCTGTAAACTCTGCCAGAAACTAGAAACAAATCTGGAATCTCTATCTAAAACAATAGACAAAGGAATACCATGTCTCGAAACAATCTCATGAATATACAACTGAGCAAGTCGAGTCAAAGATGCAGTTTCACTGGTAGCCAGATAATGTGCACTTTTAGTCAATCTGTCAACAATCACCCAGATCATATCATTACCTTTATGAGTTCTGGGAAGCTTGGTAACGAAATCCATAGTAATATGTTCCCATTTCCACTCGGGAATCTCAAGCTGTTTCAACGATCCATAAGGTTTTTGATGTTCTGCTTTCACTTGAGAACATATGTGACATGTTACAATAACCCGGGCAACATCAATTTTCATTGTAGGCCACCAATATAAAGGTTTCAAATCATTATACATCTTAGTACTACCAGGATGAACAGATAACTGGATTTATGGGCCTCAGACAGAATCAAATTACGAAGTCCCCCAATCAATGGAACCCAAACCCGAGACTGAAGAGTTTTCAACCCACGTGAATCATCAAGTAATAAATCTTTTCGTTTCAACATAACCTCAGACTTTAAATTATAATCCAACAAAGCCTCTAACTGTGTGGCTTTCAACTGAGAAATCAAATTAGAAGAAATTTCCAAACGCATAAAATAAACTCTGTCAGAAGATACACTCCGACTCAACGCATCTGCAACCACATTAGCTTTCCCGAGATGATAACGGATTTCACAATCACAATCTTTAATAAGTTCCAACCACCGACGCTGTCTCATATTAAGTTATTTCTAAGAAAACATATATTGTAGACTTTTATGATCAGTACAGATAACACATTTAGTACCATATAAATAATGCCTCCAAATTTTTAACGCAAATACAACTGCCGCAAGCTCCAAATCATGTGTAGGATAATTCTTTTCATGAGTTTTTAATTGACCAGAAGCATAAGCAATTACCCTATCACGTTGCATTAAAACAGCACCCAAACCAGCATAAGAAGCATCGCAATATACAACAAAATCATCAGAACCATCAGGTAAAGCCAAAACTGGAGCCTGACATAACAACTGTTTCAAAGTCTGAAAAGCTGTTTCCTGCTGTTCATTCCACTGAAATTTCACATCCTTACGTGTCAATTAGTTAACAGGCCAGCAAGTTTAGAAAAATCTTTAATAAACTTTCGATAATAACCCGCCAAACCCATAAAACTTTTAATCTCAGAGGGAGATTTAGGTGCACTCCAATTCATAACAGCTTCAACTTTAGACGGATCCACCTTTACCCCGTCTTTACAAATAATGTGCCCCAAAAACTGTACCTCACGCAACCAGAATTCGCATTTAGAAAATTTAGCATAAAGGTGTTCTCTTTTCAAAGTTTCAAGTATCGATCTCAAATGCATTTCATGATCCGATTCAGACTTAGAATATATCAGGATATCATCAATAAATACGATCACAAACTTATCAAGATAAGGACGACATACCCGATTCATCAGATCCATAAAGATCGCAGGAGCATTTGTCAATTCAAAAGGCATAACTAAAATATCATAATGACCGTACCTCGTGCGAAAAGCTGTTTTAGGAATGTCTTCCTCACGAACTCGCACCTGATGGTAACCTGATCTCAAATCAATCTTAGAAAAATAAGCGGATCCCTGCAGCTGATCAAATAACAAATCAATTCTGGGCAGAGGATACTTGTTCTTCACTGTTCTTTTATTCAGTTCCATGTAATCAATACACATGCGTAGAGTACCGTCTTTCTTTTTCACAAACAAAACAGGGGCACCCCACGGGGAAGTACTAGGTCTGATAAACCCTTTATCTCACAGTTCCTAAATTTGACTCATCATTTCACGAATTTTAGAAGGAGCTAATATATAGGGAGACTTAGCTACAGGAGTTGAACCAGGAATCAAATCAATCTGATATTCTACATCTCTCACAGGGGGTAAACCAGGCAAGTCATCAGGGAATACTTTCGGGTATTCAGAAACCACCCGAATATCAGAGACAGATTTCTTTTCTAGTTTAACATCTACCACATAAGCCAAATAAAAATCACAACCTTTAGCTAGAGATTTTCTAGCTTTCATCATAGAAAACAATGGAATATTACCCTTCTCCCGCTCCCCTCGAGCCATGATGTATGACTCATCAGAAATAGGGATTTTTATTAACTTATTGTGATAATCAATATTGGCTTTATTTAAACTCAACCAATCCATACCGATAACCGCATCGAAACCAGGAATCGGCATTAGCAGAAAAAACTAGAAAATTGTGACCCTCTATTAATATACTAGTTCTAGTTACCGATGTAGTAACAGGAACTAATTTACCGTCTGTTATTTCAACTTCCAAGGGTTTAGCGATCAAAGAGTGGATCAATTTCAACTTGTCACAGAATTTCACAGATATAAATGAACAATTAGCACCAGAATCAAACAGTACATTTGCTGGTACATAATTAATGAGAAAAGTACCAATAATGACGTCTTTAGTGTGAACAGCCTCATCAACTGTCATCTGAAAAGCTCGGCTAGCAGCTGATGGTGGATCCTTCCGCTTTTGGCCAGAAGATGAGGAACCAGAACCTGTAGCTATACCCATACCCTGCCTCTTAACCACTGTGCAATCTCCAGCTCTGTGACCCTCCTTATGACAATTCCAACATTCACGGTTAGGATAAGTACAATCCTTCACTGCATGACCAAGAATTTCACATTTAACACATGTGGATGTTTGTTGAGTACAAGGACCAGTATGTTTAGCTCTACATCGATTACAATAAGAACTATCAGCTGAAATACCACCAAAATTAACTCTTTTGTTCTGTTGATTACTCTGCCAATTCTGCTTGCCTTTACCCGAAGAATCGCTTTTTGATCTCTATAAATACTTTTCCTTATTTTGAATACTCTGAGCTCGTGTATCATTATCCACTGCACGAGCCAAACTAAATGCTTGTGGAACAGTACCAGCGAGTTTCACAGTGGTACGGTAATGTGGTGGTAGAGTTCCAACAAAGTGATCAGTCCTCGTTTTATCGTCGGGAACCCATTGATGAACAAACCTTAACTTTTCATAAAATTGATTAATAAGATCATCCATTGACATTTGATCCGTTAGTTGTAAATTCATAAACTCTTGTCGAATTCTAGACATATCAAAGTCAGAGCAAACCTGCTTACAAATCTCAGCATGAAAATTTGGCCATCTAATTGAAGCTTTTTGTTGTGGGGTTAGACTAGCAGTAGCAGAATCCCACCAAGACATGGCGAGATGTCGCACCCCCAAATTATGATGCGGAAGCGGGTCGATTTGGGGCGCGACTAATCAAATATCAAGCACACAAGGCATACAATGAACGACTCTATATGCGTTGTTTTACAAAATACATTGATATTATAAAAGTTTTACACTGTTTTAATATAGTTTACAAAAGCTCTTGAGCCAAATGGTAGAGATTCTATGGCATAACTAAATTATACAAAATATAGTAATGCATGACAATCTCTTGATGTCTGAATGCAACTCGAGCTAATGGACATCCTGAGTGAGCAGACCTACTGCTGCTGTGAACCTGAGAATACATGTTTAAATAGTCAGCTAAAAGCTGGTGAGCTCACAGGTTTAATGATAAAGTGTACTGTATGAACCGCAAGATTTAAGTATGAATATTTGTAATTAAACAAATAAGTAATTGATAAATGATGTATATAACTGCAATGAGCACGTAGTCTGAGCTAAACTGAGGTGTCAGGATCACAATTAAGTGCCTGAGCGAGGGTGCCTCTATGCATGTGCCTAATCAACACACGTATGAACAAATGATAATGCGTCCGTTTGACCAGTCAGTGCTTGCTGACCCGGACGGGGATTGTCAGTCCCATATGGTACCATACACTAACATTCACGCTACAAAAGTGTTACCAAACTATGCTAGAGGACTTAAAATGATTAGAGAAAATAACTCATGTAGTATATGGTGATATTTTGATACTTGCGTTCACATGTAAAACAAAACAAGCATGTATTCCCACCCCTGGGTTAAAAACAGTAAAATGAGGGTATATGAGACTCACCTGAGTCTAATGAGATGCTATCAAGCACAATTGATGGTTTACAAGAGAAATGATGTCGTCTCCAACGATTGAAACCTGTTGGGCGTCCTAAACGCACAAGGTTTTAATGATTAGATGTTGAAACCTGCCGGGCGTATTAAACGCGCAAGGTTTAATTGGTTAGATGTCTCAACAGACCATCTATGCTAGTTGTTCTATTAACTAGTTATGTCCAAATCATTTGGTTAATATTTATGTTTGAAGTTGAGAAAGTGTATACGGCTCGTTGGTGACGGTTTGTAATAATAATTTCAAACTATTATTATTATTATACATGATTTGTTGTACTTAGAAAAGTATATGTGTTTCGTGTGTAAATCATATCGTATAAGTTTAGTTGTTATTCAAGTTCGTTATATCCGTTATATTTTATTTCATAGGTTACAAAATTTGGTACGGGTCCGAAAACTGAAATATGTCATTTTCGACCCCTAGACGACCCCGAAAGGCCTAAAATTGCCTAGCTATGGTACATAGCCTTGATCATTGGGCCGTTTTCGAGTGACCATGTGACTTTTAGCCCAATCCGTTATAATAAATTTTTCATCGAGAAGCTACCCTGAAAACACTTGTGAAATTCTTCGACATTTTTACAAAAATTGTTCCGTTTGAGTAATCTAGACGTTCGGCTATGGGAGTCCAACCGTTCGGCTATGAAGCACCTAGCCGTTTGGCTAAGGGAAACCTAGCCGTTCGGCTGATCTAATCCAGCCGTTCGGCTCATCAAATCCAGCCGTTCGGCTCAGGGACCAGTTTCAGGTCTGTTCGCGAAATCAGTTGGGAAAATGAGTATAGGTTCGATTTTTGGACATAATCTACTTGATAGAACACTAATACATGATGATATATGTTATTTAAACACGAAATTTAAAAGAAAAGTGAAAGATTTCTTACGAGTAAAAATGAGGAACGGATGATGGTGATGATGCCGAAGATGATGAAGATGCAGATGGTGATGATCCTTTGTGGTTGTTGCTTATTGTTGTTGTTGTTGTTGTTGTTGTTGTTGTTGTTGTTGTTAATATTGTTGTTGTTGTTTTTGATTTTGAAGGAGGTCGAGAGAGAACCGAGAGATAGAGATGAATTGATGATGAAGATGAAATGAAGAAGAAGAATAGGCCGGCCAACTCCAATTATTGGAGTTGGTTGGCTTCCACGCGTAGCACAAAAGACCCGTGTTTTTGTACCCGATCGTAAAAGTAGTATAATATTTTCAAATGATAAATTTCTTAAAATGAAATCGTATATACTTTTGTTCGAAGTATTTTATAAAAATACCTTTAGTGAGATATAAAAATATATCTTTGTTTTAAGTTTGAATGACGGATATGGTTCGAATGGTTTCGTCGCGTTTGAGTAAGATTGAATAAAATGAATATGTTTTATTTTTGTCTAATGTAAACAATAATTATTATTTCCAATAATAATACATTATTTATAAGTTTTGTCACGAATGTTTTTACTTTGTACGATACAAATACTTTATATATTATCGAATTAATATATAATAAATATTGAGTATATTAAATAATAGTTTCATATTACTTAATATTTGTTTTCACCAACGCTCGTGTAAATGAATCGGATTTTGACCGATTTGAAAATGCACGATTAAATTTAATCGCGTACTGATATATATTCAACAATATATATATTGATACATACAATTAGCCTAACATAGAACTAATTACATGTATTACAAAATGATTAGGCGCAAATTCCTAGCCCTAATTGGTCGGGTGTCACACGAGACCCTTTAACAACTGAACGACATAGGGAACCTTAAACTCTTCTTCACACTGAACTACCTCGCATTTTCTCTCGACGTCACGTAACCAACCTAAAGTAACAGAAGGATTTGAACTTCCAAAGTATTCCGATGGTTTGCCGGACATGAAAGTTTTAAAAGAGCAACCCTTTTTCTGCTGCTGACATGGTGGAAATACCGGTAGTTGATAACCCGAAGATCCAGACGAAGTTAATGGCATGATAGTCTGATGATATCATGAAACTGCTGCAGGGATACAAATGGTAACGATATGGGAGTCTGAAAAGTAGATACAATAGGTGGAGCAGTACTCACAATATGCTGATAAGATGAAATAGGCTGCTGAGAAAGCACAGCCAATCTTTTCCTTTGCTCTATCACTTCAGCCTCTAATCTCATCATATACTCTCGATCGGTTTCACCACTCTCTGGATTAGATGTACCAGTATGACCTTGATTTTCTGGATGTGCATCTGTCTCGGAGGCATTATTAAGAGTATGGGATGGTTGCTCATTTTCTGCCATTCCTGTAATCACAACACATCTCAACATTTGTTAATTGTTAGTACTAACATACTAACCAATTCTTATTCTATAACTAATCCCACAACCTGGAATGTTTGACCAACAACTCATAGATTTAGGATTGAACACCTTACAATTGTTCAATTAGCCCAAACCTATGCTCTGATATCAACTTATTACACCCATGATTTTAGAACATTTTTTTTAAAAACAAATCGGAAGCGTAATCCCATTCAACATATTTTATATACATAAAACATCAAGTTATAATTATACATTACACACCAGTATTAAGTTTTATAATTACTAACAAAGTACTTTAGTTGGGGGTTATATAACAAAATAGTTATTAACTATCAAAATATGATTAGAGTTTCCCAGCTGTTAAACATTCATTCAAGCAAAACCTCTTGCCCAGATTCCATCCCAAAACTTAACCTGCAAGAGTAATGTGGGGGATTAGCACGAAGCTAAGTGAATAGACTAAATCTAACAATCTAACTTAGCATAACATAATCTTCTCACAACAATAACACACAATCAACATAGAGGATCGGTGGTTCTTGAGGCGCCCTTAGTCCGCGGTGGCCCTCTAAGAACACTTATAACCAACTGCAAGCCAATACAGATGTATTACTGATAGCTCTTTGCTATCTTTAATCAATATGCGTATAATTCACAACGAATGTTTACCAAACCCATAAAGACTAACCTATAGCAACTAAGCCCAACCGTAGTTGACCCCCATATCACATTTAATATATTCTAAACTATCATGGAATTCAGTTCAAACAATAAACCTATCAACAATATTTCTACTTTAATTGATGTAACCAAATATGTTACCACCAATTACACTGTGAGAATCAGTCCACTCACCTGTCTGTCCCAAACTCCAACTCAAAAGTCTTATATTATTGACTCTTCGAATTATCTGGAAACACAACAAAATAATGAGTTAGTAACTCATTATAATAATGCAACTTAATTTTAAAACATATCACCTAATGATATTAATCACGATTATTAAACATTCACCTTTATTTCATAATTCTATTCATTAATGTAATATAAGTATCCTAATATTAAAGTACCATTTCTTAGTCTCTTTAACATATATACAAACATTACAAGCATTGCATAACAATTAAATTAGTCTATCCTTGTTTAAACCATAACCGATCAGCTTCCCTTCCCTAGCCGATCGGCTAGACCTCCATAACCGATCGGCTCACCTATTAACCGATCGGCTAGTATATATATTTAAATACTTTTTGTTTCGACGCAATGTGCAGTAAGCAATTTGTTCTAATCTAGCCGTGTGGCTCAATTTACCCGATCGGCTAAAGAGGCCTTAACCGATCGGCTCACTTACTATAGCCGATCGGCTAAGTAAGCCAACCCAGACACTAACCTGCAACTTAGCTACTGCACAAACTAAACATCTAAAATACAATTTCCCAGCTTCACAAATCAGTTGTATACTCGAAATTTTACCAATATGTGGTCACAAAACAGCTACTAACATCAACTAACAATATAACTATCACTTTAATCATCAATTTCATCATATCTCAACTATACCTAATTTGTAATATAAACCAAATTCATGAATACATAAACTAAAATCTTACTTACAAATTGATGAACACCAAGATGATGATGATGATGATGATGATGGTATTACTTAATCACAATCACAAGCAAAGCTTCAATCACATTTCTTTTGATTCAACTTGAGTTCTAGGTTTTGAGTGCTAACGACAAGAAATAGAAATATCTAGGGGAAGAAAAATGGAGTCGGTCTCCATTTCATTTAACCCAATTATACATAGTATAATTTTTATCCCCTTCTCACTCTATTGTCTGGAACCTAAATTATTCGCGAGGCCAACTATTTTATTTTTACCGTCAACTGCAATTATTTAAAACAAATAATAACTTACTAATCACAATAAATCCTAAAGCTTATTTACCTACTCTTTGAGACCAAACATATACAATAATTTAAATTGCATATTTAAATTTAAGAAAAATACTTGTTACCACTAAGCCCAATTTTAAGGATATTACATCTAGCTTTAATCTATGCTCCCAACTCAATTTTGGTCTATCTCTTTTCCTTACTCCGACAACACGATGGTTTCTATTCTCCTAATTGACGTTGTTTGTGGTTTCCTCCTAACATTTCCAAACCATCTTAACCTTCCTTCTCTCAACTTTTTGATGTTAGTTGCAACTTCGAGATCCTCCCTAAAACTTCATTAGATAGCATGTCTAACAAGGTTTTACCACATGTCCACCTTAACATCCTCATTTTTGCTACCTCCATTCTATATGCTTGAGCGTTCTTCATTGGCCAACACTCTGAGCCGTATAACATAGCTGGCCTAATTGCCACTCTGTAGATTTTGCCTTTCAGCTTTAACGGGACTTTTTTTTATTAGATAATCCTGTAGAATTTGCCTACATGTATACGATGTGTAACATCATTGTCTATCCTCCTTGATTTACATCGTACTGACCCCAGATATTTGAATGACTCCTTCGGGTGTAAAGTATGATCTCCAATATTGATTTCAATTATGTCATTATGATCATCTTCGTTGCTACCAAAGTCACAACTTAGGTATTCCAATTTTTCCCTACTAATCCTTAGAACTTTGTTTTCTAAAGTCCCCCTCCATAGCTCCACCCTGTTATTTAACACATCCTTTGTTTCTAAAATTATCACAATGTCATCAGCAAATATCAAACACCATGGAATGTTCTCTTGTATCCCTCGAGACAGCTCGTCTAGTATCAAGGAAAAAAGATATGGGCTAAGGGTTGATCCTTGGTATAAACTTATTTCAAATGGGAAATACATCGTGTTTCCTACTGAGCTTCGTACACTGGTCATTGCGCCTTCATACATATGTAGCTTTCCGGTACTCTTTTATCATTTAAAGTACTCCATATCAGCTCACCTGGGACACTATCATATGCCTTCTCCAGATCTAAAAAGGCCATGTACAAGTTTCTTTGTCTTTCTCTATACATCTCCATAAGACTTCTCAGAGAGCGTCCACGCGTAAAATCGAATTGATTCTCTGACACATTTGTCGCACAACTAAGTTGTATCTCAATCACTCGTTCCCGTAATTTCATGATATGACTAAGAAGTTTAATACCCCCATAATTACTACAAATTTGCGCATCCCCTTTGTTATTATAAATGGAGATAATCTCACTAAGCCCCTTTCATCTAACATTTGCATTTTATTGCTTCTATAATACTTGTTGAAAAGATTTGTCAGCCATCTCACCCCTTCATCTCCTAAGCGCCACCATGCCTCTATAGTAATTTGGTCTGAACCTACTGCTTTGTTTCTTCCCATCTTTCATAGAGCCCACCTAACTTCCTCATGCCTGATCAGCATGTCGTCACTTTCATTTTGTAGAGGTTGGTTGCTACGAATGCTCTCGGTGGTGGAAGGCCGGGCAAGTCTTCGGGAAAGACTTCTAGAAAGTCTCTAACAATGGGCACATCCTCAAGTCGCTTCTCTTCTGACTTTTTCTCCATAACGTGGGCGAGGATTGCCTGATAGCCTTTTCTAAGATATTTACGAGTTTTCATGCATGATATGATATTCAATCTCGTCCCACCGGTCTCCCCTTGTATGATTGAAGTACCACCGGTGACGAGAGGAATACGAATGATTTTGTCATAACAGACAATTTCAGCTCGGTGCTTGGATAGCCAATCCATGCCAACAATGACGTCGAAACTTCCAATCTCGACAGGTATGAGATCAATGGCAAACAATTCGTTGGCGAGGTTTAAAGTGCAATTAGGAATTACACTATCGGTTTCTATGAGTTTGCCGTTAGCTAGTTCTACAATGTCCTTAGCATCTAAGGCAACAGGAGTGATGTCAAGCAATGGACTAAACTCATCAGATATAAAACTCCTATCAGCACCAGTATCAAATAGAACAGTGGCAGTAATATTGTTGAGAAGGAACGTACCCGAGACCACATTCGGGTCCTGACGGGCCTCTCCTGTGTTCAGCACGAAGGCTCTTCCCTTTGCAGTGTTGTTACCCTTGTTCTTCAACTTTGGGTATTCATTCCTAAAAGGCCCGATATCTCCACACTCATAGCAGGATTTTGGTTGGCTGGTGGTGGTGTTGGTGTTGGCATTGGTAGACCTGCAGTCTTTGGCCAGATGCCCATACCTTTAGCACTTACCACAAGGAGTTCCGCAAGGGCCTTCATGGTGTCGGTGGCACTTTGAACAGAAGGGTTTGTTCCCAGTATAACCCTTGTTGAAACCAGAACCAGTACTGGTGGTCTTGTCAGACTCAGACCTCTTGGATGATGGTTGGTTTTGAGTGGGGTTTCCAGACCACTTTCTTTTGTTGTTACCAGAAGATGTAATGGATGCCTCACGGCTGACAATCATTGCCGTGAGTTCGTGTGCGAGGCGGATAGCACTTTGGATGGTTGTCGGTTTGGACGAGGCGACGTTTCCCTGGATACTTTCCGGGAGACCACGAATGTACCTCTTGATGCGCTTTTGCTCTGAGTATACCATAAATGGGCAGAGGAGAGCGAGTTGTTGGAACTTGGTGGTGTAACCAGCGATGTCAGTGCCCTGGACTCTCAGACTCCAGAATTCTTCCTCCAACCTCTGAAGTTCTTCTCTAGGGCAATACTCTTCCTTTAGCATCTCCTTCAGATCTCCCCAGGGAAGTTGATTAGCCACTTCAATTCCCACAGCACTAGTATAGGTATTCCACCAGGTGAGGACACCTTCCTAAAAGGTGTAAGCAGCAAACTTGACCTTGTTGTCTTCAGCGCAGTTACAGAGACTGAAGACATATTCCATTCGTTCCATCCATCGGATCAGGCCAATAGCACCTTCCGTGCCCTTGAAGTACAATGGTTTGCAACTGAGAAAATCCTTGTAGGAACATGGTTTGATAACAGGAGGAGGAGTGGTATTGACTGTCTCATCACTCCTTCGAGAGTCTCGAGCAGCCAAGGCCTCAGCTACAGCTCGGGAAACCGCTGCATTGAGTTCAGCTTCACTGTAACCCTTCCTCTTTGGCGGCATGATTCTTCAAGAAAGAAACAAGAAAAGGATAAATGAGTTGTCTGTACAAATTCACGATATATCACCAGATATTTGAATGACTCCTTCGGGTGTAAAGTATGATCTCCAATATTGATTTCAATTATGTCATTATGATCATCTTCGTTGCTACCAAAGTCACAACTTAGGTATTCCGATTTTTCCCTACTAATCCTTAGAACTTTGTTTTCTAAAGTCCCCCTCCATAGCTCCACCCTGTTATTTAACACATCCTTTGTTTCTAAAATTATCACAATGTCATCAGCAAATATCAAACACCATGGAATGTTCTCTTGTATCCCTCGAGACAGCTCGTCTAGTATCAAGGAAAAAAGATATGGGCTAAGGGTTGATCCTTGGTATAAACTTATTTCAAATGGGAAATACATCGTGTTTCCTACTGAGCTTCGTACACTGGTCATTGCGCCTTCATACATATGTAGCTTTCCGGTACTCTTTTATCATTTAAAGTACTCCATATCAGCTCACCTGGGACACTATCATATGCCTTCTCCAGATCTAAAAAGGCCATGTACAAGTTTCTTTGTCTTTCTTTATACATCTCCATAAGACTTCTCATAGAGCGTCCACGCGTAAAATCGAATTGATTCTCTGACACATTTGTCGCACAACTAAGTTGTATCTCAATCACTCGTTCCCGTAATTTCATGATATGACTAAGAAGTTTAATACCCCCATAATTACTACAAATTTGCGCATCCCCTTTGTTATTATAAATGGAGATAATCTCACTAAGCCCCTTTCATCTAACATTTGCATTTTATTGCTTCTATAATACTTGTTGAAAAGATTTGTCAGCCATCTCACCCCTTCATCTCCTAAGCGCCACCATGCCTCTATAGTAATTTGGTCTGAACCTACTGCTTTGTTTCTTCCCATCTTTCATAGAGCCCACCTAACTTCCTCATGCCTGATCAGCATGTCGTCACTTTCATTTTGTAGAGGTTGGTTGCTACGAATGCTCTCGACATCATCGTTTCGTACAATCCCACTCCCGTTGAAAAGAGAGAAGAAATACTTTCCCCATATTTGTCTAATATCTTCCTCATTCAATATGCTTCATCCATGCTCATCTTTAATAAATTTGATACTTCCTAGATCCCGTTTCTGCTCTGTCTAGCTTTAGCTATTTTGTAAATATCATGTTGTCCATCCTTGGAATCCAATATACTATACAAGGCCTCATATGCCTTGTCTTGTGCTTTAGCTACCGCCTTTCTTGCTTCTCTTTTGACTTCCTAGCTTATGCATCTCCTCTGCCAAAGGTATATCAGCGCCAAAGGTATATCATCGTCTGTTCTATCTTGGGTCAAATTAAGCTCCCTAAACCAAGCATGTTTCAATGCTACTTTGGCTTGAACCTCTTCATTAAACCATCATGATTCCCTCTGCCCTCTGTGTTCTGTTTGTCTCAATAATCCCACCCAATATATCCTTTAATGCCTCTCTAATGATGTATGCCAAACTGTTCCACATTTGATATGCGTCATCATATGTATGTCATCCACCTATGAAGTAACTCTCTCGATAATAGTAGATCAAAAAGTTAGTGCCGCGTCTCCATTTAGGTTTTTCTACAAGATTCTCGCTATTACAACTCTTGTGTATTTGTTTCTTTATAAATGTATCAATTACTAAAAGTTTGTGTTGGAATGAGTATGTTTCACCTGGAAGGACCTTGTAGTCTTTACATGTTTTAAGGTCGCTTTTGCGCACAAGGAGATAATCAATGTGTGTGTTATAGCCTTTGCTCTGGAATGTAATTAGGTGCGCATCTATCTTCTTAAAAAAAGATACGCGTACTATATATGTAATTATAATTAAAATGACATGCTTATCATCATGGACAACACTAACGGTCATTATCACAAAGGACTATGTGACAAATTTATAAAGTAAGAACTATATATGTAATTATACTTAACTAAGGAAGTCTATCTACAACTTTGTGAAAATGTAAGGATTATTTGTATAAATTCTCTATTTTCGGAACCTTATGTCTGAAAAATCTGAAAGAAACAAAAATTGAGTAAAAAAAACCCTATAGGCCTTGCACTGCCCTACCATTTCATCCGTCACTCTGGTCAGCTATCTCCGTCACCGGAAAAACCTCAAATCATCAAACAAATGGCGTCTGGTGGTGCTAGGGTTTTCAACGCCTGCAGAACTTTGTTCGCCGCCGCTAAACCATCCACTCCCAAACCCACCCTCACCACAAAGAAGACCAAAAGTAGCTCCACCGTCAAGAAACCAGCAGTAAGAAAAGAAGGCTCCACCGAAAAAAAAACTGCCGGCATTTTTAAACCGATTCCGATTTCACCGGCGCTATCTGACTTTCTCGGTGTGCCTGAATCTGCTCGAACTGACGCCGTTAAAAAGATTTGGGAATACATCAAACTCCATCAGCTTCAGGCCAGTTGGCTCTTTCTATTTCTTTATTTTTTGTTTTTATTTTAATTTTTAGTAGTGATGTATTGTTAAAACCCTAGGGTTTTTTTTTTAGGTTATGAAGATGCATTTACTTGATGTTGTTTAAATACCTAACTTGTTAATTGTTGTAGAGTAGTGATTTAGAAACTTTTAGCATTTGTACTTATGGGTTATGTATTTGCATTGCATTTTCGCACTGGGATTAAGCGAACTAGTTCTTAAGTTATGTTAATTAGTTAGAGTGTTTAGAATTAGTACTTGTAGGTTATGTATCGTGATTTATTTTTCGGACTAATTGAGTCGTTTTAAAGCCAGTTTGAGGTTATGTGAAGATTTAAAATTTTAGTTGCGAATAAATAATATAACTCCACAACTACTGTTTCGATCTATCCTGATGTTTAGGTAAAACAATATATCTTGTTTTGAACACACAGTACTAGGCTGCTTTTAGAGCATTATAGTATGTCAAAAATGCTATGATAGATTGATAGGTGATTCTTAGACATTACGCTATCAAAACATTTTGTAATGCCATTCGCCTTCATGGAATAAACTTGTGGAGTGCAATAGTTGAATTGATTTAAACTGGAAGATGCATACATTTTTGTAAAGTATATTATGTTGATGTTGATGTCGATGTCATCTTTGTATGGGGCTCATGAATTTCGGAATACTAGAATAGTACGTCATTATATCATAAAAAAGTTGCATATCTGATCCAAATCCTTTTAATGGCTCAACTTACTTATTCTTGTTATCTGTTAAGCTGGTTTCTTTTTTTTGGTGGTGTTGTTGTTAACAACGTGAATGGGCCTAACCATGGACGAGTCAGTAAGAATCAAACTAAGAATCATTATCTTGTTATTGGTTAGCTTATGCAGAGTCATGTTAAAATTCAAATGCTTTTGGCCAATATTTCATTCGTTCTAACATGTAAGAAGTTATGCCTGCAGAATCCAACAAACAAAAGGGAGATAATCTGTGATGACAAGCTGAAGACTATATTTGACGGGAAAGACAGAGTTGGGTTTCTAGAGATTGCCAAGTTGATAAGTCCTCATTTTGTGAAAACCGCCTGATCGGTGATTCCAAAGTTCGATATCTCATGACGTGTACTGACATGTAGGCTACTTGTTGTTGATATTTTCAATTTTAATCTAGGAGTGCACTTTTTTAGCTGGATGATGACTTATAAAATAGTTGTAAGAAGCAGAAACAAGCTTCACACCCTTATTTTACTATGCATTTTGATTTGATGCACTAGGGTGTTGAATACACTTGTCTTGATGGATGTCATGTTCCTACTCCTGACAGTAGCTGTAGTAATTGATGCTATAATAATAGTACATCTTCAGATAGTGAATGTTGTGGTCTATTTCACATTTTCACTCTCATATTATTAGCTGTGCTAAATATTATATTAAGCCATCACAAAGTGCGATTACCATGTTTGATAACTTCAATCATAGAGTTAAAATTTTGTGTGCCTATCAAACAAACAACCTATGCCTGGTTCAGCCTACACTTGTCAACCTTCTGGTTAACAGGGATCAGGTTGGTTTGGCTTGGCTTAGCTTAACCTGGTTGAAATCTGGAGTGAGCTTGGCATAGCTGTGTTGCTCTTGCTGGTCAATGTTATTTGTTCCAGTTTTACTGACGAGATTGATCCCAACTCCCCCAAGCCCACCCCCCAAAATCAACCCATCTGGGTTGATAATGATGGATTGTTGGATTCTTGTTTGAAAACCAACTTGTAATGAGAAAACCTGATTGCTCTACCAGATGCTGGACTAGTGTATCTGAAAGTACCATCTAAAGGCCCCATAATGGGTAAACACAGGTGGTAATATTGTTCAAGGGTTGGACTGGGTTGGCTTGAAGCAAAACACATATTTTCCAAATCCCTTGTACATTACAGAAAATTAGCTTGTTAGATATACTAAATTCATCCCTTTTTAGTGATAACTATGAAGTTTACAGTTTAAACCAATTGTCAACCCATTTTGACCACTTTATGTTAAAGATTAAACATAATTTGGTTTGAGTCATTCAGAGTTGTGATCTTTATTACAAACTCATGTGCCACCTGGCTTTTGACTTTTGAGTTACTGAGATTGTACATATAACGTGGCTGATTAGTTGATGCTTGAATTGGTTGTCTTGTAATGTAAACAGATCAAAATTAGCTCATCCTATATGTAAGCCATTATCCATTATAAAAATTATGTGGAACTTGAATTCACCAACGTGCTACATGAATCTCATTGTAGTTTACCTGATGTAGACCTAATTCTTATGTGAACTTGCCATCCAGTATTTTTAGATATAGACAAAATTTATAGGCCTTTGGAGCTGTTAATGCATATACTGAAATTTTGACACTATAGAATGTTACAGTGAGTCAGCTACTATTCAAAATTTGAGTGAAATTTACTGGATGCAAAAATTATAGTTCTGGTGAAATTCCGGATTTACAATTGCCAGATTTCCATGAAAGAATCTGTACACTATAATACTATATAACTAGTTAAGAAGGTGGTGTACCCATTGCTCAACGATAGCCGGTGAACCATACCATGGTCTTGATTCATCGTCTGAACCAACAGGCGAGTGGTACACCCCATCAAAACTAAGGTTCAAAGCACCCTCGAGATGGGCAGATACCTCTGGAACAACTCCATCTCCCCATACATCTGCCTGTCCACACACCTGTGTAATTGTAGAAGATCGGTCAACCTAGAGTAAAGCAATGAGGGTTCCAACTTATATCTCAAGTGTTTGACCGATTAATAATATAGTGGGCTGATAGAGACTACACTCATATGGGTTGAGTTAGTAAATGTAAAAAATATAACTAACATGGGGTGAATGGGTCAAATGTTGCTAAAAGTGTATATGCAAACAAATTGTATTGTTGTTATAATATAATATTCATATCCAACACATTGTTTATTTGTATGAGTAAATACAAATATTTCTGGGTCAACGTGACCCAACCTGTTTTAACCTATAATACAAAGTTGCTTCTTTTGACCTATCACCCAACTCATCCGGCCTGCCCATTTTACAACCTTAAGCTGTACTGTAAAATAGGTGTTTCCTCTTTAAATCCAAAAGACAGCTGGAAATGAAGATTACCTGTTTGTAGCCTTGACCAACAAAACGAGTGCGAAATGTAGCCCCAGTTGATGTTAGGGTGCCTGTATTACTTGCAATAACTGCTTCAGGAAGAGATTGCTCAGTGGTAACTGGAATAGTTATGGAAGGATCTGAGTTACCAAAGAATTTACTTCCCTGGATGTACCTGCAGGTTACCCAAATTCGATCAGTGTCTTGTATGCAGTTCCGTAATTTCTGTTAAATCCTTCTCTAATATGGGCATCTGACAGATGAACAAATTCCGTTCACCAAGACTGAAGATGTCGGATTACTAGTGACATTTCTAAAATGCACCATCATTAATTGACCAAATAACTTCCTTGATTCTCATCACAATGGTCAATTTCCATGTTATAACTACTACATTAAAAAAGCCCACAAAATAAAGAAAAAAAAATGAAAATGCAAACAAAATCAGACCCACTAATGTTTTGCACATTTTAGTGTACCTGCCTGCGATACATACATATCTCAATTCTGGAGTATAAACAGCTTTCCTGCAGTTTTCCTCTACATAATACAAAAGACCCCTTGTTTGATCAACAACTCCTGGCAACCCTTTTGGCGGCGGCCTATAAAATGGACATTTATAGAGAACAGAGGTTTAAAGCATCATCTATACTTTACCATTAGAGAAATTTTTTTAATTTGAGGATACATACTGAAGAGGAGATCCCAGAGTGAGAAGCAAAGAAATATTCGCCTGACTGAACTCTTCCATGTACACCCGAGCTAGCCAGCCTCCTGCAGAATGTCCAATAATCGACAACGAACCACCTACAGTAGGAACATTGTATCGTTTAGTTAAATGACAGTTGCACCTTCTAGATTCTGATTTATTGACTGTTAAAACGATGATTATTTTTTATGTTGCAAAAAAAACATAATGAAGCACCATGTACAACTACTCAACTAGTTTGTCTGCTTATACATTTATACATGTTTTCTTAAATCACTCTTGTAAATTATAGTGTTTTTTGGCAGTGTTGCAAACCACAAATATTGGTTCAGAAAGTCAATTACATCCTTCAAAACCTTTCAGAAAACTGATGGACACTAGGAAAAAGATAAGTTTAGACTTGTCAAGTTCCATGACTTGTTATGCTTCATTATATGGTTCTGCTTTCGTGTTTTACAAACATGGTACAGAAAATGTTTGTGTCAAGACAAAAGTAAAAGCATTACATATTCCACCATCAATCTTGTTGATCTAAGAATTCATGAAATAGAAATGTAAATTTAGCCAATATTAGAGAAGAATTATCATGAACCTTGAGATTGTTTCAAAGCTTCCTTGACAGCCTCATCAACCCGATTTAAATACCTGCCCATGGTTAATTGAGCTTCAATAAAATTAATTCATGAAGGAACACAGCTCAAAATACTCAGAAAACCGTGTATAACTAAAATACCAATCAAGAACAGGACGAGGTTGAAGTGTGCCTCGCCAGTAATTAGGGTCAACCAAACCAGCAGCATTCCTCAGCCAGTCAATTCTCGAAACGTTGGCTACCACAGTTGAAACACCATATCCTTCTAAAGTCAAAGCTAATTTCTCATAGTCACCTGTATTATTTCCTAAGCCCTATTAACACTCAAGACGTGTTAGATTAAGATGAGGATTTTGACCCATCTTGCACTTTTGACCCGTTCCAACTCTCATTTCATTTCGACACTTCACAACTCAGTTCCAATTATTTAAGTTAGCGCTTTGATGTTATTAGAGTATAGATTAGGGTTATATTTGGTCCAAACCAATTGTATAGATGGGTTTCGGGTTTTCTATGTAACATTATAAATAGTGAATTACATTACACAATGCCTTACGGGGTTTTATATTCAACATATGCCACTTAAAGTTCTTATCAATTTTAGATATCTCATAATCCCTTGACAACAACATCGCAAACTAACAGCGTGTTTGGGATTGCTTTATTAATAGGGGTGCTTATCAGCATATATCCTTCCGGGGGAAAAAATGCAGTATCAAACAAGCAGATTCAAGATGCTTATTCGAACAAAAAGTATTTAATCCACAATTAAAAAGAAAACTACTAATCAGCTTATAACAATCTTTAAACACATGTAAGTAACTTGAAGTGTTTGGGTGAGCAATTACGAATATATAGCTTGGTACATGCTTATTAAATTCTACTTAGTAAGAACATAAGCAGTTTCTCTAACACTGCCTAAGTCAACTAATTGGCCATCGATATCATTGCATATTAAGACGATATAAATTATGATCTCACATATATCCTATTTATTAATTGTCGAATGATCCATATAACCCGCAGTTCTAATAAACTACATTCATGGTCAATGATTGCTGCAATTTTCCTGGAACTACAAAGAACATTACCAACTGGCATAAGCCCATAATGCTAGTGCTAAATTTCACCAAAAAACATTTACATACCAATTTCTAACCACACAATTCTAATTAATTCACAACCACACAAATTATCTTTCATTCTTCCAAAACACAACAACAAAACTGCAATATTTTCAAAGATTGGAAGAGAGAGTTTACAGGAAGAATGACTGCAGGACGGCGAGTGACCGAAGAATCAGACTGATCGATGAGCGAGCAGGTGCAGGAGAGCCGCCGTGAAATGTGCAGTTGCTGTGTATGTTTTGATGGAAGTGGCAGGGGTTTGAAATATGGAGCCAATGCCATTATCTATCCCCTGTGGTTGCATAGTGTGCACCAAAGCAGTTGGTTTGTTATACCAAACTTTTTCAGGAATTACACTCACCCCCCTCAACTTTGCTTAAAACTTTCATTTTAATTCTTTTATTTCTTCTCAAGTGAATTCTGTTATGTGATTTCTACTTAAGTGGGGGACACGTACCATTGAATATGGTACCGGTCAGAGTACCATCTAAATTATCCTTTCACTTTATCTAACATATAACTGTATAAGACTATAAGTTAAGTCATTCAGCAAATAGCAATCATGAAGGTGGAGAACAGTAATATGCATAAAAGACATGTCAAATGATGAATTAATTCGTAACGTTTTACTAGTAATGTGAAAATATGTATCATTACTGATAAATTACAATAAGCATCTCAACTACATCTACTATGTCACAAAAGGTTGAAATGCTAACAACTACAACAAGCCCACGTCAAATCATTTAAAAATTATCATATGAGAGATAAATCAACCTAACTTAACACTGTTTTTACAGTGGCCAAGTTAAATACAGTAACTAACTTGACAATCTTCACCTAAAATTTCCTAATAGCTAACTAGTCAATCTTCACATAAAAGATTTTCTAATATATTAGGTTTATTAATCACGCCAGTAGGATATAAACCTAAAATACTTTGTAAATTTAACGATCTCGTAATCAATTAGACTAAGCAGTCAAATATAAGGTGTGTTCAAGTTCAGTCAAAATATGATAAAATATTCGTACACCTGAAAACTTGATTAGAACGAATAAAGAAATGATGAACTCTAGCTTGAATTGCATTATATTCAAGGGCGATGATATTTGCACCATCAATTCTCGTAGTTACCTCAAAAAATTCCATATTATTACTAAAGATACCCTTCTACAACCAAAGTGTTAAAGATTTACTAGCCTTTTGGCTCATAGAGGCCCACTCTTATAAAATTACTGATTGAATATAAATTCAGTATGTTACAATAATCAATCAATGTGGGTATGTTAAATTACTGTATATGCTTTTCAGAAAAAATATGTTAAATTACTGTATAGTACAATAAACTCCATAGAAACCGCAGTCGATCACCAAAACTCTCCACAAGAACAAAACCCGTTCCTAAAATGATGAAATCTATTTGTATCCCTTACTACTATCTCCCTTCCGGTTAGCTTGGATGCCAGCTTCATAAAAACATGGCAATCCCCACAGATCCTGAGGTTCTTCATAATTCTTATAGAAGCGGAAGAAGGTAAACACATTAATCCAAATACAAGAGCAAGTTTCTCGCTGTGGTGCCTCAAAAGTTGCTCTTTCTGATTCTCCTCAACATTGTGCAAATCATGTTGAGTCTCACATCTATAACCGAAGTTTTTCATTTCGTCTAACATGTCCTCCAATCTCGAATAAATTTCATCAATTCTATCATGGTTTCTCTCTCCAACCATAAAGGCGTGAACTTTATCTTTAATCTCAATCCAACTCTTACCCCTTTCCTTCTTTACTTGTGTTTCTTTAAGAAGCTTTCTTGCTTGGATAACTTCATTCCACTGTCTATTTGCTGCATAAATGTTTGAAAGCAACACATGGTTTCCTGCATTATCCGGTTCGATCTCAAACAGATGTTTAGCAGCTATTTCAGCCAACTCAACATTTCCATAAACTCTACAGGAGCTCAAAATTGACCCCCAAATAGAAGCAGTTGCCACAAATGGCATTTTGTCTATCAAGCTTTTTGCCTCATCAATCAAACCAGTACGACCAAGAATATCAACCATACAAGAATAATGAAAAACGTTAGGAGACAAATGATGTTCTTTCACCATCATATCAAAGTATTTCTTCCCTTCTTTGACCAATCCCATATGGCCACACGCAGACAATACAGAAACATACGTAACCTCGTTCGGTTGTAATCCAATTTGCTGCATTTTTTCATATAACATCCTTGCCTCCATGGGTCGACCATGTCTTGAAAACCCAGAAATCATTGCATTCAGTAACACAACGTTTTTATCTTGGGCACACGAGAAGACTAAATAAGCTTCGTTAATGCTTCCACATTTTGAATACATATCTACAAGAGAAGAACATACAAAGAAGTTTACATCAAATCCTGTCTTAAATAACACCGCATGTGCCTGAATCCCTTCAATTTTAGCAGCTATAGCAGCACAAGCAGCAAGAACTGAAGAAACAATAAACTGATTAAACTCAACTCCAGTAACCTGCACTTTCCTGAACATCACCAATGCTTCTTCATAAAGCTCGTTTTTCACATACCCGGCCACCATCGAACTCCAAGTCACAGCACTTCTTTCAGGCATATACTCGAAAACCCGAATAGCATCTTCCACTAAACCGCACTTTGCATACACATCAAGCAAAGCAGTACCCACAAACATATTAGCAAGCATTGACGCCTTAAACGCAAAAGCATGTAACTGCCTACATTCCAACACTGCAAACTCAGCAGCACAGGCACACAAGACGCCCGAAAGTGTGAATTCACTAAACTCTGTTCCTTCTCTTTGCATCTGAACAAAAAGATCAAGAGCCTCCCTCTCATTTCCATTCTGGGTATACGACCCAATCATGGTATTCCATGAGACCAAGCTTCTTTCCGGCATTTCATCGAACACCTTCCGTGCATAGCCAATAAATCCACATTTTGAGTACATGTTTATCAGCATGTTTGAGGTTAAAGTGTCTGTGGATAATCGATACTGGATTATACATCCATGGCAAGCCATGCCTTCAATGGGAAGCTTTTCTTTCGCGCATTTTTGCAATATTTGGTGTAAAATTGGAAGATGGGTCGGGTATGTCCGAACCCGGGTTTCCTGGAGTGTCAAGATAGAACAATCTGACACATTTCTTGTATTTCTATGCAAGCTTTGAATGGGTTCTGTGAATCTCCGTATAGTTTTCATGTCATTATGTTTTGGGAATCTGATTTATTAATATATCCACAGTCATTATTCATGATGATTGATTTTCAAATATAAGAAAAATAAATATGCTTATAACTTAAACAATTTAAATTCAATATCGAGACACATACTTATTGTCTTACGCAAGAAGCGTTTACAAATAAGCAACCCAAACACCCTCGTTATTGCAAACAATTAGGGTGTTTTGTATCGTTTGTTCTATTTAACCGGAAATTTGGCTTTGAACGTAAACAATTGAAAAAAGTATTAATTGTCGGAAAATATACATAATAGGTAAGTAGTTGAGTATCTTTGAAAACCGGTTCGAACTGGCCGGTCTGACCGGTTCGACCAAGAATTTTGAGGTTTTCGAACCGTGTAAAACCGGTTTTAATAAATAGTTGACCAGTCAACGAACCGCCCGGTTCGGTCAAACCCGGACGGTTCGACCGGAAACCGGACCGGATGAGCCGGTTTTTGAATTTTTTTTTTTAATAATTGCGTTTTGGATCGGTTTTGAGGCGGTTGGGCCGGACCGGTTCAATTGGAACTGGACCCCTCACCGGTCCGATCCGGTTTCCGGTTTTAAAAACATTGGTATTTATTGAAAAAAGTATTAATTGATGTGCAAACAAGGTAATAAGCTTTGAAAGTAAGCCCTCAAAAACCACCTAGGTAACTAGTTTTGAAAAAATTATTTGATGGTAATACATTTTTTCTCATGTAATGTTACGGATCTATTTATTACTAGCATTGTTCATGCGCATAGCGGCGGACAACGATGATCGAATAGTTAATTTTGTCGGAGAATAGTGCATTTGATTATTTCGTACGTATTATTGATTACGGTATTTATAGATCATGTCAAGTGCTTGCGTTTTATTATGTAATTGGTTAGGGAAGTTGAAGAAATCCAACAATCTTTTATATTAATCTAAAAGACAATCAACACAGTTAAAAGTAATACATAGAGATCAATAAAAACTAATCATTTCTATATGGGTTTCTCTAACGTGTACACTAAGGGCATATGTTAAGACAAGAATATTCTTCTTGAAAAATGAGAAATACATTTTTCAAGAAGAATCTTGATACCTTTTTCATTTTTCGAAAAAAATATTTTCAACTTTTTCATTTTTCGAGAAGAATATTCACCCTTTAACCTATACCCTTAGGACACAAGTTAGAAATTTCCTTTCTATATTTATAAATGTTGTCTAATTTAGATATCATTAATTTTGTCTTTCTCAATCTAGATGTGGGTAGTTTTTCTCATTTCCGATCTTTAAAATTGTAAAATTTTGAAGAAAGCTGGTACAGAATTTATAAGGTGTATAGATATAAACTTTAAAACTTTCCATCATGTGTATTCAAGTTTTTTTTTTATAAATCATCTTTTGTATATTATTTTACTTATTATTATATGTATAGAACTTACAGACAAGCACATCAATATATGTAGTCATAAACATATCATAGACAGCTTTAAAACTTCACATACAACAAAAGTTTCGAAGTTGTAACACCCTCTTCACTGGTCTGGTAATTTCGTATTTTAAATTGATTATTTAATTGTGTTTGACATTATTTGATATTATGTGTCTAATTGTGAAACTCAGGTAAATAAGTCTCGGGACTTATTGGGAATAGTAAATTATTAATTGTTTTACATTGTTATAGATGACGGTAAAATAAAATAATTTTCTTGCAGATGGTTTTCGAATTCTAGACAATAGATTTAGAACGGTATAAAATTAAAGCGATTGGATATTAAAGTCGGTTGTGAGCCGACCTTAATATCCATATGTACTGAAAAGTTTCCTTCACCTCCTTTCATTGTAAGAACGTGCAAATCTCATAAAACGATAACCAAACTAGTTTGTGTGATTCTGATTTTAAAACATCATCATCATCTCCATCTTATCACTTTCATCATCATCTTCATAAAAAAGTGAGTTGGTTTCTTGAGTTTTAAAAATTGATTATATGAATTATTGAGTGATGGAATGAAATTGAGTGTAACATGTTATTAGGTGTTATTTAATGTTAGTGAAGTATTAGAAACCTTAGAAACTAAGTTCTTGGAGTTATGGTGAAGATTGGTTCGAAAATCAGACATCAGCAACGAAGTTCGCAGTCTGCACAGAACTCAGTTCGTCTTGCGAAGCGAGTTGAGTTTTCGCGAAGCGAACCGAGATCTTGCGAGCTGAGTTGCTGCGATGCGAGTTGAAATTGCGTTGCAAGCTGAGTTGTTTCAGCTGTGCGAACTGAGAATTTTGCGTTGCGAACCGAAATTCTGCGAACTCAGTTGGCTCTGCAAACCCAGATCACTGCGAACCGAGATTTTTAAAGTTTTTGTTTTGTAAATTTTGAACGGATAAGTGACAATTTTATTAACTCGAATTTATTTGAAATTTGCATGGTCACTCGGAAACGGCCCAATGATCAAGGCTCTATTCTCAGAGCCTAGGCAGTTTTTGACCATTCGGGGTCATCTAGGGGCTGAAAAGGGCATTTTTCAGTTTTTAAACGTCATTTCGGGATTTTCCAATCTTATTTCTGATTGAACTTTTATTTGCCTAGACTTCAGGGATTACCTGATTAGATAAATATGCTATTACGATGATTATGGAATGAGTTACTAACTTATATTTGATTTTCTGTTTTAGATCAACCTAAGACTCAGTGATATAAGAATCCTGAGTGTAGAGACGTCAGAGGTATCGGTGAGTGGATTTAGAACTCACCTTTTGATTTAGTTGTGATTGTTTGGTTACAACAAGTGAACGTAGATGTGTTTGTTGATTTATTTAATCTGAGTTATTGATTATAAATCTACGTGCTATGTAGCCTTTGGGCATCAGTTGTTATCGAGGTCAACGAGTTGGTTGGGCTAGTTGGTTATTATGTGAATTACACAGGGACTTGATTCATTCGTTGTGTGTAGTACTTGTGTTTGATTATAATAACCATTAGTTATTGGTCTCGTCCGTTATGGCCATACGGTTCGGTTGGGTAAGTGTTCTTGGAGAGCCACCCGGGTATTATGGCAATTCAAGAGCCACCGATCCTTATTGTTGAATTGTTGTATTGTGTATTATGTGTTTACTGTTATTTGTTGTACACAAGTGGTTATACTAAGTTGAATTATGGGTGACGAATTCATTCACTTAGCTTTGTGCTAGTCTCTCATTTTACTTCCTGCAGGTTATATTTTTGGGTATGTGGGTAGCAAGAAGATGATGCTTTTGAAGCAGGGAATGTTTGACAAACTGTGCTACTCTGATATGTTTTGATAAACTCTGTTTAGAATTATATAACACCTCGGTTGTGTAAATATTTGTTATGGATTTTAATAACTTTTAAATGTGATATAGTAATTATATAAACAGTTTATGTACATTATCTTGAATGTATAGTAATGAAATATGTTTTATAACCTACGCTTCCGACTGAAATTATATAATATTCAAGTTTAGAACGCGGGGTGTTATAGAAGTTGTATGCATGGTAAAAGTTGTAAAGTATGAAAGTCAAAACATTACCAAACTATAAAAGTTGGACTTAGTTTATGCGTTATATAACACACCACACTTTCATGACTTTTTTTTTTTAAAGATCGGAAGTGAAATCCTTTTCATATATTACATAGATAACATAATGTCATCAACCAAAACCAATTTATATCAAATGTTAGTGTACAAACCATTATATTCTATCTGGGCAATATATATAAAAGTATCAAAATAATATCAGAGTGCCATGATCAAACATCCTCCAGCCCACTCCTTGCCCAGCCCAAAATCGTCTCAAGACCTGTAAGGAGTAGATAACGGGATTAGCACGAAGCTAAGTGAATAAACCTGTAACAAACAGTTTGACTTAGCTACAACAATATTAATTATCAACTAATAACACATAGACACTACATCATCAAGAGGATCGGTGGTCCTTGTGGCGCCCTCAGCCCGCGGTGGCCCACCAAGCGACACTTATGATCACTGCAGGCCAATACAGTGATTTACCGATAACTGGTTGCTAACTTTAGTCAATATGTGTTCCATTCTCAACACATGATTACAAATCTCACATTGACTAACCTGTAGCAATCAGTCCAACAATCGTTGACCTCTAATTCATCAAAATGCTCAAAAGTAACACATCACAATTATATATATCTCAGCAATAATAATCAACAATCAACTATGTTTATTCCGTTGTAACCACTTATGTCACAACCAAACCACACTGAAGTTCCAAGTCTAATCATCTGTCAACTTCGATCCACTTACTCAGCTGACTAACTCACTGAGTCTTCGGTGTATCTGTAAACACCACAAGCAATGTACTTAGTAACTGAATTTAATTATTGCTTCAATTAAATCAATATAATCACATATCAATAATAGAACACTTTGCATATTAGGTATATAAGAATTAGCTAAATATATACTTGCATCATAACAAGTTCATCAATCATATTAACCAAATTATAGCTTCCAAATCAGTTTCATATCTATTACTATCACATCTATATACTATAACAGCCTGCGACATATAAACAGAAACACAGACTGGTCTGCAGACACAAATCGCGACGCAACCATCTACAATCGCGTCGTTATTTAACATTGGTTGCGTCGCAACCCTATACCATCGCGTCGCGATTCAGATAAGATCGCGTCGCAACCATGATGGATCGCTTCACGATCTGCATCGGCGAATTTTCACCCTGAACCTGTACCTGCTGCTACTGCACGAATTCAATACCTAAAATACCAATTTCCAGCTTGCTATATCAATTGGAAACTTCAAAACAACTTCAACTAAGCTCAAACATCATCATATCACAATTATTCAAACACCAATTCAACTCATATAGTTTAACCCTAATTTAATCATTTCAAACTCAACTTGAAGAACATCACAATTTTGCTATAACCACTATTGAATCATCATGAAATCAGCTACAACTACAACAACATATATTAATTTCTTCTATTTACCCTTAACCTTATTACCAATTGAATTCATAACTAACACATGAACACTTACACTTGAAGATTATTAGGTTGATGATGATGATGAAATCAAGAGCTAGAGCAAGAATCAATCCACAGCTTGTTATTGATGTTATTGGTTTTAATTGTAACTTTCTTACATATATGTATGTATGTTCTATGAAGAAATCCAAAATAACCAATTTAGGAAAGTAATATATGTCGACCTAACTACCCGACCTAATTATTAACAGTGTAATATTATACCCGTTCTAATTCTATTGCCTGGGACCTAAATATTAATTGCGAGAAAACTATTTTAATTTACCGTGAACTAGAACTATTTAAAACAAGTAATAATTCACTAACCACAATTAATCCTTTGACCAAATTTCCTAAGTTATAATTCAAAACACATAAGATACCATATTTAAAATATAACAAATAATAATATTTAAGTAAGGGAATTTACCAGAATACCCTCAAGTCACATAAGCGGTTGTTACAAATCTTCCCTCCTTAGGAAGATTTCGTCCCCGAAATCTCACTAGACTCAAACAAATGAGGATATCGTGAGCGCATGCTCGACTCAGTCTCCCATGTAAGGTTCGCCCCTAAACTATGTCTCCATTTTACTAGAACCATCGGTATCTCTTTCTTACGCAACTTAGTCACCTTTCTATCAACTAACTCAATAGGCTCCTTGACTAATTTCTTACTAAAATCAACTCTAAGGTCCTGTAATGGAAGAATTTGGGATTGATCCTCCACATTACACTTCCTCAGATAACAAACATTAAAAGTGTCGTGAATACCCAATAACTCAGAAGGAAGATCCAAGGCGACTGTCTGATCATTAACTACCTGTCTAATTCTGAATGGACCAATATACCTTGGGGCGAGTTTTCCATGTTTTCCAAATCTAATTATTTACCTTTCCACGGGGAAACTTTCAGATAAACTAACCAACCTCAACAAAAGTAACGGGTCGACGGCGCGGGTCAGCATATCGTTTCTATCTATCTCTGGCGGCTTTCAGTTTCTCGCGAGCTAGAGCAACCTTATCAACTGTAATCTGTACAATGTCAGGACCAGCAAATTGCTTTTCTCCAGCCTCTAACCAACAAGTAGGCATTCTGCAGTGACGTCCATATAACATCTCATACGGTGGCATGCCGATACTGGAATGATACAAGTTATTATAAGCAAACTCTACCAAAGGCAAGTGAGATCCCAAGAACCACCATATTCTAACACACAAGCTCGCAACATATCTTCCAGAGTCTGAATGGTACATTCTGTCTGACCATCTGTCTAGGGATGATAAGCCGTACTGAGATTAACTCTGGTACCCAATTCCCACTGTAAACTCTGTCAAAACCCAGAAACAAACCTGGAATCCCTGTCTGACACAATAGATAACAGAATCCCATGCCTAGAAACTATCTCATGAATGTTCAGCTGAGCTAGTCGAGTCAACGATGCAGTCTCACTGGTGGCTAGAAAATGAGCACTCTTGGTCAATCTGTCGACAATTACCCAAATCATATCATTACCTTTCAGCGTTCGGGGAAGTTTGGTGACGAAATCCATAGTAATATGCTCCCATTTCCACTCGGGAATATCAAGTTGTCTCAATGAACCATATAGTTTCTGATGCTCTGCTTTAACCTGAGAACATATATGACAAGTTTCCACAACACGTGCAACATCGGTTTTCATCGTAGGCCACCAATATAAAGGTTTCAGGTCATTATACATTTTCCTACTTCCGGGATGAATAGACAATCTAGATTTATGAGCCTCTGAAAATATCAAATCCAGAAGTCCCCTAATCAATGGAACCCAAACCCGAGACTGAAAGGTTTTCAAACCCCAAGAATCATCAACAAATAAATCCTTTCGTTTCAGTATAATTTCAGACTTCAAATTAACATCCAATAAGGCTTCTAATTGGGCAGCTTTTAATTTGGAAATCAAATCAGAAGAAATCTCTAAACGCATAAAACATACCCGATCAGAAGGTGACTTTCGGCTCAGCGCGTCTGCTACCACATTAGCTTTACTAGGGTGATATCAAATTTCACAGTCATAATCCTTAATTAGCTCCAACCACCGCCTCTGTCGCATATTCAAATCTTTCTGAGTAAACATATACTGCAGACTTTTATGGTCTGTACAAATCACACATTTAGTGCCGTATAAATAGTGTCTCCAAATCTTTAATGCATATACAACAGCTGCAAGTTCTAGATCGTGAGTAGGGTAATTCTTTTCATGAGTTTTCAACTGGCGAGAAGCATAAGCAATTACCCGATCCCTTTGCATCAAAACACATCCCAACCCAGCATGAGAGGCATCACAATAAACAATAAAATCATCTGAACCATCCGGCAAAGCTAAAACTGGGGTTTAACATAATAACTGTCTCAAAGTCTGAAAAGCTATTTCCTGTTGATCATCCCACTGAAATCTAACATTCTTACGTGTTAATTTGGTCAACGGGCTAGCAATCTTAGAAAAGTCTTTGATCAACTTTCTGTAATAACCCGCCAAACCCAGAAAACTTTTAATTTCAGAAGGAGATTTAGGTGTATTCCAATTCATCACAGCCTCAACCTTAGACGGATCAACTTTTATCCCGTCATTACAAATAACATGCCCCAAAAACTGAACCTCCCGCAACCAAAATTCGCATTTTGAGAATTTAGCATATAAATGTTCCCTTTTAGAGTTTCCAGAACAAGTCTCAAATGATATTCATGCTCAGACTCAGATTTCGAATAAATCAAAATATCATCAATAAATACAATCACAAACTTAACCAGAAAAGGACGACATACCCGATTCATTAAATCCATAAACACAACAGGGGCATTAGTCAACCCAAACGGCATAACTAAGAACTCATAATGGCCATACCTGGTACGAAAAGCAGTCTTAAGAAAATCTTCTTCGCGAACTCGCACCTGGTGATAACATGATCTCAAATCAATCTTAGAAAAATAAGAAGATCCCTGCAACTGGTCAAACATCTCATCAATTCTGGGCAAAGGCTATTTATTCTTTAAAGTTCTTTTCTTCAGCTCCCTGTAATCAATACACATACGAAGAGTACCATCCTTCTTCTTTACAAATAAAACAGGAGCACCCCAGGGAGAAGAACTAAGCCTTATAAAACCCTTATCTAACAGTTCCTGAATCTGAGTCATCATTTCACGAATTTCTGAAGGTGCTAATCTATAAGGAGACTTGGCTACAGGGGATGAACCAGGAATTAAATCAATCTGATACTCAACTTCCCTAACAGGGGGTAAACCGGGAAACTCATCAGGGAAGACTTCCGGGTATTCAGAAACCACCGGGACATCAAACACAGATTTCTTTTCTAACTTGGTATTTACAACATAAGCCAAATAAAACTCACACCCTTTAGCTAGAGATTTTCTAGCTTTCATCACAGAAATCAATGGAATACTGCCTTTCTCCCGTTCTCCTTGAGCCACTACGTATGACTCCTCAGAAATTGGAATTTTTATTAACTTTTTATGACACTCAATATTAGCTTTATTTTGACTCAGCCAATTCATACCTAATACCACATCAAAACTCGGAATAGGCAACAAAACAAATGAAACAGGAAAGTCATGACCCTCTATTGTGATATTAGCCCCAGTTACTGAGGTGGTAAAAGGAACCATTTTACCATTAGCCACTTCTACTTCGATAGGGTTTATAATCAACGAGGGAGTCAACTTTAACTTTTCACAGAAATTCACAGATATAAATGAACAATTTACTTCGGAATCAAAAAGAACACGTGCTGGTACAGAATTAACAAGAAAAGTACCCGTAATGATGTCCTCAGTAACGACAGCCTCATCAACTGTCATCTGAAATGCACGACCAGCAGCGGATGGCGGATTTTTCCGCTTTTGACTCAAAGAAGAGGAACCACCACCCATACCCATTCCCTGCCTCCTAACCTCAGGACAAACCCCTACTCTATGGCCTTCTTTATGACAGTTCCAGCATACCTGATTAGGATAAGTACAATCTCTGGCTGGATGTCCCAATACCCCGCATTTAATGCACCTAGATGTCTGAGCAGTATAAGGCCTCGTGTGCTTAGATCTGCATCTGGTACAATAAGAACCTTCAGAGGATAAGCTGCCAAAACTAACACTCCTGCTCGACTAAGTACCCTGCCACTTCTGCTTACCCTTACTCGAAGAATCACCTTTTGATCTCTGTTGAAACTTTTCTTTATTTTGTTGTTTCTTAGCTAGAATATCACTGTCCACAGAACGAGCTAGATCAAAAGCCTTGGGAAGTGTACCTGCTAATCTCATGGTGGTACGGTAATCAGGAGGTAAAGTTCTAAAAAACTGATCAATTTTGGTCCTGTCAGTCGGGACCCATTGCTGCACGAATCGCAATTTCTCAGAAAACTGTCTAATAAGCTCATCAATGGACATCTGATCAGTCTTCTGCAAGTCAAGGAACTCCTGTCTGATACGTGAAAGATTATACCCAAAACAAAACCACTTACAAATCTCAACATGAAAATCTGGCCATCTGACAACACTCAGCTGCTGTGGAGTCAATGGTGCAGTGATAGAATCCCACTAAGACATAGCTTCACCCTTTAGCAACTGAACCGCATATGGTACTTTATCCTCCTCCTCGCAATGACAAGCATCCAGTTTTCTCTCAACATCGCGTAACCAGTCCAGGGTAACTGTAGGATCAGAACTCCCAGAATATGAAGAAGGATTACTGGACATAAATGTTTTAAGAGAACAACCTTTCTTCGGCTGCTGAAATGGTGTAAATGTAAGCATCTGAAAACCAGAAGACCCAAACGTAGAAAATGGTGCAGAAGTCTGAAAACCATAACCCTGAGATTGCTGCTAAGGAATATACGGAACAGATGTCAGAATCCGAAAAGTAGATGTAATAGGTGGAGCAGTACTCTCAATATGCTGATAACTCAAAACATGCTGCTGAGAAGAATCAGATAATCTTCTCCTATGCTATATTACTTCAGCTTCCAATCTCATCATATACTCTCGATCTGTTTCTCCACTGACTGAATAAGATGTACCCTGATTATCTGGAGGTACATCTGTCTCTGAGGTATTATTAAGGGTAGGGTCCGGTTGCTCATTCTCAACCATTCTGTAATCACAACACATCTTACCATTCGTTAATTTGTTAGTACTAATATACTAACCAATCTCAATTCATAACCAATCCCGTAACCTGGAATGTTTGACCAATACCACAAGGTTTGGGATTGAATACCTAATCACTGCTCAATTCGCCCAAACCTAGTCTCTGATACCAATTTATAACACACCACACTTTCATGACTTTTTTTTTGCAAGATCGGAAGCGAAATCCTTTTCGTATATTACATAGATAACATAATGTCATCAACCAAAACCAATTTATAAATATCAAATGTTAGTGTACTGTAACACCCCCAAATTTATTGTTTAGCGGAAGCAGGATTTGGGTGTTACTAATCATTAATCAAAGCACAGAGATTAATAATGAACGACCACTACATGCGTCGTTTTACATTGATATTGATAAAATAAAAGTTTACATCAAAATATTGTTTACATTAGCTCAGTTTAAAATTGAGAGGTTTAAGTACATAATTAATCTATACAAAATATAATAATGCAGCTAAAATCTCTGATTGTTTGCATGCTGACTCGAGCTAATAAATCTTGGTTGAGCAGTCCAACCTACTGCTGGTCACCTGTGATACATGCTAAAATGGGTCAACGAAACGCTGGTGAGCTCACAGGTTTGTATATCAACATATATTTGTATGAACCGCAAGATTTTATAATTGAATTTAAAATGCAATTAAGCAAAATAAAAGTTATACAGCCATGAGCACATAGTCTGAGCTTAACTTGAGTGTCAGGTCCAATTAAGGAAACCTAACTGAGTTGCCTCCTACGAGTGCCTAATCCACACTCGTCTTCCCAAATGCTAATACGTCCGTTTGACCAGTTAGTGCGTGCTAACCCGGACGAGGATTGTCAATCCTATATGATATCATATACTAACATTCACGCTACAGATGTATTACCAGACTATGCTATGGAGGGCTTTATTGATTAGTTGAAAACAACTCATGTAGTATTTGATTGAATTGTACTTGCGTTCTACTTGTAAAACAAAACGAGCAATAATATCACACCCCTTAATGAAAAACAGTAAAATAGGGGCTATGAGACTCACCTGAGCCTTGAGTGTCTATTAAAATAACTTGAATTGATTAACTGTGAATTGATGTCCGAAGACTTGTAACCTGTCGGGCGTTCAAAACGCATAATGTTATATGAGTGAGTAGATGTCTCAACAGACCATCTATGTTTGTTGTCCAACAATTTGTTATGTCCAAATGTTTGATTGTTCAACTTGGTTTATCAAAAACGTGTACGACCCGTTGGTGAAAGTTTGTAATAATAATTCTTTAAGATATTATCATTAATTATGTGTCATCGTATACATTGTTACATTATGTATCATGTGTGGTTATAAGTGATTACCCATGTTCAATACTTAGTGAAGAAACAAATCCCATAAATTCTGTCTTTAGCGACACTAGTAGCGACACTAGTGTCAGTGTCGCATGTCATGCGACACTAGAGTAAGTGTCGCAGTGTATGCGAGTGTCGCAGGTCATGCGACACTAAAGTCAATATCACAGTGAGTTTATGCGACACTAGGGTCAGTGTCGCATTAAGGTCAGTGTCGCAGTGAGGTTATGCGACATTAGGGTCAGTGTCGCATGTTCAAACAAATTTTCAATAAGTAGCGACACTATGGTAGTGTCGCAGGTAGTGTCGCAGTTAGTGTCGCAGGTCATGCGACACTAGCGTCTGGCCAAATTTCTATTTTTAGCCCAAGTGTATCCAAGTGTCGGTTTTCGTTCGGGAAACTTTCTAAAATTAGTTTTTGGTCCAAGTTACTTAATTAAGTCAACCAAACCCATTTTTGTTACCACTTTCCAAAAATAGTAAGTTTTTCGAAAACTAGCCACTTTTGTTGACTTGGTCAAACTTACTCGGTTTGACCCGAAACTTTCACCCAACCCAAATATCAGTTTATAGAGTCTAAATAAATTGTCGGTTTGTGTCCAAGTTCACCAAGAGTGTCGGTTCTTATAAAAGTTCCAAATATTCAAGATTTCACATTTTCGACTTTTTGTCGGTTTATTTCGCTAAATGTTTTACCAATTTCTGGTCCAAGTCAAGTCTCACACTTTTTATCAACAGATCTTTTATGTGTGTAGTGTCTAACATATATTTATCCAAGAGTCTTAAGTCCATGATCATAGAGAAAAATTTAATTAGTCATACATAGTTCAGTTTCTGCTTTTTGTCAGGTCAGTCCCAAAGATTGATAAATAGAGAAAAGTACGTTTGGATCTGGTAAAAACGTAAAACATGAAAGTTGTAGATCTTTTGAATACGCAAATTTTAAAAAAAATGCATCTTCTAACTCTTCCTGGAACTCAAGATACGACGTTTTTAGTAACCTGTGTTTTTCTGGACAGATTGTGTATCCTTTGTGAAAAATTCATAAAAACGTATTTCAAGCTTATATTTGGACATAATCTTGTTAGATGAGCTTTATAACATATAATTAAACAATATGGAAGTAAGAAATAGTTTCCTTACAAAGAGTTTGATGAAGATGAGATGAAGTTATAATGCTTGTGTTCTTGAGTCAAAGAATCCTTGCAAGATGTTAACTTTTAAAGTGGTGGTGCTATGGTGGATTATGGTGGTGGTTGTGGTGGTGATATAAACTGAATTTCTCTGGAGTTTTTGAGAGAGGAGTGGTAGAGAGAAAGTAGTGGAAATGTGAGAATGGGTGCTAGTGGATGTGTCTTGCATGTATGGAAGTGTAGTAGTGGTGTGCATGAGAAATGAGAGGGTGATATGGGAGGTGTGCATGTGGCACATGGTTGCACATGGGGGTTTGAGGGGGGGGGACGGCCATGGGGGGCCCACAAAGGGTATTTTGGTCATTTTTCTTATTTATTCGATTTGTATTTCGTGCGGTGTTCGTTTTCTCGTTCGGTTTGGTGTTTAAACGTTTATTACGCGTTTTTAAGTAACGATTTAAATTTCAATATTTTCACTTGAAGTGTTCTTTCTAAATACTTGGAAAAACATTTATATAGATGATTCGTTAATCTAGGGATCTCGATTGTTCGTTGTACGGATTTTAAATCACGTAACTGTTGTTTGTACGATACGAATTGATTACAAAGTATTATTATCAAAATAATATTTTGAGAAAGATATTGTCATTAAATAATGTTATATTATTTAATAAAATTGTTCACCAACGTTCGTATTTAATTGAATCGAAATACATTCGATTTGAAACTTGTACGATTTAAATCAAGTCGCATAATTGTATATATTCAATAATATATATATCGGTACATTAATTAGCCTAACACAGAACTAATTACATGTATTATTAATTGATTAGGAACTAATTACTAGCCCTAATTTGACGGGTGTCACATTCTCCCCCTGTTAGGAGAATTTCGTCCCGAAATTTAGTTTGAAGTCGTGTTTGAAGTAGCGTCAGCAAATAACTGAGGATACTTGAGTCGCATCTGGTCCTCCCGTTCCCAGGTGAATTCTGGCCCACGCCGCGAATTCCACCTGACTTTGACAATGGGAATACGACTTTGTTTGAGTTGTTTGACCTCACGGTCCATGATTTCAGCGGGTTCTTCAACAAAATGAAGCTTGTCGTCAATTCGAATTTCATCGAGTGGAATGATAAGTGTCTCATCAGACAGACACTTCTTTAAATTTGAAATGTGAAAAGTGGGATGCACACTGCCGAGCTCGGATGGCAGTTGCAATCGATATGCCACTGGACCTATCCTCTCGAGGATTTCAAATGGTCCAATGTATCTGGGATTCAATTTCCCGCGTTTACCGAATCGGATAACACCTTTCCAAGGTGAAACCTTGAGTAGTACTCGATCCCCAACCTGGAACTCGAGTGGTTTGCGTCTCACGTCAGCATAACTTTTCTGACGGTCACGTGCGGCTTTGAGTTTGTTTTGAATCTCGAAGATTTTCTAGGTTGTTTCGTGAATGATCTCAGGACCGGTGAGTTGACTGTCTCCCACTTCTGTCCAACAGATAGGTGATCGGCACTTACGACCGTAGAGTGCCTCGAAAGGTGCAGCCTTAATGCTGGTGTGATAGCTGTTGTTGTACGAAAACTCGCACAATGGTAGATGTTTTTCCCAGTTTACACCGAAGTCAACTACGCAAGCTCGTAGCATGTCTTCCAGTGTTTGAATTGTCCGTTCACTTTGGCCGTCAGTTTGTGGATGGTATGCGGTACTCATATCAAGACGGGTACCCAATGATTTTTGAAGTGATTGCCAAAATTGAGATGTGAAACGACTATCCCTGTCGGAGATAATCGAGATTGGAACACCGTGTCGAGAAACAACCTCTTTGATGTAGATTTGTGTGAGGTGTTCCATTTTGTCGGTTTCCTTGATTGCCAGAAAATGGGAAGATTTTGTGAGACGATCGACGATCACCCAAATGGTATCGCAACCGCTCGATGACTTTGGTAGTTTGGTTATGAAATCCATAGAAATTTGTTCCCATTTCCATTCAGGAATGCTGGGTTGTTGGAGTAAACCAGAAGGTTTTTGATATTCGACTTTGACTTTTGAGCAAGTGAGGCACTTGCTGACGTACGTAGCGATTTCAGCTTTCATATTCGGCCACCAATAGAATTCCTTGATGCCATGATACATTTTGTCGGATCCAGGATGGATAGAATATTTGGACTTGTGAGCTTCATCCATCACCAAGTCTCGTAGATTTCCAAAACTGGGTAACCAGATTCGGTTTGAGAAATACCTAATCCCGTTAGGCTTGATTTCAAATTGTTTGTCCATGCCTCGCAAGGCTTCGTTTTTGATATTATCAGGTTTCAGAGCTTCGAGTTGAGTAGTGAGAATCTGAATGTTTAGATCATTGTGAATAGTCATGCTGAGGGCTCGGACTCGAAGTGGTTTCGTTCGTTCTTTTCGACTGAGGGCATCGGCAACAACATTTGCTTTGCCCGGATGGTATTTGATTTCACAATCATAGTCGGTGAGCAACTCGACCCACCGGCGTTGTCTCATGTTGAGATCCTTCTGATCGAATATGTGTTGGAGGCTTTTGTGGTCGGTAAAGATTGTGCACTTAGTGCCATAGAGGTAATGTCTCCAGATTTTGAGGGCAAAGACGACAGCTCCTAGTTCGAGATCGTGGGTGGTGTAGTTCTTTTCATGAATTTTGAGCTGTCGCGAAGCATACGCAATAACTTTGTCTCGTTGCATCAGCACGCAACCGAGACCTTGATGAGAAGCATCGCAGTATACCACGAAGTCATCGGTGCCTTCGGGTAAGGATAGAATTGGAGCACTGCAAAGCTTTTGTTTTAGAAGTTGAAATGCTGACTCTTGTTTATTAGTCCAATCGAACTTTTTGTCTTTCTGAGTCAGGGTTGTGAGTGGTTGAGCTATTTTTGAGAAATTTTCAATGAATCGCCGATAGTATCCGGCAAGACCCAGGAATTGACGTACTTCAGTTGGAGATGTTGGTGCTTGCCAGCACTTGATGGCCTCAATTTTCGATGGATCGACATGGATTCCTTGACTATTAACAACATGTCCAAGGAATTGAACGGATTGTATCCAGAACTCACACTTGGAGAATTTGGCATATAGCTCCTCGTGTCTGAGTAGTTCTAGAATGGTTTTGAGGTGTTGCGCGTGTTCTTGTTCGCTTCCCGAGTATATGAGAATGTCGTCAATGAAGACAATGACAAACTTGTCGAGATACGGTTTGCACACCCGATTCATAAGATCCATGAATACAGCCGGTGCGTTAGTTAGGCCGAATGGCATTACTTGAAATTCATAATGCCCGTAACGAGTTCGGAAAGCAGTTTTCGGGATATCAATGTCGCGAACTCGAAGTTGATGGTAACCTGACCGAAGATCGATCTTTGAATAAATACTTGACCCTTGTAGTTGGTCAAACAGGTCATCAATACGAGGAAGTGGATAACGGTTCTTGACGGTTAGTTTGTTCAACTCACGATAATCGATGCACATTCGGAAAGAACCGTCTTTCTTTTTGACAAATAGGACCGGAGCTCCCCAAGATGAAGAACTCGGTCGAATGAATCCTCTATCCAGGAGTTCCTGTAATTGGGTGGACAGTTCCTGAAGTTCGGATGGGGCTAATCGGTATGGTGCTCGGGCCACGGGTGTAGCACCTGGCACGAGATCGATTGAGAACTCAACCTGTCTTGGCGGTGGCAGACCAGGCAGTTCTTCGGGAAAGACTTCTGGGAAGTCTCGAACGATGGGTACATCCTCAAGTCGCTTCTCCTCCGACTTTTTCTCCATGATGTGTGCGTGGATTGCTGGATAACCTTTTCTCAGGAATTTCCGAGTTTTTAAGCAAGATATGACGTTTAGTCTCGTCCCACCGGTCTCCCCCTGTATGACCAAGGTTCTACCGACGGCGAGAGGAATACGAACGAGTTTATCATAACAAATGATTTCAGCGCGATGTTTGGACAACCAGTCCATTCCAATGATGACGTCGAAACTTCCAATTTCAACAGGCATAAGATCGATTGAAAAGATTTCGTTGGCTAGGTTTAAAGTGCAATTAGGTATCACACTATTGGTTTCTATGAGTTTACCATTTGCAAGTTCTACGGTGTACTTAACATCTAAGGCAATTGGGGTGATGTCAAGTAGTGGGCAAAACTCATCAGAAATAAAGCTTCTATCGGCACCAGTATCAAATAGAATAGAAGCAGTTAAGTTGTTGAGCAGGAACATACCCGTGACCACATTCGGGTCCTGACGGGCATCCCCAGAATTGAGTACAAACGCTCTTCCTCTTACGTTGTTGTTGTTGTTGTTGCCCTTGTTCTTGTTTTTAGGACATTCGTTCTTGAAGTGTCCTGTTTCTCCACACCCAAAGCAGGATTTGGGTTGGTTGGAATTGTTGCGAGAGGTGTTGTTGTTGGATTTAGGGGCTCGGCAATCTCGGGTTAAGTGCCCGTACTTCTTGCAGTTGTTGCAGGGAGTACTGCATGGACCATCATGGTGGTAGTTGCACTTGGAACAATATGGCCTGTCCCCAGTGTAAGCGCGTTTGGTTTCGGAATTGGTGTTGTAGACTTGAATGGTGTTGGATTTCTTGTTCTGGTTGTTTTGGTGTTCGGAAGATTTGCGTTTGTTGTTGTTGGAGGAGGATGTATTGGATTTCTCACGACTGATAACCATCGCCATGAGTTCATGTGCTAGCCGGATAGCACTTTCAGTAGTGGTTGGCTTGGATGAAGCGACGTTCCCTTGGATATTTTTCGGGAGGCCGCGGATGTATCTTTTGATGCTCTTCTCCTCCGGATCAACCAAACCCGGGCATAACAGCGCAAATTGCTGGAATTTGGTGGTATATCCAGCAATGTCAGTTCCCTGCACAGTTAGGTGCCAGAACTCTTCCTCCAACCGATGTAGTTCTTCTTCAGGGCAGTATTTTTCCCTTAGCTTCTTCTTCAATTCAGCCCAGGGGAGTTGATTTGCTATTTCGATGCCTACAGAAATTGGCGTGGGTGTTCCACCACGTAAGTGCACCTTCCTGAAAGGTGTAAGCCGAGAATTTGACCTTGTTTTCCTCAGCACAGTTGCAGAGGTTGAAGACGGATTCCATACGTTCAATCCATCGGATCAGACCAATGGCACCTTCCGTGCCCTTGAAGTAGAGTGGTTTGCAGCTAAGAAAATCCTTGTAAGAGCAAGGTTTGATAACAGGAGTATCGACTGGAGTTTCGTCATTGTTTCGTGAGTTTCGGGGTGAATCCCGAGCAGCTAAAGCATCGGCCACTGCTCGAGATACGACAGCAGCAAGTTCGGCATCACTGTAACTTTTCCTCTTTGGCGGCATGATTCTTCAAGAAAGAATGAGAGGTACATAAGAAATTGCACCAGGATGATAATTACGATAGATGTATATATGTAAGAAGGGTAATATACAACATCACAGAGTAACAATCATATTGTAGAAATAACGAAAGAGACTGTCAATTCATAATACGAAGTCAAACGATTATAGAAAATTTCTAGCTAGAGGTTTCAAAAGTTACAGACTTAGAAGTATTACAAAAGTTCCGGGAATTATTACATCCGGTCGAATTACATAGGTCCTATGAAAGCATAATAAAGTACAGGTTCAGCCTAAGCTAATCCTGACGTAGATTGAGTTGTGGCAGTAGTGTGGTGAGACGGTCCACAGATTCTGCAAGTCTGCTAACCAGGCGGAGGGCATCCTCGGTTTCCCTTAGACGTGTCTCGCACTGGTTCAGCCTTGATTGTAGGACAGAAATTTCGTTTCGGTTGCCAATCACTTGATTGTGGACAACCTCCATGGTTTCGACGGTTTCACCCAGACGATTGTCAAGGGTGTTCACGTGGTTGATTGTATGTTCATGATCCTCGGAGACTTGATTGATGCGTTCAAGTGATGTGAGTCTCCAGTTTTCGTTGGTTTCCTGGAGTTCGATATCCATAGTGTCAAGTCGTTGTTCGTGTCGGTGTAGTCTAGTGGCTAAATCTGTCAAAGTGAAGTGAATGGGGTATGGGTCAGCTCGAGGCAACCTGGTGTTCCTCCTAGCTACCCTTGGATTACGCGATCCATACGGATGAGAGCGTGATGAATTAGGTGGTGTGTTTGCCATTCTGAGACAAAACGTTAGAAAAAGTGAGGCCTATATTCATATAATACATATATAATATAGCCTAAGATATTGAGCGTGAGAGAGGCCTATCTATGTATATATATATATATATATATCACATAATGGCCTAAAGTGTCTAACACAGACATGTTTGAGTCCCGGTTTCTCTCGTGGTCAGAGTCAACTAATGTATCCTGTTCAGTCATGACTCTTTTCTGGTCTCACATCATATTCTTTTAATTGTACATAGTTGATCAGGCTATGTTAAATTAAACCAATACAATGCAGTCACTGAACCTAATCATACTTAATAAGGAATACTGCCTAATGGTCATAGTCTAGGCCCACTAAATGCAACCTAGTTCACTATAACCTTAGGCTCTGATACCAATCTGTAACACCCCCAAATTTATTGTTTAGCGGAAGCAGGATTTGGGTGTTACTAATCATTAATCAAAGCACAGAGATTAATAATGAACGACCACTACATGCGTCGTTTTACATTGATATTGATAAAATAAAAGTTTACATCAAAATATTGTTTACATTAGCTCAGTTTAAAATTGAGAGGTTTAAGTACATAATTAATCTATACAAAATATAATAATGCAGCTAAAATCTCTGATTGTTTGCATGCTGACTCGAGCTAATAAATCTTGATTGAGCAGTCCCACCTACTGCTGGTCACCTGTGATACATGCTAAAATGGGTCAGCGAAACGCTGGTGAGCTCACAGGTTTGTATATCAACATATATTTGTATGAAATGCAAGATTTTATAATTGAATTTAAAATGCAATTAAGCAAAATAAAAGTTATACAGCCATGAGCACATAGTCTGAGCTTAACTTGAGTGTCAGGTCCAATTAAGGAAACCTAACTGAGTTGCCTCCTACGAGTGCCTAATCCACACTCGTCTTCCCAAATGCTAATACGTCCGTTTGACCAGTTAGTGCGTGCTAACCCGGACGAGGATTGTCAATCCTATATGATATCATATACTAACATTCACGCTACAGATGTATTACCAGACTATGCTATGGAGGGCTTTATTGATTAGTTGAAAACAACTCATGTAGTATTTGATTGAATTGTACTTGCGTTCTACTTGTAAAACAAAACGAGCAATAATATCACACCCCTTAATGAAAAACAGTAAAATAGGGGCTATGAGACTCACCTGAGCCTTGAGTGTCTATTAAAATAACTTGAATTGATTAACTGTGAATTGATGTCCGAAGACTTGTAACCTGTCGGGCGTTCAAAACGCATAATGTTATATGAGTGAGTAGATGTCTCAACAGACCATCTATGTTTGTTGTCCAACAATTTGTTATGTCCAAATGTTTGATTGTTCAACTTGGTTTATCAAAAACGTGTACGACCCGTTGGTGAAAGTTTGTAATAATAATTCTTTAAGATATTATCATTAATTATGTGTCATCGTATACATTGTTACATTATGTATCATGTGTGGTTATAAGTGATTACCCATGTTCAATACTTAGTGAAGAAACAAATCCCATAAATTCTGTCTTTAGCGACACTAGTAGCGACACTAGTGTCAGTGTCGCATGTCATGCGACACTAGAGTAAGTGTCGCAGTGTATGCGAGTGTCGCAGGTCATGCGACACTAAAGTCAATATCACAGTGAGTTTATGCGACACTAGGGTCAGTGTCGCATTAAGGTCAGTGTCGCAGTGAGGTTATGCGACATTAGGGTCAGTGTCGCATGTTCAAACAAATTTTCAATAAGTAGCGACACTATGGTAGTGTCGCAGGTAGTGTCGCAGTTAGTGTCGCAGGTCATGCGACACTAGCGTCTGGCCAAATTTCTATTTTTAGCCCAAGTGTATCCAAGTGTCGGTTTTCGTTCGGGAAACTTTCTAAAATTAGTTTTTGGTCCAAGTTACTTAATTAAGTCAACCAAACCCATTTTTGTTACCACTTTCCAAAAATAGTAAGTTTTTCGAAAACTAGCCACTTTTGTTGACTTGGTCAAACTTACTCGGTTTGACCCGAAACTTTCACCCAACCCAAATATCAGTTTATAGAGTCTAAATAAATTGTCGGTTTGTGTCCAAGTTCACCAAGAGTGTCGGTTCTTATAAAAGTTCCAAATATTCAAGATTTCACATTTTCGACTTTTTGTCGGTTTATTTCGCCAAATGTTTTACCAATTTCTGGTCCAAGTCAAGTCTCACACTTTTTATCAACAGATCTTTTATGTGTGTAGTGTCTAACATATATTTATCCAAGAGTCTTAAGTCCATGATCATAGAGAAACAATTTATTAGTCATACATAGTTCAGTTTCTGCTTTTAGTTAGGTCAGTCCCAAAGATTGATAAATAGAGAAAAATACGTTCGGATCTGGTAAAAACGTAAAACATGAAAGTTGTAGATCTTTTGAATACGCAAATTTTAAAAAAAATGCATCTTCTAACTCTTCCTGGAACTCAAGATACGACGTTTTTAGTAACCTGTGTTTTTCTGGACAGATTGTGTATCCTTTGTGAAAAATTCATAAAAACGTATTTCAAGCTTTATTTGGACATAATCTTGTTAGATGAGCTTTATAACATATAATTAAACAATATGGAAGTAAGAAATAGTTTCCTTACAAAGAGTTTGATGAAGATGAGATAAAGTTATAATGCTTGTGTTCTTGAGTCAAAGAATCCTTGCAAGATGTTAGCTTTTAAAGTGGTGGTGCTATGGTGGATTATGGTGGTGGTTGTGGTGGTGATATAAACTGAATTTCTCTGGAGTTTTTGAGAGAGGAGTGGTAGAGAGAAAGTAGTGGAAATGTGAGAATGGGTGCTAGTGGATGTGTCTTGCATGTATGGAAGTGTAGTAGTGGTGTGCATGAGAAATGAGAGGGTGATATGGGAGGTGTGCATGTGGCACATGGGTGCACATGGGGGTTTGAGGGGGGGGGGGCGGCCATGGGGGGCCCACAAAGGGTATTTTGGTCATTTTTCTTATTTATTCGATTTGTGTTTCGTGCGGTGTTCGTTTTCTCGTTCGGTTTGGTGTTTAAACGTTTATTACGCGTTTTTAAGTAACGATTTAAATTTCAATATTTTCACTTGAAGTGTTCTTTCTAAATACTTGGAAAAACATTTATATAGATGATTCGTTAATCTAGGGATCTCGATTGTTCGTTGTACGGATTTTAAATCACGTAACTGTTGTTTGTACGATACGAATTGATTACAAAGTATTATTATCAAAATAATATTTTGAGAAAGATATTGTAATTAAATAATGTTATATTATTTAATAAAATTGTTCACCAACGTTCGTATTTAATTGAATCGAAATACATTCGATTTGAAACTTGTACGATTTAAATCAAGTCGCATAATTGTATATATTCAATAATATATATATCGGTACATTAATTAGCCTAACACAGAACTAATTACATGTATTATTAATTGATTAGGCACTAATTACTAGCCCTAATTTGACGGGTGTCACATGTACAAACCATTATATTCTATCTGAGCAATATATATAAAAGTATCAAAACAATATCACAGTGCCATGGTCAAACATCCTCCAGCCCACTCCTTGTCCAGCCCAAAATCGTCTCAAGACCTGTAAGGAGTAGATAACGGGATTAGCAAGAAGCTAAGTGAATAAACCTGTAACAAACAGTTTGACTTAGCTACAACAATATTAATTATCAACTAATAACACATAGACACTACATCATCAAGAGGATCGGTGGTCCTTGTGGCGCCCTCAGCCCGCGGTGGCCCACCAAGCGACACTTATGATCACTACAGGCCAATACAGTGATTTACCGATAACTGGTTGCTAACTTTAGTCAATATGTGTTCCATTCTCAACACATGATTACAAATCTCACATTGACTAACTTGTAGCAATCAGTCCAACAATCGTTGACCTCTAATTCATCAAAATGCTCAAAAGTAACACATCACAATTATATATATCTCAGCAATAATAATCAACAATCAACTATGTTTATTCCGTTGTAACCAATTATGTCACAACCAAACCACACTGAAGAGTCTAATCATTTGTCAACTTCGATTCACTTACTCAGCTGACTAACTCACTGAGTCTTCGATGTATCTGTAAACACCACAAGCAATGTACTTAGTAACTGAATTTAATTATTGCTTCAATTAAATCAATATAATCACATATCAATAATAGATTACTTTGCATATTAGGTATATAACAATTAGCTAAATATATACTTGCATCATAACAAGTTCATCAATCATATTAACCAAATTATAGCTTCCAAATCAGTTTCATATCTATTACTATCACATATATATACTATAACAGCCTGCGACATATAAACAGAAACACAGACTGGTCTACAGACACAAATCGCGGCGCAACCATCTACAATCGCGTCGTTATTTAACATTGGTTGCGTCGCAACCCTATACCATCGCGTCGTGATTCAGATAAGATCGCGTCGCAACCATGATGGATCGCGTCGCGATCTGCATCGACGAATTTTCACCCTAAACCTGTACCTGCTGCTACTACATGAATTCAATACCTAAAATACCAATTTCCAGCTTGCTATATCAATTGGAAACTTCAAAACAACTTCAACTAAGCTCAAACATCATCATATCACAATTATTCAAACACCAATTCAACTCATATAGTTTACTAACCCTAATTTAATCATTTCAAACTCAACTTGAAGAACATCACAATTTTGCTATAACCACTATTAAATCATCATGAAATCAGCTACAACAACATATAAGTACTATGAAATCAAGCTAATCATTCAAAACATCTAGTACATAACACTTATATATTAATTTCTTCTATTTACCCTTAACCTTATTATAACACCCTTAATTTAATTGTCATTTAAATATAATATATAATATATCGGAAGCGCAAGTCCAATTTAAACATTTATTTATTTAGTAAATAGAAAAGTTCAACTATTTTAAAACATAGTTTATCAATCTGGGTGTTATGTGACAACAAGAACAGCAATGATTTATAAAATCAGATATCAGAGTAAAACTCGGTAGTCAAACATTCTTCAGTCCCTTTCCTGCACAGACTAAATCATCTCAAGACCTGCAAGGGTAAATAGTAGGATTAGCACAAAGCTAAGTGAGTCAACCTGTCACTATCAGTACAATTCAGTATAACAGTACCGATTATCAGCAAATATCACATAGACACTGACACAACATCACCAAGAGGATCGGTGGCCCTTGTGGCGCCCTCAGTCGCGGTGGCCCACCAAGCGACACTTATGATCACTGCAGGCCAATACAGTGATTTACCGATAGCTGGTTACTACCTTTAGTCAACATAAGTTCTACTTTCAACAAATGATCACAAATCCCATGTTGACTAACCTGTAGCAACCCATCCCAATAATCGTTGACCTCCAAATCACCAAATGCCAGAAGGCGACTCATCACATATTACACGTGTATTTCATCATACAATAGTCAGCAATCAACAATCACAATAGCAACTATGTTCACTTGTTGTAACCAAATATGTTACAACCAAATTACACTGAAAGTATGAGTCCACTCACCGATACCTCGGTCATCTCACTCAGTATTCTAATGTCACTGAGTCTTCTGCTGATATGAGAATACAACAGAATTATCACAAGTTAGTAACTCATCGTCAATAATGAACTTATGATATCATGCTATAACTTATCACAATATCACATTACATAATGCACCAATTTAATCATGATAAACAATTATCAAATGGTAACCGACACTTATGTCATCTCATTAATAATTGCAACTTATTTCATAATCATACAACATATCTCAAAAGTATAGTATCAACTAGCAACAACAATCAAGTTGTAATATTAATAATACCAGTTTACAATTATCCATTCATCAATTCATAACTCAAGGAACTTAATATGATTCGCATAACAACAATAAGTTCCTAATATCAACAAACCAATTTTACATGTTTACCTCATCCATATCCATTAGCTAAAGTACTCGACTTTTACCAACATACTCACATTACTCATAAACATGTAAATTATAATTCATGTATATACAATAAGGCACTATGATTCTACATCCTTATCATTATAACAGATTATAATATAAACCTTAAATTATCATTATGCTACATATTTAGGCTACTTTAAGTTCTACATTATGATCATGTTAAAAATGATCATATATAATCTACATTTCTGTTTATCATCAATCAATTACAACTTAGCATCATATATGAGAAATTTACATATATCCTATAATTCCAAACAGGAAGCATAATCAAAACAGTCCTGTACAAACACACATTGCGTCGCAATATTACCCAATCGCATCGCGATTCTATACTCCATTGCGTCGTGATCTTTTGTGGCCGTGGCGCCACTATTACCTAATCGCGTCGCAATATATATAGATTGCGTCGTGACCTGGTTATTTCCAACAGACTTGTGAACCAGTAACAACAGCCCTAAATCCGAATCAAAACACACCCAAATCAATTGATTCAGCTTCCTAATCGATTATATACAGTAACAACACTCTTTAACACTAACTAACATCAAATAAAATCATCAATTTACATATTCATCACTATCCTAACAATTCAAATCAAACCAAGTTATTATATATACAATAACACTTACAACTTGGTGAAGAACAAGGATGATGGTGATGAATTAATCAGTTTACAAGCAACGATTCTCAGACTCAATTCCTCTTTTGCTTTGTTCATGTAATTTCACTTCTAAATTGTATTCGGTTTTGCATTAAGGAGTAAAAATAAAACAAAGAATAAGAAATAAAAGGGAGTAGTCGGCTCCCAAAACCGACCTTCAATTATACGGGTATAATTTAATACCCCTTCTTACCCTATTGTCTGGAACCCAAAAACCATTTGCGAGTCCAAACCTTTTATTTTTCCGTCAACTATATTAATTTAAAACAATTAATATTTCACTAACCACAATAAGTCCTGAAACTTATTTTCTAGTTATTATCAAATAGCCAACAAAATAATTTCCAAACACATCAATAATTAAAAATCGGGAAATTATAGTAAAACCTCTAGACCCATTTTGCGGATGTTACACTTATTACCAATTGAATTCATAACTAACACATGAACACTTACACTTGAAGATTATTAGGTTGATGATGATGATGAAATCAAGAGCTAGAGCAAGAATCAATCCACAGCTTGTTATTGATGTTATTGGTTTTAATTGTAACTTTCTTACATATATGTATGTATGTTCTATGAAGAAATGCAAAATAACCAATTTAGGAAAGTAATATATGTCGACCTAACTACCCGACCCAATTATTAACAGTGTAATATTATACCCGTTCTAATTCTATTGCCTGGAACCTAAATATTAATTGCGAGAAAACTATTTTAATTTACCGTGAACTAGAACTATTTAAAACAAGTAATAATTCACTAACCACAATTAATCCTTTGACCAAATTTCCTAAGTTATAATTCAAAACACATAAGACACCATATTTAAATATAACAAATAATAATATTTAAGTAAGGGAATTTACCAGAATACCCTCAAGTCACATAAGCGGTTGTTACAAATCTTCCCTCCTTAGGAAGATTTCGTCCCCGAAATCTCACTAGACTCAAACAAATGAGGATATCGTGAGCGCATGCTCGACTCAGTCTCCCATGTAAGGTTCGCCCCTAAACTATGTCTCCATTTTACTAGAACCATCGGTATCTCTTTCTTACGCAACTTAGTCACCTTTCTATCAACTAACTCAATAGGCTCCTCGACTAATTTCTGACTAAAATCAACTCTAAGGTCCTGTAATGGAAGAATTTGGGATTGATCCTCCACATTACATTTCCTTAGATAACAAACATTAAAAGTGTCGTGAATACCCGATAACTCAGAAGGAAGATCCAAGATGACTGTCTGATCATTAACTACCTGTCTGATTCTGAATGGACCAATATACCTTGGGGTGAGTTTTCCAAGTTTTCCAAATCTAATTACACCTTTCCACGGGGAAACTTTCAAATAAACTAACTCACCCTCAACAAAAGTAACGAGTCGACGACGCGGGTCAGCATACTGTTCTGTCTATCTCTGGCGGCTTTCAGTTTCTCGCAAGCTAGAGCAACCTTATCAACTGTAATATGTACAATGTCAGGACCATCAAATTGCTTTTCTACAGCCTCTAACCAACAAGTAGGCGTTCTGCAGTGACGTCCATATAACATCTCATACGGTGGCATGCCGATACTGGAATGATACAAGTTATTATAAGCAAACTCTACCAAAGGCAAGTGAGAATCCCAAGAACCACCATATTCTAACACACAAGCTCGCAACATATCTTCCAAAGTCTGAATGGTACGCTATGTCTGACCATCTGTCTGGGAATGATAAGCCGTACTGAGATTAACTCTGGTACCCAATTCCCGCTGTAAACTCTGCCAAAACCCAGAAACAAACCTGGAATCCCTGTCTGACACAATAGATAACGGAATCCCATGCCTCAAAACTATCTCATGAATGTACAGCTGAGCTAGTCGAGTCAACGATGCAGTCTCACTGGTAGCTAGAAAATGAGCACTCTTGGTCAATCTGTCAACAATTACCCAAAGCATATCATTACCTTTCTGTGTTCGGGGAAGTTTGGTGACGAAATCTATAGTAATATGCTCCCATTTCCAGACGGGAATATCAAGTTGTCTCAATGAACCATATGGTTTCTGATGCTCTTCTTTAACCTGAGAACATATATCACAAGTTTCCACAACACGTGCAATGTCGGTTTTCATCGTAGGCCACCAATATAAAGGTTTTGGGTCATTATACATTTTCGTACTTCCGGGATGAATAGACAATCTAGATTTATGAGCCTCTGACAATATCAAATCCCGAAGTCCCCCAATCAATGGAACCCAAATCCAAGACTGAAAGGTTTTCAAACCCCGAGAATCATCAACTAATAAATCCTTTCGTTTCAGTATAATTTCAGACTTCAAATTAACATCCAATAAGGCTTCTAATTGGGCAGCTTTTAATTTGGAAATCAAATCAAAAGAAATCTCTAAACGCATAAAACATACCCGATCAGAAGGTGACTTTCGGCTCAGCGCTTCTGCTACCACATTAGCTTTACCAGGGTGATATCGAATTTCACAGTCATAATCCTTAATTAGCTCCAACCACTGCCTCTGTCGCATATTCAAATCTTTCTAAGTAAACATATACTGCAGACTTTTATGGTCAGTACAAATCACACATTTAGTGCCGTATAAATAGTGCCTCCAAATCTTTAATGCAAATACAACAGCTTCAAGTTCTAGATCGTGAGTAGGGTAATTCTTTTCATGAGTTTTAAACTGGCGAGAAGCATAAGCAATTACCCAATCCCTTTGCATCAAAACACATCCCAACCCAGCATGAGAGGCATCACAATAAATAATAAAATCATATGAACCATCCGGCAAAGCTAAAACTGGGATCTAACATAATAACTGTCTCAAAGTCTGAAAAGCTATTTCCTGTTGATCATCCCACTGAAATCTAACATTCTTACGTGTTAATTTGGTCAATGGGCTAGCAATCTTAGAAAAGTCTTTGATGAACTTTCTGTAATAACCCGCCAAACCCAGAAAACTCTTAATTTCAGAAGGAGATTTAGGTGTATTTCAATTCATCACAGCCTCAACCTTTGATGGATCAACTTTTATCCCATCATTACAAATAACATGCCCCAAAAACTGAACCTCCCGCAACCAAAATTCGCATTTTGAGAATTTAGCATATAAATGTTCCCTTTTAGAGTTTCCGGAACAAGTCTCAAATGATTTTCATGCTCAGACTCAGATTTCGAATAAATTAAAATATCATCAATAAACACAATCACAAACTTATCCAGAAAAGGACGACATACCCGATTCATTAAATCCATAAACACAGCAGGGGCATTAGTCAACCCATACGGCATAACTAAGAACTCATAATGGTCATACCTGGTACGAAAAGTAGTCTTAAGATTTCGATTTATCAAAAGTCATCAGCGATTCTGATCTGAAATCGATTTTACTTCAAACCGCGAGTAAATCGTTAATCGTTATTGAAGATCTCGATCGGTTCATCACATCGAATACAAAATCGGTGAGTATATTAGGAATATTAAATTTCATGGACGGAATATTGAATTCATGTTTCCGTGATGAGATAATGATATTGACAATGAACAGTAAAGAAAAAATCGATCTGGCAATTTTGCGGCCTTGCAGAATCGTCAGTCGTTTCATTAATTGTTCATGAGGGATGAACGCGTGTGGAGCTTAATCAATTTAGGGTATTAGTTTTGCATTTGATATTAAATTAAGAGCATGAAGTTAGTATTGAATTTTGTAATCGGAGGTGGTTGAATTTGGTGTTGCAAGTAACAGGATTTATAGATCTTGTATGTGTACATGTTCAATTAAAAATGACGTGGCTACCATCTGTGCAGATTACGTGTCAAAAAAATCAACGTGGCAGGTGACATATAAGCTAGCTCAGCTTTTGCAAACATCAAAAAGTAAAATCTTACTTTGCAGGATCACAACATGAAACCAACCTGTTTGTTACTGGTGACATATTCCCCAAATGAGTCTTGTAATTTGATGTCGTTTTATGGTGCTTTTTGCTAGAATTAGAAGGTGGTGGGGTGGTGGTTATGTTAGAGAGAAAAGAGAGAAAGAAGATGGAAGAGAGAGAATGGGTGGATGAAAAATGAGGGAAAAAGGGAGGGGATGGGGGTGTATGGCAGATTTTTGGGGAGAAGGGGGAGGGGAATCTCCCAAATTTAAATCCTCGCGTTTGCGCTCCGTGCGGTGTTTGTTTTCCCGATCGTTTAAAGGTTAAATAATTATTTTATACGTTTAAATATATGTTTTAAAATACGAATGTTTATTCAATATTTTTGTTGAAGTATTTTACCAAATACTTAATAACTTAAATGGTTTCGTTTATTTGTGTGTTTAACATTTTAATCGCGTGGACGTTTATTTGTACGATACAAATCAATTACGAAACATTATCAAAATAATATTTTGGATATAATGTTTGTACTAAATAATATTATATTATTTAATAAAATTGTTCACCAACGTCCGTATAAATTGAATCGAATTACATTCGATTTAGGTTGCGTACGATTTAATCAAATCGGATAATTGTATATATTCATCAATATATAGTTCGATACATTAATTAGCCTAATACAAAACTAATTACATGTATTAACAATTGATTAGGCACTAATCACTAGTCCTAATTTGGCGGGTGTCACATTCTCCCCATGTTAGGAGTATTTCGTCCCGAATTTAACTTGAAGTCGTGTTTGAAGTAGCATCAGCAAATAACTGAGGATACTTGTGTTGCATTTGGTCCTCCCGTTCCCAGGTGAATTCCGGCCCACGCCGCGAATTCCACCTGACTTTGACAATGGGAATACGACTTTGTTTGAGTTGTTTGACCTCACGGTCCATGATTTCTGCGGGTTCTTCAACGAAGTGAAGTTTGTCATCGACGCGAATCTCGTCGAGTGAAATAATGAGTGTCTCATCAGACATGCATTTTTTTTAAGTTAGAAATGTGAAAAGTGGGATGCACGCTGCTGGGTTCGGGTGGCAGCTGCAATCGATATGCCACTGAACCAATCCTCTCGAGGATCTCAAATGGTCCAATGTATCTGGGATTTAACTTCCCGCGTTTACCGAAGCGGATAACACCTTTCCAAGGTGAAACTTTGAGTAGCACTCGATCCCCAACCTGGAACTCGAGTGGTTTGCGTCTCACGTCAGCATAACTTTTCTGACGATCACGTGCGGCTTTGAGTTTGTTTTGGATCTCGAAGATCTTTTCAGTAGTTTCGTGAATGATCTCAGGACCAGTGAGTTGACTGTCTCCCACTTCGGTCCAACAAATCGGTGAGGGGCACTTACGACCGTAGAGTGCCTCAAAGGGTGCAACCTTTATGCTGGTGTGATAACTGTTGTTGTACGAAAACTGGCACAGCGGTAGATGTTTTTCCCAGTTTACACCGAAGTCAACTATGCAAGCTCGTAGCATGTCTTCCAGTGTTTGAATCGTTCGTTCACGTTGGCCATTGGTTTGAGGATGGTATGCGGTACTCATATCAAGACGGGTACCCAATGATTTTTGAAGTGATTGCCAAAAGTGAGATGTGAAACGACTATCTCCATCGGAGATAATCGAGATTGGAACACCGTGTCGAGAAACAACCTCTTTGATGTAAATTCGTGTGAGGCGTTCCATTTTGTCGGTTTCCCTGATTGCCAGGAAATGAGCAGATTTCGTGAGACGGACAACGATCACCCAAATGGTATCTCAACTGCTCGACGACTTGGGTAGTTTAGTTATGAAATCCATGGCAATTTGTTCCCATTTCCATTCAGGAATGTTGGGCTGTTGGAGTAAACCAGAAGGTTTTTGATATTCAGCTTTGACTTTCGAGCAAGTAAGACACTTGCTGACGTATGTAGCGATTTCAGCTTTCATATTCGGCCACCAATAAAATTCCTTGATGCCGTGATACATTTTGTCGGATCCAGGATGGATAGAATATTTGGACTTGTGAGCTTCATCCATCACCAAGTCTCGTAGGTTTCCAAAACTGGGTAACTAGATTCGGTTAGAGAGGTACCTAACTCCATTAGGTTTGATTTCAAATTGTTTATCCATGCCTCGCAACGCTTCGTTTTTGATGTTATCGGGTTTCAGAGCTTCGAGTTGAGCAGTGAGAATCTGAATGTTTAGATCATTGTGAATGGTCATACTGAGGGCTCGGACTCGAAGTGGTTTCGTTCGTTCTTTTCTACTAAGGGCATCAGCAACAACATTTGCCTTACCCGGATGGTATTTGATCTCACAATCGTAGTCGGTGAGCAACTCGACCCATCGACGTTGCCTCATGTTGAAATCCTTTTGATCAAAATGTGTTGGAGACTTTTGTGGTCGGTGAAGATTGTGCACCTAGTACTGTAGAGGTAATGTCTCTATATTTTGAGAGCAAAAATGACAGCTCCAAGTTCGAGATCATGAGTAGTGTAGTTCTTCGTGGATTTTGAGTTGTCGCGAGGCGTAAGCAATGACCTTGTCTCGTTGCATCAGCACGCAACCGAGACCCTGGTGGAAAGCATCGCAGTATACCACAAAGTCATCGGTGCCTTCGGGTAATGATAGAATAAGAGCACTGCAAAGCTTTTGTTTCAGGAGTTGAAATGCTGACTCTTGTTTATTAGTCCAATCGAACTTTTTTGTCTTTCTGAGTCAGGGTTGTGAGTGGTTGGGCTATTTTCAAGAAATTTTCAATGAATCGCCGATAGTACCCAGCAAGACCCAAGAATTGGCGTACTTCGGTTGGAGATGTTGGTGCTTGCCAGCACTTGATAGCCTCGATTTTCGATGGATCGACATGGATTCCTTGACTATTAACAACATGTCCAAGGAATCGAACGGATTGTATCCAAAACTCACACTTGGAGAATTTGGCATATAACTCTTCGTGTCTGAGTAGTTCTAGGACATTTTGAGGTGTTGCGCGTGTTCTTGTTCGTTTCCCGAGTATATGAGAATGTCGTCGATGAAGACAATGACAAACTTATCGAGGTAAGGTTTGCACACCCGATTCATAAGATCCATGAATACAGCCGGTGCGTTTGTTAAACCGAAGGGCATCACCTGAAATTCATAATGCCCGTTACGAGTTCGGAAAGCAGTTTTCGGGATATTGGTGTCGCGAACTCGAAGTTGATGATAACCTAACCGAAGATCGATCTTTGATAAATGCTCGACCATTGTAGTTGGTCAAACAGGTCATCGATGTGAGGGAGTGGATATCGGCTCTTAACTGTCAATTTGTTCAACTCTCGGTAGTCGATGCACATTCGGAAAGAACCGTCTTTCTTCTTCACGAATAAGACCGGAGCTCCCCAAGGTGAAGAACTCGGTCGAATGAATCCTCTATCCAGGAGTTCTTGTAACTGGGTGGACAGCTCCTGAAGTTCGGATGGGGCTTATCAGTATGGTGCTCGAGCCACAGGTGCAACACCTGGCACGAGATCGATTGAGAACTCGACCTGTTCTGGCGGTGGCAGTCCAGGTAGTTCTTCGGGAAAGACTTCTGGAAAGTCTCGAAAGATGGGCACATACTCAAGTCGCTTCTCCTCCGAATTTTTCTCCATGATGTGTGCGAGGATTGTCGGATACCCTTTTCTTAGAAATTTTTGGGTTTTCAAACAAGAGATGATGTTTAGTCTCGTCCTACCGATCTCCCCCTGTATGATCAAAGTTCTACCAGCGGCGAGAGGAATGCGAACGATCTTATCGTAATAAAACAATTTCGGCTCGGTGTCTGGACAACCAGTCCATTCCTATGATGACGTCGAAACTTCTAATTTCAACGGGCATAAGATCGATTGAAAAGGTTTCGTTGGATAGGTTTAAAGTGCAATTAGATATCACACTATCGGTTTCTATGAGTTTACCATTCGCTAGTTCTACAGTGTACTTAACATCTAGAGCAACAGGGGTGATGTCAATCAATGGGTAAAATTCATCAGAAATAAAGCTTCTATCGGCACCAGTATCAAATAGAATAGAAGCAGTTAAGTTGTTGAGGAGGAACATACCCGAGACCACATTTGGGTCTTCACAGGCGTCCCCAGAGTTGAGTACGAAGGCTCTACCTCTAACGTTGTTGTTGCTGTTGTTGTTGTTCTTCAGCTTCGGGCATTCATTCCTGAGGTGCCCGATGTTCCCACATTTGAAGCAGGCTCTAGGCGGCCTGGTGTTGTTGTTGGAGGTATTGTTGTTGGATTTGGGAGCTCGGCAATCTTTGGTCGAGTGCCCGTGTCTCCTACAGTTGTTGCAAGGGGTATTGCATTGACCCTCGTGGTGGCGGTTACACTTGGAACAATAAGGTTTGTTCCCCGTATACCCGCGTTTGGGTTCAGTGTTAGAGGTGTAAGCTTGGATGGCATTGGGTTTCTTGTTTGTTTGGTCGTGGTGTTCAGTAGATTTGCGTTTGTTGTTGGAAGGGGTGGTGGATGCTTCACGGCTGACAATCATCGCCATGAGTTCATGTGCAAGCCGGATAGCACTTTGGATGGTGGTTGGCTTGGATGAGGCGACATTTCCCTGGATGTTCACTGGGAGGCCGCGGATGTATTTCTTGATGCATTTTTCGTCCGTGTCTACCAAACCCGGACATAGAAGGGCGAGTTGCTGGAATTTGGTGGTGTAACCAGCGATATCATTGCCTTGAACAGTTAAATGCCAAAATTCTTCCTCCAACCGGTGGAGTTCCTCGGTGGGGCAATATTCGTCCCTTAGCATTTTCTTTAGGTCTACCCAGGGGAGTTGGTTTGCTACATCAATGCCCACAGAACTGGCATGAGTATTCCACCATGTGAGTGCACCTTCTTGAAAGGTGTAAGCAGCGAATTTGACCTTGCTGTCTTCCGTACAGTTGCACAAACCAAAGACAGATTCGATCCTTTAGATCTACCTGATTAGACCGATGGCACCTTCCGTGCCCTTGAAATTTAGTGGTTTGCAGCTGAGAAAATCCTTGTAAGAACAAGGCTTGGTGACAGGAGTAATTTCTGGAGTATCATTACTCCTCCTGGAGTTTTGTGGTGAATCCCGAGTAGCCAGGGCTTCGGCCACAGCTCGGGAAACGATGACAGCAATTTCAGCATCACTATAACTTTTCTTCTTTGGCGGCATGATTCTTCAAGAGAGAAATAAAAGGTACATGAGAGGTGGTACCAGAATAATAAGCACGATTGATGTACATATATATAAGTGGTAACATACAACATCACATGGTAAAATCACAATGTAGAAATAACGGGAGAAATTGTAAATTCATAATACGAAGTTGAATGATTACAGACAATTTCTAGTTAGGAGTTTCAAAAGTCACAGACTTAGAAGTTTTACAAAAGTGCCAGGAATTATTACATCCGGTCAAATTACATACGTCCTACGAAAGCATGATAAAGTACAGATTTAGCCTAAGCTAATCCTGTCGTAGATTGAGTTGTGGTAGTAGTGCGGTGAGATGGTCCACAGACTCTACAAGTCTGCTAACCATTCGGAGAGCGTCCTCGGTTTCCCTTAGACGTGTCTCGCACTGATTTAGTCTTGATTGTAGGACGGAGATTCATTTCGGTTGCCAATCACTTAGTTGTGGACAACCTCCATAGTTTCGATGGTTTCACCCAGACAGTTGTCAAGGGTGTCCATGTGGTTGACGGTATGTTCGTGCTCTTCGGAGACTTGATTGATACGTTCGAGTGATGTGAGTCTCCAGTTTTCGTTGGTTTCTTGGAGTTCGATATCCATAGTAACAAGTCGTTGCTCGTGACGGTATAGCCTAGTGGCTAAGTCCGACAAAGTGAAATGAGTGGGATATAGGTCAGCTCGAGGAAACCTGGTGTTCCTCATAGCCACCCTTAGGTTTCGTGATCCATACGGATGAGAGTGTGACGAGTTGGGTGGTGTGTTTGCCATTCTGAGACAAAGCATTAGAAAGAATGAGGCCTATATTCATATAATGCATATATACTATAGCCTAAGAAATTGAGCGAGAGTGAGGCCTATATATATATATATATATATCACATAATAGCCTAAAGTGTCTAATCACAGACATGTTTGAGTCCCGGTTTCTCTCGTGGTCAGAGTGAACTAGTGTATCTTGTTCAGTCATGACTCCTTTCAGATCTCACATCATATTCTTTTAATTGTACATAGTTGATCAGGCTATGTTAAATTAAACCAATACAATGCAGTCACTGAACCTAATCATACTTAATAAGGAATACTGTCAAACGGTCATAGTCTAGGCCCACTAAATGCAACCTAGTTCACTATAACCTTAGGCTCTAATACCAATCTGTCGCACCCTCAAATTACGGAAGCGAATCGGGTCGGGACGCGACTAATCAATAATCACAGCTGAAAGATATAATGAACGACTCTATATGCGTCGTTTTACAACTTATATTAATAAAATCAAAGTTTACTTCAAAATATAGTTTACATTAGCTCAGTTCCTGGATTGAGAGATTTACATACATAATTAATCTATACAAAATATAATAATGCAGCTAAATCTCTGAATGTTTTGCATGATGACTCGAGCTAATGATATCCTGAATGGCAGTCCAACCTACTGCTGAGTACCTGTGATACATGCTAAAATGGGTCAGCGAAACGCTGGTGAGCTCACAGGTTTGTATGTCAACACATATATCGTATGAACCGCAAGATTTAGTTGAATTTAAAATGCAATTAAGCAGAATAAAAGTTTTACAACCATGAGCACATAGTCTGAGCTTAACTCGAGGTGTCAGGTCCACATTTAAGGAATCCTGGTCGAGGTGCCTCTCACGAGTGTCTAATCTACACTCGTCTGAACAAATATTAGTACATCCGTTTACCCAGTTAGTGCATGCTAACCCGGACGAGGAGGGTCAATCCTATATGGTACCATATACTAATATTCACGCTACAACGTATTACCAAACTATGCTGAGGAGGGCTTTAAAAGATTAGTGAGATAACTCATGTAGTAATCGTTTGTTTTCGTACTTGCGTTCATATAGTTAAAATAAAACGAGCAGTATATCACACCCCTGAGTAAAACAGTAAAATAGGGGCTATGAGACTCACCTGAGTCTGGAGAGTTTAACTAATTAAACTTGAGTTGATTAGCCGAGAATCGATGTCCGAAGACTTGTAACCTGAGGGTGTCCACGACAAGCGATGGTTATAAATGTGAGAAGGTATCTATAAAGACTACCTTTGTAGTTGTTCTTTCAACTAGAATGTCCAAATTACTACGATTTGGTTGATTTGGTTATGTTTTGAAAACGTGTACGGCCCGTTGGTGATTTGTTTGTAATAATAATCCCACATTATTATTTTGATTTTCGAAAGGTGTTATACTTAGAAAGTATTTGTAAACTTTAAGTGACGGGGGTCCGGGGGCAGCAACCCTGGTTAGCGGGGTCCCAAGGGTGGCAACCCCTGGCGGGGTCCAAGGGGCTAGCCCCTGGTTGGGGTCGAGATTTTTCTACTATATTGCTTTGGTGAAAAACACACCTAGACTTGAATTTGGGTGAAATTAAGTGATAAAATTTTTGGTCTCGACACTTAGTAAAATCTGTGTTTTCTTGGTTCTGTTTCATGCGACCCAGTGTGCGACATAAGGCTTGTGTCGCTAGATGCGACATAGTCTTTTGTGTCGCAGATCATGTCTGCGACATAAGGGCTTGTGTCGCTAAGTGCGACATCCGCAATTTAATGCGACATAAAATGTTGTGTCGCTATATGCGACGGAAATAGGTTTTGCGACATAATATTTTGTGTCGCTAAATGCGACATCCGAAGAGTTTGCGACATAGTCACTTGTGGCGCTATATGCGACATAAGTGGGAGTTTTGCGACATAAGGGCTTGTGTCGCAGGTGGCCTGGAGCCTCTGTGACACAACGAGCTGTTGGCCAGAATTTGAGCTAAAAACATGTTTTCTGGCGACCGTTTGGTCCGATTCTTTTACCCAACCCATATTTGTACATTTTAAGCTTAAATAACCCATAAACAAGTGAAAATGAGTAAAATCGGAGTGTTTCGGGTTTTGTCGGAAACTTACAAACTTAACGCCGGAGAAATCAGAAAAGAGGGAAATGTAGATCGTGTTGTCGCGGTTCTTTTTCCCCAAATGAGTCTTGTAATTTGATGTCATTTTATGGTGCTTTTTGATGGAATTAGAAGGTGGTGGGGTGGTGGTTATGTTAGAGAGAAAAGAGAGAAAGAAGATGGAAGAGAGAGAATGGGTGGATGAAAAATGAGGAAAAAAGGGAGGGGGTGGGGGTGTATGGCAGATTTTCGGGGAGAAGGGGGAGGGGAATCTCCCAAATTTTAATCCTCGCGTTTGCGCTTCGTGCGGTGTTCGTTTTCCCGATCGTTTAAATGTTAAATAATTATTTTATACGTTTAAATATATGTTTTAAAATACGAATTTTTATTCAATATTTTTGTTGAAGTATTTTACCAAATACTTAATAACTTAAATGGTTTCGTTTATTTGTGTGTTTAACATTTTTAATCGCGTGGACGTTTATTTGTACGATACAAATCAATTACGAAATATTATCAAAATAATATTTTGGATATAATGTTTGTACTAAATAATATTACATTATTTAATAAAATTGTTCACCAACGTCCATATAAATTGAATTGAATTACATTCGATTTAGGTCGCGTACGATTTAATCAAATCGCATAATTGTATATATTCATCAATATATAGTTCGATACATTAATTAGCCTAATACAAAACTAATTATATGTATTAACAATTGATTAGACACTAATCACTAGTTCTAATTTGGTGGGTGTCATAGTTACGCACATAAACAATACTTTAGGTTGGTTGCTGCAACGAAAGGTGACGGTTCATGGACGACTTTATTGATTAACCCTTGATATTATGATTCTATGTTCAGAATTCAGATTTTGGCCCGAACTATCAAACTAGCCGCATTCAGCCCATTTATTTTTTCAGTAAATCCACCTAATCTATGATGCGGAGCGCATCAAGAGCATCAAACGTACATAGTGGATTTAAAAACACATAAATTAGTTGATAATCTTTAAGAACAAACATGTTTAATATGAAAAGTCATATATCATAAATTTCAATGTCAACAAGCTCACGAAATAAATTTCTAGCATAACCTATATATGTGTATCATATATTGTTTTTTATTCGAAACAGCCTCTTTAGTTGGAAACAGGCATTCATGCTTCGGGCATAATTCATTGATAAGATTAAAATACTACCGAAGTGTGCTTCGGTATTTTGGAATTTCATTTGACCAAAGTATATCTTGAAATACTTGGGAGTTTTAATTTGACCAAAAATCGTCATTATATCTTTTTTATGGACATTGATCTTTTATTTGACCGATGAGTTCTTCGGTACACATGGACTTTGTGTTTGAACAAGGCGTCTCTTGTAGACATTTGGCTATTGTTAGGCGGCCAATACCGATAGTTATGAAGGAATATTCATAACTTAAAGCTTTATTTGAGAATTGATCTCTATTATTCGGTACCCCCGCTTCTGTCGAGGTACCGGAGCGAATTGGAGAGGTCTGCTCAACCCATAGTCATAAATGGATTTTTATAACAGTTAAGCCTTATTTGAGAGGTGGGCTTTACCATCCGGTCCCTCTGCTTCTGCCAGGGTACCGGAGCGCTTTTGGGAGGTTTGCGTAACCGATGTAATGCTACTATTTCCCATGGTATTTTAGACTTTATCTAATAAATGATAACTTGACATACACTCTGTCGGGTGATGTCAATATAGACCACTCATTTAGAAAAAAGCTACGATCGGAACGTAGACCAGCCAAACTATCTGAAGTCTTTCATATATAACATGTAGGTGCATTCGTACATAATAGAGTGAACTTGAAAAGTTCCTTAGAGCAAACCAGGGAGGTGTGCTCAGTTGTTAATGTCTAGAGGAAATATCGAGAATATTGGAGAGTATTAGGGAGGTGTGCTCAACCCATTAGAAGGATGTACCTTTGGTATAAATTTCTTTTCGTCAATGTTGCTACAACAAATATATATGCAAGTTGAGTTAAGTGGAGTTTGAGATTATCCCTGATACGAACAAATACCAACTATGTCTAGGGACCAAAACAGGAACCAAACAGGGGATCACACCATTTAAGTGTGGTTATGGAGTATTTCCCCTTTCGGACATCTTGACTATGTCTCATTCGGCACATATTTATTGGGCCGAGGGGTAGTGTCATTTATTGTTAAACATATTTCCCTTTGATCGACACATTTTGACTATATCTCCTTTGGCATACATTTATTGGGCCGAAGGGTGGTGTTGTTTTATACAAAACCCTCTTCCGGTTTATCTATAACCGAAGGGCACTGAGGCGCGTTATACTTCCAACCTTATTTCTTTTTCTACTTTTTCTTTTAGGTCGAAGACTAACACTTGAAGGGTTTTTTTATTTTACAATTGAAATGTAACTCTAAGAAGTATTGTTGCTACCTAATGTATCTTACTAGGTTGGATTGATCAAAAGCATGAAAGTGCCAATTAGAGGCATGAAAGGGACGAAGGACCGGTATAAAGCATGGAAGGCTTGATTGAAAGCATGAAGGCCGAAGGGCATATATATCAAAAGCATGAATGCTGAAGGGCATATATATCAAAGGCATGAAGGTGTTAAAATGATGAAGTTGGAGGTGCCGGAAGTTGGCATGCCGAAGGTGGTGGCCCGAAAGTGGTAGCCCAAAGATGGTGTACCAAAAGTCGGTGGGTAGTCAAGGGTAGCGAACTGAAAGTGTTGGCTTAGAGGAGGCCGAAGGAGGGGGTGACCAAAAAATTAACCCTAGAAAATAGAGTAACGTACCCAAATTGACCAAGGGAATCCCAAGTGAGATCAACAAAAGTACCCCCTACCAAAACCAAAAATCGATGCACCCGCTACCAAAAGCAAAACCAAAGGCACACCCCCTTCGACCAAAAACAAAATAAGCAGCCCAACCCTCTGCACGTAAAAACAAGTCGAGCAGCCCCACCCCCTTTATGCAAAAACAAATCGACCGAAACACCTACGAGCAAAAATCAAAACGAAGGGTTGAGGGCCAAAGAGTGTAAAAACGAAGGGTTTTAAAGCGAAGGGTTCTAAATTGATGGATGTAGTGTGAAGGTATTAGATTGGAGGGTGTACATATTATCGCTTTGACCAAGTAGCCTTGGCCGAAGGGTGTATGATTTCGCCCAAAAGGACACACCCCCTCTCCTTGTAAACATGAGATTTAGCACATACAATCCAAAAACATGAAGGTATCTATTGAATGTAGCATGTTTGAACGATCAAAGGTCTGAATTGTCAATATATAACATGAAGGGGTTGACCGAAAGCATGAAAGAGTCAGCCAAAAGTATGAAGGAAAGCATAAGTATTAGAGCTTCTGCCCTCAATTATTAAAAGGTTATATTTTGTTCTTACCGAATATATCAGGTTTCTTCCAAAGATGAAAATCTCATAAATCATAAATAGTCTAAAGATTAGAGATCTAGAACCTGTAAACCGGAAGAAGGGTATGAATGGTTCATGAAACACGTCAGCGAGTTGTAGAGTTCATGGAATACGTTAGCGTGTCCCACGGATGGCGCCAAATGTTGTTACATCGAAATGGAGCAGTGCATTAGATGGTTAAAGGGCACTCCCGGGATAAAGGGTAATTCGGGATGAAGGGCACCTAGGGTCAGAGGGCACGTAAGGGATGAAGGGCACCTAGGGTTGAAGGGCGCCTAGGGTTGAGGGGCACTTCGGGTTGAATCATACACTACGAGAGGTCCTGAATCAAAGAGCTGAATAGCCCTTCGGCTGGCGATTCCCATCTGGTAACCCCAACCACGCTTAAGTGGATGCGGGTCGTACGCCACGAATGTCAGAGACCTCCTTCAGTATGGAGGAAATCTGATTATGTTAGAAGTATTATTCTAGAGAGAATGATAGAGAGAATCAGAATTCCCCCTCCCTTGTGATTGTTGTTGGGTATTTATATCCTCATCACTGCATCTCTTTGTTATATTATTAGTTAGCTTTCAACGTTGCTTTTGGTACCTTGGGGATACATTTTGCTATTTTGATTAATGCCTCGGCTGTAGTTATTATTCATCCAAGGTAGTATTTGCACGTTCCCGATGCTAACTTTTGTGTTTCCAATGTATCCTCTATAGTTTTGACTACACCCTAGCTATCATCATCCTTTGTCTTGTTTCCCTTTGATGTGTACATGACCCGAAGGTGTTATATACCACTGAGGGGGTGGTACATGACCCGAAGGTGGTATGTACCATTGAGCGGGTGGTACATGACCCGAAGGTGTTATGTACCAGTGAGGGGGTGGTACATAACCCGAAGGTGTTATGTACCACTGAGGGGGTGGTACATGACCCGAAGGTGTGTTATATACCACTGAGGGGGTGGTACATCATCATAAACAACATATCAATAAGGAACATAATATTTGATGCTGATGGGTACATGTGGTGGTTTGATTGAATCACCTTAGAAATCAAGAACCACATAAGGATTATGCTTGTTTAAGAACCCTCAAAGTTTTGGAGTTTGGGGACCCAACTTGCAAACTACAGGTTTGTCGGTCCCAACTTTCAGTTTTTGCGTAGGTTTATGTCACTTAAATGAAGCCATTCGCAGCAAGCTTCAGTTTTTGCGTTGGTTTGTTGGGCTTCGATTTCCAATGGTGCATTGGTTTTTTTGGTTTGGGTTCAAAGTCAATAGTTTTTGTTTGTTATCATGTTATGTACAGGAATAAAAGTATAATGGTAAGTGTTGAGCTCGAAAATATTGAGCGATGTGCAATGGTTGACAGTATTCGTTAGTTGTGCGTTAGTTTTAAGAAGCGTTGACGTGACGTGGATGCGGAACAAACTGATGCGTCAGTTCGTGTGACGGTTGGAAGTGATCTTAAAGCAAACTTGTAAACATTTTATTATCACAATTCGCTCAAAAGTTTATTCGATGTAGTGAGATTCTTGATCAAATTGCATACATTTAAAGATTTTGTACATTTAAAAGCTCAAAACATATCTTGATAATTTTCAAGTATGAAAACTATCATATTATATTTTTAATCAATTAATTAAAATTAATTTGTATATAAATATATCAAATATATAAATAAATAAATAAAAATAAATAGGAGTTTTCATTAAGATATTTGAACATACACCTAAACTAAATTTCTAACGGACAAATTAAATTCAGGGAATAAAGTATTTTTAGTATATTTTCAATACATATTTTTATGCATGTTAGAAAACCGGGCTCCCGTTTATAAATTTCCAAATAAAATAGATAAATACTCCGTAGTTAAATACACGTTCAAGCGAGTACGCGTGAGAAACGCGTGGGCGTATACAGGTAAACGCGTCGCTGCACTACGTGTCATCTGCACGTTCCGTCTATAAATACGTCCATACATCATAATAATAATATCTTAATTAATCACAAAATATCCCCCCAAATTTTCAGTTGCAAAATCTGCAAATTCCAAATCAAACCTTCCGGTAAGCAGTTATCTGTGTTGATTAATTAATACTGTTAATTTAGTGCTCAATTAGTTACATATATATTTCTCTGTTATCCGTGTTGATAGATAGTGCATATTTAGAGTTTAATTTCACCAATTGATGATCAAATGCGTTGATTATTTACGTTTGCAATGAGTATAATTATGTGATTACTTGCACTAAATAATGAATATACTCCGTATTAGTTATCCTGTGATTATTATTGTGCAAGACTGCAATAATTTATGATCAGATGCGTTATTTTTTTTTTAAATTTAGTTTGTGTTTGCAATGATTATTATTCAGTGATCACTTGCAGTAATGAATATATATTTGTAATGTGTTGACATATGCTTTAGATCCATAGTTTTGAACCTGTAAAAACCTAATTTAGAATTTGAAACTATAAAAAAAGTAAATGGTTAGATTTTTTAAAGAAGTAAATTAGGGCTAGATGATCTGATCTGCTGAAAAGTATGCAATGCCTGGTTTGACCTTTTGATCTTAAACTAATCAGGATTAGTATTTTTCTTAATTTTCTTACCTGAATTTGGTAAAGGATGCTCACTTCCCACCTAAACTGCTGGTCATAAGATGATGGGCAATAGTTATCCTTACAAAAGATAACATTTGATGTATGTCCAAGGTCAGGGTGTGAGTATAATGTAGTTAACAGATAGTTATGGAGGATGAAAAACACTTTCTAGGCTCTATTTTATTTGTGCATACTAATAAGTAAACACTTAAAAGTTAAAAACCTTACTTCGTAACTCAAATAGGTAGTTGTAGATTTATGTTCATACTCCATTGCGTTTGAAAGTGCGGATAACTGCCCATTTTGATACTGCGACTTGCTGACTTCATTGTACATAGCTTCTTATATCTTCGATGTATTGTTAATCGAGTCTTTGTAGTATTTGAATTTAAGATTGTAGATTGTAGTTTTTGTGAAGCTTTCTGATGTTAACTCTTAATGCTTGCTAATGGTTTTGATGTACTTTAGTGGAAGTGGTTAATGGCATACTGATTCAAATGCATTTCAAGAAACATTGATAGTTATATAATTAAAGTAATTAATCGGTACCGTAAGTAAGGTTTTGATAAATTGTTAGAGTTACTACCGAATCTGGAACCTCCCTACATGCTCTTGAGAACAAACAATGTATAGTTTCTGATGTGTTACTTATTGAAAACCGCCTTTCCTCTTTGATTTTGGTTGCAGGGAAAATACTGAAGTGAATCAACATGAGTGGAGACGGACAACATAACGATCAGGACAAGGGGTTACTTTCTAATATCGCTGGTTATGCTGCTGGAGCTGCACATCAACAGCATGGTGGCGGTTACCCTCCTCAAGGAGCATATCCTCCACAACAAGGGTATCCCCCTCAAGGTTATCCTCCCCAACAAGGATACCCTCCACAAGGCTATCCACCACAACAAGGATACCCCCCACAGGGCTACCCCCCTGCTGGCTATCCTGGTCAGGCAGCTCCACATAGCTCAGGAGGTACTTTGCTCTAGTCGACAACCTTATTTAAATTCTATTTCTAGTTTCGTAGTGCATTGCCATGTGAATTCACTTGTTTTTGAGATAAATTTCAGAAAGTCTTAATTGGAGGTTTCTATGTTTTTTAAAAGAAATAATTGCATTCAAGGTTAACAATTTCGCAGTGTAGTCAAGATTGTCCAATGGAGGAACATGTCTGATTTTTAACTTTTTGCAAGCTTAAAACTCTTCAGTTTCTTTTTTAATTTTGGAAATCCTCTGCAAGTGTAGAAGGAATGAATACTGAGAATTGTTTCAGGCAATTTTCTTTGCCTTTGAAACTAGATATCAACAAGATAATTCTATCCGATCTTCGAAAAGCAGAGATAGGAAATATCTTAACTTTAACTTTTTAGGAGAACAGAACATGTAAAGCAAACTTTTTTATGGGAAAGCCTTGGTCTAAAACTAAAGTACTTATTCTGCCTTTGATTTTAAAAGATGCATGCTTTTATCTTTATTCTTTTGATCCTTTCAACTTGTTCATTGGTCATCATCATCATCATCATCATCATCATCATCATCATCATCATCATCATCATCATCATCATCATCATCATCATCATAATCATAGCCATAACCTAACATTCATGTGTTTGATCAGGACATGGTGGTATGGGAGCTATGCTAGCTGGAGGTGCAGCAGCAGCTGCTGCAGCATATGGAGCTCATCAGCTAACATCATCTCATGGCCATGGAGGCCATAATGTATCACATGGAGGTGCCCATAACATGATTCCAGGCATGGGTGGCATGGGACATTTTAGTGGCGGCAAACATGGTAAGCATGGTGGTGGCAAGTTTAAGGCTGGCAAGCATGGAAAAGGTGGGAAGCATGGAAAGTTTGGAAAGCACAAGGGAAAGATGTCCGGGTTCAAGAAATGGAAGTAAATGTTGCTGTATATAATATGACTTGTATGTTCTGTTTTTAACTTCCTAAAAACCGAGTTTCTTGGCTATAGTTAGGATTGTCATTTCCGGTTTATGCTTTCTTGACGGATTTTTATGATTCGGGTTCCAGATATTATGATAATAAAGGATCTTTATGTATGACTATGACTGTGTCGACGATGCTAGCAGATATTCTAAAATGATTGTACTAACCATGTTGATATCAAAAGTATTGGTGGAATGACTGTTTAGGTTTTTTGAAAAATTGAATCATAGCAGATGTTAAACTAGGCTTGTGTATGGTGTATGGTGTATGACAACCATTCCATCTAAATGAAAGATGTTAGGAACATTTCATTTGCACTATTATATATAAGCATCCATGCTTTTAGGAGGTTTCCCCTATAGTAGTCTCTCTACCTCTCGGCTCGGCGAAGTACGACTCCTATGTTATAGAAGTATGATATTGTGTTGTAGTACGTATCGATTTTTGTTTGTTTTAAAAAATCATTGACAACCTTCGTCTTCATCCACTCGATTTCTTTTCAATGTTGGTCCACATCCATTAGACCACCAGAATGGATGTGCTATATCTCTCACAAGATAATCTTCTATATACTTATTAATTAATATTTTGGATCTTCTTATTTGAACTTACTAGTTTAAGACCCGCAAAATTTGCGGGTTTACTTTATGATATATCTTATATGAATGTGTTATATGGATTTAATAAGTGTTTTGGTGTTAGTGTATGGTGGTACATCGATTGTATAGTTTTAATTTTAAATAAAAAATGTATTAAAGATTTGAATTGTGATAAATTTCAGAAATCAACCCGTTGACATCCATATTCTAAGCATTGTAAATTAAAAATTAATAAAAGAATTTAAAAAAGCAGTAGTATGAGTACAAATACACTAAAATTTGTCGGAACCCGAACCATTAGCATCCATGATCCAAGAATTGTAAATTGAAAATTAATTAAAGGATTCAAAATAGTATATCGTACAAGAATTAAAATCATTGGGTGATGAAATGAAGATATTAATCTTTATTAAATGAAAATAACTTATTGAGATTTTTTTCAAAAAAAATAAAAATAAAAAAGATTGTAGGAAAAGTTTGAATTATAGAAGAAATATCAAATCATAAAATATTTGGAGGATTATTTACAGTTGAAGGAAAAATATAGGTTTTAGTATGGGTACATATATACTAAAATCCGTCGTAACCCGACCAGTTGATATCCATGATCCAAGAATTATAAATTTGAAATTGATGAAATGATTCAAAATATCAGGTTGTATAAGATTTTAAATCATTTGACGATTGAATGAAGTTATAAACTTTTTGGAATTGAAAATAACTTATTGAGGTTTTATTCAGAAAAGATAAATTATAGAAAAATAATAAATTATAAAATATTGGAGGGATTACAATTAAGGGAAAAGTAGAGGATTTATATTGTAAATATTAAAGGGTTTATATTGTAAATATAGAAGGGTAAATTAGTCTTTTAGTCATATAATAATAGGATTAATGATGTCATGAAATAAATTAAAGGTTAGATTTTAATAGTTGATCTCCATCTAATGATCATTATTCTTTCAAGATTTTTCTTTTAATATATAAGATAGATTTGATGATAGACAAATTCAGGGGCAAAGTCGGAAATAAGACAAAAAATCTTTTAAGGTGGAGAATATCAAAAATACCTTTAACTATTAACTATATACAAATTTGTTATTTTTTAATGGGGGAGAATATAAAAATTACCTTGATTACCCTTAATATATATTATATAATTTACCATATATAAATTTTTAGTTGGACACTGCCCACGCTTTGTCTATGCGTTCAAACAAATCCAAATAGTCTCTCATTGCATTTTAAATGATGATGCCATATTTGATATGATGATGCTTTGATGAATCTTCTATTTATATAAAGTTAGATACCATGTAATTTCTCATAAACAATGCAACTATTTCTTGAGCTTTCCATGGAAACTACAACGTCTTTGTATACCAGTCTACGATCTATATATATAACGATCATTGTATTGTATATCTTTTTATTTTATTTACACATCTTTTATTTTTAAATTATATATACTAGCATTATGCGCACAATGCATCAATAAAAGGTGATGGTGCTAAATATGATTGTGGTAAGCTAGTGAACATATGTGGTATATGTATTTTGAATTTATTATTTTATTTACACAATAATTATTAATATAAAAAACAGATGTTAGGTTTATTGATTTTTATTTTTTATTAATGGAAATGTTTTATTTGAGTCGAGGGTAATTTAGACATTTTCGGTTGTCATCTATTTTTAAGATAATATGCGGATGCATGTTTTATGGATGGTATAATTAAGAAATGCAAGAGAAACTACATGTCATGTTGAGTTATTCTAAAGATTTAATTAATCGACTAGGTGTTAGTGATCGATCACTACAACGAGAAATCACACAACCATATGTAAACCAATAATAAACACACATGAAATAGGTTAAACATTAACATACAATATTTTACGTGAAAAACCTTTCAAATAAAAATAAAAACCAAAAAACCTATAGACCATTTAAAATCCACGTACTATGATGAAAGAAATAGGAAGTTGCATACTACTCTTGAATATATATACCACTCTCACATTTGACTACAATAATGAAACCCTAAACCTTATTGAATCACCAAAAACTTACCACACGACATAGAAGAAGATGACTCTTATATATCAAACTCCAACCAAAAACTCGTATTTATATAAGCAACACTAAACATGTCCATCAAATTATTTGTTACCCAACACTGAGGTGACTGTTTTTTACAAGACATGAAAGTAAAAGGATACTATAGATATAATGGGTTAAATCGAACGAACACAACGAATCACTTTGATAAATGAGTTGGTTTCCGGGGTTAGTGTTTTCAACCCGTTTAAACGAACATAAGACTTTTATATGTAAACTCAGATATCTTTCTCACATTCTAACCATGTTTACGATTTTATACTTTTATAACCTAATATTATATTTATGGGTTGGTGTTGTGTTATTCAACACCGGAGCAATGATCTTGGCCCATAATGACCGTTTCATGGTCCATGTTGGTTCTTTTAAATCTTCGTCCCAATATCGAAGTTTTATGTATATTCTCTTTAAAGTGGAGATTTATTTTAGTGGTGAAAGTAATTAGTAGCGGATTACGGCGAGTAAAGCTTTTAAATATTAATTTGAAGAAAAAATTATGTGACGCTACTGTGTAAAAGATGGTTGGGGGTGACAATAGCAATAGCAACGACACTGTGCTTTTATACTCATAATTAAGCACTCGAAATATATTAGTTAATAACCTTTGATACATGTGTAGCTTCCGTTTTTAGTCCGGAATCATGTAAATGAACAGGATTTAATACAATCTATCTAAATTTGTCCCCGAACGTGATCAAACTAAATTACTTTATATCTACTATTTCTATCCGAATTCCGACCCATAGAAAGGAACATCCCATCGACCTCATTTTAGAGGATTTTTAGGGATTCTAATAGATTGAATTTCTAATTTAAGAAGCTCAATCCCACATAAAAATGAAATCTTTGTTTGGCACAAAGATAAAAGTAGGAATTTCTCAAAAATAAATTTCTAAAAAAGAATCCTTTTAAACTAGCTCATCCCCTACTTATTGAATAACTATATTCTACTTCTTTTAATTATTAAAAAATTAGGGTGCGTTTGTTTTGCAAAATGTTTTCAAATGAATTAGAATCTGTTGAAGGAATTGAAATTTGGATGAATTGGAATATAAAGGAATTGAAATTTACAAGAATGTGTATTGTGTTTGGTTAGGCAATATTTATCATTTGGTATTGGAATTCAAATAATGATAAATGACAAAATTACCCTTTTTCATTTTACATAATTCTTTTAAGTTTGTAATATCTTTTTTTAAATATCAAATCTTTATAGCATTTATACATCTTTTTTATACATTAAAACTAGAAAAATGAAACAACATAAACAGATTGGAACACATGAGAGATCTAAAAGATGTTAAAATCGGAGAATATCACAAGCCTATGAATTAGTGTCACTACCCCCACATTAGTGTCACTACCCCCACCACATACATATAAGAAGAGAGGATATATCAAAGATTATAAAGAACAAATAACATTCCAGATTTAATATATTTATATGGCGTATGCTACGTGATTGACTTCCTACCCGATATAATCTAAGTCGCAAGGGTATTGACATTCCTGAGATTTCATGTCCACGATGCAAATCAAGTATGGAAACTTCGTCCCATTCATTTGTTGAATGTCAATTCTCTCGTGAAGTTCACTCTTTTCTTGTATCATAGTTCCGGTTTGATATTCCTCTCACTAGTCCCAAACAAGTGATGGAGTGGCTCGATAATTGCATGCTACCAGTAAATGTAAAAGAGTTTTGGAAGCAGTCTTATTTGTTTGGTGGTGGGCGATTTGGAAGAATCGGAATCAAGCAGTGTTCAAGGATACAACTCCTAATAGCGTTGAGCTTTTTATTTCGATTGTATCATTGTCTTATTTATGGTTGTCGAATAGATGTAGGGATTTCTTTATCTCACGGCCTATATGGTCGATGAGCCCTAACTTTATGTTGTAATTCTTCTTGTTTCCTTTCTTTCCGGTGCCTTGCCGGAATTTTAATAAATTTTTTAGTTCCCAAAAAAAAAAATCACTCCAGATTCACAAAATCTAAGAAAAAAACAAAAAACGAAAACGAAGAAAGTCATCGAAGGGTTGCTGACGGCTGATTTGGTGGTGTCGAACGACGGCGGTGTGACGGTGTCGACGGGGCGCCAATTTGGCGGTGTCTATGGTGCGGCGCTCTGATGAACTTGACCGGCGACGGTGAGGATGGAGTTTTCCGGTGATAGTTACGTTAAAGAGAGGAAGGAGGAGACATGAAAAGGGAGGAAGAAGGAGCTATAAAAGAAGATGAAAAATTTGTTTGCAGATGAATTATCTTGTATTAGGGGTTTTTAGGTAAACATGTATACATTCCAATGGAAAGTTAAACTTTCCTTGTATCATTATTGGAAGGAATCTTAAATTTCTTTAACTAGTGGAATTGGTAGGAATTCAAACAATTTCAATTCCATTTATTTGCATAACCAAACACATTTAGCAAGGAATTCAAATTCCAATTCCAACAAATTCTTTAGAATTGTGTGAAACAAACATGGCTTTATAGTCATATAATGTTATATATATTTATATCATTTTACATTTACAAGATTTAACCGCAACTAATTTACCAAATAATTTTAAAAAATAAAATTTCTAACTCCATTTTCATTTAATTTTATCAAACACACACCAGGAGTCCAAATGGATCAACTAAATATGGCCCATAATATTTACCTCTATCTATTAGATAGCGAGACGTGTTTAAGCAACGCGTGAACCCAATCCCTTCGCGGAACCGAACCAACCCATGCCCGTGTCACGTGATTTATATTTTTTGTATATAAATAAATCATCATCACCACCATCATATACACATACACATTTCCTTATATAAAACGTTCCAAACCTCTGTTGTTTGAATTCCATCCTTAAGAATCTGCCATCGTTTTCCAATTCAGGTCAGTTATCTTCCTTGTTTTCTCCCCGATATCTTTTCTGTAATCGCATCTTAAATTCTATCTTAATAATCATATATATGTTCTAATTTAATACCTCAAATCATAATACCAAACGCATGTTATTCGTATACCTAATTTTCGTCTTCAATCTTTATCTAGGGTTTAATATATCATCTTTGTATGTGTATGCATATGTTTGTTGTTGATGCTTGCTTGCTTGATTGATTGATTGCTTGAATTGTGTTTGTGCTATAGATGTGTGTACTATGTGTCTGTCTACTTGTACTTTTGTTACTTGATTTGATGCTATATTGAATTTATGGCAATATTAATGATAAATCTTTACTGAATGATAAATTATTAGAGATATAATAATAGGCTATTGGAGTGGTTAGAAACTTAAAATACTAATTCAATTTTGGTGATCAACAATGTGTGGCTTTATGAGGTCATTGTTATATAATAATTCTTCATATACAAATCTACTCTATTGTTGTTGTGTTATTATTAATTATCCCACTTGAAGCAATTTTTGTTTTGTTATGGCATCATTATTTATCCCACTTGATTTTTGTGTTTTGCTTCATTGTAGTTGCATTGATTTAGATTTACATGAAACTTTAGTTTGCGTTTATTAGGGAAAATCTTGAGTACATGTGACCATAAGCTATTTCTCTGTATTAATATTGATTAAGAGATCTGTAAGATTCTTTATTTTGGTCTTTATCAATAGAGGGTTAATTATTTGATTTGTGCTGACCTGTGAGTTAGATCACACATAGCATTTGCTATTGTGTAGCTGGTGAACTGTGATTTAAGCCTCTTTAGTTTTAGTTGCTACAAGATATCAAAGCATCTTTTCTTTCCCAACATTCAAAACGTTTCTATATTGTTATGTTACGTTAGGTTCTTGAGTTCTCCAGTTCAACACTTCATGTGTTATACATAATTGTTGCATAGTCTGTCATTTATTTTCATGCAAATACTACAGTTTTAAATCATGAGTTTTCCGTAATGGTTAGAAAAATTAGAATTAGATGAGGGATGATTGGAAATGGTTTTGTGTGAGATTGGAATCAGATCATTTATTTTTATGCATATTTATTTCCATATTTTCTGCAAAACTAGTTCACTGGCGTCCTTTTGGTCAACATTGGACTACAGTCTTGGTTAACAAGATTATTTTATGTTACAGTAAAGAAATTTTGTTGAAAAGTAAGAATCCAGTACGAACTGTAAAAATTTGAGGGCTTGACTCAGCACCAAACTCAAACTGCCATAAACTAGAAGCACACAAAAATAAAGAGAACTACAACACGTACCACAAAATAGCACTTACATAGACATCAAAACTAGTAATCATGAGCACAACACCACACTAACTCACAACCACCAACTACATGAATAGAGCACCCAAACAGAATAACACAACATAAAAGTTCGAACAAGATAATGCAGCAAACAGAAGGCTTAAATGGGTCATTGTCATGTATGTGAACGTCCATATAGCTACATTATTATTCTTGATATTTTTATTTATATACTTAGCAGAATCTCCAAGTGCAGGAATTGTTAAAACTATAGAATAATAAGTGATGTTACGCGTTAGTGCATTAGTGCGTTGCGAAGAGGTATACTCAAATTCCCTTCCTCCATTGAGGAAAGTTGTTCTATTCTGATGACTCGGATTTACATTTTAGGTATATAAATTATTGGCTGTGTATTATCATATTAAAGCTTGACTTAAAAGCTATCTCTCTGTGCTTTAATTTTATATAGAGTTAGGTTGCTGGCAGACTTTAGTTTCTGTTAAGACTTTACTACCCCAACACATGTATACATGAATATCTGTAATGTTATGTTATTAACTTCCGACTCCTTGTGGAGTAACAAGCATCGGATAACAATTCCACTAAACAAGTGATGATTTTATACATAGTTTTTTATGTTCTCCGTGATGATCACAGGCCGTTTTGTGTTAGCAATATTTAAAGTAGACGATGTCCTATATTTTCAGCCGAAGTTGACGTCAAATTTTATGAAGTTTTTTAATTTTTCTAAAATGACTATGTATTCTCTTGAAATGTATTATACTATTTTTTGCATTGTTGTTTATCCCAGTAGATCTACATCTGAATAGTTATGAAGTGTCAGAAAGACTATAATTGTTCTGTTTCACATAAGTACGTAACCATGTTTTTATACTGTGCATTGCAGTTTTAGTGAAGGAGTTATCTAGTTGAAGTAAAATGGGTGGTGGGGAAGATGAACGTAAGAATGATCAAGACAAAGGTCTGTTCTCCCATATTGCTGGATATGCTGTTGGCGGTGGACATTATCCTCCACAACATGGACCATACCCTCCTCATGGCTCTCATGGGTATCCTTACCCTCCTTCCGGAGGTTACCCACCCTCTGGTTATCCTCCTCCAGGTGGATATCCTCCAAATGCTTATCCTCCGCCAGGTGGATATCCACAACATGGTTACCCTCCCGCCGGTTATCCACCAGCAGGCTATCCCCCAACTGGATATCCTGGTCCATCAGCTCCACATTATCCAGGTTTGTTTCTAAAGAATCTAATACTCCGTATATTGTCTTCATAACAATCACTGATCATCAATTCTAGTTACCTCTCCAAACAATAAGTCCTGCAACTTTGACATTAGGTTTAGTTGAAAATAAATCTAGACTATAATTCAACTGTATAAAGTATGAACCACCATTTATTTATTGTGTAAACATAGGGGCTGTGTGAACCATGCTAATTATTATCAATAACTGGTAAATGGTAGAAATGGGTATATGAGTATATGCAGCTTAAAAATTGTTAAAAAGAGGCTTTTGTATTACATTGTTCATGGGACCAAAGAAGGATCTTACAATGTTTACATATTACAAAAACTTCCGTTATGTGAGAATTGTAATAAACTATATTTGGAAAGATGTCTTGTTGAACTACGTAATTACCCAGTTTAATCATACAAGTAAATCAATGGTATTGGATTGGGTTAATAATGGTTTAATCCTCAAAGTTTCAAGTTTTTTTCGTTTTAACCACTTTACTTTTTTTCTAATGATTTAAGCCTTCAAGTTTGCATAGACTTATTGGTTTAACCCTTTGAAGGGTTAAACCATTAAATTATTGAAAGTTTGATGATTAAAATGGAAAATTTTAAAAGGGCAAAATCATTATGAAAGCTAAACTTTAGGGATTAAACCATCAAAATTATTGTGAAAAATAAACTTAAAGGGTTAAACCACAAAAAGTTTGAAACTTGAAGGATTAAATCATGAGAAAAAAAGTTGAGTGGTTAAAATGAAAAAAAAGTGAAACTTTGAGGATTAAACCATTATTAACCCTATTGGATTTGGTTCCCATTTCACACATTCTGTTATATTTATGTATGGAAAGAATAATTTTAGATATTTATAAAATAGTAAACTATGAAATTAAATGTGACTTTTGGTCTCAGGACATGGAGGACCTGGCATGGGAACATTACTAGCTGGAGGTGCAGCTGCTGCGGCCGCTGCGTATGGGGCCCACCATCTTACTCATGGGCATGGCGGTTATGGACACTATGGGGGTCACCATGGTAAGTTCAAGCATGGTAAGTTCAAGCACGGGAAGTTTGGCAAACGATGGAAGCACGGTATGTTTGGTGGGAAGCACAAAGGTTTCTTTGGAGGAAAGCACAAAATGTGGAAATGATCTCAGTATGCACCTGTTCATTATAATTATCTACATAGAAAGATGTTTTTTTATTCATGTTGCTCTTTGTCCATAAGATCATAGTTAGTTACGGTTGTTTTTCTATGGTTTTTCCGTGTCTTGTAGATACGAAAGCTTTTTACTGGTTTTGTTGATTTGGTCATATGGTGTTCCTTTAAAATCTTTAGTTTACTACTATAAAACTTGTGCAAGTAATATTTGGTTTTAGATGAAGAATTTGTACATTATGCTGTATTTGTTGCTTCAACACTTTAACGAGGGGTATATAGTTTGGTAATGTGTTGAATTTTACATCTTTTACGATTGTATACATCCAACTTCAAAATCTCCTATTTATGTATTCGAAGTTTTAGAATCATCTATTGTATGTTTTTTGCATGTTTTTGGCTACATATAATTGATGTATTTTTTGTAAGTTTTATACATACATTAGAAAGTTAAATGCATACACAAGATGATTTTAAAACTTGAATTTATACAATGGGAGGTTTCGAAGTTCAATACATGCAATCGTAAAAGGTGTAAAATTGTATACACTCTCAAACTCTGAACCCTTTAGTGAGAGCTTCTTTTTCCAACTATGACTATTTGGTGCAGGATCACTGACATGTTAAACACGTAGATCTCAAACCTTGGTGGTTTTATGCGGATCTGTAAGGTAGAAATTAAGCGGGTTGGGCTAGTGGGTAAGTGGTACTAGGCAGGGGTGGAGCTAGAGGGGGTGCATGGGGGCAGTCGTCCCCCCTAAAATTTTAGAATTGTGGAATAAAATAAATTTTTTAAGGTTATTAGTCATAGTTTTGGAGTTTTGTCCCCCCAAAATGATAGGAAAAAGAATTTTTTTTTTTTTGTCCCCCGTACGAAATTTCCTAGCTCCGCCCCTGGTACTAAGCTATAATGAGTTTGTGTTTTGTAAGAAGTTATATAGGTATGTATATAATATAAAGATTTTAAAAAAGTATCTGCACTAATTTTTAATCTTTTATTTTTTATAAAGAAATGTAGCAAGTTTTGCGCATATTAGAACACTGAGCGTACTTTAGAGTTTAGACCCAGATGACTCGTTTTTTATAGCTAAGTTTTGAGATATTATGTACCTTTAGACCAACTCCCCCTAGTCTCTACTTCCAGCCTTAGCAGAGCGATGTGCTGCAACTCTGTTGGCAAGTATTCAAAATTGCTAGTGGCGGACATTTTGACATTTTTAGCTCATATCCATCTCTCACCCACAGTTTTCCAGGAGAGGAATTTTTATACTAGTATAAACCATTACTCATTGTATCTTTTTGATACATTAAAACTAGAGTTGGAGTACAAGGTGCAGCCATTTAACGTAGTACTACGAAAGTAATGTAACTAACAAAGTTGTAAGCACGAACATGAGATAGAATGGTGCAGGTTGCATACATGTACATATAAAGATTTTTAGATGACTATTAAAGGAGTACATTAGTTAATAAACTAACCCACATGCATCTTCATGTGCCTTTCACGTAAAACACCTCATACTTTGTTAAAGTACACTTCAGAATCGGATTCAAAGGCTATTTAGGGACCATTCTTTATGTTCAAAATGATGCCAGGGACCAACAAACTAATGTGACCATTCAAAAGCGCTGTCACATACAGTTTTTTTCACTCAAAAGCTCAGAACTCTTCAGACCTTTTTCTTATATCTTGAGAGATTGAAAACTTCAGAGATGTTGAGAAATACGTTGTTTGTTGCATCTAAAAGTTTGGTTTCATGAAACACTTCTCTTGTGTTTGCTTCTTGCAGTCTGTTGTTAATTTGTAGCTAAGTTCTAATCTTGTACCGGCGAAAGGAATTTTGGACGCGAGGATAGAAGATTGCTTTAGTCGCCTCTTTTCTTGTGCCTTTTTACCGTCAATTAAAGACTGTTACACTCTTAAATCAAGAAAGCAATAAGGCACAAAAAATAAGAGGCGACGGACAATTTCCTAAATCTTCACGTCCATTGTCCCTTTCACTGCTACTGGATTATGTTTATTGAGCCTAATCGTTCTACAAGGATGTGTTGTGCTAGTAAAATCTGTGAACAAGTAGAATGTCTTCAGATTACTAACTGAATCTGGTTAACAATGGTATGTTCTGATTAAATTGTGTTTTGCCAAATACTGGATTTGGTTGATAGGAAATAGGTTATCATCATATGCGGTGATACTTCAGTTTTCGTTTCAGATGAAATACCATGTTTTCAAGTAAAATCTACATTCGTGTGTGACCTACTAAGACCTTTTTAACTTCGGATGTGTTGAAATTTTTATTGCACGTTTCTATACTACTATAGGTAGAGGAGGAGGTTTTTCCTATTCAGGGTACCCGGGGAGGACGAATGTTTACTTTGACCCCAGATGTACGTGGCCTATCTGGGTATCTTTGTGACCTTTCCGACCCATTTACCTAGGGAGTTTTGAATCTGAGACCTGTTCTGAGGCATCTGCCTAGTTGGCAGCATTGGTGATGGTTACATTTTCATACTACTCATAAATTTACTGCAATCACTAAAAATAGACATTACAGTACTTAATGAGTTGGTGTATCTTCATATATTTTTTATCAACCAATTACTCGAGGTAGAAGTCTTATCGTACACATACTCTTAGTCGTATCATAAGCGCTATTTTGGTTCACGTTATACAAAAAGTAACCAGTGGCATACTGGCATGTGAATGTGGTTCATGGGATCGGCTTTGTTTCAACAAGGGTTATTGAATTACATTACTGTCTAATTTTGGCAAGGTTTGTTTTGTTGGCAAGCCATATATATTTATTGGGCTAAGTATTTGAGAATACATCCAACCCGTTTCTAATATTTATTGTGTTTATGGTACTTATGTTTGCTATTTTTATACCATCTAACTTTCAATAATATTTTTTAATGTATTTTGTTAATGTGTCATCCGTTTAAGGTGACACGTGACATCCATAAAAAATTATTTTAATGTCATACAAAATACATTGAACAACGATTTTTGAAAGTTAAATGTATTAATAACGAACGTAAATAGGGTAAACACAATAGACATTAAGGAAGAGTTGGATTCATTTTCAAATAGTTATCCATATTTAGTTTTGATATTGTTCTCGGTAGTTTATGGGTTTGGACTTCTACTACAAAGTTGATTACAATTATAATATGTATTTTCATAAATAAAATAATACTAAAAGGATTTGAACAATTTTCAAATAAATTGGGTATAGAGACAAAAGGAATGTGAAGAATGAATATATGATTGCCACAATTTAACACGATAAGAACATACTGATATGCACACAAAACAAGAGAATATACATTTTTGGAGTGGGAAGTGCAATCATATGGTTTCATTCATCATATATCCTCCCTATCAATCATGCCTAATCTCCCACACCTACTGCTTTAAGTTGCCAACAAGGGAATTATGCTTTTTATGAGTAAAAAAAAGGTCGGGATTAGTACATGGAAATTCAATTAACTTGTACCTGATATATATTGTGTGTACCCAATTTAGGTATGTTATTTTTAATGCATCAAACTTTCAAAAAATGTATTTTAATGTAATTTGTTAACGTGTCAAGCTCTCCAGATGCCACTTGTCACCATAAACGAGAGACACACCAACAACTTACATTTAAACACCATTTTTTGAAAGTTTGATGCATTAAAAATAACATAAGTTGGGTACATACAATAAATATCAGGTACAAGTTAGTTGCATTTCCAGGTACTTATCCCATAAAAATATAACTTTGATTTTGTATCGCTCTAGTTGAAGTAGGAATTTATGAAAACAACTATATTTTCATAGTCATTAAGTTGAACAAGAGTATTACTTACTTAAGGCGGGTGAGATGCGTCTTTGTTCTCGATACGCACTAGCTTGAGATAGCGTATTGGAACTTTAGAGCTCTTCCTATGTTGAACACAACATGAGAGGTCATATTTACTTACAAATAGTACAACGCCTCCCATACTATAAATTAAATTAAAAATATTGAGAGTATCTAACTTTTTCATAATAATCTCGATCTATGAGAGGATCTCAATTCAGCAACAACTTTGGAGCTACTATACGTATTATAGTAAAGGTTTGTGCCATTGTCAACGTTAAGTTCATGGAACTATCATTTGACTTTATCCGATATTCTATTTTATTAATTATTTTGATATGTAAAATCTTAGATATTGATCAACACACTTGATGATTAATTATAAGCATTTATATATAATTGATGTAAAAAAGCAGGAGTTAGCCTTGGATCAGACACCACACAAATATAAATAATATCCCTTTGACACCAAAGCATGCATTGACCTGTTTCTTTGGTCCTACAAATCTTTTGACCAAGACCAACAACCAATATTCTATTTATTTTAATTTATTATGTTTTATACTTTTATACCTCCTCTGACTTTACTCTATCTCAGTGTGTATTCATGATATATAAATCAGGATATAATTGACAATTGAGTACACAGACACTCCCACCTTCTGATAACAACTTTTAACGTGTTTGGGTGAGTTTATATTCGATGCTTATTAGCTTATTTATAATTAAATACAATAAGTTAACGTTTGGATGAGCTTTTATGCTTGTTGTTTGGGAAGTTTTATAAGCTCAAAATAAGCTTCAAATTTCTAATTTATTTGCTTATAAGCTCAAAATAAGCTTCAAAATTCTAACTTATTTGCTTATAATCTAACTCTAAGTTTCAAATAGGGATTAGTATCTAGAAATGCAACTAACTTGTACCCGATATCTATTGTGTATACTCAACTTACGTAGGCCATTTTAAATGCATCAAACTTTCAAAAAATGGTGTTTTAATGTAACTTGCTGATGTGTCGCTCGTTTATTGTGACACGTGGTATCCGGAGAGTTTGACAAGTCAGCAAATTACATTAAAACACATTTTTTGAAAGTTTGATACATTAAAAATACCATACGTAAGTTGAGTACACACAACATATATCAGGTACAAGTTAATTGCATTTCCAGGTACTAATCCCTTTCAAATAAGCCCACCTAAACACCCCGTATATATAAAATTAATGTTTCCCTTTTACTATGGTATAGTTTTAAGCAAGACCACTTTCAATGAGGCGTGGTCAATCTTTTTAGCCACAACGACCGTAATATCGTGGTAGTGGGACGTGGTGGCTGCGAGAACGGAGAAGAAAATGCTAAAAATGGGCCTTAATACTTTTTTTTCTTATTAACTCATTTACTTACGATGTCATTAGTGTAATGTGCTTTTCTTTAACCTAGTTTTAATTAATATAGGCATCTATCTAGTTGTGATCATTATAATGCATCCTAATGTAAAATGAATTTTTGGAGAAAAATGAAAAGATGTAAAACAGGATATAGTGACGATGGGGTCTATCAAATAATGTGCAGATCAGCACGCCTTCTATTTCTCTTTTTCTTGAAGAACAGTCAATGACTTAATGAATGGATAACTTTAAAACAACTCGATAGCTTACTTAATAATCATTTACCAAAGCTATAGTATATTTCGATTCAGTAAGTAACAACATAATTTTAACAGTTATGCAGTTAAAGTAGGGTTCATGCATGATGGTAAACGATTCCACATACTTGAATCGACCCGAACCAGCAAGTTAATATGAATACTAGTCAAACTTGCATTAGACTCGCGAGCCTAGACGAGTACATCAATTATGATGTATGGGGAAAGTGTGTAATAACTAAGTAACCAAATGTATGTGTTTTAATTAAGCTCCATCCTTGAATAATTTCCGAACCAAGCTCGAGTTCTATAAACAACCAAACTCGAGTTTTACAAACAACATATGAACAAATTCGAGCTTAAGTGTACTCGAGCTCAAGTTTGAATAGAGTCGTTTGCATCTTGTACTCCTCCTGATTTCAGCAAATAACGGGTATGAGTTGAGCCGTTAAAAAAAAAAACGGGTATGAGTTGAAACTCGAAACTCGAAACATGACGACATAATCAAGGTTTAAATGTCATGTCATCCTGACATCCTCCACTGGTAAAATAAACTAAGATGGTACTCTAAAATTGAAGTGAAATCAAATTTTTATCTTTCTAATCATACATACAGTTGTTTAGTTTTATTGTTATTATCTTTTATATGCTTTTATATATATCACCTTTTGTCTCTCTTTATTTGCCAACAAGCACCAATTAAGTTCTGCAACTCATTTCTCTAATGGAAATAAACATAGTACATCTCTACTTCTTCGCATCCATAATCCTCACCTCCTTACTCAAAGCTTCCACTTTAAATCCAACTTCCATAGCTAAACCAAACCCCTACATTTCATCATCCGCCATTAAAACCGATTCAAACGCTTTACTTGAGTTCAAAGACATGATAGAAGATGACCCAAATGAAGTTCTCTCAAGCTGGAAACTCGACAAGACACCATGCAAATGGCACGGAGTCACATGCACTGATGGTCGAGTTACACAACTCGACCTAAGCGACTCAAATCTCGTGGGTTCAGTCTCTTTTGAACCTTTTTCATCTTTAGATATGTTAACCATCTTGAATCTATCAGAAAACCCACATTTGTTCATCAACTCCACTTCTTTATTTCAACTCCCATTAGGGTTAGAACAAATTATTTTATCCAATTCTGGAATCACAGGCCCCATTTATAATAACTTTTTGGTCAAATTTAAGAATCTTGCTGTCATCAATCTTTCTAAAAATAATCTAACTGGTTTGATTCCTGAGAGCCTTGTGTCGAATAGTGATTCGGTTCAAGTTCTTGATCTATCTTCGAATAACATATTCGGAAATATTCCTCTAGCCATTTTGAATTATACTAATCTCAAGAACTTGAATCTTTCGTATAATTCGATCACTGGTGAACTACCAAAATCTTTAAGGAATTTAAAAGCCTTACAGATTTTAGGATTGTCACATAATCTACTCACTGGTTGGATTCCTAATGAGTTGGGTGATCTATGTGAATCATTGTTAGAACTCGGGCTTTCGAATAATAATTTTACTGGTTCAATCCCTGATTCATTTTCTTCATGTTCTTGGCTTCGTGTTCTTGATCTTTCCAACAATAATCTGACTGGTCCATTGCCTGATTCCTTTTTGCAAAAGATGGGTTCATTAGAACGGTTAATTTTAAGCAATAACAAACTTTCTGGACCATTTCCAGCATCGATTTCTTCATGTGAGAAGATAAAAGTTGTGGATTTGAGCTCAAATATTTTTTCAGGAACCATCCCATCTGGGATGTGTTCTAGAGGATCTTCACTGGAAGAACTTCGAGTACCGGATAATTTGCTTTCAGGCCAGATCCCAGATGATTTATCGCAATGTTGGAAGCTAAAGACGATTGATTTGAGCTTGAATTGCCTCAATGGTACAATCCCAGCTGCAATTGGAAATCTAGAGAATCTAGAGCAGTTTATTGCTTGGTACAATGGGTTGGGAGGAAATATTCCGGTAGAAATGGGAAAATTAAAGAATTTGAAGGATCTTATTGTGAATAACAATCATCTTTCAGGGGAAATACCAGTGGAATTGCTGAATTGTAGTAATCTTGAATGGATATCACTTACAAGCAATTCACTTTCTGGTGAAATCCCACCTGAATTTGGTTTGTTATCAAGGCTCGCAGTGTTACAACTAGCAAATAATAGCTTAAGTGGCAAGATTCCAGAAGAATTGGGAAATTGTAGCAGCCTTGTTTGGTTAGACTTGAATAGTAACAACTTAACCGGTGAAATCCCACCTAGGATTGGAAGGCACGTTGGAGCACAACCTTTGATTGGTATTCTATCAGGAAATACGATTGTTTTTGTTAGGAATATTGGGAATTCTTGCAAAGGAATTGGTGGTTTACTCGAATTTGCAGGAATACGGCCTGAAAGATTATTACAAGTTCCAACATTGAGAACTTGTGACTTTACGAGGATGTATTCGGGTGCCATTTTAAGTTTGTTTACGCAATATCAAACTCTAGAGTATCTTGATCTTTCCTATAATGATCTTAGGGGGAAAATTCCAGATGAATTTGGTGAAATGATTGCTTTACAAGTTCTTGTGTTGTCACATAACCAATTATCAGGTGAGATTCCCGATACGTTTGGCCATCTAAAGAACATGGGTGTTTTTGATGCATCACATAATAGGCTACAAGGTCATATTCCTGAATCATTTTCGAATCTATCATTTTTGGTTCAAATTGATCTTTCTAACAATGAGTTAACGGGGCAGATTCCAACAAGAGGACAGCTTAGTACACTACCCGAGAGTCAATATGCGAATAATACAGGGCTATGTGGTGTCCCATTGCCTGAATGCCACACAATGAGTAACCCAATAGTGGATGATGGTGGAAGATATGGTGGGGGTGGTGGCAGGCGGTCATCGGCTAAAACTTGGGCTAACAATGTAATAATGGGAATTCTCATTTTGGTTGCTATAGTTTGTTTGTTAGTCGTTTGGGTTATAGCTATGCGAGTGAAAAGGAAAGTGGTCGAAGAGCAAAAATTGCTAGAGAGGTTACAAGCTTCTCGTTCTGCCACAACATGGAAGATAGAAAAAGAGAAAGAGCCGTTGAGTATTAATGTTGCCACATTTCAAAGACAACTACGGAAACTCAAGTTTTCGCAGTTGATTGAGGCCACCAATGGGTTCTCTTCAGAGAGTCTCATTGGTTGTGGTGGCTTTGGAGAAGTTTTTAGAGCAAGACTAAAAGACGGATCAAGTGTAGCGATCAAGAAACTCGTTCGTTTGAGTTGTCAAGGTGATCGTGAGTTCATGGCTGAAATGGAAACTCTGGGAAAAATCAACCACAAAAATCTAGTACCATTGTTAGGATATTGCAAGATTGGTGAAGAACGACTTCTGGTGTACGAATTCATGGAGTTTGGTAGCCTCGATGAGATGCTACATCGACGATCCATTAAAGGTGCATCAAACTATAGGGTTTTGAATTGGGAAGAGAGGAAAAAGATTGCAAGAGGTGCGGCAAAAGGGCTATGTTTCTTACACCATAATTGCATACCTCACATTATCCATCGTGATATGAAATCAAGCAATGTGTTACTAAACCATGAAATGGAGGCACATGTTTCAGATTTCGGTATGGCAAGGCTAATTAACGCTCTTGACACACATCTTAGCGTTAGTACACTAGCCGGAACCCCTGGATACGTCCCACCAGAATACTACCAAAGCTTTAGGTGCACCGCAAAGGGAGATGTGTACTCGTTAGGCGTAATATTCTTGGAACTTTTGTCTGGGAAAAGACCGACCGATAAAGATGATTTTGGTGACACAAACTTAGTCGGATGGACGAAAATGAAGGTCCGTGAAGGGAAATCAAGAGAAGTAATTGATCAGGAACTCTTATCGAACGTTGACGAACAAGAAAGGGAAGATGTGAAGGAAATAGCAAGGTTGTTGGAAATAACATTGCAATGTGTTGATGATTTTCCTTCAAGAAGGCCAAATATGCTACAAGTTGTGACATTGTTAAGAGACCTAGATCAGCCTAGAAATCCTGTTGTTTAAAATTTTCATCACCATACACATGAATCCTAGTAAATTTGGTTTGTCTAAGTACGTTTTTTCATCGAATTTTTGCATGTAATACTTGTTTCTAAGATTAGTATATGCTGTTAATTAATTATGTGTATTACTTGCTTATTGCATTTGTTAAGTCTAAATGATTGACCATTTATATGTGTTTTTAATAATTAAAGTGAAGGAAAAGCAAAATGGTTTGCACGCCAAGCCAAGGTATAATAATGAAGTGAATGATTTGAAGAATGTAAATTGTGAGTGGTGCAAAGGCATGCCAAGCTTTGACTGCTGTTTGTCTCCGATACGTACCCCACCATCCATATACAAAAGGGGAAGACTTAGATTTTGCATTCAAAATGTTCTAGCTTTTTAAAGATATGTTTTAATATTTTTGATTTCACAAACGTTTTAGTTCTCATGTATAGTCTCTCCAATGTTTCGGGCGTTCGAGTTAATGTATTCTTTCATTATACACCGTTTTAGAATTGTTCACAAACTATATTGTTTCACTAATAAAATAATTAACATATTAATCCATTAAAGTCTCTTATTATTCAATGTAGGGTTAAGTATCTACATTCGAAGTTATATCTACATTCGAAGTGGTAAGGGAGCACAAGCGAGCGATCTACTACTCATTATAATTATTGTTATGTCTAGTTATTGTCCGATTAGTTTAATAAGGTGGAATTGACTGATGGATATTATAAAATTATTGGTAAAAATAATAGAATTAGTGAGATCAGTGCAGTGGGTCGATATTTACTAGATTTATTGGGAAAATCTATTCTATCTATCTATATAAAACAAAGTTTTATATTGGCTTATTATGTAGCAACCTAAGATTTAATTAAATATGACATGTCTTTATTAGAATTATTTATAAATTATTTACCAACTGAATATCACATGACTTTCTATTTTTATTAATTTAAATGTAATAAACCATATTTATTTAATCATGATAATAATTAACAAATTACACATACATCATTGTGATAATTATTAAGTTGTCAACTAATATAGGCTAAATATTGGTTCCACTTACATTCATTCTAAATTTTTATTTTTAAACTAAATTTTGTATTGCATCAACTTTGATTTATGGGGCATAGGTTAAATATCGGTTCCACTTATATTCATTTTAAGATTTTATTTTTAAATTACATTTTGTGTTGCATAAAATTCGAAATATGGAGCATAAAAAATAATGTTTAAGCTTTACACAACATATAAGTGTTCAAATTAATCGGAAAACGATGAGATTTTTTTTAGGCACAAATTTGAGAAGTTGCAAGGATATAAGAATTTTGCAACCTTTCTATTAAAGGTATATTTTGCATTGACTAAAATAAGAGTCAAGTATACCTATTGTCTCATGTGAGTTTATTTATTCAAAAATTGAATTTCACTCATGACCGAGTATATCTTGACATTGCACAAGTTAAAAACAACATTAAATCTAAATTGTTGAAATGTCGATTCATTTTAAATTACACTTTGTATTGTATCAACTTTGATTAACCAGACATAGGGAATAAGCAAAGGTTTTAGTTTTACAGAAGATATAAGTGTTAGAATTAATTGGAATGTTTGGATATGTTTAGACGCAGATTTGAGAGGTAGCAAGACTGTAAATTTTTTGTAATGTTTCTATTAAATGTAAGTTTTGCATTGACTAACACAATACTCAAGTATATCCATTGTCTCATGTGAGTATATTTTATCAACAATCGAATTTCACTCATGATCAACTATATGTTAACATTGCACAAGTTAACAACAACATTGATAGATTTGAAGCAACGACTAGAAGTGTTGCTTATATTACAGTTATATAACATTTGAAATTGTAATATTTTACGTTAGTATTTGTGAACATGTTGTTTTCGTTTTCTCATGTCTAACAAAAAAAAAACTTTAAATTTTGTGTAACACCCCAATTTTTGTAAGTTTATTATTTAATTTAAATGAGTAAATTATTAGTTTATATTACTAATTGAGAAAATGAGTTCGGTGGTCAAAATAAGAGTAACCAAACTTGTATATATTAGATGCGGTCAATATAGATTAAATAAGAGTTGAGGGTATAATGTGTAATATTTTAATTAAATCTTTAAATTAATAAAAGTCTGGAATATTTGAGAAAGGAGGGTGTGTTTGGTTGGCTTAGATAGAATGCCAGAGAAAGAGTCGAGCAAAGAATGAAAATCAAAGAAACCATAAAATTGAAGTTGTAATCTTGTAGTTTTGAGTTCAATTCCACTTCATCTTCATCAGTAAGGTAAAATCATCTTATGAGAACTCTCAATTTTATGCTTTGGGTGATTTCATGAGAAACCCTATAATTGAGTTTAAAGAATAAATGATTTGCAGGTGTTAAATTATGTTAATATAGCCTAAAGAGGTAAATTTTAGGTTGTAGAATATGAGTATAGTAGTATTACTTGAGTTTTGATGAGTAAGGGTTTAAAGAATGATGATGATAATAATTATAATCTATGATTCTAATCTACTAGTGGTGATGTTTATGATTATAACTTGTTAGTGTTAAAGGGATGGATTAGTTAATTAACATGAAGAACTAATTTATGAATAAAGAAGAAATTGAGATAGAGTTATATGAGTTAATATTGAATTATGAGTATGATTTTGTGTGTTCCTATGATATTTGTTAATAGGTGAACCAAAAAGCTAGATTGTGGAGTGGTGAGATTTGGCTAGACCACATATAACCATTATAAGTAATCGGAGGGGAAAGAGGTGGTATACAAGATAAGGTCAATGGCATTGAGTTTCCATTAATTGAGCTAATTGAGAATCAAGTGTTTATATGAGAAATACTTGATGATTGAAATGTTTCCTTTGAGTAGAAAATTAAATTGAGAAGGATCCTGTAAAATAATATGATCATGATTCAACCATTTGAGTAAGCTAGATTGAATCTACTGAGTTGTTGTAAATCATTTGAGTATGATATTACGAGTTTGAGTGATTAAGTTCACTTATGAGATTATTTATGAGTTTTATGTATGCCCTTACTTAGGGGTGTTCATGGACGGTTAACCGGAGTCTCGGTTCACTATATTCTTGAACCTAAACTGAAATCGTAAAATTCAGTTAACCGAGAATGGGTTAACCGTTTTATCGGTTTGATTTTCGGTTAACCAAATTATCCGTTTATTAATTAATAATTATTTAAAAAGTAATCAGTAACACATAAATATACATTCATTAATAAGCATTCACTATATTTAAAATATTTAGATAATAAAAGTATCAAATGATAACTATTTTACTCTTTATAATTGTGTATTAATGTTATACGTACGTTACTCGTTCGAATATAATTAGAACAAAGTAGTAATAATCACCATATTAGGTTAATATTAAGTTAGTAAATTACATTAAAATGAGTGTAAAAGAAATATAAATGATTAACTCAAAATACAAGTGTAATATACATATATAAATATAAGATATACAATGTATATACATATATTAACAACTACATGTAAAATTTTTGGTTTTTTCGGTTAACCGTTTATCATGTATATTTCAAAATCATGAATCGAAACCGAAACTGAAAAACCGAAAAAACTTCGGTTCGGTTAACCGGAACCAAAAAACGAAAAAAAATCAGATCGGTTAACCAAAATTTGGTTCAATTTGATCGGTTTTCGGTTCGGTTTTTCGGTTTCGGAATATTTTGAACACCCCTACCCTTACTTACTAAGCTTTTACTTACCCCCTTTGTTTTTATGTGGTTATAGGTGCTAGTAGCGGGTCGTGTGACCATTTGGGTAAGGAGCACCAGGAAAGCTAGTGGTGGAGCTTACTATTGAGTTAGTAAGTGTTTAAATCCGTTGTTTTGAATCATGCTTTTGATACATATATCAAGCCCCATTTTGTGTTGTAATGGCCATCTGAGAATGGCTTTTAGTTTGAGTAAACTTAATATCATGATGTTATAAACGCAGAGTTATATTATAATGGTGGTTGACGTAAAGAAATATTAAAATTATATATTGATATGTACATGTTTTTGGTATTTAATGCGTAAGTGACAATTTGAGTGTGTAAATGGGTCAACGACCCAAATGGTATTATTTTACAATCTAAGTGTTTCATAAGCGTATTTCATGTCGATTGAGAGTGTTTGAATTACTTCGAAAAGTGAATGAATGGCTAACCTAAATGGAAATGAGTTTTTTCCTTAAAAAGTGTTGAAATGGTATTATTTTGGATTTGGGTCCAAATCATGAGTTAATGAGAATTTTGGAAAGGTGTTAAAGGTAAAAGTTTTGTTTTGCTATAAATGAGGTGACTGCAATTTTTTGTGTTAAAACGAGCAACGAGTAAAAAGATATACATGATCGAATTTGAGTTAAAAATGTGGTTTTGGTCATTGTTGATGTCAGACTCATGTACGCGATCCCGCTTGATATCGAGGATCGCGTATTAGAGAGTAAATTGTTCACAGTCGAGTTTTCCTATGTAGTACGCGATCCCACTCATTTCCTAGGATCGCATACCTTAGTGCAAATCGGTTACAGTTGTTTTTCATGTGTATACATGCGATCCCACCAAATAGATATGATCACGTATGCATGTTATTTTTGAGATGACATGTTTTTGAGTCCAATTTTCATCACATGTTATAACGACAAGTTTAATGTGTTAAATTAAGTTATTATAATGAATATAAAAGAAAATCGGGATGTGATGTGACCTAAAAAGTTATATTTTTAAGGACTCATTTCCGCACTTTTTGGACTATTCTTTGGTGAAAACATTTCAAAACCATCATTATTTACCTAAATTCATTAACGTAGTCTAAATACAGACATTGCTGCAAAAATCGGTTAAAACGTTCAAATAACACGTAAACTGAGGCAAAACAATCACCTTAAATATTCCGCTCTTAATATTCTTATAGAAATAGATATTAAATTATATTTTATGATTCTAAAGGAAAATCCAAGACCGGAGGTGAAAGAATCAGAAGAAACGGACGAAAGACAGAGAAGATATGCAGTCTGGAAGCTCGCCGATCGTCATCCGGAACACGCTAAAGTCAAACACCTTCAAATTTGGCAAACTTAGTGTCATTAGAAGCGTAACGGAAAAAAGAATCCAACGGCGCAAGAATCAAACAAAACGGACTTACAACGAAGAAGATACGGACGAACCAAGCAACCGAGAAGTCAGCGGAGGACAAATAAAGCACCAACCCCCCCTAGGTACCGTATAAGGCACTATGGGAGCCTCTTTCTCCATTTTTGGCCTTGAAAATGGTACCCAAGGTACCATTTGACCTCTCCTGTTGCTTGCTCGCCCCATGTGATGCTTTGGTGCTTGTTCTTTGAGCTTAAAGGCTTGTACCTCTCCTCCACCACTTCTTTTATAAGTAGTGGACTCATTTTCACCATTTTACCACACCTTACACCTTACACCTCACATATCATTTCCATTCTTACTTTCTCTCTTTAAATTCTCTCTCTCTAGTTTGTTTCTCTCTCTAGAAATAAGCTAGTAGGTTATAGTTTAGGGTAGAAGCTCTTATTAGCTTTTGTACGGAGATACTCCGAGACTTCAGATTTGTAAAGATTACTCTCTTATTCAGGTTTAATACAATCTCTCGTATTTCTTCTTATAATCATGTTATCTTATTATGCATGCTTAGGAATGAATGCTAGAATTATGCTAGGCTAGACAAATCAATGTTTGTTGTGATGTATGCGATGTTGGAATAGTTATGATTTAAATTGCCATGCTGTTACTCTTCTGTATGAATTTAAACTGTTTGTGAACTTATAAGCTGAACCTCTGCCCGTTTCATCTATCCAACTTATGGTGTGGTTTGTATCCTCCTCCCTAGAACCTGGCCAATTGCTAGAAGTAGGATTGCCAACTATTCTGTGTATGATGATTAATAAACTCAACATGGTCGTTGTACCCTTGATTGAAATATATCTGAGGGATGCGAAGCATAAGAGTATAGATATATTAGGTTCATGTTTGTTTGTTGTGTATCTTTGGGACAACTTCCAGGATACTCATGATTTAATCTTTAGGTCAGCTAATGTGATGCTAGTGTTCCGTCCTACTACATGTTCTTGTTTGATTGTTGCTTAGGTACTGCATGCTAGACATACATAACCACTACCACTGCCCTGCTGATTAAATTTTCATAAATATAATAAACATAATACAGGTGGGTTAGCATGCATGTAATATTTGTAATGATTGTATGATTAATGATGAACGATTCAACTGACCGTTAAACAGATTATCTCAACAAGTTCCGCGGGTTACATCATGCTCATGTTATTGTTCAATGAATAATTCATGCCGTTATACGGACGTCTTCTGGATGTCTGAAAATGGGGACCCGGATTAGAGGATAGTCGTTAGTTGAATTGGTCTGTGCATTTGGGAGAACTTCTAGTGTACTGAACATTCTATAACTGCTATCCATGTGACATATTATGTATCTAATTGCGGACAAGTCTACGTTAGGTATATAATAGGATCGTAGTTGTAGCTCATTAAGAAAGATAGGAATATCATGTGAGTAATATGAAACCCTAATTGGTGTAACTGAAAAGTTGTAAAACGTCCGAGTATCCGATATAGCGTTGGAACCACCACTGGTGTAGTACAAATACGTGGAAGCCGAGTAAAGGCCGTAGGCATAATACTTTATTACCAATTAAGCTTTCATGACCTCCCCGGATTAGTCATCACATCTAGTAGCCTATTCCCTCATAACTATCCACCCAATAACATTGCCGAAATCACAACAAACATATTCCTTATCCTGATTTCTCCGTGTTCTCCGTACAACCCCACCTTTAATTTAGTTTTTAATATAGTAATTAGACTAGAAAAAACCAAACCAACCTATCAAAAAGTTTTAAAATGCCAGCTAAATTACAAAAGATAATTAATTCTCCTAAGATCCCATGTCCATTGTAGTTTGAAGAACGACACCTAAGTCATACGTGCCGCTTACTGCCCTTTAGGTCTTTAGGTTGTATCAAAACTTAGGATACCCAACATAATAAATATAAAACCCACTGCCGTGTGCCCTTGCCGGACGGTTCAACGACAGGAGTAAAATCCGACCGACCGCTGGGATCGTGACAAGTTTTAGGCGTCGCTGCCAGAGACTACAACGACCGATTTTGGAAATTTGATTATCTTAGTTATTTAGCGATCCTTTTGGAAGGTCAATATCATCCGGAAGTTATTTGTTTTATCCTTAGGTTAATTAGTTTAGATTAAAATTAGCTTTCCTTTCCGAAACCCTAATTTCTACCCTACGAGTTATGACGAACCGTATCACACTCGCCTCATCAAACAACCACTGCTAGAGGGACGAGGAGGACCGATCGTAGCACCAACCGATGAAACTCTTTAAATTAAGCCTCACTACCTTAAAATGATTAAATCTGAGTGTCAGTTTCATAGTCTTTCGGTTGAAAATCCAAACGCCCATCTTAACAAATTCATCAACCTTACCGACTCTTTCGATTTAATAGGAACCAATAGAGACTTCCTTCGACTCCATTTGTTACCTTATTCTCTATCTTCTCGAGCCTTAACCTGGTTTTATGATTTCGAACCCAATTCGATTCATACATGGGAGGAGATGGCTACTAAGTTTCTAGCTAAGTACTCCCTCCTTCCCTACAAACCAAGCTTAAGACCGACATTGCTAACTTCCGTCAGGAAACTAACGAATCATTAAGCAAGGCTTGGGAACGATTTAGAAACTTTATCGAGAGATGTCAGAATCGTCAGTTGGCTAAAACGAATCTGGTCGGCACGTTCTACAACAGCTTAAATCCTCAACAAAAACAAACCCTCGATGCTGCTTCATCCAGAAACTTCATGCAACATACTTCAGACGAAGCGTGGAAATTGATTGAAACGATAACAATGCATCATCATGACTAGGAACCAGATGAATCCATTTATGAAGAGAGGAGTACTTCAGAACAAGCCTTGGACACCTTGAAAACTCAACTCGAATCTATCTCTAAGTTTGTCAAGGACTTGCAAGAATCTTTTAAACCCATGCAAAAGAAGCAACCTCACAAGTTCTTCCCAAACATACGGGCCAACGAAGAAATTCTTGAAACAACTAATGGAAACCCTGATCAATCTTTTCATTCTAAGCCATCCGTTCAGAGGTTAACCACACAACCCACTTCTCAATCTTCAGTTCTCTCTACTTCTACCCCATTGACTTCTCGTCTAAACAATACGATTTTCAATAACTTCATGATTGAGCAAAATAATACAAACAGACTGATTGTTAACTTTCAAAATCAAATTGATAGTTTGCTCAAAATTTCAAATGATTTAATTAAAAACATGGAGGATAGTGTTAAAAGTTTGTTTTTAAAAGTTGAGGAGAAGGAAATGGATGAAGCGATCTACAATTCTGTCTATCACTCATCCTACGAGCATGATGACATCCTTGTGGTCACTAGAGGAGGAAAAGAGACTAAGAATGAGAAATCTATAGATATCCCTTCAGATAAACCTTCTAGTTCTTCTCTACCCACTGACTCAATACAAGTTGACACCCCTGTCATTTCTCCTGAGCCAGAACCTTCTAAAGCCCCGGAAGTCTTTAAACCCGTTCAAATACCTTTCCCTGGTAGGCTTAAGAAAGAGAAACAAGAAGCTCAATTTGGAAAATATTTAGAAATGTTCAAAAGCCTACACTTAAGCGTCATATTATTAGATGCTTTAGTAGAAATGTCCAGTTGTGCTAAATTCTTTATGGAACTTATATCCATTAAAGAAAAACTTAGACATATAGTTAACTTACCCTTAGATGCAGAGTGATCTCTAATTATGCAACAAGGACTACCCCTAAGCTTGGAGATACCGGCTGTTTCACTATTCCTTGTTATCTTCAGGATGTTCAAATAAGTAACGCCTTAGCTGACCTAGGAGCTAGTGTAAACCTCATGCCATTCTCACTTTATAGGAAACTAGGATTAAACGAACTTTTGCCTACTCGTATGACCATCCAATTAGAAGATAAGTTAAACTCCCCCGAAGAATTGCTGAAGATATTATGGTCCGAGTCGACAAATTCGTCTTCCCAGTGGATTTCGTTGTTATGGATATTGAAGAGGACACACAGGTTCCACTCATCCTTGGCAGACCTTTCCTAAACACTGCCAAGGCCATCATTGACGTATATGAAAAATCTTTAAAAATCCGATTTGGAACTGAAGAGGTCACCTTTAATATTTATAAGCTAATGAAACAACCTGTGGGAGAAGATCTTGGTCTTGTAGACTCTATGCAGGAAAGAATTGAAGAACACTTGAAAGAAATCCTCACAATAAGCAGCATCAACCCCCTTCCCAATATTGTCATCACTTCAAGAATACTCTGTGAAGAAGCCGCGGGTCTATGCTCTGCTAGCTCGGCTTCTTCCGACGCATCTGGAGAGTTGCTATTTCCTTTAAAGAAATCCGAGCCACAGTTCAACTCCATCACAACTGCTCCACTTGAATATGGCACTCATGTCGCTCTTTTATGAAGGAACCCGATTTCTAAAATGAATCATTCATCTCTCTCAAGGGAAGAAATTATGAAGACTCTTAAAAACATGGAGTCAATGCTTAAACCACCTGTTCCACAACTATCTAAAAGTTGTAAAGATCTTAATCCAGAAATCACCATCAACCAATCTTCATAAGCTCAGTTCTAGAGATTTGCAACAATCAACGATGACAAAGAAATGATCACTGGAGAAAATGCAATCTCTTATTCTTCCCAAGTAAAATATGAGCTGAGAAAAGATTAGCTGTCCAACAATACAGAATGGGTTGAGATATCGTCAGCCGACATCCCAGAATCACCTACAATGGAGTCAGATTATCAAACAACATATGACGAGTTTAAAAGAGACGATATTGCTAGGATGAAACGCTCTATTGAATAAACCACCTGAATTGGAGCTGAAGGAACTTCCCTCACACCTTGAATATGATTTTCTTGAAGGAACTTTGCACTTACCGGTTATCATCTCTAAAGAATTGAAGCCTAAAGAGAAAGCAAGGCTGGTACATGTCCTGAAGTCACATAAAAAGGCGATTGCTTGGAAGATCTTTGACATACAAGGGATTAGTCCAAACTATTGCACGCATAAAATCTTAATGGAAAACGACTTCAGATCATCAGTTCAGAGGCAAACGAGAGTCAACCCGAAGATTCAAGATGTGGTCAAAAAGCAGATTATCAAACTTCTGCATGCTGGTCCGATCTACCCTATCTCAGATTCCCCATGGGTTAGCCCAATTCAAGTCGTCCCAAAGAAAGGAGGCATGACGGTCATCGCTAACGAAAACAATGAATTGATTCCAACACGAACCGTCAATGGTTGGCGAGTGTGTATCGACTATCGAAAACTGAATGAAGCTACACATAAGGATCATTTCCCTCTACCATTCATTGATCTGATGCTCGAAAGATTATCAAGGAACGAATTCTACTGTTTCCTTGATGGCTTCTTAGGCTATTTTCAGACACCTCTCGATCTGAAGGACCAACAAAAGACAACGTTCACTTGTCCCTATGGAACATTTTCTTACTGACGGATGCCTTTTGGTTTATGTAATGCACCTGCGACCTTTCAAAGGTGCATGGTAGCAATCTTCCACGGCATGATTGAACAATGCATGGAAGTGTTCATGGACAATTTCTCAGTTTTTGGGGGATTCGTTCACCACTTGTCTTTCTAACTTGGACATGATGCTTACTCGTTGCGAAGAATCAAATCTTGTTCTGAATTTTGAGAAATGTCACTTCATGGTGAAAGAAGGCATAGTTCTTGGACACCGCATTTCAAAGTCTGGAATTGAAGTTGACAAAGCAAAATTTGAAATAATTTCAAAGCTTCCACCCCCCAATTCTGTGAAAGCTATCCGAAGTTTTCTAGGTCACACCGGATTCTACCGTCGCTTTATTAAGATTTTTCTAAGATTTCTCGGCCTATTACTCATTGTAACACCCGCCAAATTAAGACTAGTGAATAGTGCCTAATCATTTGTTAATACATATAAGTAGTTCGGTTTTACGCTAATTAATGTATCGAAATATATATATTGATGAATATATATGAGTATGCGATTTAATTAAATCGTACAAGTTTCAAATCGAATGCAATTCGATTCAATTAATATGGACGTTGGTGAATAATTTTTTTTATTTATTAAATAATATGACATTATTTAATAACCCTATTTTATCCAAAAATATTATTTAGATAACATTCAACTCGAATTCGTATCGTACAAACAAGGATTACGCAATTAAAATAATAAACACGCAAACAAAACGAAACAAGTTAAGTTATATTTTATAACTCAATTATTAAGTATTTGATAAAATACTTCAAGTAAAATATCGAATAAACATTTGTATTTTAAAACCTATAATTAAATGTACAGAAGATTATTTAAACGTTTAAACGATCGGAAAACGAACACCGCACGAAGCGCGAAGACGAGGGATTAAAAAGTTGGAGAGGCCACACTAGGTGACCTCCCCCAAAACCGGCCCCCTCCCCTCTCTTTCCCCTCATTTTCAATTTTCATAACACACACACACATCCACTTTCTTCTCTCTCTTCTCTCTCATCAAATACCACCACCACACCACCACCACCTTAATTCATCGAAAACTACCATAAAAACTCATCATATCATCTCGCTCATTTGAAGAAAAAGAACCACCGTATCACGATCTACATTTCCACCTTTTCGAAATTCTCCGGCACTAACTCGTAAGTTTCTGACAAAACTCGAAACACTCCGATTTTACTCATTTTCACTTGTTTATGGGTTATTTAAGCTTAAAATGTCCAAATTTGGGTTGGGTAAAAGAATCGGACCAAACGGTCGCCGAAAAACATGTTTTTGGCTCAAATTCCGGCCAACAGCTCGTTGTGTCGCAGAGGCTCTAGGCCACCTGCGACACAAGCCCTTATGTCGCTAAACCCGCACTTATGTCGCATATAGCGACACAAGTGACTATGTTGCAAACCCTTTGGATGTCGCATTTAGCGACACAAAACACTATGTCGCAAAACCTATTTTCGTCGCATATAGCGACACAACATTTTATATCGCATAAATTGCGGATGTCGCACTTAGCGACACAAGCCCTTATGTCGCAGATATGATCTGCGACACAATAGACTATGTTGCATGATGCGTTGCCCAAAGCGCCGTATGAAGACGGCGCTCGCACCGCGATCGTGGGTGTTTTTAAATTTATATTTGCTGGGGTCTAAGTATGAATTACTAATACTGAACCAAAGGCTAGTAGATGGTAAGTATGACCTAGAGTCGTTCTTAAAGAGAATCTGAATTGAAACGGAGGTGATCCAATCAATCTTTATTTTCTAGTAAAGGTTTTAAAAGAGTGCGTTGGGGGTTCTGATTCAGTTAACTAAGTAAATAAATAAAGCGAATAAAAGTGTAATAATAAATCAGATAATAAAAGTAGTATTTGTTGTGAGTTCGTTAGCTAATAATGTGGGATGATGACTCTTATGGGAAAATGATTATCTAAATTGGAAATGTTTAGTGGATTCAACACCCAGTGGTATAACCAATAAGTTCCCTATTAGTCGGTTATCAACTAATATGTCACGAGGAACTAAGGTGTCATGATTCTGATCAGACAGACGATGTTCAACTCTCCACATTCTCCTGTAAGGGAGTCAGTGACCCGTATTGTAACACCCGCCAAATTATGACTAGTAATTAGTGCCTAACTCTCTGTTAATACATGTAATTAGTTAGTTTTAGGCTAATTAATGTATCGAAATATATATATATTGTTGAATATATACGAATATGCGAATTGATTAAATCGTGCAAGTTTTAAATCGAATGTAATTCAGTTCAGATAAATACGGACGTTGGTGAATAATTTTATTAAATAATACAATATTATATAATGACACAATTATATCCAAAAATATTATTTTTATAATATCCCGTATCGTACAAACAAAACCTTCGCGATTGGATTATTAAACGCACAGACAAAACGAAACAAGCTAAGTTACATTGTATAACTCAAATATTAAGCATTTGATGAAATACTTCAAGTATAATATCGGGTAAATATTCGTATTTCAAAACTTATAATTAAACGTATAAAATAATTATTTAACGTTTAAACAATCAAGAAAATGAACACCGCACGGAGCGTTAATACACGGAGTTAAAAAGTGGAGACCCACACTTCGGTGGGCCCCTACCCTAACCGGCCCCCAAACCCCCTCCCCCTCCCTCTTTCTTCTTCATTTCACCATTCCTCTCTCTCTCTCTCTCTCTCTCTCTCTCTCTTTTCTCTCTAAATCACCACCATTTTACCACCACCTTAAATCACATAAAAACACCATCAAACATCATTATTTCATCTCGCTCGTTTGGAGGAAAGTGACCACCTCGCAACGATCTACGTTTTCATCTTTCCGGATTTCTCACGCGCGAACTTGTAAGTTTCTGACAAAAGCTCGAAACCTTTCGATTTCAAGTGTTTTCAAGTTATAATTGTTTCTTTAAGCTTGAAATGTCCATCTAAGGGTTGGGTAAAAGAATCGAACCAAACGGAAACCGAAAAATGCTTTTTTGGCTTAAAATCCGTCGAACGGTCTTAAGTGTCGCATAGGCCGTCCAGTATAGTGTCACTTCGTGCGTCACTTAAGTGACGCATTGAGTGTCGCTAAAATCCCTAATCTTGCGTCACTTGCATAAGTGCCGCATAAAATCCCTTTTTTCCCGACACTTACCTCCGTCACTTGCCTAGTGACGCCTGGAACCCTTACCCGACACTACCACCCGACAGTACCTTAGTGACGCCTCACTATGCGTCACTTCCCTAAGTGACGCCCTCACTCAGATTCTACTATTTCATGCGTCACTTCCTAAGTGACGCCTAAGTCCCAAGTGACGCTATAAGTGACGCATAAAACAGAAGGTTTCAAACTATTTTTACACTAAGTGTCGAACTTATACAAACTCAAATACTTATACAATATGATTCCTAAAACATTGTAAGACATGTTTTTCAAGTATAAACACTTCGAAATCAATATGATAACATCAAGGTCATTACTACAAACAATCACCAACGGGCCGTACACATTTTCAAACGCTTAGACAATCAATCAAATTGTAATCATTTGGACATTCTAGTGGAACAAACAACTACAAGGTAGTCTTATTAGATACCTTCTCACGTTTATAACCATCGCGTGTCATGGACACCCTCAGGTTACAAGTCTTTGGACTTCAATCCTTGGCTAATCGATCTCAGTTTATTAAGATAAACTCTTCAGGCTCAAGTGAGTCTCATGGCCCCTCTTTTACCTTTTTACTAGGGGTGTGATACATTGCTCTATTTTAACACGTGAACGCGAGTACATATTTCAATATACTACATGAGTTGTTTTCAACTAATCAAACCAAAGTCCTCCGTCAGTATAGTCTGGTAATACGTAAGTAGCGTGAATATTAGTATATGGTACCATATAGGATTGACCCTCCTCGTCCGGGTTAGCAAGCACTAACTGGGTAAACGGACGTACTAATATTTGGGAAGACGAGTGTGGATTAGGCACTCGTGGAGGCACCTCGCTCGGAATTCTCTATATGGGACCCGACCCTCGAGTTAAGCTCAGACTATGCGCTCATGGTTGTATACACTATTATTATCATTTGCTGGATGCAAATCAACATTTAAATCTTGCGGTTCACACACCATTGTTTGATATCTAACCTGTGAGCTCACCAGCGTTAGCTGACCCATTTTAGCATGTATCACAGGTACTCAACAGTAGATCTGGACTGCCCATCGGGATGCATATTAGCTCGAGTCTCCATGCAAATCTCAGAGATTTCATTGCATTATTAGATTTTGCATAACTAATTATGTTCTTAAATCTCTCATATTACGAACACGTGCTATGTACGGTTTCAACTGTTGTAAACCTTTTAATATTAATGTATTTTGTTAAAACGGCGCATATAGAGTCGTTTGCTATATATCTGTGTGCTTTGATTATTGGTTAGTAACACCCAAATTATGCTTCCACAAAACATTAAATTTGGGGTTGTTACACGTATTATTGAACGTATTCGCTCGTGGGCGAAAGAATAAAGTAGCAGGTCATTACAAATCTGACCGTTCTTAATACCACAAAGATTTCAAATCCATTAAACAATTAACTTAGAATTTATGAATAAAGTTAAACCTAGACCATGTCGGAAAATGCTATGGTGATTCACAGTGTATTTAATCGTTTAACGATTTTTCCATTGTGAATTTAATTGCTTCGCCATGTTCACATGATAAGTACATTGTGATCGAAAGTGTACAATACTCATGGCAAGTCCACGTAATCACATTGCATTATATGATGCTTGCATGACGTTACAGTTAAAAACATAGTTTTTACACAGATAACTATTGACCAAGTATCAAGGTTCATGACTCCTCTTTACAGGGTTACAATCACGTTTGTTAATCGAAAGGCGAATATAAGTTTTAGGTTTACAATCATAGGGTAAGTCCGTTCATAAAGTTTCCGTTTTATAACGTCGATCCATAATACAACTACTTTCGGTCGTTACCGGCTTCCATACGTATGTACTCTGCTTAAAAGCATTTCCAGCACTATACCAAGTAAACAGTCGAATAGGGGCCGTCATATTATTTCACGACATATTTAAAGTCATCCCACAATTATATATGCTAACTACATCACAACAAATACAATAGTAATCTACTCGCTAATCATGGCACAAACTAATTCTAGCATAATTAAAGCATTAACATTTATTTAAGATAGAATAGGATAGAAAGAACCCGGATTATAATGCCAGAAGGAATAGACTTGAATTAATAAGCGTAACTCCAAGCGTACACCAAAGATTACAAAATATTTTCTAGCTTTCATTCTACTTTAAACAAGCTCCTTAACTAGCCTAACACTAATTTTGAAGTAAGAAAATAGAATGAGAAAGTAAAGAGAGAATTATGCTTAATGCATATGGGACATCTTTAAATGGAGGCCTAGGGGCTGTATTTATAGGGAAAATATGGCTCACATTAGCATCCCTAGGCTCACATTAGAAAAAGAGTGAAAGATGGTGCACCGGGTACGAAAAAGTAGCGAAAGGCGGTGCATCGGGTACACGGAAGGACGAAAAAGCACAAAAGAGACAGGGGGTGGAGGCCAGCGCCGCCCACCAGCAGGACGGCGGCGGTTGGCTGCCACCCGCTCCAGTCCATCGTCTTTCGCTGCGTTGCTTAATTCGTGCGTATCTTCTTCGTTATGCGTCCGTTTGCGTTGATTCTTTTTGCGTTGGATTCGTAATTTAAAAACGAAGACTTTAATGTAAAGATATCCCAAAAATATGTCTCCTATCTCCAGATATTGCGTACGAATCATTTGGATCTTCCGGCGGGCGTAAAATCTTCATTCTTTATCCGTTTTTGTTGATTCTTCTTCTGTTGGATTCGTAATTTAAAAACGAACATCTTGGGTGAGATGGATATTGATTATGGGAACTTTTGTCTTGAAATATCGTTTTGATGTCTTGAATCTTCAAACGTGTGTGGAATCTTCATTTTTTATCCGTTTTGCTTGATTTTTATCGTGCAACCTTGTTTTGACCATCTTGGCATAATATCATTGATTTGTATTGGTTTTGAGTTTAAAATGTCAAGAATCATTCTAGAATGAGAGAGATATCGGTAGTAAAAACATGACTTTTTACGCGATATCATCGAACCTAGCGACACAAGGCTTATGTCGCACGTAGTGTCGCATGAAACAGAACCAAGAAAACACAGATTTTACTAAGTGTCGAGACCTAAAATTTTATCACTTGATTTCACCCAAATTCAAGTTCAGGTGCATTTTCGACCCCAACCAGGGGCCAGCCCCTTGGACCCCGCCAGGGGTTGCCACCCCTGGGACCCCGCTTACCAGGGGTGCTTCCCCCGGACCCCAATCACTTAGAGTTTGTAAATACATTTTACACCAAGTGTGAAACTTGTATAACACCAAACACGAATACGATACGACTTCTAAAACACACTAGAACATACCTTTTAAGTATAACACTTCGAAATCATAATAATAATAGTTGAGATTATTATTACAAACAATCACCAAAGGGCCGTACACATTTTCAAAACTCAAGTTAATTAACCAAATCATAGTCATTTGGACATTCTAGTTAGACGAACAACTACAAAGGTAGTCTTTTAAGATACCTAATCAATTAATAACCATCGCGTGTCGTGGGCACCCTCAGATTACAAGTCTTCGGACATCACTACTCGGCTAATAAACTCAAGTTTATTTAGATAAACACTTCAAGACTCAGGTGAGTCTCATAGCCCCTATTTTACTGTTTCATTCAGGAGTGTCATATCATTGCTCGTTTTATTTTAACTATATGAACGCAAGTACGTAAACAAATAATTACTACATGAGTTACCTCACTAATCTTTAAATCTCTCCTCAGCATAGTTTGGTAATACGTTGTAGCGTGAATATTAGTATATGGTACCATATTGGATTGACCCTCCCCTTCCGGGTTAGCATGCACTAACTGGGTAAACGGATGTACTAATATTTGTTCAGACGAGTGTAGATTAGGCACTCGTGGTAGGCACCTCGATCAGGATTCCTTAAATGTGGACCTGACACCTCGAGTTAAGCTCAAACTACGTGCTCATGGCTGTAAAACTTTTATTTTTCTTAATTCCATTTTAAATTCAACTAAATCTTGCGGTTCATACAATATGTGTTGACATACAAACCTGTGAGCTCACCAGTGTTTCGCTGACCCATTTTAGCATGTATCACAGATACTCAGCAGTAGGTTGGACTGCCATTCAGGATATCATTAGCTCGAATCATCATGCAAAACATTCAGAGATTTAGCTGCATTATTATATATTTTGTATAAATTAATTATGTATGTAAATCTCTCAATTTCAAACTGAGCTAATGTAAACCATATTTTGATGTAAACTTTGATTTTATCAATACAAGTTGTAAAACGACGCATATAGAGTCGTTCATTATATCTTTGTGCTGTGATTATTGATTAGTCGCGCCTCGACCCGATCGCTTCCGCAACCCAAATTTGGGAGTGCAACACTCACCTTCTTGAAAAAGATACTCCGTTTGACTTCATAGATGAATGTCTCAAAGCTTTTAACTACCTGAAAGTTCTGCTCATACATGCACCGATCATGATTGCTCCAGAATGAAGTCTTCCATTTGAGATCATGTGCGACGCCAATGATTTCGCTGTTGGAGCTGTACTGGGACAGCGGAAGAAGAAACATTTTCAACCAATCTACTATGAAAGCAAGACGCTCACAGATGCTCAAGAGAACTACACAACTACAGAAAAGGAGCTGCTTGCGGTAGTATTCGCCTTTGATAAATTTCGTTCTTATCTAATCCTGTCCAAAACTATTGTCTATACAGATCACTTCGCTTTGAAACACTTTTTTAAGAAGCAAGATGCTAAACCGCGCCTTCTACGATGGATTCTACTCCTACAAGAATTTGATATTGAGATTAAAGACAAAAAAAGGAGCAGAAAATGTAGCGGCCAATCATCACAGCCGATTGGAAAATCCATTAATGGAGAAGTTGCAAGAGAAAGATATTCAAGATCAGTTCCCCGAAGAACAGCTCATGACTATAGGAGGATACCAACAAGGATCACAGTTCACACACAATCCTTGGTATGCAGACTTCGCTAATTATCTGGTAGGGAGCATCGTACCAAAAGGGATGCCAACTTCTCAGAAACAAAAATTCTTCCGCGATGTCAAGAATTATTACTGGAATGATCCTTATCTCTTTAAGGTTTGTCCCGATCAACTTATTCGAAGATGCGTTGATGGGAAGGAGGCAGAACAAATTCTACACCAGAGCCACCACGGACCTACTAGAGGACACCATGGCAACAAAATGACTGCACGAAAGGTTTACGATGTCGGATTTTATTGGCCAACCATATTCCAAGACGCTTACGACCTGGTAAAATGCTGTGATATTTGCCAAAGGATAGGCAATATCTCAGCCCTGAATGAAATGCCACTTACTAATATCCAGGCCGCAGAGATCTTTGATATCTGGGGATTAGATTTTATGGGACCATTTCCCAAATCTAACGGCAAAGAATACATCTTAGTCACAGTTGACTACCTCTCCAGATGGGACGAAGCTCAAGCTTTTCCGACCAACGATGCAAAAGTAGTAACCCAGTTCCTCAAAAAGCTATTAAGTCGATTTGGAACTCCTAAAGCTATAATCAGTGACCGTGACACACATTTCTGCAATACTCAATTCATGTGAGTGCTGCAGCATTATGGTGTTACTCACAAAACTTCGATGACTTACCACCCACAAACAAATGGGCAAGCTGAAGCGACAAATCGGGCTTTGAAAAGGATATTGGAAATCATGGGCACAGATGGGCCAAAAAATTAGACAATGCATTGTGGGCATTCAAAACTGCCTACAAAACACCATTAGGAACCACACCATATCGGCTAGTCTACGGCAAGGCATGTCACCTTCCAATTGAGTTGGAATATCAGGCGTACTGGGCATTAAAGCACTACAAATTGGATACTCTGTAATAGACCTGAAAATAGTCCAAGGCCTTTATTCAAGGTTATGAATTATGCTTACTTAGCACCTACAAGAGAAGTCATTTTGACCAAAGTGTCCGGTAGATCTTTAGCAGCATCCCCGGCATTTGGGCCAGAAGTGCCAAAGAAAGACATCTACTTGGATCAGAAAAAGATCGGGAGAACCAAAAATTTCAGCAGCTGGAGAACAACGAAGAATGCAGTTGAATGAGTTAGCAGAGCTAAGGGATCAGGCATACGATAGTTCGCTGAGCTTCAAAGAAAGAACTAAAAAGGTCCACGATGCTAAACTAAAGCCTTCTAGATTCAAACAAGGAGACAAAGTGCTGCCTTTCAATTTGCGATTCAAGAAACTCTCCGGTAAATTTAAAATTAGATTGAGCGGAGCATTCACGAACTCAAAGGTATTTCCCTATGGCGCAATCGAACTCGAAGCTCCAGAAGGTAATTTTAAGGTTAACGGTCACCGCTTAAAGCATTACATTGAAGACTTTCCCATCAGGGGAGATGTCTTCATCTTTGAACCTCCATAAGTCTTCAGGAAAGGTACAAAAGAGTCAAGCTAGAGACTCGTAAAACAAGCGCTCTTGGGAGGCACCCTAAGCTTATCTTTATGTTTCTGTTAAACTTTACTTCTTAGTTTACATTTATTAAATATGATTATCTCTAACAAAAATTTTAGGAACTGCTACTTATCAGACTACAAACTTAAATTTCTACAAAACCATATATAAGTCTCAAAAATGAAAATGCCAGATTCTGATGATGAAATCTTTAAAAATATCCTTAAACTGTCATTAGATCTCTGTGCATTTGTATTTGTCATTTTTTTAGCATTACCTATTTTGTTTTGTTTATTTCAGGATGGACAGTTCCAGTGACACTCAAGAGCATGTTGTCAAGAGACTACCAAGACGTCGCAGACATCGCAGACGTGGAAATCAGAGTCAGGGAAACCCTATTCCACGCCAACCGAGACAGACAGCACGCAGAAGGAGGAAGACTATGCTCACCATACGTAAGGAGGACTTGGTTGACATCCTGATCATTCATGATGAGCCGCCCGTTGAGATGCCCCCATCACCTGGCCGTTAGTCAGCTCCTATATCCACTTTTGAGTACGGGATCACTCTAGCTGACCCTGCCGCATTATGAGACCTCTTTCGGATGCTCCACATCCACCATGATGTCATGTCCACCCTCTATGAGCATGTGGGATTCCTGAGGCCTTCTGCCTATCCGTTCCATCTTGGTCCGGATCCAGGACTACCTCGCCCACCATGGTCATTCTTCCTTCCTGCTGGACCATTCGCTGCTGGACCATCCACCACTCCACCTAGGGGTGAGCATAGAAACCGATTAACTGACCCACAACCGAATTAACCGATTTAACCGACCCGATTTAACCGACCTAAAGCTTAACTGATGGTTCGGTTATTATAATTCCATTAACCGATTAGATCGGTTATGGTTACGCTTAAGACCCATTAACTGACCCTATTTAACTGAACCGACCCACCCTTAGTTTTTTTACTTATATTTTCATTATACAAATAAATATGTAATGTAAATAGGTAATATATGTTGAGCTAATTTTTTTTTTAGAAAAGGCAAAAAATTATTGAATACCAACCAAAATATACAAAGATTCAAGCAGGGGATATCTATCTAAATAAATCTATCTATACAAACATAAAAATCACCCTGCATGACAGCACAATACTATTTACATTTCTACTAAGGCACCAAACTATCAGATTGTGACAGAGCCGAATATAGCTTTCCAACCAAAACTAACTCCGTGATTTTCCTGGCCTTCAGAAATTAAACAAGCATATAGATGCATCCGAAAAACCTTTACCCGCATCAATACATCCCACGCCCATAGTAGCAAAAACTACCCATTTAACACCAATCTACTGCTACTTACAGTCATTGGATTAAATTGATAGATGCATAGAATTTAATACTAAGTAGCATAATGACCCGTTAGGAAACTCTCATACTTTAAGCCCACTAGTTAATTATGTAGTCCATTCCATTTTTAAGTTACATTTAAAGCCACTTTCTCTTCTACCCGTAAATACATCCTTTAGGAATAGTGATGTTCTTCGCAAGATATCGACAACACCACCACAACTAGGAGCTCGATGATTCCATTACTTCATATTTTTTCTTTTTCAAGCAGTTAACCAATGGTTAACAGTTAACCGACCCAAAATCTACCCAAAAATCAATTAACCATAACCGATTTAACCGAAACCGATTTAACCGAAACCGATTTAACCGAAACCGAACGGTTAAGAAATTTCCATAACCGAAATTTCGGTTTTGGGTTCGATTAAGGGTCATAACCGACCTAAACTGACCCATGCTCACCCCTAACTCCGCCTGTTGCTGCCACTGGCCCCACCATATCTCCAGGGAGCTCATCCTCTAGTCACTCACTTACGGAGCAGCTGATGGCTATGTTGAATGTACCCAGCCCGCCTCATGTCTCTGCCTCTGGCATTGCTCTTGGGCAATTTTAAGCTATGATGGATCAGCCTACTCCTTCACCCACATCTGTCCTAGATGCTGCTGTAGCTGCTTTCGATCCTGACAGCGATGATCTACTTGATGACTTTTAGTTTATTTAATTTATTTCGTTTATCTCAGTACTTAGATTTTATAACTCTTTGTTATTTTTGAGATATGACGTTGTGGTGATGTTTTATTGTAGAACTTAGCTTTGTGTGGAATGGCTGATCTTAAACGAGTCTGGTCCTTAAAATCCAGCAAATCACATGCACCACTTCTACACGAATCTGTTCCTGTCCAGTAAACAGAATAGGGAGTACTCTAAACCTTTCTCCGTTTATAATGATTCTAAGTTTACTTAAGCTTATGTGTTATAATCTGTGCCACATCCTAACTTATCACTAAGTGTGGGATTCCAGCCCAATTCAACACTTAGGAAATATTTTCTTACATGTTCAAACTCTAAGTGTGAGATTTTAGTCGTAAAATCTCAACCCAATAGAACATTAGGGACAATGTTCCTCTAATTGTGGGATGGTAGGTATGGAATACCTTGGGCAAACGATTTTTATGTCTACATAGCATATCTCATAAAATGTTCCCTAATTTTTTTAAAAAATATCTTTCAATAAAAATAAAAAATTGAGCTAAATCTTTCGATTAACTCTAATTTTTTGAGTTTTGGTATGCCTGAAAAAAATCATTTTCAAAATATGAAGAAAATATTTTAAAAACTAAAGAAAATTAAGGTAGAAATTTCCTAAACAAGGAACGATAATCTAAGAGAGGCGTCACATGACTAGGCACATTGATTTGACGCAAAAAGTCACGTTTTTGTGCACCTTTTCAAGCCCATTTTGGTTCAAATCTTTTAATAAACATCAAATAATAAAATGTTTTATGCTAAAATTGTAAAATGAACCAAAACTTAGACTTCCTTTCGAAAAATCACTTAAAATGCTCAAATAATGAACAAATCAGAGCTAAAACGATCTACTTGCGATTCTGACGTATAATTAAGCTAAACTGGCCTAATTTGTGTCATATTGATCTTCAGGAAAATACAAAACTGTGGGCGCAAGAATCAATCGAATCTGACAAGTAACGAAGAAGTTAGAGCCAACCGAAGATCACAAGAACTACGACTAGTGCACAAGACTTACGATCCAGCACACAAGAACAAGACCCAGGGTACACCACCCTCATAGGGGCCGTATACCACCCCTAGAGGGCCGTATACGCCCCCTCTAGGGTCGTATACCCCCTCTAAGGGGTGGTATACCACCTCTTTGGGGTTGGATACGTCCTGTTTGCTACCGAATATGCCCTATTTGCTACCGAATACGCCCTATTTGTTGTCAAATATGCCCTATTTGTTGTCAAATACGCCCCTGTAGGTGTCGAATTTCATAGCTCGAGGGTGTATTTCAGTGTAAAATACGGGTGAGGGGTGCTATATGTAAATTTAGTTCTTGAAGCCTATAAATAGAGGCTTAACCTCCTCATTTCCATATCCCTCACCATCACTCACCATCCATCAAAATCTCTCATTCCACACACTTTCTCTCTCTAGAATAGTATTAGTAGTTAATTAGCTAGTAGGAGTTGAGTAGCAAGTTTATGAGCTTTGTACGGAGTCGCTCCGAGACTACGGTTGCGTAGATTTGATGTAACACCTAATAGGTTCTATTATATTATCCTTTCTTGTTATTTTTAAATATGTTGTGCTATTGTCATGATTATTTAAGAATGCATGCTATGATAAATGCTATGTTAGGCTAGACAAATATGTGTTTGCTATGATAAATGTTATGCTAGGGTAGTTATGCTTTAAACAATGCTGTTACTCTGCTGGTATGGAATTAGGATATGTTTGAATTTATGAATTAATTCTTTAATGTTTTATTTATCCAACTTATGATGTGGTTTGAAACCTATTGATATAATCCGGCCAATTGTATAAATAGGTCCCTCAACTATTTTTGTGTCTGAATGATTCGATGAACTCGGCATGGCCGCTGTTCTCCTGATTGAAATAAATCAGATGAAACACGGAGCATAGGATTAGAGTTAAATTAGAATTAATCCCATATATCGGATGCTTCTGAGAGAACTTTTGGAGCATCCGTGACTTAAACATTTATCCAGAAACTCTGCCTGAAATAAATTGATATTTATCCATGTTACACTACTGCGTGTTCTTGTTTGATCGTTGCTCTTGGGTTTACATGCTAGTATCTGTTTGTTCACTGCGGTTGTTGGGTTTATGATTAGGTTTTCAAACATAGAATAATTACATACGGCAGTTTAACATGCTAGAATAATTACAATGATCTGTATGAAATAATGTTGAACAATTTAACCGATCGTTAGACAGACTTTCCCAACTTATTCCGCGGGGTCACTCCTGTTCACTTTATTGTTTATTCAACAATTCCGTGCCACGATACGGACGTCTCAGATGACCAAGACTGGGGAATAGGATTTGAGGTTAGTTGTCGGTTAAATTGGTACTACATTTGGGAGAACTTCCGGTGTAGCTTACACTCCTTATCTGTTATCCATAGGACATGTTATTTATTTGATTGTGGACAACTCTACGTTAGATAAGTAATAGGATAGGAGTTATGGCCCATTAGGACATATACAGTAATGATACGGGATCTCTGGGCGAGGCATCGGAAACACCGTAAAACGGCTCAGTACTTGGTATCGCGCTGGAACCACCTCTGGTGAAGTACAAATGCGTGGAAGCCACGAAAAGGCCGTAGGTACAGTACCATATTGAACATCGTTCAGAGACCCCAAATCAGCACTGCTAGGATTCATTATAATTAGAGCCACAATCCTCATAACTACCCCTAAATAGCATATACTGACATCATAGCAAACACTTACGTAATCTATAGATCTCTCAGCGACTACACTCCTCATTTACCTTTATGTTTTTAGTTTAAAGTGGAATAGAAAACAAAACCCCTCAAAAAAGTTTTAAATCTCAGCTAAATTACCAAAGATAATTAATCCTCCTAAGATCTCATGCCCGTTGTGGTTTAAGAACAACAACTAAGTCATACCTACCGCTTATGCAAGTAGTGGTGTAACTTAGGCTTCCCAATATATATATAAATTTTTAAACCCCTTGATCTACAACCCGACTGGACAGTCAGCAACGACAAGGAAGAAATTCCTTGACCGACTGTTGGGAGGCGATCACACATACAACCCAAATTTGCAGTGAGGTTTTGAGCCTTAAAAGCATTCTATTTTAATGCTACATTGTTCATTTCTTGTGTGTGCCGATGCATGTATCTCTGAATTAGAACTTGCTCTTGACATACACTTCAAGACCACATTGGTGTGTACCGTACGCGGTATAGGCACAATTAAATGACCTTGACATTCCTTAGGATTAACCTTTTTTTAGACTTCTCTTTCAAGCCCAAAGCCCTTCCGATACTCACTTTAAGTATCGATGATCCTCTTAGTAAACCCTATTGAGCCTAAACCTTTCGTTTCTTCAAAACCATCAATCTTAAACCCTACTTCCCAAAATACCCCAAAACTTATCCTTAGAATTTCTACGGTCATGAAGAATATCGTTTGGAACATCCTTATGATTATCTCAAAGCTTTCGTGTTCCCCGAAAAGTTTACTCAAAATCTTTGGTCCGAAAAATTAGCACCGCGAAAAGACTCGAATAAGCAAGGATAAGAAGAAGGACTTCTAAAGGATTCACAAAAATAATCCTCGGAGTTTCTCTGGCAAAGGAATTCTGGAAGAAAAGAAAAAAAATAGAAAAAGAAAATAAAGCTGATTGCTTCAAAGTATCAATCTTTCAAAGAAAGATCCGATGAAATGTGAAAAGCTATCTCCTCCGTTCCTGAAATAAAGTTCTTCACGATTCTTAGAGTTCTAAGATAAGCAACACCTCTAAAACCCAAAAATTCCCTTATCCATACCCCTTAACCCTCACAAAACATTACAACCCCTGAATGTCTTGGGATAATTAACGTTGTTCTCACCTAAGTGGTGGAGATCCGATTCTCGATCAAGCTTATGACGATGAGTACTGCATAACTGGCTTTATGAGCGATTTCGTTTGAACTAGATTGATAGGAAATCCGATACACTTTTTAGTGAATTGAGTGACCACCTTTTGTGAGATCTCCTGGTCATGTATACTCCAAGATCGCGAGAGTTGGAAGTATGCCTATGAGAATCGCTTCTTGTTTCCGAGATGATCATCTTATTTTTCCTTTGTTTTCTGAAACTATCTACTCATATGAGAGAATGGTAACTGAAGGGCATATCATAACTCTCCCTAAAACCAGTTTTAAAAATGTTTTTCAAAGGGAGTATTAATGAGTGTTTCTTGAGGACAAGCAACGTCTAAGTGTGGGATACTTGATGTGACCTAAAAAGTCATGTTTTTTAAGGACTTATTTCCGGATTTTTCGGACTATTCTTTGGTGAAAACATTTCAAAACCATCATTATTTACCTAAATTCACTAAGGTAGTCTAAATAACAAAAATTGCTACAAAAATCGGTTAAAACGTCCAAATAACACGCAAACCGAGGCAAAACAATCACCTTAAATATTCCGCTCTTAATATTCTTATAGAAATAGAACTTAAATTATATTTTATGGCTCTATAGGAAAATCCAAGACCGAAGGTAAAAGAATCAGAAGAAATGGACGAAAGACGAATAAGATATGCAGTTTGGAAGCTCGCTGATCGTCATCAGGAACACGCAAAAGTCAAACACCTCCAAATTTGGCAAACTTAGTGTCATTAGATAACACGGATCAGTTACCTGACCTTGCATCATCTCCAGAAGATCGCTTTCCAACTTTTCATTTACCCAATTTACCAAATTTTGTCCACTTCAATTATCTCCCCGAAGATAACTATGAAGTAAAACCTTCGAAATCATGTGACTTAATCACCCTCATTCCTGAAACATCAGTGTATGCCCAAAATCTTTCTGACTCTTGTAATGACGGCATCTCTCCATTCCTTTCACATAAACACCAATACACCATTTATCGAGTGGTAGATAAGGTTCCATATGTCGAGACAGAACAACCTTGTTTTGAAGAACTCCACGTCGGTGCTTCTTTCCATCCTTCCCGTAGGGTAGATGTCTACAAAGCATTCGTTAGGCAATTAGAATATGCCGCCTCCCGTTTTCATACGAACAACGAGAGACGATTGCCAATTTAGAAAAACAAGTAGAATTCCTTCTTCGCCTATCTAGTAATGAATGCGAGATAACTTTCACAAATTTCCGAGACCAAGAACTAAAGTTCAAAGCAGATTTAGATCTACTTTTTGAATCATTTGCCAACATGGATTTCCTCCCAATATCTATGATATTAATTAATCACAATGTCGCTGCAATGATCAACAAACTTGAGTTCTGGATAGAACAAGACCCGATGATTCCCATCATCATTCCTGGTAAAATTTCATTCTTTGTTGACCCCGCCTCTTACTTGATCTCAAAATTGCGAGATGTTTTTCCTGATTCCACCAAGGAAAGAATCGACATAGCCCTCTTCCCTAAAAGAAAAGACCTTCACGTTAAGCTCGTTCGAATCTTTGCCTTCACCAAATACCCCTTCACTTCCACACAAAAAATCCATAATCAGTAAACTCCTTAGGATAGTTGAATCTACAACCGGAGAACCTGATTCACGGGAAGAGAAAGCATTTTGGATGTCATGAATGAACTCACTCACAATCCTGAATTATAAAGACCAAGGACCACGCGACGGCCTGTCAAACCCTAAAAAGATAAGGAAGGTATACAATCAGTTTATCAGCGATCTTGTCAATTTAGGATACGAGGAATGAAAAGTACTAGGGAAAATAGAGAATAGTCATTATTATTTAATTTACAATGTCATTTAGGAGCTTTCAAAAAGTTTTATACCGAAAAACGTTCGCTTAAGAGAGCAAATCTCAACCCTTTCCTTATATAGGGATCGGAACGAATCATAAAACACTCTCCAAGAAGGTCGAGGCTCGCGACTTTAAAAAGTGCGTATTTTAGTATACATATATTAATAAATAAATTCTTGAAAGCGACCTTTAAGAAAACGTTTTTAATCATTGTCTGAAAAACACGCGCATGTCGAAAGGAATACGCAATTTCAAGCTTTCAGCCGAAACAGGTACATTCCATAGACCCGTGTCAGACAGAAATTTTAAAACACCCAAAAATACACTAAGTTTAATACCTTGGATTGATTATAATTGTCCCGCAAAAAATTTGCGCGTTTCTTAAATTATTTATAATGTAACAAGGAACCAACGAGTAACTAGTTACAATAAGTATACTTAAGATTCGTACTTACGATTAATAGGACATTAGGAATTAATTTAGAATCATTAGGCTTAATCCTAGAGTACACTAGGGATCATGTGTAAGGAATATGGTACTTAAGGATATGACACATATTCCTAGGGACCACTAAACCTTCCATACATCTCCATAATTCAAAACTAGAAGAAAGCTTCTTCCTCCCCTCTCCTCCCCAAAAAAACCGGCCAACACACCCACTCCCATGAAACCACCATCAAAACTCCACCAAAACTTGTGATCTTGCATCTTTTGAACTCCTCTTTGCATGCTCTTCACGGTTGTACGATTATTTTCAAGTTTTATCTATAAAAACTAAGGTATGATCATTAAAACCCACCTTAAACTTTAAAGTGCTTATTTAGATGCTTAGAGCAATCACATGCTACTACCATGCTAGTATCTAGATGCTTAAGTTTAATTGTGAAGCTTTGAATGATTATTACATGATGATTGAACCATGTGGTTAGCTTATGGTTATGAATTGCAAAATTTGACTCTTAAAGTCAACAAAAAGTTAACTAGCTTGCATGAATAGAATAATGAATTAATATTACTTGACCATTCTTGCTTACTAGGATGCTTGTACTAGCTTGACTAGTCAAAATAGGCAATATAACTTGAGAATCATTATTTTGAAAATAGAAGTCTTGAATTAAACCAAACGCATGGGCATGGTAACTTTTTATGCATAACCTAGATTGTTTACCAATTAGGAAATGCTTAAAATAGTTTAGATCATGTATACATGAGTAGGTTATAATTTTGGCATGCGGATAATTGAGAATATCATTTAAGGGAAGCTTTGACCTAAAAAGTCAACTTGAAGTATTGAATTTTAAACAAATCAATTTTATTCAAAAACCTTACTTCAACTTGAACTCCTAAAAAGTCAAACCCTACCGCTAACGATATGGTCAAGAATTGTGAAACCTTGACATTTCAAAATTGGGTAATGTCAAACTTGTAAATGACAACATTTCACAATAAAACTATCACCATTTCTTGACTTTACATTTTCAGGTAATTGATTACCGACCACACTACATGTCACCTTAGTATGATTAAAACTAATTATTTGTTGCTTGGGAACATTGGATATTTGATGTAATCTTTGGACTGTCACAAATTTAAAGCCCTCATTTCGAATTTTCTTTAAGAAATTTTGAAAATGTTTTAAATTTTCTCTTTCTTAAGAATCCATTACTTTAAATCTCTCATGCTCTCAGGTACCATGAAGAAATCAAAGCTAAACCCAGCACGACCACTTGCAAGATCTCTTGCCTACCTTAGTGCCACACCCAAATACGACCGGATGGCACATATATGGAGGGATAAGTCATTTGGACGCTTTAGATACATAGATTGGGATAAGCTATAGACATTGGGGTTTAGACAAGGATTGGAGAGCCTACTCAGTTATTCAGTAGATGGTCAGAAGTTTGAGTCTTTAAAAAGACTATTCAGCATTGACGAGCCAGTATACATGGAAATGATTACCAAGTTCATGACCACATATACATTTGATCCAGGGAGTAGAGTTGGTAGTGGTTCGATCACATTTCGATACATGGGCAGTTTGTTCACCTTGTCACTAGCTCAGTTTGCCCATCACCTAGATCTCTACACTCCGGAAGAAATATGATCCCCTCTATTCACTAGTGGAGCCACCACTTTTTCCCTCACGACTACGCCCGCAGAGGCATGGATTCATTGGTCTCCAATGAGGTTTTTCTCGGGTATTAAAGCTACCCAACTCAGAGACCCGGTCCTGCAGATTATACACAAGCTGTTGGCTTGTTCGATTGATGGGAAGCACACGACTAATGGTCGAGTTGCCGAGTTTGATGTTGCTTTGATGGCATCTATCCTCAGCAGGAGGAACATTCAGGTTGCCCACTTAGTTGCTCAGCGGATTCTTGAGGAAAAGAGTTATGATTCAAAAAGGTCATTCAAGGGCCCTGTTGTTACAAGGTTGATTAGAAAAATGGGATTGCTTAGAACAGCAGAAGTGGAGAAATTCAAGAGTCTACCAAATTGGAGTGCCCAACCGATAGATTATGAGTTTCTGAGGATGATGGGGATAATCAAAATTTTGAGGGATGGCACATTTTATATTGGAGCACGACCAGCGGATCCCGATAGTGTTGACACCCTGGTGCCAGATTCAGTTATACTAAGAGGGACGAAAAAGAGAAAACGGTCAAGAGAACCCCGAGATTCAGAGTCAGATGAGGATGAGGATGATCCTGTAGACCAATTTGCACCACCACCAGTAGTACCACCACATGTCAGGGCAGGACCTTCTATCCCGGCCCCAAGAGTACAGATGCCCCGATACATCTATCACTATGGAACACCTCCAGGGGTAGACTATTAGTATTGGCTCATACAGATGCAGGTCAGATGTTATAGGGCTATGAGATAGTAGATTGCAGGGATACCGGTAGACCCACTTCCAGATATACCACGCGGGTTAGGCCAAGCACCACCACACATATATCCCCCTACAGTTCCTGCTCAGACACCTCACCCATATCCAGGCCGTGGTCGTGGCTTACCTCCTTGGACAGTTCCACCTAGACCACAGCCACCTCCAGCACGGGTTCCTAGTACGAGAGAGTTTGTCCCCTCAGTAGTTGGTTCAGTCAGGGGACAGCCTTCGAGAGATAATGGCAGATCCAAAGTTTCTAAGCAAGTTACCACTACACAGAGCCGAAGGAGTCTCAGACAACCTGATCCCAATATTGTATTACAGGCCCCAGTGTCCTCCCACGGACAGACAGACTTATTCAGGGGACACACTCAGCAGGGATCGCCTGTTATGCTACCTGACAGTTTTGGTATGCCTGCAGGGCAATTCGTTGACCAGTTGATACATGATGGAGTTTTTACAAACGCAGGAGCAACATCAGATGAAGGTACCCAACGTCAGCATAATCTAGAAGATGACTCCTCATCAGATGAGACCTCCTATGCACCTATCGGATCTTCATCAGCAGTATCACGAGCACCACCAGCCGAGCAACAGATTGCTCCGCTTTATGACTTCTCACTCTTTTCTACCAGACATTATTATTATTTGTATTTGATGTAATGTGGATTCATAGACATCACCGCTATCCAGTAGTACTTTATCACTTTACTTTTCTTTTAGCAGCTATTATTTGATTATTGAGTGGCATGTTTGTTTGAATCCAAACACTATTTATCGAAGATCATAACGGAGAAAACTGTCAACCACGCCATGAAAGATGCCGGAAGCCGAACACTGCAACCCAGCGATCTACTACAAGTAGCCGAAAGTACACACAACGTATCATGAAGCGGTAACCCGTTCCAACTTTCTCTCCGTTTAAAACCTTGTATCTCATCCGATATTCCAAAATAAGTGTGGAATCTCAAAACCACACTACACTTACGTAACAATCCAAAAATAAGTAGAATCTCTAAGTGTGGGATACTTCGACAAGAAGTGTTCAATACATAGATTCGAATATTAGGGACAATGTTCCTCTAAGTGTGGGATATACGGTCTGCAACCGAAAGTTTAACCTATTGTCCGTAACATAAATAATATTTTCATTAAAAAGGCTAAAAATAGAAAAATATTCAAAAAAAATGGATTCAAAAGCAACATTCTTTAAGAACCTCTATTTTTCAAAAATATAAATTACAACAAGAAACGAGTTTTTAAAGAAACAAACCGGTTTTCTTAGAATAAGATATCGACGAAAAGGGCAACACATGGCTAGGCACACATTGACCAAAACATTCGATTCATGAGGTTTGAGCCCTAATTAGCATTCATATTTAAAATGCTTCACTTTTCATTTCATGTGTGTGCCGATGCATGCATTTGAATTAGAACTTGCTCTTGTAATGCATTTCGAGATCACATCAATGAGTGCCATTCGTGACATAGGTACAACCTATCTCGATACTTTCTAAGGAATCCCAACACCTACTTACCACCAAACATCCACTCACTACTCACTCTTCACACACAAACAAAAACTTCCCTTATATCTTCCTCCCGAACCTAGGGAAGCCACGTCTTCCAATATTTTCAGCTACACTCTCAAATTTCCCAAATTTCCCACAAGAAAAGCCTATACAACCTCACAACCCAATACCATACGGAACCTTTCGGACAAAATATCCATAGGGACGGCATGATAAAAAGAAAGAAAAGAAAAATGAGAAAAAGAAAGAAAAAAAGAAACATACATGCCGGCACTACCCAAAAAGTACTGAAAAAGGAAAAATTCAAATCCGAAAAAGGGTTGCATTATTAAGTCTTTTCAAGTCTGAGAAATTCCAAAAGAGACTTTCTCGAAAAAACACCCAAGCTTCAAGAAAGATACACGGAAAGAAAAAAAACCCATAATCTTCTCTTTCACACATCTTCTTCAACTCCCCCAAATCCAAAAACCCGATTACTTCTTAAGAAATCTTGAAAGATTAGTACCGTTCTCATCCAAAGTGATGGAGATTTAATTCTTGATCAAGCCTATGACAAGAATGCTGCATGACTGGCTATTCGAGTGATTGACACTAGTAAGTAGGAACCCTAAACACCTGAGTGATTTGAGTGACCCACTGTGAGGATTGCCTAGTCATGATTACCATTTAAGTTGCTTGAAGAAAGTATCAACTTCTATAAACCCTTAGTTTCTCAGAAAAACTTTTTCATAACTGGAACTTTATGTCTTTGGAAATGGTACTTCTAAAAGATACGTGTAACTAGAATCTTTCTAAAGGCCTTTATGAATGACTTTGCTTGAGGAAAAGCAACGTTCTAAGTGTGGGATACTTGATATCGCGTAAAAAGTCACGTTTTTACTATCGATATCTCTCTCATTCTAGAACAATACATGGCAAATAAGCTCAGATAATGTTCAAATCAATGAAACTTTGCCAACAAGGTCAAAACAGAGTTGCACGAGAAAAATCAAGCAAAACAGATGAAAAACGAAGATTCCACACACGTTTGAAGATTCAAGGCCTCCAAGACAAGAATTAGAGACAAAGAACCTATCACTGAGATTTCTCTTATCCAAGATATTCGTTTTTAAAATATGAATCTAACAGAAGAAGAATCAACAAAAACGGATGAAGAATGAAGATTCTACGTACGCCGAAAGATTCAAACGATTCGTACAAGACATCCAAAGATCAGAGACTTATTTTTGGGATTTATTTTCATCAAAGTCTTCATTTTTGAAAAACGAATCCAATGCAAAAAGAATCAATGCAAACGGACGCATAACGAAGGAGATACGCACGAATCAAGTAAAGAGGTGAAAGACGGTGAACCGGCATGCAGGTGGCAGCTGCCGCCGGCCACCATGGTGGCGGCGCCGGCTGGCCACCCCCGTCCCCGGTGCGCTTTTCTGTCCTCTCCCGTACTCGCAGGGTACACGTGCTAGCCCTTTCCGCAACTTCAGGGTATACGTGCTAGACCTTTACGCGCTTTAGGGTACATGTGCTAGCAACTTTTCCACTTTTTGCTAACATGTGCCCCAAGTTGCTAAGATGCACTCATTTTCTCCTATAAATAGGAGGCTCCATGATTCATTTCAAGACATACTCACACACACTCTTACACTCTCATATACACCCCTCACAAATCTCAATTCTCTTGTATTTTATAGTTTTTCTCATTCTAGAATTATTGTAATTAATCTACGGATTAATATAGGAGCTAGAACGAACGATAGGGATTCGGAAATAAACCTTTGCACGTGTGAAAGAGTTGTCAATCATAATAATACGCTGCTACGCACTTATTTCCGGGTGATATCTAAACCTTTATCATACTTTTTTTATTTCGTATTTTAAATATGTATTATTACTTGGTATGTGATTTATTTGTTGCCATGAATTGCGAGTAGTTTATTATTGTGATTGTTGATGATGTAGATAATTATAAGTAGGGATGACATTATATAATTAGTGCACGATAATCGTAAAGTGATATGATGGCCCCTATTCGACTGTTTATTCGATATAGTACTGGAAATGATTTCGAGCAAAGTACAAATGTATGGAAGTCATAAACGACTGAAGGTAGTCATATCACTGGAATCAGCTCTAGTTTAACAGTTGGAATTCCAAAAGGATAATACAACTTCACAACTAACTGGTATATCCTACGAAAGTCAACGCACTATAAAGTAATGTTCGTAAAATACGTTCAGACAAAATAGGAATTAGTGACCCTTGTACTGTTAAGACTTTATGAACTTGAGTTTAATATATGGAGTACGCTTTCTGGTTATCCACGTGACTGCAACCTAGTAATTAGGACCTGATCAACCTTAATTATGGTAAGTAGTTATCTGTGCCCATGACATGCAATAAGTAAGACACGGTGAAACCACTCGTTGTATATATTAGGTTTACATTTCCGCATTGCTTTACATTTAATTAGTTTAGAGTGTCATTTTCACTGTCAATTACTCTTGACCGCATGTTGGATGTAAGAAGCCGTGGAACTACCATGTAAAGTACACGGTCTAATTACTGAAAGGTATGGTCTGCATATGAAACACGTTTTTAATAAACTGCGAATAATCCAGGGATGTATAACTGTTTGAAAAGGAGAGATTTAAGTCATAAGTCGAAGAAACCGGAATCTAATTAATTATAAGTAGGACTTAGGAATGAAAGTAAAAGTCTAAGTGACTTAGGATACTTAAACCTCTAAGCCTTATAAAATCGGCGGTCTAAACATACAAAGTTATTAATCTGCATGCTAATAGAATAGTAACCTATCTTAGGGGTTAAGAACGGTCGGACCTATGAGACGATACGCCACTGATTCATGCACCTCGGTATAAAACCAAAATAGGTTTCTTATCTCTTAACCAGATAGGTATTGGAAGTTGGCGTATTGCTCCGATCAGAATCATGATAACCTAGTTCCTAGTGACATACCAATGGGAAATTTAGTTGGTAGGGTTCTAGAGTTTACACCTAATAGTTTACTTATTATATTAAGTTTTATCCTTATTTAGTCTGTCATCCCGAAACATTAATTATCGAAATCTCAGCAATCACATATTTATCTTTATCTGCTTTCCTGCATTTCGATTTCCTACAATTTACTTTCCTGCACTTTAATTATTGTCTTTAGTTTAAAACCCCCAAACCTACCTACTTTGTTCCATCCTAAATACTTTCCTACCGAAAGCACCAACTTTAATCACCCACACGTTTCGATTCATAGAACGATCTTAGGTTATACTTACCGCTTACTAACTAGAGTAGGTAGTACATATAATTTAAGCCCCGCTATTTATAAATTTTAAAACCCCTGTTGGCGCCCGATTAGTTACCATCAACGACACCGACGCTTCGGGTGCTATCACATACGTACCACTTACTGCCCTTTAGGTCTTTAGGTTATATCAAAACTTAGGATACCCAACATAATAAATATAAAACCCACTGTCGTGTGCCCTTGCCTGACGGTTCAACGACCGGAGTAAAATCCGACCGACCGCAGGCGTCACGACAGGACGTTTCATTTTGCTTTCATATATGTTTTGAGTGTGTTATATTATTTTTTCCCCTTAATTTCTAATGTCAATTTCATAGGTATTATATACAAAGTATTAATATAGCATAAATGTTTCATAAAATATAATTGTCTTTTATATACAACCGTGCAACGCACAAGCACAAATACCTTATATATGTATAAAATGTAGTTCTACCATCGGAGTTAGACCAAACTTGCCTAAAACTTCACCCATAATTACGATGTGTTATCAATTTGGTAATCCATAGTTGAACGATTCTGTGTACCTAAAGTGAAGGTAGAGCTTTAATTTATTGTGTGAGAAATGACGGGTCAAGTCCATACTTAAATAAACTTTTTATGCTATGTTCCATACAAATATTTTCATGAAGAAGTTTGACGTTTAACATGAGTTGTACTAATGAGCACTACAACAAATATGTCATTTTTTCACGCTAATTTATATTAGTTTTGAAAAGTGTGAAAAAATATAATTAGGTTGTTCAGACTTATTAATTTGTGTTAAACGTACCAAAATCTTACATAAAAGAAAACTTATTGACATTTTTTGTTAGAGCATAAAGTGTGGTGATTTTTTTTAGTGTTCTATGGATAATGTTGTTGTTGAGGATTTCGTGGTGTGGTCGACAGTGTTATGAAGTTTTTGATTTTTTAATTTTTTTTATAGACAATTAATTGAAAAATAATAGAATAAATAAAATAAAATATAACATTCATTAAAATAAATTAAAAAAACTTTACGAGTTATAAGAAAGATTTACATAATGTAAAAAAAACCTTAAAATCAAAACACATAATTAATCAAACTAGTTATCTATCTTCATGTTATATTTATATAAGCCCAATGCCATTATCAAAATAAAAAGTCCACCCAATAAAACTAAGGCCATTTATAATATTTTTTTTAAAAAAATTAAAATAAAATCAAAACCCTACATCTCTCATTTCTTCCTCCTTTTGTCTGCAATCTTCTTCATCTTTTGTGTGTGTCTCCCCATTTCTTCTTCTTTTTACTTCCTCCACTACTCCTACATCTCCCATTTTTTAATTCGTTGATTCCTTCCATTATCAATTTAAAATAACAAACAAAAATGAACAAAAAAAAAAGGAAAGCAACGTCTTGTTTCGAACGCCAACGAAGAACGCTATTGAGAACGTCATTCTGGTGCGGGGGAACACCGTCCGAAGACGTTCTCGACCAAAAATGATGCTAAGATTCACCCCACACCGTGTTCTTTTATGTTGCATACAACTTGACGGTGGGATGTAACAAAAGATGAGTTTTTATGAAGCGACACGTGTCCCAAGACTTGTGTGGACGGTTGAGATGGAGTGATGTATATGTATCAGGATGGTGGGGTGGTAGCAATGGATCATAGCTCTAGAATAAGTATACCAAGTGATATGGACGGTGTGCCTTGTATAATTGGGTAATTTCCATACAAAGATTTTCACAAAGATGCTTGACATTTAACATGAGTCGTACTTATGAGCACTACAACAAATATATTATTTTTTCACGCTAGTTTATTAATAGGTTTGAAAAGTGTTAAAATATAATCAAGATGTTCACACTTATTAATTTGTATTATATGTTCATTGCTATAAGCATAAACAAATATATTAAGGGAAATTGAAAGATTTGCTACATTACACAAATAAATAGATGAAATGGCAACGCTCAACAAGTTGCTCAACAAGAAGTGGCAACGCTCATGCATGTCTGTCATGTCTCCATCCAGGTGGGAGACATCGCTCTGTAGCTCTGCAAGGTGTGCACCCCTGCTACCAGAAATACGGAACAAAGTACGTATCACAGCCACAATGGTAGGGAGAGTCAACTCCATGGGCTCTCCAGTAGTAGGTAGTGGTGCGGAGGATCGGGAGGACTCCCCGGTCTCGAAAGTAGAGGGAAAACCCTCCAACGACCTCCACCGCCCTAACATAGGAGTCATCCACTCCAAGTGAGCAAACCTAGGTACCCCCTGTGGTGGCTCATCGCAATGTATCACCCTCTCCTCTGCCATCGGCGCCTTGTCACGGGGCGCAAGTGGTCCTCTAGGGAAGTCTCGGACACACATCCGTGGTGTCCTCCTAGGTACCGGTCCTCTGGAAGGTCCAGCAGTCGTATGGCGTGTCGCCATAAAGGTAGACCCTAACATACGAGTGGTAGGGTCAGTGGGAGTAGTAGTAGGTGGGACCACATGTGCAGTAGGTGGTGGGGTGATGTAGGCATCACCGGTGTCATCAGATAAAGCTCTCGGGTGAACTGGTGGACTCACAACTCCGGTGCTAGCGTCGCTATGGTAGGAATCCTCAGTCGGCTCCTCATCAGAAGCATACAAGTAGATCGGACTGTGCCTCGACATGCTGAGACAAAGAAGTCATAGGTGACGTGTCAGTCGTATGTTAGATGTATGCAAAGTGTGTATGCATGCAACGAATGTTTTAGCCAAGGCTATAGTCTAGGTCTCTAAGGTTTTAGGTCACTTAAAGACTTCTAGTTCGCTATAACCAATGACTCTGATACCAAGTCTGTCACACCCCGCCAAACGGTGATTAGAATCAAACAATATAGTAATATGCGGAAGCCTTGTGACATGGCGGGGCTGCGAACAGTTAAATCCAACCAAACAACGCATACATACTCAGAGCATATGGTTATCACACAACTTTATTTATCAAGGATGCCCAGTTTGACAGTTGTTACAAAAGTAGTACGACTATGTAAGTCGTATCAGTAGTAATAGAGTTTAAAACATTTAGTTTTACAATACATAAGTTTAATACAAGATTTCGTAAGTATGACTGCAGTGTTTGCAGTTATACTGAAGAAATCCTTCAAAAGCGGTCCCAAAAGTATGTGGCATCCTAAGTAGTCCAGGGTTGTCCATCCTAAATGCATGCGTTTACTTACCAAGCTAATTTCCTGAAAAACATAGAGAAAGTCGTCAACAAATATGTTGACTGAATTTACAGGTTTGTATATGTTTGTGGTTATTTAAACCAAGTTTGTATAAATGATTCGTTATTCATTTATAAAAATACAGGTTATGTAGGGTTGTTACCCTTAAAACATAGGACTGGTTGTCTACCAGTATAAAATAAGTTGCCGGTATGTTTTCCGGTGTTTAACAGTTGTAGGATTCGTTCTTCCTAAAAGTATGTGGGAATTTGCTTAGAATATGATCCCCTGAAAGGTGAGCTAAACCTCGCAGGTTAAAGTAACGTGACCTAACCCTATAACCAAACCACAACCAGAACTTATGTTGTTTGCCTGAACGGACATTTAAGTATACGCTCCACCGTAGGAGGGTCGTCACGGCAATAGTACTATCCGTATACTCAGTGGCTAGAGTCACCTAGCTAATGGTTACAGTAGCATGTCATGAGGTCTTTTCATGCACACATTCTAAGTCTAGGTCCGTACTAGGATACTTTGTCTGATTCCCAAAACAGTTGTGGAAATGTTATTCCATAAACAAGCAGTTTGTATAAAAGTAATAAAGCATTTATAGTTTGATTGCATGTGTTGGCATGCAATTTCTATGTTTAACACCCCTGTGTTTAAAAGCAGAAAATATTTAAAATAGGGGCTGTAAACTCACTGTGGTTTGCTCGGTATGAATGCTAGCAGCCAACAGATAAACGCCCAAGGTATGTTAACCTATGTACAATAAATGTATTAACATAAGTACGTTTGATTTGTTTAATCAACTTATGTTAACGGTTTGTTGGTTTGAAGAAATTGTTGATTTCTTAATAATGTTAGTCGTTGAATTTGTTGGTGACATTGTGTTGAAATATTATTTCATCTCCATTGTTCATATATTTAATCTATATATGTATGCATAGGTAAATATACTTATTGTATGAAATTGGGCGTCACTTCGATGAAGTGTCGCTAGATAGTGACGGGTCACTTGTCACTTATGATCAATGACGCTAGTATTTGGGTTTCCATGTTCAAGGCGTCACTTAGGTCTGATCAGTTTTGGTCAAACTACAATTTGTACAAAAGTCAATGAAAGTCAACTCACTGGTCAAAGTTGGTCAAAGTTGCTGGTCAAAGCTGGTCAACTCGATGGTCAAGTTGGTCAACTCGCTGGTCAAGGTTGCTAGTCAACTCGCTGGTTAAAGTTGGTCAACTCGCTGGTAAAGTTGGCTGTCAAGCTGGTCAACTTGCTTGTCAAGTTGCTGGTCGACTCGCTGGTCAAGTAGTTGGTCAACTCGTTGGTTAAAGCTAGTCAACTCGCTGGTCAAGGTTGCTTAAGGGGTTACTGACTTAAGGGATCAGTGACTTAAGTGGTTGGTCGCTGAAGGTGTCAGTGACTTAAGGGGTCAGTGACTAAGAGATCGTGACTTATGTGGTTGGTCGCTGAAGGGTCAGGGACTAAAAGTTGTGTCACGAAAGGGTCAGTGACTTAAGAGTTCAGTGACTAAAGTGGTCAGTGACATAAGAGGTCAGTGACTTAAGTGGTTGGTCGCTGAAGGGTCAGCGACTAAAAGTTGTGTCACGAAAGGGTCAGTGACTTAAGAGTTTAGTGACTAAAGTGGTCAGTGACATAAGAGGTCAGTGACTTAAGTGGTTGGTCGCTGAAGGGTCAGCGACTAAAAGTTGTGTCATGAAAGGGTCAGTGACTTAAGAGTTCAGTGACTAAAGTGGTCAGCGACTCATAGGGTCAGCGACAAATTTTAAATAAATTCGAAGTGTGGTCTGATTTGGTCCAAAACAGACATATGTTCAAGAATCGAGTTATACACGAAAATACGGACATTTCTGGAAATGGTCAAAGAAGAACTTTTGTAGAGAACAAAAATATCAAACTTTTCCAAATGGTCTCAAGTGTTTTCGTTACTCGTACAAATTTTATACAATTTTTATACCGAGATGTTAAAATCTGTCCAAAATTTATATGTCACTAAGGTTATGTTTTTACCTAGTTTTTGTTAAGTTTTCATACATGATCCTTCAAGATATGAACTTATAACCAGTTTAAGAGTTAATAACAAACAAGATTAGTGAAAGTTTAAGCGTTCTTACAAAGTAGTTTAATGAAGGAATCAAAGGAGGTGATGATGATGATGATGTTGCTGTTTGTTCCTTGCTCTTGATCTTCTCCCTTTTTGTAGATGATTTAATGATGATGATATTGGTGGTGCTGCTTGTTGCTTCGGTTTTTGTTTGAGTTCTTCCAGCTCAAGAAAAAAAAAAGACGATAGATGATTTTGATGTGGTGTGTGTGTGTAGAAAAGATCACAGAAGAATGGGAGGTGAGAGTATAATATTTCAAACGAGTATGGCTAGTAACAGATATTGTCTCCTCAATTATTTGAGGTTGGTGATCAAATGGGGAGAGAGAGTATGTATCTGTTTAAAAGTCAAAGGGAGGCATGGCTCGGTAAGAGTTGTGTCTCTCATATATTTTAGTTTGTGTTAATATTGTAGATTTTTAACCCGTTAGTTTCGTGTACGGGTCCAATTGTGTGTCAATTTTTGTTCAAATTTCTAAATTGTAATTTGAGGTAACTCCCCAAATACTTTATTATGAATAACGAAAATAATACTTTTATTATTTTCGACCTTTGGGTACGTTTTAAAATTGTTTCTGTTCGAATTATAATACGTTCTATGCAAAACGTATATTTAATTCGTTTTATCTATATGTTATAGATATAACAGTACTCGTAATTAATAATCGAATTATTAATTATTTTGTGTCATCAACTTTTGTTATATTGTTCTGTCGGGTTTGTTCCGATACGTTTGTACGCGATTATTATTATTAATCACATATTAAGTAATACTTTTTGTTTAAAAGTATTGGGCTGCTAGGCTTACATCACATCAAAAGTTTTGTTTTAAACTTAATCAGGAAATTAGCGTAAGAAGGCACATGCTTAATTGTTTAATCAGTACCTAATTTGAAGAGTTGTCACAAAAGGAAAACAAGAAGAAGGAAGAGAAGGGATAGCTCCAATGCATTTTTTCCTTGACCTTTTCCTCCCATATTTGAGACGATTAAGAAGGATTTATTTCCTTTATTTTCTCTTCCTAAAAGTTGTGTCATGAAAGGGTCAGTGACTTAAGAGTTCAGTGACTAAAGTGGTCAGCGACTCATAGGGTCAGCGACAAATTTTAAATAAATTCGAAGTGTGGTCTGATTTGGTCCAAAACAGACATATGTTCAAGAATCGAGTTATACACGAAAATACGGACATTTCTGGAAATGGTCAAAGAAGAACTTTTGTAGAGAACAAAAATATCAAACTTTTCCAAATGGTCTCAAGTGTTTTCGTTACTCGTACAAATTTTATACAATTTTTATACCGAGATGTTAAAATCTGTCCAAAATTTATATGTCACTAAGGTTATGTTTTTACCTAGTTTTTGTTAAGTTTTCATACATGATCCTTCAAGATATGAACTTATAACCAGTTTAAGAGTTAATAACAAACAAGATTAGTGAAAGTTTAAGCGTTCTTACAAAGTAGTTTAATGAAGGAATCAAAGGAGGTGATGATGATGATGATGTTGCTGTTTGTTCCTTGCTCTTGATCTTCTCCCTTTTTGTAGATGATTTAATGATGATGATATTGGTGGTGCTGCTTGTTGCTTCGGTTTTTGTTTGAGTTCTTCCAGCTCAAGAAAAAAAAAAGACGATAGATGATTTTGATGTGGTGTGTGTGTGTAGAAAAGATCACAGAAGAATGGGAGGTGAGAGTATAATATTTCAAACGAGTATGGCTAGTAACAGATATTGTCTCCTCAATTATTTGAGGTTGGTGATCAAATGGGGAGAGAGAGTATGTATCTGTTTAAAAGTCAAAGGGAGGCATGGCTCGGTAAGAGTTGTGTCTCTCATATATTTTAGTTTGTGTTAATATTGTAGATTTTTAACCCGTTAGTTTCGTGTACGGGTCCAATTGTGTGTCAATTTTTGTTCAAATTTCTAAATTGTAATTTGAGGTAACTCCCCAAATACTTTATTATGAATAACGAAAATAATACTTTTATTATTTTCGACCTTTGGGTACGTTTTAAAATTGTTTCTGTTCGAATTATAATACGTTCTATGCAAAACGTATATTTAATTCGTTTTATCTATATGTTATAGATATAACAGTACTCGTAATTAATAATCGAATTATTAATTATTTTGTGTCATCAACTTTTGTTATATTGTTCTGTCGGGTTTGTTCCGATACGTTTGTACGCGATTATTATTATTAATCACATATTAAGTAATACTTTTTGTTTAAAAGTATTGGGCTGCTAGGCTTACATCACATCAAAAGTTTTGTTTTAAACTTAATCAGGAAATTAGCGTAAGAAGGCACATGCTTAATTGTTTAATCAGTACCTAATTTGAAGAGTTGTCACAAAAGGAAAACAAGAAGAAGGAAGAGAAGGGATAGCTCCAATGCATTTTTTCCTTGACCTTTTCCTCCCATATTTGAGACGATTAAGAAGGATTTATTTCCTTTATTTTCTCTTCCTTACAACTTTAAAACACAACTCGATCATTTAATTTCTCTCATTTTCTCTTCTTTTATTTTCTTCTTCATTCATTTCTCTTTTTTTCTATCTAATTTTAAACTCCATAATAGAGTGTGAGAGTTAATTTGTGTGAACGTTCGCAAGAAAATTTGCGCTTTGCGTTCACCCAAACAAATTTGCATCCTTTTAATTTATTTTACGTCTGCTATAGAAAAGTTATTTTTTTTATTTACAGCTTGCATCCACCCAAACAAATTTACGTCAACCCAAAAAAAGGCTTGCAACCCTTCACAAATTTTATTTCTCGGTCACGATCAAGTTTATAGCCGATCGCAAATCATGCTTACACATGTGAAAAAATTCAAAAGTTTCAATAATTAAAAATGTGAAAATTGTTTTGTAAAAGAATTAAGTGTTCCAAAATAATAACATTTTTTAAGTGTTGCAAATTTAAATTTTTCGACCCCGTATTAACTAACAAATTGTATATACCCTCAATGAGTCAATGGGGAGAGCTATATACTGCTAATCAGAAATTCCATTTTTACCCCTAAAATTCAATTAATATTCAGTTCAAACCCTCATCTTTAACTATATTACATATCAAGAACTTTTTAACTTTATTAACTCTTATCATAATTAAAAATATATTACTCAAAAAATCTTATATTTTTTAACACATAAAACCTTGATTACGTTTATATGTTTTAATTAAAACATATATTTTTTTAATCATTCGAATCACATAAAACCATTAGTATTAAGCTGTGTAATTTTATAGTCAAATCTACATATTTAAGTTTTCAGAAGTAACTAGAGAGGCCCTACACTTTAGCTTTTCCAAATTTACATAATAACGAATTTAATATTTCTATTATATTGATGTATTGTCCCATATTTAAAATATTCTCATTTATGGTGCAGTTTTTACATTTCATTAGCGAGTTATTATTCTGTATGCTAAGTTGTATTTTAGCTATGTATACTTATATGTAACAACCGCCAAATTTATGACTTTGGATTAGGGCCTAAACTACTTGTAATGTCATGTATTTAGTTTTGTATTAATCGAAATATACGAGACTCTTGTGAGATTACCTACGCGCGTACGTAATTCGTTTAAATCATACACTTACCAAACGGACGAGATCCTATAAAAATCTAGATCGGACGTTGGTGACAAAAACTTTTAAATAATTTGGAATTAACCGAACAAACCTTACTTGCTTTAATATATTTTGTAAATATACTACACGTATCTAGTATCGTTTAAAAACATACCGAACGTGACGAGATCACACAAAACGCGCCTAACAATGAAAAGTAATTAAAAATTATATTTTTATAACTCATTATTAAGTATTATGATAAAATACTTCGGAAACACTTTAACAAATAGCGCGAAACAACATTTAAACAATTACGGGAATTTAACCGACAATGACCCACGATATGAAAACTCGGAAATACCAACCCGCGAGCCGAGACCCAAGTGGGTCAGCTCAGACCGGAGGACCCAACCCAAACCGACCCACAACCCATCCCTTTTTAAAACCCTTTTGTCCTCTTAATTCTTCATTTCACACTAAACACACATACACACACTTTCTCTCCTTCTCACTCCCCATTTACAGCCCCAAACCATCTCCAAACGTCACCCAAAACCCATCATCCTGCAGAGTGGATTCAAGAAGAAACGATCACCATCTTGAGCTTTCCATCTTCATCTCCTCCATTCGCGATTTCGTGGTAAGGAACTTCAAAACCCTTTTAAATTACTTAGGAAACTTTTATTTACATGCTAGAATGTTACTCAACAAAGATTTGCCCAAAAATCGACTTAAAAATGCGTTTTTATGAAAAAGTGTTCGAACAGCTCGTCCTGCGAACCGAGATCCGTTCGTCCTGCGAGGCGAGCCCAATTGCGAACCGAAGATTGAACTAGCGAACCCAACGACGAACCGAACCGACCTGCGAGATGACTTGCGAGTCGACCTGCGAGTTGACTTGCGAGTCGACCTGCGAGTTGACTTGCGAGTCGACCTGCGAGGTGACTTGCGAGTCGACCTGCGAGTTGACTTACGAGTCGACTTGCGAACCGAACCTTGTGTTGCGAACTGAGTTCAGTTCGCAGCCTACTGCCTTGCGAGCCGAACTCGGCTCGCACCGCGAACTCAATTCGCACCACTATTTCAGCCCATAACCCGACTTGACAAATTATCCGAATTTAAATTCTAGATACGATCTTTAATAAAACAGTATACATAAATATACCACTCTCGGACTATTTTTACAAACCGTCACCAACGGGCCATACTTGTTTTCAAAATACAAACGGTTTACTAAACAAACACTTGGACATGTCCTAGTTGAGTTGACAACTAGCATGGGTGATCTTTTAAGACACCAACTCGTTTACTAGTTTACTTACAACCTTGTGCGTTGCGAACGCCAGAAGGTTGCAGGATTCCGAGAAACGACACGCATACTTACAACCGCTTTACCTGGTTGATTACGCATACGCACTTACTGGACTCAGGTGAGTCTCATAGCCCCACTTTTACTGTTTTACTGTTTTACTTACGGGGTGAGATACATAGCTTATTTTTACGAACACGAGTACTGATTTACATGTTTACCAAACGGAATTGCATGAGTTTCTCACCAATTATTTGGGGAAGCCTTCTCATCATATATCGTTAGTTATGTACTTAAGCGCGAACACTAGTTAATGGATCCATTAGGGAAATGACCCTCCCCGCCCGGGGTAGTAGCGATACCACGAACCGATCTGTATAAACGGACGACTATTATTCGTTACTGATGCATGCTCAATTTCCGAGCATGTCACGGGAGCAAATTTATTATTTACGGGTTAAGCTTCGATTATGAGCCTCATGGCAATGGTATAACTTACTTACTTTTATTGCAACTATTGCAAATAACTGATTTACGCCTACGGGCCTTATTAATGAAATCTTGTGTTCGAACTCTTACTTTATTTACAAACCTGTGAGATTCACCAATATTCGTGTTGACCATTTTAGCTTTGTATCTCAGGTACACATACGGAGTAGGACTCCCCCAGGACCTAGCTAGAGTCGCATGATTTCGACCTTGCATTTAACGGAGATTCTTAGCATTATCTTTTGTATTATTATGATTATGTAATAGAATCTCCCGTCTTTTTACGCGGGATCTAGGAAACTTTGTTTTGTAACCGGAACGTTATGTTCCAAACATTTTATGTATGGAAATGTGATTATTTTACAAACGTTGCATATAGATGTCGTTTGCTTAACTTTTGTGCTGTGATATTTAATTAGTAGCACCCCAAAGTCTGCTTCCGCTAAACTGTGATTTTGGGGGTGTTACAGATTGGTATCAGAGCCTAAGGTTATAGTGAACTAGGTTGCATTTAGTGGGCATAGACTATGACCATTAGGCAGTATTTCCTCATTAGGTATGACTGGTTCGGGAATTGCATCATACGACGTTAATTTAACATAGCCTGATCAACTATGTACAATTAACGAAGGGTGATGCGAAACCTGAAAAGGGTTATATTGAACAGGAATACACTGATTGGCTCTGACCGCGAGAAAAATAGAATCGATACTTGGTTGTACTAGACATACTAGGCTATGTTATATACTATATATGTATAAGTAGGCCTCATTCTTTCTAACACTTTGTCTCAGAATGGCAAACACACCACCAAGTTCGTCACGCTCTTATCCGCATGGAACACGAAACCCAAGGATGGCTAGGAGGGACGCCCGTTCGCCTCGGACCAGCCCATATCCTGTTCACCCCACTCTACCGGACTTAGCCGCTAGGGTGTACCATCACGACCAACGACTCCATGAAATGGATATCGAACTCCAAGAAACTCGCGAGAACTGGAGACTCACAGCAATGGAGCGAATCGAACAGGTCTCCGAAGATCACAATCACACTATTATCACCATGAACACTCTTCAGAATCAGGTGGGGGACACAGTCGAAACCATGGAGGTTGTCCACAACCAAGTGATTGGCAACCGAAACGAGATCTCTGTCCTTCAATCAAGACTCCATCAGTGCGAGACACGTCTAAGGGAAACTGAGGACGCCCTCCGAATGGCCAACAGACTCGCCGAATCTGTGGACCGCCTCAACGCATTGCTGCCACAGCTCAACCTACGTCGGAATTAGCTTGGGCTGAATCTGTATTCTATTATGCTTTCGTAGGGCCTATGTAATTTGACCGGATGAAACAATTCCCGGCATCTTTTGTAATTACTATGTTGTGTAACCCTCTAGAACTCATGTCTTGTATCTAATCTAATTATCTAATGAAATATGGGAATATGGTTATCACGTCACTCTGTTCTCATATATTCCATCATATATGCGTGAGATGTATCATAAATTCGTACAAATCTCTTATTTTCCCTTTCTTGTTCTCCTTGTTCAGCATCATGCCTCCTCGACGCCAGGTCACCCTCAGCGAAATGGAAATAGCGGATCTAATTTCTCGCAGTGTGGCCCAAGCCTTGGCTACCCGGACACCTATTCCTAGTAGCGAAGATACAGCTACCAAAGGGCCCCAACCCAAACCCTGCTCTTACAAAGACTTTCAGAACTGCAAACCCCTGAGCTTTGCAGGTACCGAAGGAGCAATCGGTCTAGTACGCTGGATCGAGAAAATCGAATCAGTGTTCCTTATTTGCAGCTGCACAGAGGGAGACAAGGTCAAGTTCTCCGCCAGTACATTTTCTGACACCGCCCTTACCTGGTGGAACACCTATGCCCAGACTGTGGGTATTGCAAATGCTTAAAAACTCTCATGGGATGAGTTAAAGCTACTGTTGAGGGGCGAGTACTGCCCCCGAGATGAATTGAAGCAGCTGGAAGTAGAGTTCTGGAACCACAAAATGCAGGGTGATGACATCACGGGTTACACCAACCGTTTTCACCAACTGGCACTTCTGTGCCCATCCATGGTCGATCCCGAGTACAAGAGGATCGAGAAGTACATAGATGGACTCCCCGACAAACTTCAAGACCTGGTGACTTCATCCAAATCCGGTACTGTACAAAGCACCATTCGTATGGCTCATGAACTAACGGCCAACTCTGTCCGCCGTGGCACAACCTCAACCCCAACAACGAACAACAAGCGTAAGTGGGAAGGAAGCCCCAATCCCTCCAACCAAACCTTCAACAAAAAGCCTGAATCTGTAAAGGCTTATTCCTCGGGATCTATTGAGAGGAAAGGGTACGTCGGGAACAAGCCTTATTGTTCCAAATGCACCCGCCATCATGACGGTTCCTGCCCTTGTACTAATTGCAAAAAGTTCGGGCACTTAGCCAAGGATTGCCGAACCAACATCCCTACCCCCAACCCTAACACGCCGAAGACTTGCTTTGGGTGCGGAAATCCAGGACATTTCAAGAGCGACTGCCCCAAGCTGAAAAACAACAACAACAAGAACAACAACAACGCACGAGGAAGAGCGTTTGTGCTGAAATCAGGGGAAGCCCGTCAAGACCCCAATGTGGTCACGGGTACGTTCCTTCTCAACAACTTAACTGCTACTGTTCTATTTGATACTGGTGCTGATAAGAGTTTTATATCTGACAAATTCTATCCCCTACTTGACATTACACCCATAGCCTTAGATTCTAGGTACACAGTAGAATTGGCAAACGGGAAACTTATTGAGGCCAACAGTGTGATACCAAATTGCACTTTAAATCTAGCTAACGAACTCTTCTCCATTGATCTGATACCCATCGAGATCGGCAACTTTGACGTCATAGTAGGTATGGATTGGTTATCCAAGCACCGAGCCGAAATAGTTTGTTTCGAGAAAATCGTCCGAATCCCTCTCGTCGCCGGTGGAACCTTAGTCATACAAGGGGAGACCAGCGGGACGAGCCTAAACATCATTTCTTGCATGAAAACCCGAAAATACCTAAGAAAAGGATGCCAAGCGATCCTGGCACATGTGGTGGAGAAAAAGTTGGAGGAGAAGCGACTGGAGGATGTGCCTATTGTTCGGGATTATCCAGAAGTATTTCCTGAAGACTTGCCTGGCCTTCCACCACCGAGACAAGTCGAATTTTCTATTAATCTTGTGCCCAGTGCAACACCGGTGGCACGAGCACCTTACCGACTGGCCCCATCTGAGCTTCAGGAGTTGTCTACTCAGTTACAGGAACTCCTGGATAAGGGATTCATTCGACCAAGTTCCTCACCTTGGGGAGCTCTGGTCTTATTCGTGAAGAAGAAAGACGGCTCTTTTCGCATGTGCATCGACTATCGTGAACTTAACAAGTTAACTGTCAAGAACCGTTACCCTCTCCCCCGCATTGACGACCTGTTTGACCAGCTTCAGGGGTCGAGTTTCTATTCAAAGATCGACCTCCGGTCAGGTTACCACCAACTTCGAGTTCGAGACTCCGACATCCCAAAAACAGCTTTTAGAACCCGCTATGGTCATTACGAATTTCAAGTCATGCCTTTTGGCTTAACCAATGCGCCAGCCGTATTCATGGACCTTATGAACCGGGTGTGTAAACCATATCTAGACAAGTTTGTTATCGTGTTCATTGACGATATCTTAATCTACTCGCGCAACGAAACCGAGCATGGCCAACACCTGAAAACCATCTTGGAATTACTCAGACACGAGGAGTTATACGCCAAGTTCTCCAAGTGTGAGTTCTGGATGCGAACAGTACAATTCCTAGGACATGTCATTGACAGTCAAGGGATACGTGTCGATCCAGCTAAGATCGAGGCCATTAAGGGCTGGGAAGCGCCAACCACACCCACCGAGGTACGACAATTCTTAGGTCTCGTCGGATACTATCGACGATTCATTGAGAATTTCTCCAAATTAGCCTTACCCTTAACCTCACTGACTCAGAAAGACAAGAAATTCGATTGGACCGACAAACAAGAGTCAGCCTTCCAATTGCTGAAACACAAACTTTGCAGTGCGCCGATCTTGTCCCTACCTGAAGTCACCGATGACTTCGTGGTTTACTGTGACGCCTCACACCAAGAACTTGGGTGCGTGTTAATGCAACGGGAGAAAGTCATTGCCTATGCCTCACGACAACTGAAGGTTCATGAGAAAAACTATACTACACACGACCTGGAATTAGGTGCCGTGATTTTCGCGCTAAAAATCTGGAGACATTACCTTTACGGTACGAAAAGTACCATCTTTACCGATCACAAAAGCCTCCAACACATATTCGATCAAAAGGATCTAAACATGAGGCAACGTCGTTGGGTCGAGTTGCTGAGTGACTACGACTGCGAAATCAAATACCATCCGGGCAAGGCGAACGTAGTTGCCGATGCCTTGAGCCGAAAAGAACGCGTGAGACCCCTTCGGGTCCGAGCCCTTAGTATTACCATCCACAGCGATCTCGTTACCCAGGTCCTCGCCGCTCAACTCGAAGCACTCAAACCTGAAAACGTCACCGATGAATCCCTGCGAGGCATGGATAAACAATTTGAAACCAGACCTGATGGAGCTCGGTACTTCTCTAACCGGGTATGGGTACCCAAATTTGGAAACTTACGGGATTTGGTGATGACTGAAGCTCACAAATCTCGATATTATATACACCCTGGTTCTGAAAAGATGTATCATGACATCAAAGGGTTGTATTGGTGGCCTAACATGAAGGCTGACATAGCCGTGTATGTCAGTAAATGCCTAACTTGTTTGAAGGTCAAGGCCGAACACCAAAGACCTTCGGGATTGCTCCAACAACCTGAAATTCCTCAATGGAAATGGGAACAACTTTCCATGGACTTTATTACCAAACTACCGAAAACTTCAAACGGTTGCGATACAATTTGGGTAATTGTAGATCGTCTCACGAAATCTGCCAATTTCCTGGCCATCAAGGAAACTGACAAGATGGAGCGATTGGCTCGCATCTACATCAAATAAATTGTGTCACGACACGGCATACCTATCTCGATCATCTCGGATAGGGACAGTCGTTTTACTTCTAACTTTTGGCAGTCACTACAAAAATCTCTCGGCACCCGTTTGGATATGAGTACGGCATATCATCCACAAACTGACGGCCAAAGCGAGCGAACTATTCAAACACTGGAGGACATGCTTCGCGCCTGCGTGGTTGACTTCGGTAAAAATTGGGAAGATCACTTGCCTTTGTGTGAATTCTCTTACAACAACAGTTACCATGCTAGCATCAAGACCGCGCCCTTCGAGGCACTCTACGGACGTAAGTGCCGATCACCTATCTACTGGACTGAGGTGGGGGATACCCAACTCGCTGGTCCGGAAATCATTCACGAAACCACCGAGAAAATCGTTGGTATCCAAAACCGACCGAGGGCCGCCCGTGATCGTCAAAAGAGTTACGCCGACGTGAGACGCAAACACCTTGAGTTCCAGGTTGGGGATAAAGTACTCCTTAAGGTGGCACCATGGAAAGGTGTTATTCGATTTGGAAAACGAGGAAAACTGAACCCTAGGTACATTGGACCGTTTGAAATTCTCGAGAGAATTCATCCAGTGGCGTATCGACTACAGCTACCTACCGAACTTAGTAGCGTACATCCTACCTTTCACGTTTCTAACTTAAAGAAATGTCTGTCTGACGAGACACTGATTGTACCACTCGACGAAATACAAATCGATGATAGACTTCACTTTGTCGAGGAACCCACGGAAATAATGGACCGTGAGGTCAAGCGTTTAAAACAGAGTCGTATTCCCATTGTTAGGGTCAGGTGGAATTCGAGGCGTGGTCCTGAATTCACTTGGGAACGGGAAGACCAAATGCGACTGAAATATCCACACTTGTTCACAGACACTGCTCATGCGACTTGAGCTCAATTTCGGGACGAAATTCTCCTAACAAGGGGAGAATGTAACAACCGCCAAATTTATGACTTTGGATTAGGGCCTAAACTACTTGTAATTTCATGTATTTAGTTTTGTATTAATCGAAATATACGAGACTCTTATGAGATTACCTACGCGCGTACGTAATTCGTTTAAATCATACACTTACCAAACGGACGAGATCCTATAAAAATCTAGATCGGACGTTGGTGACAAAAACTTTTAAATAATTTGGAATTAACCGAACAAACCTTACTTGCTTTAATATATTTTGTAAATATACTACACGTATCTAGTATCGTTTAAAAACATATCGAACGTGACGAGATCACACAAAACGCGCCTAACAATGAAAAGTAATTAAAAATTATATTTTTATAACTCATTATTAAGTATTCTAGATACGATCTTTAATAAAACAGTATACATAAATATACCACTCTCGGACTATTTTTACAAACCGTCACCAACGGGCCATACTTGTTTTCAAAATACAAACGGTTTACTAAACAAACACTTGGACATGTCCTAGTTGAGTGGACAACTAGCATGGGTGATCTTTTAAGACACCAACTCGTTTACTAGTTTACTTACAACCTTGTGCGTTGCGAACGCCAGAAGGTTGCAGGATTCCGAGAAACGACACGCATACTTACAACCGCTTTACCTGGTTGATTACGCATACGCACTTACTGGACTCAGGTGAGTCTCATAGCCCCACTTTTACTGTTTTACTGTTTTACTTACGGGGTGAGATACATAGCTTATTTTTACGAACACGAGTACTGATTTACATGTTTACCAAACGGAATTGCATGAGTTTCTCACCAATTATTTGGGGAAGCCTCCTCATCATATATCGTTAGTTATGTACTTAAGCGCGAACACTAGTTAATAGATCCATTAGGGAAATGACCCTCCCCGCCCGGGGTAGTAGCGATACCACGAACCGATCTGTATAAACGGGCGACTATTATTCGTTACTGATGCATGCTCAATTTCCGAGCATGTCACGGGAGCAAATTTATTATTTACGGGTTAAGCTTCGATTATGAGCCTCATGACAATGGTATAACTTACTTACTTTTATTGCAAGTATTGCAAATAACTGATTTACGCCTGCGGGCCTTATTAATGAAATCTTGTGTTCGAACTCTTACTTTATTTACAAACCTGTGAGATTCACCAACATTCGTGTTGACCTTTTTAGCTTTGTATCTCAGGTACACATACGGAGTAGGACTCCCCCAGGACCTAGCTAGAGTCGCATGATTTCGACCTTGCATTTAACGGAGATTCTTAGCATTATCTTTTGTATTATTATGATTATGTAATAGAATCTCCCGTCTTTTTATGCGGGATCTAGGAAACTTAATTTTGTAACCGGAACGTTATGTTCCAAACATTTTATGTATGGAAATGTGATTATTTTACAAACGTTGCATATAGATGTCGTTTGCTTAACTTTTGTGCTGTGATATTTAATTAGTAGCACCCCAAAGTCTGCTTCCGCTAAACTGTGATTTTGGGGGTGTTACATTATAATAGCTAACTTAGTATATTATGTTGTTTGGTCAACATAATTGTAGATAAATGTGTAATGACAAAAAAAACTTATGAATGTATATCCCAAGGTAATACCAAATATTCATATAATCTATAATTCTTTATCAAGTAATTCCCCGTTTATCCTTAAATTTAGTCATGATCACATAGAAAATCCCCAATTTACCCCTCATACCCCTCAATTTAAATTAAGAATGTTAATGTGATTTTTCCCTATTTATAGCAATATTAATATTGAAAGTAAATTTCACAAATGATCCCTGTGGTATACACCGATTTACGAAATCTGTCCCTGAACTTATTTTTTTAAATTTTCAGTTCAAAAAGTTTACATTTTGCGTGAAAGTAGTCCCTCCATCATTTAAATGACTAAAGTACCCTTATCGCTAATTCTTTTTATTTTTTAGTTGATTTTTATAATTGTTAATGTTCCTGTATAAGATTCACATGCTCCCATGACTATTTTGTGGAGGTTTGTTGCAGTACTTCTCAATTAAGATAAACATATACATATACAAATATTTTGATATGTATAATAAAACCCTTCTCCTTTAATCATACACCCATATCATTCTTGGTCTCCGGCAACGAAAGCGACAGACCCCACGACCACCACCAAGCTTACGATTTTGTAAATTTTTTTCATACCACTGTCCGACTTGGAGGGGGAATATAGCGGTTTTCTGTTGGGGGCATTACAGCTGTTTCGATGGTGGTGTAGCGGTGGTTGTGGTCTACCACCTTCGGGTACCCACCATTATCAAGAATTCTAATTAATTGTTGTGATTTTTAGCCGCCGGTTTGATTATTCAGTGTAGCGCTCGGATTTGCACGGCGGTTGCGAGAGTTCACAGAAATCAACCCTCGTTCTCTTTAGTTAGGGATTCAAATATTCGATGGTGAATTTCGGATAATATCAGTGAAGTCCGGCCAAAGTTTTAGTAAATAGGGTTTTGTTTTCAATCTACAGGTTAGATTGGGTTTTTTGTTTTGTTTTTGAGACACGATTCATAAGTAAACTTGAAAACAATGTTTTGAAAACCAGTTCAACCGGACCGGTCGAACAGGTTGAACCGGGCTTTTGGGAGTTTTTGCCAAATGAAAATCGGTTTTGGGAGAAGTCAACTCGGTCAACGAACCGGGTGGTTCAGTTAAACCCGGGCGGTTCAACCGGGAACCGGACCGACTGAGCCGGTTTTTGATTTTTTTTATTCGAGTTTGTGTCGGTTTTAGGGCGGTTGGGGCGGTCCGGTTCGACCGGAACCGGACCCCTAACCGATCCGATCCGGTTTTCGATTTAAAAAACATTGCTTGAAAGAGGGGGACTTGTGGTTGTCGGAAAGAGGTGACATGTTTTTTGAAAATATGGCTTTGTTGTTGTCGGAATTTTCACCGGAGAAGATAAAAAAAAGGGGTGGAGTGGGTGATAGTTGCTGCTTTGAACGGGGTTACAACATATTTTATTTTTTTTATTTCTTATATTAAATTAAAAATATAATAAGTGAATAGAAAAAAATAAGGGTAATTTAGTCATTTTAAGTGGTGGAGGGACTAATTTCGAATAAAACGAAAAACTTATTGGACTGAAAACCTGAAAAAATAAATATAGATTTTATAAATTGGTGCAAACCACAAGGACCATCTTTGAAATTTACTCTAATATTAGTTGAAAGTTAAAAATATATACTATCATTATCTTTTTATTTGGTGACTTTACATTTATTTAATGTGTTGTAAAATATTTATATGCATTATTTAGTTATTAGTAGTATACATATTAAAATTATTCTTAACATTGTTTACTAGTGTGTGTGTATATATATATAAAGTCACCAAATAAAAAGATAATGATAGTATATATTTTTAACTTTCAATTAATATTAGAGTAAATTTCAAAGATGGTCCCTGTGGAAAGTGTCTTTTTTGAGGGAAGGGGAAAGCGTTAGTATTCATCAAGAAGCATATTACAATTATTAATCAAAACGTCAACAAAAAATTATTTTTATAGGTAAATGATAATCAAAATCGATGCTATAAATAATATTTTAACGAATGAATTTTATTTTTAAGTCTTAACATTAGTTGATGAATATTTATGTAATAAATTACTAATAATCACCATGATGAATATTAACTAATATGCATCACGATGCATCAATTCTGATTAAAATTTACTAAATTTCAGTTTTTTTTTCGAGATTTGTATGAGTGAATGTAATATGCTTCTTGATAAATACTAACGCTTCCCCCTTCCCTCAAAAAATGCACTTTTCTCTGGATCATTCCATTATAAGTATATATATATATATATATATATATATATATATATATATATATATATATATATGAAGTTTGGATCAAATAAGAACACTTCAAAAATAAGAACGATGAGAACACCTCATAAATGCACAACTAGCCAACTAAAATCATTAGATACCGTCATACATCTCAAATATGCAAAGAAAAACAAATGCACACTTTTAAAAATGCACAAAAATCGAAAAAAACGATTGATGCACGATTATCTCTATAATTGTGCATCAATCATTTTTTTGATTTTTGTGTATTTCTGAAAGTTCGCATATATTCTAATCAATTTTTCTACACATATTTGAGATGTATGAGTGTAAATCTAATGATTTTGTTGGCTAATTGTGCATTTATGAAGTGTTCTTACTGTTCTTATTTTTGAGGTGTTCTCATTGAAACCTTACCCTATATATATATATATATGTATATATATACATATAGTTTTTAAGTTTATTCACTATACGTAAACTAAATTATCTCTTATTGTTGCATATGATTTCATACTCGACGATGTGAAACCAATATATTCATTTGCGCTTGGATTTTGCTATTTGAACCTAATTTTATTTTCAACTACCTATTATGTACTTTTTCAAGTCATCATGTGAATATAACATCTATAATGTATACATCTAAGATATGCGGTGTTTTTTATTTTTCTATGATTTTTTATTCTGATATTATTCATCATATTACCTCATATTATTATTATTTATTTGACTTAATCCTTATTTTAAATTAATTTTTAAACTGCTATTTAATATTATTTTTTACGAATTTCAAATATCTTCCGGTCGTATCAAACATCTTACATTGTTGTTACCTCTAGTATCATGTTAGTAGCTCCGCGTCGTATGTCGGCTTTTAATACCTTGTGTTCAAACTTCACACCAATTTACAAAGAAACTCATACCCGATCGCCCGTATCCATTTTACACCCACCCGGCCACCCACAGCCACCAAAAACCACCATCGATTTTGATTTCCCCCTAAATTGAATCAAATTCGAAGTCAATTCATCGATCACATAACAATGGCAGCAAAGCAAATGGAAGAAATACAGAGGAAATTAACACTATTATCTTACCCTAGGGCAAATGCACCTTCTCAATCTCTACTTTTTGCCGGCATGGAACGTTATTCTCTTCTCGAATGGCTCTTTTTCAAGTAAAACGTTTCACATCTATGTATATTACTATCGATTATTTCGTTAAATTCGGTGAATTGTACTTGATCCTCGATTAATTGCAGGTTATTAGGTGATAAATCCCCCTTTTCTCAACAGAATTTGCAAGGTGATGCTATGGATCGAGACGAAGAAACTTCACGGATTCAATGTAATTGCTTTTGAATTGTTCAACTACTTCAGATTTATATATGTGATTGATTATATAATTGTTGATTTATTATGGTTTCTAGCACAGTTTAGTGGCAATGTGAGTTAGGAAGTAAGACTAGTGTGCTAAACATGTTGTAGTATTAAATAATTATTTGAGGTAATTGTTTTGCTGTTTAAACCTGAGAAAATATTTTTGGAATGTGTCAAGACTAAAGTAGAACATGTATTATTTGTGTACATTTTGAAGAAGAAACATTAATTGGTAGTTAGCTACTTAGCTATTGATGTAATAGTACTAATTGATAAGGTTATATGTAGAACAATTACATGCCCTAGTTTCAAGTTTCGATTTGCGTGTAAGGATTTTTCAGAACAGGAATCTGAAAGCCTAGTGAATTACATCGAAGTACTGAAATTTAATATATATATATATATATATATATATATATATATATATATATATTACGAATTACTTGTTTGTTTTGTACAGATTTGGCAGAGATTGCAAAGTTTCTTGGCATAACAACTAGTGTAGATACGGAAGCTATTCAAGTGAGTTTGGTTTCCCTAGTAGTTTTAACTGGAATGTGATTTTTTGGATGCTTTTGGTACATCACAGTTATAGTTATTTATATTAATGGTGCATATGTTTGTCAATCTTGATTAATACTGTAATAGGTGAACATTTTTCAAAGCTTTGACACTTAACGTAAAAGTATCTGTGTATCTATATGCTTGGTTTTAGTGTCTTATATAAGTTGCAATATACCCTTCCTAGTTTCTAGATTGATGTTCATGGTTTGTATTGTCCCTAAAAAAACTTGGAATATATCAGCATCCATGAAAGTAATGCCTAAGCTGAGTGCAAGTCACTATGCCATTCTCAAATCCAAAGTGATACAATAAGAAAACTGATTTGAGTTTTGTGCAATAGATATAAAATACTGCAAAGATCCAATTGGGCTGACACGAAAGATATAGTAGCTATGACTTGTCCGTATTACAGTATCAGTTGATGGATGATGGTGAAGGTTTATGTAGTATTCAGCATACTAGCAACTGCGAAATGTATTGGATCAGTTACACAATCTCACCTGGTACCAAATTCTGAAAAGAATAGACAACTGAATGTTAGATTGAGGCGGTTTTATCGAGTTCAAGCTGGAGCTGAAGATTATAAATCAAGCTAAAAATATATAATGAGCTGAGCTCGATCCGATCCCTTAGTAGTTTCAGCGCGGCTCTTTATATATCTTGAACTCGGTTTTGTAGCTTGAGCTCGAGCTCGGATTCGATAAAAGCTCGACTTGACTGACCTCAAGCTGGTCAATAAAAGGTCGAAGCGTTTGTAGCCCTTAGCTATTCAGGACTATGTACTATGTGTGTATGTGGTATTGTGGTGACTTGGCATAACTCTAGGACTGAAACAAAGTAAGACTGAAAATGGCAATAGGTCTACATATTTCTTCTCTAGTTGATTTAGTTTCTTGAGTTTAGACCTTCCCATACAACAGTCTGACTCGTACTTGTATCTTGTACTGGTAATCGGAGATGTGGGTTTCCGTGAACTCTGTTTAAATTTAATCATTTGCTGTAGGGAAGAGGAAGTTATGAGGAAAGAACAGAGATGCTTCGTCTGATTGTAGATCTTGTCGAAGCTAGCATTTATGCTGATAATCCTGAGTGGAGGTTCGTATCACTTTTGTCGATATTCTTTTACTTCAACTTACAAGTTACTAGTGGTGGCAAATTCGTCTCAGTCACTCAATCACTCACAAATGGGAGAGTTGGGTTATGTTGTATCTTTTATGTATTAAATGGGTCTGAAATAGCTCAATGAGAAACTGGTCGAATGGGTAGATGGTTGCCAGTGTACATGTTTAACTCATAAACTTCCTAGATCATCTTATTAGAAAATTTAGATTGTCATTTAAATGATATAATGTTTGTAATCATAGTTGACACACCAACTCTAATTAAAAATTTAGAAGGTAATGTAACCTGACTTGACCCATACAATTACTTGTTTTGACCGATTTTCAGATCCACCTTTACCACCTATTTTGCCACCTCTACTACTTAACTATCATCTCCGAACCCACTAGTGATTTAGCTTTATTTCTTTGTAGCGTTGATGAACAGGTAGCAAAGGACATACAACTCATAGATTCTATTGCTGAAAAACAATCTCAAATTTTCTCCGAGGAATGCAAACTGTTCCCGGCTGACGTGCAAATTCAGTCCATATATCCATTGTAAGTTTCTTTTGACCCTTAATCGTTACAGCCATCAGAAACTACCTGTCACCATTTCTTTTAAAGTTAATTTTAAAATAGCTGGAATGATCTGTAAGAGGCGCAAACTGCTTTTACTACTTACGCCTGCAAAATCAATGTCAGAACATGGTTGAGGCTGCAGAGCTTAACGCACTAAAGCAAGTGAAGCTTATAAATTTATCTAAAATAACAAATTGGTATGTAGTGCTAAGGATTATACTGTATAATTTTAGAGATAAGTTACAATAAATAATGCTACTTGGCTACTTGCATGACACATGCTAATGAAGGAATCTAATTCCAGTAATGGACAATTGTCTGATTAAAATGCATCTTCATTACAATGCAACTCTGCTAGGACCTACAGAGAAAAGGTTGTCTAATAATCATGTTAGGGTTATGCAAGTGTTTAAAAGTAGCTCAGACAAGCTAAAGTTGATACAGAACTCCTATAAAATTGTAAAAGTGATGGCTTTATGAACTTTATTTTATTGGACCATTTCTTGGCTTAGTTTGAGTTTTAAATTTTTTATAACCTCGATAGACTACGAAATGTTGGTTATGCTGCATAATTGTAGATGCATAAACTTGTAAGAAACTACGGTTTCAAGTTACAGAACAATAGTAAATATTTGATGGTGGATTGTTTCGTGAAGTGTTGTACTTAACATGTGCTTTGGAGTCATTAATGAATTCGTTCCTCGATTTTGCGTACTTCTTTAAAGTTCCATCTACAAACTTACTTTTTACCTTTTCCTCACTGTGGCCGTATCTCTATATCTTGCAAGTTTTTGTGAAGTCTACTTTGGAAATTCCATTGCTGGTTAATGTAACTTACTCATGGTTTCTAGTTGGCAATGGTATATAATTTGAAAGAAACAGCCAAAAACCAGTGTTATCTATTTCTTTTATGTTTGAAAAGGTATTATGATGTTATTTGCCTTTTCTTTTGTATGTTATAAATTTTTTATTAGATTTAGTGTATGCTACTGCTCCTACTCCTACTCCTTATGCAGTTGCTCAATACCTAAATGTCTGCCACCTGTCCATCATTACGTATATTAAACGTCCTAACACCTATTTATACAGAACCCTAGCCATCTTGTTCATCTCAAACCACGTGATCCTTCTTATTGGTTTCCCTGAGATCATTAAATCAAACATCTTGCTTCATTTTAATTTGGGTTTCAAATATTGCACTGTATTCTCTTCGGATATTCAAACTGTGTTTTGTAGCGTTGAATGTTAGTGGGATTCAGTATGTTATGATTTTTATGTATCTCTCCATCAGTCCCAGAATATGGTAACAATGTCCACTTTTGCAACTTGTCTAGCTAAACTTACTGCATGTATCATTTTAAAATATTAGTGATCTACGGTTTTGGTCCACGATAGTCTTCCTATTATTTCTTACTTTAGGGTATCTAATACGTGTGACTACAATGAAACCTGTCTCTTAATCATTATGCTACGTCAAGCGTTACAATTGATTTGGGACAATTGGAGTGATGAGAAGTTGAAAATCATTACATGGTAGTCTGATGGAAAAAATTTCAACTTTTAGCCTCGTGTAGTACTTTTCTTAGCTCTGGAATCTTTACACAATTTCTCTTTTTCAATGATTATGAGCTTACAATTACATCAATAGTTCTCTACAATTCACTGAATACTGGAAATTATATTTCTAAAGGAAAATTTATTTGCAGGCCTGACATATCAGATTTGGAGAAACAACTTGCCAGTCAATCTAGTAGACTATCAAGTCTTCAAGAGATGGTTGATGATTTAGCATCGAAGGTTATTTCCAGCTCCTTACTACATGAAACTTCGGATTAGGGACACAATTTTCACCTATTTACTTATGAGCTTATTGATTCACCTTATGTTTCTTATTAATGGATAATAAAAGTAAAAAAAAAATAGTCAAGAGTATTTGTTCAAACAGATCAGAGTGTAGCCCAAAATGTAACTTAAATGAATAACCTGCTAAATCTTTATTTAAAAATTAGTGTTGTAGGGATATCTTTCTGTAATTATATATAACACACGAATTATCAATAAAAATATATGGACAAAAAGGTGTTGGGTCAACCCCACCTATATAGAAAACTTGGCTGCGTTAATATGCCACTCTGAATATTGGACTTCTCTGTGTTTTATTATCTATTATGATGCACTTCATTGACATATTCGTATTCTGTGTGATTACAAATCTAGCATTCGTACAACCCTGATGAGGATTATGCTGAGGTGGATATGAAGCTAAGGGCACATCTAGAATCCTTTTTAGAAACTGCAAGATCCTTCAATACAATCTACACCAAGGTTGGAAAACTGAGCTTTATCGATACAAAACCATTAATGTGTGCATATATAGATTGTATATCAGACTTAATAAAATTTGTTTATATATATTTTTCTTCTAGGAAATACGTCCCTGGACACATATGATGGAGGTACCACAATTGCATGGTTTTGGACCAGCTGCAAACCGCTTACTAGATGCATACAAGATGCTCTTAAAGGTAAAGTTATATAAAACCCTTTAGTGTACTACTGCCATCTCATCTCTTTTCGGTAACTCTGGATGGTAAACAGTTGCAACATCTAACAAATTTTATGCTATAACGAAAATGTTAACTGTTAGTAAAGTATCTTAAGGACCCTAAATAAAGTACGTTAGGGGATCGCGGATGTGAAAATATGAAAAATCCGTTGGAAGAAATTAGTTTTCGACAAAAAAGTGTTGAGCAGTGTGTTATGCGTTTTTGCGTTTATAATCGTTTGTTTGCCAAAATTGAAAGTGAAGTATGATGGTTTGGAAGGTTATTTAATCGTATAAATATGATACCATCAATTTGTTTAAGAATGAAAGAGGCAATTGGAATTTGTATTTTAAATGAAAGGGAAAGGTTAGGATTCACAGGCCGTCCCAAGATTGGGTTAATAACAATTTTGCATGAGGCAATGGAATTTTTATGCTTTTCTTAATAAATTTATGATTCAAGAAGCTGGACTTTCATACTTGCATCAAGAAGTGGCAAATTTGACCCATTTACCTTTAAAAGGGTCGATTTGGATGATATTATATCTCTAATGGGTCAAAAATGTTATGTTATATACTTCTGTGTAACATATATATACACCGATAAAGTAAAAGTTCAAATAAGTCTATCACTTTAACAAGTCAAGAGTATTCCAAAGTTAGAGTATCTTTATGATAAAACATTGTATGAGGTCGAATTACTTCCTTTATTGTCTTCACTCACTTGTATGTGGATTTGTGTTATGTATTGCAGTTTCTAGGGAACTTGAGAAATCTACGTGACTCACATGCTGCTGTGGCCATCGGATCTTCTGAAACAGTATCTGGTCAACCATCTTCCGTGGCAAGAATTATATCCGAGTGTGAATCTGCTTTGACATTTTTAAATCGTGATCTTGGAATCCTTTCGGCCTCTATAGCTCGTGATGAAGCAAAGAAAATAGGGTCAAATATTGACCAAAACAATCTATAGAAGCAAAAGTCAACATTCCAAAATCTCATTTTTATTTGTTCCCCTAACAAACTGTGTGTTTGTGGCCAATTCTTGATGATTTTTGTTTCCCTAGAAAACTATATCTCCTCTTCTGTTTCTTTTTAATTAGGTCTAAATTTGGTTGGGTTAAGCTTTGCACAATTATTAGCCAATTTAAGGTATATTGATAATTGATAACAATACTTCTAATTCATATTTTCGGCATAGGTAGAGTGATATCTCCATCATTCTTTATATTTATAGATCCACTATAAATGTGCATTAATTAATGTACAATGCAAGCTTTTAGTACCCAGTTTTGGTAATTTAATCACGCAATGGTTCAAAATCACTCTGCCAGGACCGCCACTGCAATTTTGAAAATTTAGAACCGAGAAATGAAGCGAATTTTGAAACCGGGGTACCTTGAGGTGGCATGTTCAGTTGCAATATACGTAGTACTAATGTATTGATCTTTTATGAATTCGAAAGTATTTGTTCGCATCTAGAATCAAAATAAAATGTGCATCTCAATAATCGACGGGTGTTACTTCGCTCAGCTTGATATTCTGTTTTGATTTTTTAAGAAATAAAGTAATTCTTATTTTCAAGCAATCAAATTTCCTTAAGTAGTAGTAACAAATCATACCAAAAATAATACCGGAACAAATTAAACCTAAATTAATACTGGGTATCACAGTACTATTTTTTGTATTTCCTGAAATTACTGTCATAAAAATCTAACATTTCAAAACTTACCAAAATTTTTATATAAATGGGTTTATTGTTTCGAAGTATATTATAGAAAAGCAAACATACAATATGTGAAATTGACAGATTCAATACACATGATAGAAGTTTTGAAGGTATCCTCCAAACAATAGTATAAAAAAAAGTATAATACAATTTGAAACAATAAACTATGTATTAATTATAAATTATCATGTCTATAATATAGTCATTTTCCACTAATAAACATATTACCGTGTTTATAAAAATTACGTTCAATTTTATCCGTTTTAATGGAGTAGTAGTGTAGTACCCCATCTCCAAATTTAACTAACAAATGGTAGCTAAACTTGATATAATTATCATTATTATAAAGATATTATACATGTGCTTATTTAAGGCATATAATCATAACAAAAATACTTAACCATTAATGCATATTGTTTTGTCCGTAATTTCAAAATATTTATGGAGTAATAATATTCTAATTAATACGTGATGTAACTTGCATGAAATATTCTATTACCATAATCAATGTTTTATTCCCATAATTAAGGTCATATTTGTTTTCCTATATAATTGACCTACTATTAGCATTATCCTTCACTCATAACACAAAACTTGTAACTAAAATTTTTACAATGGCGTTTTCTTCATTTTCACTAGTAATAACACTTTCAATTCTATGCATTTCCGGTTGCTCTCCGGCAACAGCCACCGGTGGAACATTTACCATCGATCTCATTCATCGTGATTCCGTCGATTCCCCATTTTACGACGGTTCCATGAGCTTTTCCCAACGAATGAGTCACACTTTGCGACGCTCTTTTATAAATGCGAAACGTTTGAATAAAAATTGCAATCTAACCAAGTCGAAGTACCAAACCGAAATAATCCCTGATCATGGGGAGTTTCTCTTGAACATTTCGTTCGGGGATCCGTCACATAAAGTGTTGGCTATAGCGGATACCGGTAGCGATTTGTCGTGGATACAATGTGAACCTTGTGTTCAATGTTATGAACATAAGGCCCAACCTTTTGACCCCAAAAAATCTTCGACTTACAAACCTGTCGATTGTAGTTCAGAGACGTGCAAGGAGATATCTACCGTTGAAACAAAGTGCTCTACGTCCAAAAAGTGTCAATTTTTTGAGAGTTACGCTGATGGGTCATTTAGCAACGGAACTGTTGCGAGAGAAAGTGTTACATTAGGTGATAGGGTTTTAGAAAATATTGTTTTTGGTTGTGGGTTTAGTAACGCTGGTGTTTTTCGGCCAACGTGGGGTGGGATCATAGGTTTAGGTGGCGGAAACTCTTCATTAGTGTCACAAATACGTTCTATTGTGCCTGGTAAATTTTCGTATTGCTTGATTCCGTATCCTAAAACAGATGAAGTACAGAATAAGTCAAGTAAAATGACATTTGGTGACATTGATTTTGGTCCAAATGTGCTTTCCACACCACTTGTGCCAAAAGAACCAAAAACTTATTATCATGTCACATTAGAAGCGGTTAGCGTCGGTAATAAGCGATTCAATCTTAACTCTGGATCCCTTAAGCCGTTGCAAAAAGGGAACATGATTGTTGATTCAGGGACAACTTTAACAATGCTACCAAGTAACATATACGATGAAGTTGAGGCAGCTGTTCGTAAGGCTATTAACGTGAGAACGATGAAAGATCCACAAAAGGCGTTGAGTCTTTGTTATCGTGCGACAAAAGTTACCGACGTGCCTAAGTTTACGATGCATTTCAATGGGGCAGATGTCGAGTTGAGTCGAGAAAACATATTTGTGACGACTAGTAAGCATATTATATGCTTTGCATTTGGACCAACTTCGGATGTTGCTATATATGGAAACTTGGCTCAAATGAATTTTAGGGTAGGTTATGATTTAGAAAATAATTTGGTGTCTTTCAAACCTACTGATTGTGAAAAGTTGTAATACGAGATGTTAGTAATTGTGGCATTTTTGTTATTTATCTTGTTTTATTGTGAAGAAATAAAATAAGAATGGACTATTTAATTTTTTTTTTGTCACTTTGTTTAGTTATTAACTAATTAAAAGTATTATGTTACATAATAACTTGATGTCTGATTTATTAGGATATATATCATCGAATATTCAAAAATATTCATAATCAATGCATATATATATTATTAATTAATTCCTTCAATTGTCTCCATTAACAAAAAACATAATTTTAAAATGTATGTATTATCTAACACACCTTATTTGCGTTTATGATCATTGGTAATCATGAATTGAAATTAGTAACTAATACTTTCAAACGAGGAGCATTAATGTTTGTTCGTTTTTAGAAACTCTAAACTCGATCGTGATCAATTAGTTTAACGTACACAATCATATCATTGTAAATGAAACTTTACTAAGTTGTGTTGTCCAAAAACGGAAATGGATTAGAATCTTTCAAGGCAAAACATCAATAATCATATTACATTTATACTTATATTTATATTTAATATTATTTTTGTATTATTATTTATTATCTATTATTATCTACTTATATAAAGCAAAATACCGTTGAGAATCTGAATCATTAATTGGGTTTCTTTCACGGTGATCTAATGGCTAATATTAATTGTTGGCTCAATTTTGCTTATTTAAAGGTGTACGCGCCATAAGAAAGTCGAAATGACACAATTTCAACGATTCAATTTTATATTCTAATTAAGTTTCTAACCTTTTTAGTTACATTACCTATTCCTTGACTAAACCAAAAGGACGTTGATAAATACAACATGAGTTTTGATTCTTATACCAAAATATTAAAGTGTTAAAGCATGCTGTTACACCCTGCCAAACGCTAATCTATGATTAGTTTGAGTAATTGCGGAAGCTAGTGACGTGGCGGGACTGCGAGCAGTAATACAACCAATAGATACATACATCTAGAACATATGGTTATTGCCGAACGAAATAGATTAAGATGCCATTAATTATCAAGTTTTACAAAAGGGTTACAACTTAGAAAGTTGCAACAGTAGTAGTAGTAGTAGTAGCGTTTGAAATAATATATCATATAAATACATTTAGTCAAAAGTAGATTTTGTAGGTATGACTGCAGTAATTGCAGTTATACAAAGGAAATCTAAGTGTCCCAAAAGTAGTGACATCCTAATAAGTCCAGGGTTATCCGTCCTGATATGCATGCAGATCTTACTTACGCTGCTAATTCTCTGGAAAACATAGAGAAATCGTCAACAAAATTGTTGAGTGAATTCACAGGTTTGTGTATAGTGTGATAAACCATGTTGTTTATACATCGTCATATAGTTGTAGTGTAGGAAACACAAGTTTAACCGATTAAAGGAAAACATTTCCAAAAGTAATAGTTTGTAGGAAACACATGTTATTTAATTAAAAATAACATTTCCCAAAATAATATTAGTTGTCTGTAGTGTAGGAAACACAAGTTATTTCAAGTATGAATAACATTTCTCAAAATAATAGTTGTAGGAAATACATGTTAATCATTTAAGTATAACATTTCCAATTAATAGGAGTTGTTTGCTTTGTAGGAAACACGAGTTTATCAATTAAGAGAAACATTTCCTAAAGTAGTAGTTTGTAGGAAATACAGGTTAATCCGATCAAGGAGTAACATTTCTCAAATCGTTGCTAGTAGGAAACACAAGTTAATCTAACTAAAGATCATCATTTTCAAAATAGTTGTTCGTAGGAACTTACTTCCTAAATAATAGTTTTGTGGGAATAATTAGACGATGATCACTCGAAAGGTGAGCTAAACCTGTCGAGTTAAAGCAATGCGACCTAACCCTATAACCAAACCACGACCCGCAGTAGTTGTTTGCCAAATAGGACCTGTAAGTATACGCTCCAAAACTGTAGGAGGGTCATCACGGTGATAGTACTATCCGTATACTCAGTGGCTAGAGTCACCTAGCTAATGGTTATAGTGTGCAGCCATAAGGACTTTTATGCACTACATTGTAAGTCTAGGTCCGTACTAGGATTTGTTGTCTAGTTCCCAAAGATAGTATGAAAATAGCATTTCATAAATAGTTTGTATAAAGCATAGAAGCATTTATAATCGGTTCGAGTAACTACATGCAGTATTTATAAACAGTTATTGCATGCTGTAGCAAAACATTTGCTATGTTTTACACCCCAGGTTTTAAAAACATTAAAACAATGAAAAAGTGATTGTGAACTCACTGTAGATACGGTGGATGTGAGAGCTAGCAAGTAGTAGTGATGTCACCCAAAATACAGTCAACCTATACAAATAGATGTATTAACATAACTACTTTTACAGTTTGTCAAATTATATTAACAGTTTGATTGTTTTGAAGAAATTGTTGATTTCTTAAATTTGTACAAGTCGTTGGTGATAATACGTTGAAAAATAAATATTGTTTTTCTAATTATGTTCGTCGTTTAAACCTTTGTTGGGCGTAAGTATATATACATATATATACTTATTAGTTGAATATATATATATATATATATATATATATATATATATTCGTATATATAATTCTTCGTCATGTGTACATACATACATAGCTTGTCGTGTATATATACATATATAAATGTTGTTGTCGAATATGTTAATATATCGTTTTTCGAATATGTTTCAAAACCAAATTTCATTTGGTACAAAAATAATCTCGTTTCATCCCATTGTATATTTACATAAAATACACTTGTCGTAAGTCCATATATATGTATATATATAAGTTGTCATCGTATGTGTGTATTCATATGATATAGTCGGTGTCCATACACAATAATGGTTCGTACCAATTCATTTCACTCGTTTTCAAACATGCTCCGTTTATGTACTCAAGTCATATATATATATAAAAGGTTAGTCGTTATATATAAAATATTGTTCCATGTAATTATTCGTTCCCAAAAGTTGTCGTTTTAATATATTTTTATATTAAAAGTTTGTTTATCTCGTATCAAGTTTTAAAACTTTACATGTGACAACCAAATACCGTGCAAGTGAATTTGTACCGTATTAATTTTGGACAGCGTTTTGGGCTTGTTACACAGCAGAGTCAGTACGGTTTAAATGTCACACAAAAGCAATCTAGCCGTTCGGCTAGGATCATGTAGCCGTTCGGCTATGATCACCTAGCCATTCGGTTGTGATCCACTAGCCATTCGACTATGATCACCTAGCCGTTTGGCTATGGTGATCTAGCCGATCGGCTTTTTTTGGTTTCCAGTTCAGGCTCTGTTCGTCTCAGCTTAATACATACTCGTTTATGTTTTGGTTCAAATGTGTTCCCCAAAGTTTTCAATCATCCACAACAACGATTATTAACTTAGGGTAGCGATTTTATCAACAATAAAATGATATCATTATTATATTTCCATATGTACCAAAATTTTGTATAATTGGGTTTAGTTTAGTCAAACTTTATTCAAAGAGTTTAATCAAACAATCATCGAATTATCATGTTAAATGCATAAATTAGGTTGTATTAACACTATATATAACAAAATTTGGTGTAAGAAATCAAAAAGGAAAGGTTTTCTTACAATGATAAAGATGGTGATGAAGCTGCCATATGATGATTATGATAGGACGATGATTATAATTATGGGGGAGAAGAGAAGGTGATGATGATAGTGGAGTTGGTAATTGTGAGGAAGGAGATGAAGTGAAGCTGCTGCTTCACTTGTTGCTGCCTCTGCTGGTCACGAAGAAGGAGGAGTAGGGAACAGGGAGTTGAATTATTGGGTTTGGTGTAGTGTATGAGTGTGTGAGTATGTATCTGAGAATTGGGAGGAAATGGGAGTATATACGGGTTCAATAATTCAAACAAGTAGTGTGGCTCACATACAGGAGAGTGTCTCTCAATTATTTGAGGTTACGGGCCAGTATTTTTTTACCCGTTAATTTCGGGTACGGGTCCAATTAAGTGCAAAATTACATTTAAATTTCGTAATTATATTTTGAGGTAATTCCCCAAATACTCTTTTATGAATGAGAAAAATATCACTTTTATTATTTTTGACCTTTGGGTACGTTTTATATTTGTTTCTGTTCGCGTGAAATACGTTCTATAAAAAATGTATAATTGTTTTCGTTTCATTTTTTGTTTCAACCAGTTTACAAAATATTTTCAAATAAAAATATTCAAAAATATTTTCGAGTTCTTTTTGAACTTTCGTATCACCAACTTTCGTATTTATTTTTGTTGTCCGTTCCAATAAGATTACACGTAATTATAAATAATTATGAAATGTGTAATACTTTTTGTTCAATAGTATTGGGATCGCTAGACTTATCTCACATCATTAGTGTAGTTAAAATTTGTTGTAGGGAATTAGCGTAAGAAATGCATAAAATTAAGTATAAATATATACCTAATTTGGAGGAGTGTCACATTCTTCCCCCGTAGCGAAATCTCATCCCGGGATTTAAGTTGAGCTGTGAGTCTCGGTCACGCTCTCGAATAAGTGAGGGAATTTCTTTCTCATTTCGTCCTCTGGTTCCCAGGTAAGCTCTGGGCCATGTTACGAGTTCCAATGAACTTTAACAAGTTTGACTCGTTTGTGTCGAAGCATCTGGGTTTTCGTGTCCATAACTTCAATAGGTTCCTCCACAAAATTTAGTTTTGAGTCAATGAAGACTTTGTCCGGAGGAATGATAAGTGTTTCATCAGAAAGACACTTTTTGAGATTACTAAGGTGAAAGTGTCGTGTATGTTACTAAGCTCTTGCGGTAGTTTGAGCTTGTAGGCGACAGGACCAATCTTAGCAAGAATTTCAAACGGTCCGATGTAACGTGGGTTAAGCTTTCCCCACTTGCCAAATCGTGCAATCCCCTTCCAGGGCGATACTTTGAGTTGGACTTTGTCTCCTACTTGAAACTCAAGAGGTTTGCGGCGGTTATCAGCGTAACTCTTTTGTCTATCACGTGCCATTTTCAGTCGGTTCAGTACTTGAGTTATCTTGTCGGTGGTTTCTCGGAGAATCTCAGGTCCAGATAGCTGTATGTCACCCAACTTTACCCAACAGAGTGGTGATCGACACTTGCGTCCATACAACGCATCAAATGGTGCCATCTGTATACTAGTGTGATAGCTATTGTTATAAGAGAATTCAGCTAGGGGTAGGTGGGTGTAACACCCCCAAATTTAATGATTCGCGGAAGCATACTTTGGGTGTTACTAATCAATAATCAAAGCACACAGATATATAGCAAACGACTCTATATGCGTCGTTTTAACAAAATATATTAATATTAAATGGTTTACAACAGTTTGAACTCATACATAGCTCGTGTTCGTAATATGAGAGATTTAAGTACATAATTAGTTATACAAAATCTAATAATGCAATGAAATCTCTGAAGTTTGCATGAAGACTCGAGCTAAGATGCATCTTGATGGGCAGTCCAAATCTACTGCTGAGTACCTGTGATACATGCTAAAATGGGTCAGCTAACGCTGGTGAGCTCACAGGTTCAGATATCAAATAATAGTGTGTGAACCGCAAGATTTAAATGTTGATTTTCATCCAGCAAATGATACTGATAGTGTATACAACCATGAGCGCATAGTCTGAGCTTAACTCGAGGGTCGGGTCCCATATAGAGAATTCCGAGCGAGGTGCCTCCACGAGTGCCTAATCTACACTCGTCTTCCCAAATATTAGTACGTCCGTTTACCCAGTTAGTGCTTGCTAACCCGGACGAGGACGGTCAATCCTATATGGTACCATATACTAATATTCACGCTACTTTCGTATTACTAGACTATACTGACAGAGGACTTTGATTTGATTAGTTGAAAACAACTCATGTAGTATATTGAAATATGTACTCGCGTTCATGCGTTAAAAACAGAGTAATGTATCACACCCCTAGTAAAACAGTAAAAAGAGGGGCCATGAGACTCACCTGAGCCTGAAGAGTTTATCTAAATAAACCGAGATTGATTAGCCAAGAATCGAAGTCCAAAGACTTGTAACCTGGGGGTGTCCACGACACGCGATGGTTATAAACATATGAAGGCATCTCATAAGACTACCTTGTAGTTGTTTGTCCAACTAGAATGTCCAAATGATTACAATTTGGTTGATTGTTTAAGTGTTTGAAAATGTGTATGGCCCGTTGGTGATTGTTGGTAATAATAATATTATCATTATTCTTGAAAAACGTGTTCCAAAGTGTTTTAGAAGTCATGTCGCATTCGTGTTTGATGTTATACAAGTTTAACACTTTGTGTGAAAGTTTAGATGTAACACTGTTACTCGTGACCCTAGGGTAAGGGCGAAGCCCATTAATGACGGGGGTCCGGGGGCAGCGCCCCTGGTAGCGGGGTCCAAGGGGCAGAGCCCCTGGCTGGGGTCGAGCTGCCAGGTCAGCTTGGAAAATTTTTATTTCTACTATATTGCTTTGGTGAAAAACGCACCTGGACTTGAATTTGGGTGAAATGGGGCGTCAAACTTGGGCCTCAAAACAAAATCACCTCTTAGTGTAAAATTAGTTTGAAACCTTCTGTTTATGCGTCACTTATAGCGTCACTTAGGGGCTTGGGCGACACTTGGGAAGTGTCGTTAAAAATAGTAAATCTGAGCATATGCGTCACTTAAGGGAAGTGACGCATGGTAGGGCATCACTAAGGTAAGTGTCGGTATAAGTGTCGGGTATGGGTCTAGGCGTCACTTAGGAAGTGTCGCTATAAGTGTCGGGTATGGGTCTAGGCGTCACTTAGGAAGTGTCGCTAGAAGTGTCGGTTAAAGTAGTTGTGCGTCACTAGTCAAGTGACGGTAGGAGTGTCGGGAAAAAGGGGTTTTATGCGGCACTTAGGCAAAATTAGGGTTTCATGCGACACTCGATGCGTCACTTAAGTGACGCACGAAGTGACGCTATACTGGTCGTCTTTGCGACACTTAGGTCTGTTTGACGGATTTTTGAGCCAAAACGAGTTTTCCGGCCACCGTTTGGCCTGAAACTTTTACCCAACCCATATTTGGACATTTTAAGCTTAAAGAAACAACTACTTGCTAAAAACACTAAAAATCGAGGAGTTGCGGGTTTTGTCGGAAACTTACAATTTGTCGGATGAAAATTCCGAAAAGATGGAAGTGTAGATCGTTGCTTCGTAGTTATTTTCTTCCAAACGAGTGTGAAGATTCGAGGTCGTTTGGAGGTGTTATTTTAGGATTTAGTGAGGTGGTGGTGGTTTGTGATTTAGAGAGAAAAGAGAGGAAGAGAGAGAGAAGAGTAAAGTGAAAATGGGGTGGGGAGGTGGTGACCTCACCCCTTTTGGCAGATTTTTCGTGGGGCCCACCCCATGTGGGTGTGTCCCAAACTTGTTCCTCGCGTTTGCGTTCCGTGCGGTGTTCGTTTTTCCGATCGTTTAAACGTTAGATAATTATTTCGTGCGTTATACACCCGTCTTAAGGCACGAATAATTACCCAATATTTTTACTTAAAATATTTCACCAATTACTTTAATAATTGAGTTATAAAGTATAACTTAACATTGTTTGCGCGTTTAACATTCCAATCGCGTAGGCTTTTAATTGTACGATACGAAACATGTATGAATTATCATCAAAATACTATTTTAGATATAATAGCGTTATTAAATAATGTTATTTTATTTAATAATTTTGTTCACCAACGTCCGTATAAAATTGAATCGAATTACATTCGATTTAAATTGCGTATGATTTAATCAAATCGCAAAATTGTATATATTCATCAATATAAAATCTGATACATTAATTAGCCTAACACAGAACTAATTATATGTATTAACAGTTTTTAATCACTAGTCCTAATTTGGCGGGTGTTACAGTGGGTATCCCAGCTACCTCCAAAGTCTATCACGCATGCTCGTAACAAGTCTTCGAGCGTCTGTATTGTTCGCTCGCTTTGGCCGTCATTTTGCAGGTGATAGGTGGTACTCATATCGAGTCGAGTACCCAATGCCTGTTGTAGTGACTTCCAAAAGCGAGATGTAAATCGAGCATCCCTATCAGAGATAATAGATAGTGGCACACCATGCCGGGAAATAATCTCTTTCAAGTAGATTCTAGTTAGTTTCTCCATTCTGTCTGTTTCCTTGATGGCAAGGAAGTGGGCTGATTTCGTCAATCGATCGACAATCACCCATATAGTGTCTGCTCCAGCCGTTGTTTTGGGTAACTTCGTAATGAAGTCCATCGTTATTTGTTCGAATTTCCATTTGGGCAATTCAGGCTGTTGCAAAAGTCCAGACGGCTTTTGATATTCGACTTTGACCTTTGAGCAGGTCAGGCATTTGCTAACGTACGTGGCAATGTCTCGTTTCATGCCAGGGCACCAGTAGAAACCTTTCAAGTCATGGTACATTTTGTCTGCACCAGGATGTATTGAGTAGTTGGACCTATGAGCTTCGTCCAAAATCTGTTTGCGTAACTCGTCTACGTACGGTACCCAAATCCGATTCATGAGGTACAACACTCCATTGTCTTTTGTTTCGAGTTGTTTGTCCATTCCCTTCAAGGATTCTTCCTTAAGATGTTCGGGAACGAAAGCTAGTTGTTGAGCGTCGTGAATTTGAGTAATGAGATTTGAGTGGATCGTCAAACCTAGAGCTCGAACTCTGTGAGGTTTAATTCGTTCCTTAAGACTCAGGGCATCTGCTACAACGTTTGCTTTGCCCGGGTGTTACTTTATCTCATAGTCGTAATCGTTAAGTAATTCAACCCAACGTCGTTGTCTCATGTTGAGTTCTTTTTGGTCGAATATATGTTGGAGACTTTTGTGGTCAGTAAATATCGTACACTTTATTCCGTATAGGTAGTGCCTCCAGATCTTAAGTGCAAAAACAACTGCTCCTAACTTTAGATCGTGAGTCGTATAGATTTTCTCATGCACTTTTAGTTGTCACGATGCATATGGAATGACCTTGTCATTTTGCATCAATATGCAACCCAATCCCTTATGCGAAGCATCACAGTAAACAACAACATTATCTACTCCTTCGGGCAATGATAGTATGGGTGCACTGCTTAGTTTCTGTTTCAATAGTTAGAATGCGTTCTCTTGTTTATCACTCCAATCGAATTTCATGTCTTTTTGAGTTAAAGTGGTGAGGAGCAGGGCTATTTTCGAAAAATTCTCGATGAATCGACGGTAAAAGCCCGCCAGACAAAGAAATTGTCGTACTTCGGATGGGGTTTTAGGGGCTTCCCAGTTCTTAATCGCCTCAATTTTGGATGGGTCCACGTGAATTCCCTTGTCATTGATCACATGACCAAGGAAATGAACTTCTCGCATCCAAAATTCACACTTAGAGAATTTTGCATAAAGCTTCTCCTTCTGAAGTAGTTCGAGGATTGTTTTCAAATGTCGTTTGTGATCCTCTTCCGTTCGTGAGTATACTAAAATGTCATCAATAAGCACAATGACGAACTTATCGAGATAGGGTTTGCATACTCTGTTCATGAGATCCATGAACACTGCAGGTGCGTTTGTCAGTCCAAAGGGCATGACAAGGAACTCGTAGTGACCGTAATGAGTTCTAAACGCAGTTTTTGGTACATCCTCTTCTCGTACCTTCAGTTGGTGGTAACCAGATCGTAGATCAATTTTCTAGTAGTAGCTTGACCCTTGTAGTTAATCAAATAGATCGTCAATGCATGGTAACGGGTATCGGTTCTTAATAGTTACCTTGTTCAGTTCTCGGTAGTTGATGCACATTCGCATTGATCCATCCTTCTTCTTTACAAATAGAACTGGAGCTCTCCAAGGTGAAAAACTCGGTCGGATGAATCCCAAGTGTAGGAGCTCTTGTAACTGTGTAGACAGCTCCTACATCTCCGAGGGAGCTAGACGATAAGGTGCTCTAGCTATTGGTGTGGCTCCAGGAACCAGATCGATGTGAAACTCAACTTTCCACGGGGGTGGCAGTCCTGGTAATTCGTCAGGAAACACTCCCGGGTAATCACGTACAATAGGCACATCGTTTGTATGTCGTTCCTCGGGTTTCTTTTCCACAATATCCCTTTCGGAGATACTTACTAGCTTTCAAGCAAGTAATCATTTTTGTGGTACTCTTTCGCATTTCTCCTTTTATTACCAATGTTTTTCATGTTGGTAGTGGGATGCGTACCAACTTCTCAAAACATACAACCTCAGCGTGGTTCTTTGACAACCAGTCCATGCCGACTACAACATCGAAACTTCCCAACTTAACCGGTAGTAAGTCTATTTCGAAGAGATGACCTTCTAACTCCAAGGTAGATCCCGGTACTATTTCTCCTGGTTCGATCAACTCACCATCGGCTAGTTCTATAGTGTATTTGTTATATAGCTTACGTGATTCAAGTTCTAATAGTGGTCTAAACTCAGTAGACACAAATCTTAAATAAGCACCCGAATCAATTAACACAAAGGCATAATGGTTATTTACGAGGAACGTACCAGTGACGGTGTTAGGGTCCTGGCGTGCCTCTTATGCTCCGATCATGAATGCCCTTACCTGAGCCGGTTGATTGTTGATGTTGCTGGCTCGGTTGTTGTTACCACGGTTGTTGTTGTTTTGGTTGTTGTTTTTGCGGTTGTTGAGTTTAGGACACTGGTTTCGGAAATGCCTCGTGTCACCACACTCAAAACATCCTGTGTTCTGCCGTTCATTGTTGGCTCTCGCAGGAGGGTTACCTCTACATTGTTGGGTTGGATGACCCTAGCGTTTGCAGTTGCCATAGTAGGCACAATTACCCTCATGGTGCCACTCACACTTATCACACTTGGGCTTGCTTCCTAAGTATGGTTTCGACTCAGTAGTGGTGGCAGCGTACGCCTTTGCATTTCCTCTACTTTTCTTGTTTTGCTGACCCTGACGGTTAGTATCACCACCATTCCACTTTCTCTTTGCACCACCAGAACTACCAGCATCAGTGTTACTTGATTCACCTTTCCCTGACACAACCTTCTTAGTCAGGGTCCCCATTATGACCGCCTCATCGGTCAACCTCTGCGCTAGAGTAACAACACTCCTGAATGTGGCAGGTTCTGATGATGTAATCAGACTCCTGATCTGAGGTGCCAAGCCTCAGATGTAACGCTCAATGCGTTTAAATTCGGGCGTCACCATATGTGGCACTAATCGTGCGAGTTCCTGAATCTTAGTGGTGTACCCAGTGACATCAGCACCAATCATTTTGATGTCCTACAATTCAGTTTTTACCTTCTGCATCTCACTACGGGGACATAACTCTTCCAACATCATGTTCTTTAGTACTTCCCATGACAAGCAGTGAGCAGTTTCCCATCCAAGGGATTGAAGTTGACTGTTCCACCATGTTAGCGCCTTGTCAGCCAAGGTGTAAGTGGCATACTTCACCATACAGTCTGGTAAACAATCACTGATATCCAACACCGATTTCATCTTTTCTATCCAATGGATGATACCAATAGCACCTTCTGTGCCGCATAAAGTAGTTGGCTTACAGGCCAGAAATGTCTTGTATGAACACCCTCGGCGGGTATCCACATGTGTCTCACCGTTAGGAGGGGTCGTCCCGTTGTCATTTACTACATGTTCGTGGTTTTGGCTTGCCTCATACTGAGCAATACCTTCATCTATTCGTCTCGCGATGATTTGTTAAGTCGTTTCCTCATTGTTGGGTGGTGTGGTGTTTCGTTGACTATTCCTAGTAGTTCGTTGCTTGGGTGGCATGATTTTGTTTTGCGATGAATAAAATGCAGAAGTCATTGCCAAGGTAAAGAATGTGAAGAAAGACGTTTCACATTGTTTAGTTATTGATCAATGGGAAGAGTTAACAGTATCTCCGTCACGTATCTTATGACTTTGAAGTGACACATTGGACATTCGAACCTGGTCGTATAAACACATATATGTCGTAATACATTTGCAATTACGTCGGCCGCCATAATTGTTAGGGTATCCTTTCATGTATGTACTTATTACCAACTCTACATCACAATGTTCAACCTTGTTCCTATACGTTCACATCTACGAGTGGCAGGAAGTTTTAGTGAAATGATACTTTGAGCAATATGGTACGGGTAGATGGCATTTACCATTTCGCGTTGTTAAGCCAATATAAGTCACTCAGGTACACAAGTGCATTGTCTGTATAGTGCACAAATAAATTAAGTGTGCGATAGAGTCGTGTAGCGGTTTCTCATGTGCCAACGTGTCATTGTGATCATAATCGTGTTCATAGAGTTCCTCGTAAGAATAATTTACGTATGAGGAGATATTTCTCTAGATGCGTTGTGACAATAGTTATCATATGCAAATGAATGTATGCATGTATGAATGTTCTAGCCAAGGTTATAGTCTAAGTCTCTAAGGTTTCCAGGTCACTTAAAGACTTCTAGTTCGCAATAACCAATGGCCTGATACCAAGTCTGTCACACCCCGCTAAACGCCAATCTACAATTAGTTTGAATAATTACGGAAGCTAGTCACATGGCGGGGCTGCAAGCAGTAATACAACCAATAGATACATACATCCAGAGCATATGGTTATTGCCGAACGAAATAGATTAAGATGCCATTAATTATCAGGTTTTACAAAAGGGTTACAACTTAGAAAGTTGCAATAGTAGTAGTAGCGTTTGAAATAATATATCATATAAATACATAATTTCAAAAGTAGATTTCGTAGGTACGATTGCAGTAATTGCAGTTATACAAAGGAAATCTAAGTGTCCCAAAAGTAGTGGCATCCTAATAAGTCCAGGGTTGTCCGTCCTGATATGAATGCAGATCTTACTTACACTGCTAATTCTCTGAAAAACATAGAGAAATCGTCAACAAAATTGTTGAGTGAATTCACAGGTTTGTGTATAGTGTGATAAGCCATGTTGTTTATACATCGTCATATAGTTGTAGTTTAGGAAACACAAGTTTAACCGATTAAGGGAAACATTTCCTAAAGTAATGGTTTGTAGGAAATACATGTTATTTAATTAAAAATAACATTTCCCAAAATAAGTTGTCTGTAGTGTAGGAAACACAAGTTATATCAAGTATGAATAACATTTCCCAAAATAATAGTTGTAGGAAACACAGGTTAATCAGTTAAGAATAACATTTCCAATTAATAGTAGTTGTTTGCTTTGTAGGAAACACGAGTTTATCAATTAAGAGAAACATTTCCAAAAGTAGTAGTTTGTAAGAAACACAGGTTAATCCACTCAAGGAGTAACATTTCCCAAATCGTTGCTAGTAGGAAATACAAGTTAATCTAACTAAAGATCAACATTTCCAAAATAGTTGTTCGTAGGAACTCACTTCCTAAATAATAGTTTTGTGGGAATAATTAGACGGTGATCCCTCGAAAGGTGAGCTAAACCTGTCGAGTTAAAGCAATGCGACCTAAACCTATAACCAAACCACGACCCGCAGTAGTTGTTTGCCAAATAGGACCTGTATGTATACGCTCCAAAACTGTAGGAGGGTCGTCACGGTGATAGTACTATCCGTATACTCAGTGGCTAGAGTCACCTAGCTAATGGTTATAGTCTTTAGACATAAGGACTTTTACGCACTACATTGTAAGTCTGGGTCCGTACTAGGATTCATAGTCTAGTTCCCAAAGATAGTATGAAAATAGAATTTCATAAATAGTTTGTATAAAGCATAGAAGCATTTATAATCGGTTTGAGTAAATACATGCAGTATTTATAAACTGTTATTGCATACTGTAGCAAAACATTTGTAATGTTTTTCACCCTAGGTTTTAAAAACATTAAAACAGTGAAAAAGGGGTTGTGAACTCACTGTAGATACGGTGGATGTGAGAGCTAGCAAGTAGTAGTGATGTCGCCCAAAATACAGTCAACCTATACAAATAGATGTATAATATAAGTACTTTGACAGTTTGTCAAATTCTGTTAATAGTTTGATTGTTTTGAAGAAATTGTTAATTTCTTAAATTTGTACAAGTCGTTGGTGATAATACGTTGAAAAATAAATATAATTTTTCTAATTATGTTCATCGTTTAAACCTTCATTGCACGTAAGTGTATATACATATATATACTTATTAGTTGAATATATATATATATATATATATATATATATTCGTATATATAATTCTTCATCATGTGTACATACATACATTGCTTGTCGTGTATATATACATATATAAATGTCGTTGTCGAATATGTTTATATATCGTTTGTCGAATATGTTTCAAAAACATAATTTCATTTTGTATGAAAATGATCTCGTTTCATCCCATTGTATATATACATAAAATACACTTGTCGTAAGTCCATATATATGTATATATATAAGTTTTCATCGTATGTGTGTATTCATATGATATATGTGACAACTCGTACTTAGGCATATTAATTTACCCTAAGATTGCTTGTAATTACTTGTAATTAGTGTGTAATAGAACTAAGTTACTTGTAATGTAACGTATATTGAATATACAACCGTACGTAATAGATTGATATTACGCGATTTACTCGGATGGAATCCGAGACACCCAACCGTTGGTGAATCTTTTCATATGACATGTAAATCTATTTTGATAATAAAATAGTCATTATTTACTTCGTATCATTATTTTATAATAATTTATGTGAAAAACTTCCACGTTTGGTGTAAAACTTAAAGAATACAAGAAGATACACGAATCGAGCCCAAGAGCCCGAGACCCACAATTGGCCTAACCTTCGGCCCAACCCCAGCCCCGAATCCAGCCCTGCCCAAGCCTCATAATCTGCCCAAGGAGAGCCCAAACACAACCCACCCTATATATGCCATTTATATCTTGATTCCCTTCACTTAAACTCACAAAAACACACACATACAAGCCTTTCCTCTGCCCTCTCTCTCTAGAAACGAACCACCCTCTCTCTAGACATAAAACCCTGAAGTGTTTCACAAGATCTAGCAAGCCACAACATCTACTCAAGCCGTTTAGCAAGAGGAACACAAACCGAAGCAGCAGCACCACCACCTTCACTTTCCAGCCTCTAACTCGACTCTCTTTTGTAAGCTTCCTCTAGACCTTGCTTAAAACTCCTTGGATAACATTTATCTTCATGCTCATGCTTTATATCTGCTAATTATGTCCAAGACCTGCTCGAAAAACCGAAAAAGAAAGCTAATAACCATTGGGTAATGACATTAACCACTGGATAATAATTTAGATCGACTTAGATCGGTCATAACCGAACCAAAACTTGATGAAATCTAACGTTTCTTAGCTCTAAACTGAATTATTTTAAGTCTAGTTTTCAAATATGTTAACCTCATGCTCTAACTCAGTCGTTTGCTATTTTAATCTCTGAAATGAAAGTACATGTACAACCTGAACCTCTTGACCAGAATCTTGACCAAAATTATCTGTGTATATCTCGAGTTGTAAGACAAATTAGAAAGTCAAACCACTTGGAAAATCTGTGTTTTTGTATTAGCTTTAAATCACCTACTTGAACATTTGGTAAAGTTTTATATAACTCAAGTTATGAATTTTTGAATTAATGCATGTCACTGAACTCACCTATTTGACACCCGACACTTTCCAAATTTTTATCACGAGTTCCGTTTGTCCAATTCACGTATAAAAATATGATTTAGAAAGCTAAGACATAGGGTAAAATCATATAAAAATTTCGTGAATTTTAGTTAAGTCTTACTTGGCCAAATAGTTATATAAAGTCAGATGAAAAACATAACTGGACTTCAACATTCTGTCCGTGAATCCCATTATCCGACAATGCCTATTGTCGGATAATGCAATCCGTGAATACCATATTGTCGGAATGCACATTCTGTGAACCCCAACCCATGGACTTCGACATTGTCGCATGAAAATCCGACAATCCTCATTGTCGGATAACCCGAACCTGACACTTCTCATTGTCGCATAAAAACTAACACTTATACTTGAAAGAAATCCGACAATCCGTATTGTCGCATGAACAGTACCCGAGAATCCTATTGACGTAGTACACTATTGTCGGATAAATTGTGGCCTTTGACTTTCTTTGACTCACGGACCAAATGTATTGTCGCATGAAACTAGAAACTTGAAGATACTTTTTATACCAAGCCTTGAATACATACAATATCACGACATACTTGATTTAACGTCAATGATAGATAACCAACTTATATATATACGCTTTGTAAGGCGTACAACACGATGAATTATAATAATGGTTAGATTATTATTACATACCTAAACTTCACCAACAGGCCGCAAATGTTTTTAATTAAACAAACGGATACTTACTTGGACATAACTAGTTGAGTGGACAACTAGCATGAATGATCTTTTGAGACATTCACTTATATATACAACCTTAGGGCATTAGAAGGTTGCGGGTTCGCGGAACCTACGGATTACTACTGCTTTCAGACTTTACGTTTATTAAGTTAAACGCTTGCTTACTTGACTCAGGTGAGTCTTACAACCCCACTTTTACTGTTTTACTTATGGGGTGAGATACATTGCTTACGTTTTCTTGAACACAAGTGCTAAATTACTTACTTTTCATATACGGGCTTGCATGAGTTACTTACTAATCCACTGAAGTCCCTCCATCATAGTTTCGTTAGTTATGGACTTAAGCGCGAATATTAGTTAATGGATCCATTAGGGACTGACCCTCCCCGCCCGGGGTAGTAGCGCTTCCACGAACCGTTATGTATAAACGGGCGACTTTTATTTGTTTCGTACGAGTGTTTGGATTGGGCACTCGCGGGGGCACTATACGGTACTTGGCTGTACCACTGATTTGCGGGTTAAGCTTTGACTATGAGCTCATGGCAACGGTATATACATATTTACTTATTATTTGCTTCGTTGCAGATACTTGATTTACGCCTGCGGGCACAACTGATAAAAATCTTGTGTTCAAACTATTACTTACTTACAAACCTGTGAGATTCACCAACAATTATGTTGACCCTTTTTAGCATGTATTCTCAGGTACACGTACGGAGTAGGATTACTCCAGGATTACTAGCTAGAGTCGCATGATTTTCAAACTGCATTTAACGGAGATTCTTTAGCATTATCTTTTGTAACTATGGTTATGTAATAGAATCTCCCGCTACGTACGCGGACTCTAGGGGACCTTACTTTTGTAACGAAAACATTATGTTTTCAAACCCTGTTTTATAATGGTATGTAACTATTTTACAAACGTCTCATTTAGAAGTCGTTTGCTATACTTTGGTGCTTGATTATTGATTAGTACCACCCAAAGCTTGCTTCCGCGCAACATTAAATTTGGGGGTGTTACAATATAGTCAGTGTCCATACACAATAATGGTTCGTACCAATTCATTTCACTCATTTTCAAACATGCTCTGTTTATGTACTCAAGTCATATATAGTATCTATGGTCGTGTACACACACACACACATATATATATATATATGATATCGCGTACAAAGTCACATTTTTACTACCGATATCTCTCTCATTCCGGAACAATACTTGGCAAATAAACTCAGATAATGTTCAAATCAATGAAACTTTGTCAAGAAGGTCAAAATGAAGTTGCACGAGAAAAATCAAGCAAAATGGATGAAAGACGAAGATTCCACACACGTTTGAAGATTCAAGACATCAAAATAAGATTTAGAGACAAAAGTTCCCATCACTGAGCTTTCTCTTATCCAAGATATTCATTTTCAAATTACGAATCTAACAGAAGAAGAATCAACAAAAACGGATGAAAAATGAAGGTTCTACGTATACTGGAAGATTCAAATGATTCGCATGAGAAATCTAAAGATTAGAGAAACATTTCAGAGATTTCTTTTCATCAAAGTCTTCGTATTTGAAAAACGAATCCAACGCAAAAAGAATCAACAAAAACGGACGCATAACGAAGGAGATACGCGCGAATTAAGAAACGAAGCGAAAGAAAGCGAACCGGGGCGGGAGCATGGCAGCCGCCGCCAGCCACCATGCAGCCGCCGCCGGCTGGAAGCCCCCCGTCCCCTGTCCGCTTTTTAATCCTGGCTCATACTCGTAGGGTACATGTGCTACCGGACGCCGCCCGTCTCCACCTTCTTTTTGGTACATGTGTTAGACCTTTCACCGCTTTATGGTACATATGCTAGACACTTTATCACCTTTTTCTAACATAAACCTCAAGATGCTAAAGTGATCCCCTCTTCAAGTATAAATAGGCCATCAAAGCCTCATTTTCAAGACACACCATTCCTAACACACATTTCTTAGGAAAAAGACCTTCCATACTTTTCTTTAGACTAATAATACTCTCTAATTATTAGTTCTACTTTCTCCTTCAATTTTCTTATTACAAATTAGTTAGGCTAGTTTAGGAAACTTGTTTAAAATAGAACGAAAGCAAGGAACGCATTGTGTAACACCCCCAAATTTAATGTTTTGCGGAAGCATGATTTGGGTGTTACTAATCAATAATCAAAGCACATAGATATATAGCAAACGACTCTATATGCGTCGTTTTACATTGATATTAATAAAACCCAATTTTACATCAAAATATTGTTTACATTAGCTCGGTTTGAAATTGAGAGATTTAAGTACATAATTAATCTATACAAAATATAATAATGCAGCTAAATCTCTGATTGTTTGCATGCTGACTCGAGCTAATGGATCTTGATTGAGCAGTCCAACCTACTGCTGGTCACCTGTGATACATGCTAAAATTGGTCAGCGAAACGCTGGTGAGCTCACAGGTTTGTATGTTAACACATATTTGTATGAACCGCAAGATTTAATTGAATTTAAAATGCAATTAAGCAAAATAAAAGTTATACAACCATGAGCACATAGTCTGAGCTTAACTTGAGTGTCAGGTCCAAATAAGGAAACCTAACTGAGTTGCCTCCTATGAGTGCCTAATCTACACTCGTCTTCCCAAATGCTAATACGTCCGTTTGACCAGTTAGTGCGTGCTAACCCGGACGGGGATTGTCAATCCTATATGATATCATATACTAACATTCACGTTACAGATGTATTACCAAACTATGTTATGGAGGGCTTTAAAATGATTAGTGAAAACCACTCATGCAGTATTTGATTTATATTGTACTTGCGTTCATATTGTAAAATAAAACGAGCAATGTAATCACACCCCAGATGAAAACCGTAAAATAGGGGCTATAAGACTCACCTGAGCCTTGAGTGTTTAAATTAATAAACTTGAATTGATTAGCGGTGGATTGATGTCCGAAGACCGGTAACCTGAGGGTGTCCAAGACACACAATGGTTATAACATGAGTAGGCATCTCGAAAGACTGCCCTTGTAGTTGTTCATCCAACTTAGAATGTCCAAATTACTACGATTTGGTTGATTGAATTATCCAAATTACTACGATTTGGTTGTTTGACTTGTGTTTTGAAAACGTGTACGGCCGTCGGTGAATTGGTTGTATAAATAATCTCATTATTACTCTCATGATTTTGAAGTGTTATACTTAAAAGTAGTTCCAATGTGTTTTAGAAGTCATGTCGCCTTCGTGTTTGATGTTATACAAGTTTAGCATTTTGTGTGAAAGTTTAGATGTAACACTGTTACTCGTGACCCTAGGGTAAGGATGAAGCCCGTTAATGACGGGGGTCCGGGGGCAGCGCCCCTGGTAGCGGGGTCCAAGGGGCAGAGCCCCTGGCTGGGGTCGAGCTTAGTAAAATTTGTGTTTTCTCGGTTCTGTTTCATGCAACATAGCGTGCGACACACGGCTTTGTGTCGCTAAGTGCGACATAGTCAGTTGTGTCGCAGACCATATCTGCGACTTAAGGGCTTGTGTCGCTAAGGGCGACATCCGCAATTTAATGCGACGTAGGGCGTTGTGTCGCTATATGCGACATCCGTAATTTCTGCGACATAACTATTTGTGTCGCTATATGCGACATCCGTGATTAGTGCGACATAGTGGCCTATGTTGCTATATGCGACATAAGGTCTGATTTAGCGACATAAAGGCTTATGTCGCAGGTGGCCTGGAGCCTCTGCGACATAACGCGCTGTTGGCTGGAAAATGGGCCGAAAAGGTGTTTTCCGGCCTTCGTTTGACCTGAGATTTTTACCCAACCCATTTTTGGACATTTTAAGCTTAAACAAACCATATACATGTAAAAATAAGTGAAATTGATGAGTTTCGAGAATTTTCCGGAAACTTACAAAGTGGCGAATCAAGATTCCGAAAAGGTAGAAGTGTAGATCGTGACGCGGTGAATGTTTTCTTCCAAATAAGCAAGGTGTTTCGAGGTCGTTTGATGGTGGAAATCGGTGGTGGTAAGTGGTGGTGGTGGTGGTTGTTGTTTTAGAAAGAAAGCAGAAGAGGAGAGAGAATGATGAGATGAAAAATGAGGGAAGAATGGGGGGGAAGATGGCAGATTTTTGGGGGGAAAAGGGGGGGGGGGGATCTCCCATGTTTTAATCCCCGCGTTTACGCTCCGTGCGGTGTTCGTTTCCCGATTGTTTAAATGTTTAATTCAATTATTTTATATGTTTAAATATACATTTTAAAATACGAATCTTTTATAAACATTTTGGTTGGAGTATTTTACCAATTACTTAGTAAGTGAATTATAAAGTATAATTAAATTTCGTTTTGATTGTCTGCGCGTTCAATATTTTAATCGCGTAGACGTTCGTTTGTACGATACTAATTAATTATGAAATATTATTATCAAGATGACATTTTGGATAATATAGTGTTATTAAATAATGTTATATTATTTAATAAAATTTGTTCACCAACGTCCGTATTTAATTGTACCGAATTACATTCAATTTGAAACTTGTGCGATTTAATCAAATCGCATAATTGTATATATTCCTCAATATATATTTCGATACATAAATTAGACTAATACAAAACTAATTACATGTATTAACAATTGATTAGGCATTAATTACTAGTCCTAATTTGACGGGTGTCACACATTGTAATATTCGGTGTACGCTCGGAATTGTGTCAATAAATTCAAGTCTATTCTCTCTCGCATTTAATCCTAGTTCTTTCATTCCTTATCTATCTTAATTAATTACGTTTATATGGATTATGCTAGATTTAGTTATTGCCATGATTAGAGAGTAGTATACTTGTTGTGTTTGCTTGCGATGTAGTTAGTTAATTATGAGATGATTTATAATTAAATATTAAAGATCGGTAGTATTGCTTTAATCGTCTTATTGCATGTTCTTGTTTGATTGTTGCCTTAGGATCATCATAGTAGTAAAATATAAATGGTCCTAATTATCGTAAATTAATATGACGGCCCATATTCGACTGTTACTTGATATAGTACTGGAAACACTTCAAGGTGGAGTACAACTGTATGGAAGTCGAGGAACAACCGAAGGTAGTCATATAACGAAACGGTACAACATTACGAAGTAATATGACGGCCTCTATTCGACTTTTATTCGATATAGTACTGGAAACACTTCAAGGTGGAGTACAAATATATGGAAGTCGAGTAACGATCGAAGGTAGTTCTATTACGGACTAATATATAAAATGAGAAACCTAGTTTAACTAACCTTTCTAAATAGACTTTTAAACTTCAAATTAATCTAATCGCCTTTCCACCAATAAACGTGATTACAACACCTTTTTAACGACGTCTAATTGAAAGGTAGTCAGTCATCTGTGTCAATATAATTTGTCAAATGTATGAAACTATGGAGCCGCAAGGCTACATGGGGGATTATCGTAGGACAAGACATGACCAAGGTTTGAAGTGGCGGAACCACTTTAAGTGAGGAACGCTGTGGATAATTAGGGGATTTATTGGGTAGTCCTAAGCAAGGGCTGGTTAAAAGTCATAAATGAACTTTTTAAATATACGAATCTGTTAGGATGACGAGGAATCGTTATATGATTCGGTTATGTCTAGTACTTTAAGATTTTATTCCCGTTCATATGAAAGTATTATTAAACCATAATCAAGATTTTGCTTATTATTCTAAATACTTCGTAATGTTACCATAACCTAGCTCCCGGTGTGACATGCTAATGCGATTTTAATTAGTAGGGAAGCTAGTGTTTACATACAAGTATTCAAGAATGATAATTAACTAATATCTTTCAAAATAGTTTCTCCAAATATCATCCCATAACTTAATTAAAGAAGTCTCAGCAAACACTATCTTTATCTTATCTACTTTATCTTTTATTTTTATTTTGCTTTTATTTATTTACTTGCCTAAGTAGTCAATATAAAAACCAAAACTCACCCACTATTTTATAAACCCTTCACTAGTTTGAAAGCCCTCATCTGCCACGTCTTAGTTTCAATTCAGTCGGTTTGAAGAACGACTCTAGGTCATACCTACCACTTGCTCACCTTTAGGATTAGCATTGTTAGGGAAAACTTAGGCCCCGCGATTACAAATTTAAAACACCCACCGATGCCCGTCGCCAGTAGCCGGTGCAACGACTAGGGTAAAATCCTTACCGACCGCTGGTGACGCATCAAGTTTTTAGCGCCGCTGCCGGGGACCCAATTGTACGATCCTTAGGCGTTAAGACGAACTTACTTACTAGTGAACCTTTGTTTTTCTTTGTACGAACCTTTGTCCTGATTTCTTAAACCCCTACGTTTTTCTTTGTTTTTCCTTCCTTGTACTACTTTTAGAAATTACCACCCCTCTCCACTCTGCTAGTCAACCACCTGCCGATGAGACTATGATAGCCGCACGTATCACTTTGGCTGATGACTTTAAACCTCTGATTAAAGGTCGAGGAGGACCAATCGTCTATCCGGAAACCGATAGAGGATCATTGTAGTTAAAGCCACACATTGTTCAGTTAGTCCAAAACCTCTGTCAATTCCATGGCCTACCAAATGATGATCCCAACTCACACCTTGACAAATTCATTTCCTTATCCAACTCCTTTAATCCGATTGGGGTTAATCAGGATATAGTCTATCTATACCTATTTCCCTATTCACTCACTCTTCAAGCACGATTAGAGATTAACTCTATAACCTCTTGGGTAGAATTAGCAACCAAGTTTTTGGCCAAATATTTTCCCCCATCAAAACAAGCCACGTTTAGGACCAACATCATAAACTTCCGTCAAGTGCATGATAAATCAATCTACGATGTTTGGAATCGCTTTAAGGGATTGCTTAAGAAATGTCCTAATCATCGATTTGAGCGTTCAGACCAATTGCGCATTTTCTACAATGGTCTCTTCCCATATCACCGTCCTTTACTTGATACCGCCTCTTGAGGCAGTTTCATGAATTGTACGACCAATGTAGCTTGAAGCCTTATTGAGGAAATGACAATGCACAACCATAATTGGAACAGTGAAAATCACTCCTCAATAGTGAATCCACCAACTACACTCGAAAATGAAGCTATCAAAACTCTCGCTCAGCAATTGGCAGACCTAACCAAGGAGATTAAGGAATTAAAAAGTCAACAACAACAAGTTTGTCAAGTTCAAACCTGCCTTAATTGTGCTAATCTGAACCACTCAGCCCAAATTCCTCACTCTCATCTAACTCCGCCCAATACTAACCCTTCCTTTAACCCACCTAGGAATAGCCCACTAACTTACCAACCCGAACTGTCCGAGCCCTCTTCCTCACAAACCTCTAGTTTGGACGACACCCTGATACAAGTCATTCAAGGAATCTCGGCTAGACAAGACCAGGCTGATCTCATCTTAAGAGATCAACTGACTTTGTTAAAAGCTTTCAAATCTCATTAGGACAACTAGCACAACGTATTAGCGCTAAACCTTAGAATAGTCCAACTAGTTGCCATAAGGAGGCTTCTCATATTCAATACTCTCAGGTAGCACATAGCCCACCTACAGTTTCTTCTCTGGTGAAGGAACCAACTATTGTTCCATCAACAATAGATTTAGAGTCTACACAAAATAGGAAAATAAACATTCCATTTCCGGCTCGTCTTAAACAACGACCTGACAAGCTTAAGTTTTTTAAGCTTGATAAGAAATTCCTAGATACCGTATCTGAAATTCCTTCCAAAGAGTACTTCAGAAGGCTTCTTACAACCAAGGATAAGGTACCCGAAGTACCCAATGTCCCGCTGAATGAGGAATGTTCAGCTATCTTGAAAAATACCATTCCAGAAAAACTCGGAGACACCGGACGTTTTACTCTACCCTGTTCTATCTACAATTCAGGCATCATCTGTTCTCTTGCCGATTTAGGAGCTAGTGTTAATCTTATGCCATACTCACTTTTCAAGAGGCTTGAGATAGAAAATCTTCGACCTACCAAAATGACCATACAGCTTGCTGACCACTCGGTCAAATACCCTAATGGAATAGCTGAAAATGTTTTGGTTAGGATTGACAAATTTCTTTATCCATCAGATTTTGTAGTAATGGATATGCAGGAAGACGTACACATCCCAATCATACTAGGAAGACCTTTCATGAATACGTCCAAGGCAATCATCAGTGTCTTCGCACAAAACATCAGTTTGCAGTCTTAGGGAGAAACCATCACTTTCCATATTGATAATCCTAACGCTGGAGACCAAGCCGATATGTACATGATCTCCATGAACAAGACCACAGAGAACAAAGAAACTGCAAAGTCAATAAGTGAAAGGAAATATTGCAAGGAACTGGCAATCACGCCATATTTTTTGATTGACCTCCGACGAATAGGACAAAAGATGAAAAATGCATCAGCAGACAAACCAACGATGGAAGAAATAATCGGAATAAGAAAGATGGAAGAGGAAAACAAAAGAATCATACCGTCGACTAATCCGTTTACCACTGAAGAAATGGCGGAAAGTAACCACAACCATCCCACGAGAGGAGAAACACTGGAGGAATATTCCAAACGCACATGATACCAACCTCAAACCATCATAGATCACAAAGTGGTCGTAGAATTGATCTAAAGATTTGACAAAGCATTAGGTGGAATAAGCAGCAAAATCAACATACTTGCTCTTTCCCCTGATGAACTGCAATTCTGTCAACAACAGAAACGCATTTACGCTAGGATCTACAATGCCCTTCAAAGATCTAACACCCCATTCACCTCAACGCGATGGGAGATGTTAGGATCCATTAGAGTGCATATGAAAGAGACTACTGGACATCCGAGTAGTCGGCCGATATCTTGACGATGAATGACCTCACATCATTGCTTGACTTGCTAAATAAAGAAGATCACCTTAGTTCCAAAGAAAGTGGATATATGGTTATCAATTCCACTATTGAAAAACAAGTTGAGTTATTGATTGAAGAACTTAGTGATCTCGTTTGGGAGGAATCAAGGCGCGAATGACCTTTTAGGGACACACATGAATCACCTCTTGATATCGCTACTTTTGTAACGATCCATCTACGGGAGATTCAACAACGGAAAAGTAACTCCAGAATGAAGTTCATATTCCACTCAGGATGCAAGGAGATACTTCGTCAGCTTACTCTAGTTTTCTCAGAATCCGACTTTCCATTCAACAACCATCAGCACCGGCAAATAGAGGACCTGTGCACGTCCATCAGAAGATTCAACGGAGACCCTAAGACCGAGAATTATGAAGACATAAAACTGCAATTCTTGGCGTTTGTATGTTCTCTCTGGCAAAACCCACCACCAAGAGAGGTTATTAAGACAGACACAACAACCATGACCGACTCTAATGGACCTGTCACTAAAGCAGTTGAATACATCACCTTCGGACTTCATGGACTTGCAAGGACAACTTCAGAGCATCTTCTGAACTACAAGGTGGAATCGAGAGATAGTCCATTGGAATTGATTACGACAATAATCAATCATTTCATGAGAATCTATCCACCTCGATATACTTTCCCGCAACCTATGGCCCACAAAATCAACACAGTGGATCCCAGGGATGCATCCATCTCCATCTAGCAAGGAGAAAAGAAGTCGAGCTCTCGACTTTAAAAGAGCGCTTCTCGGGAGGCAACCCGTGTTTTACATTTCCGCAATTTTACATTCCAAGAAGTGATGAAGTCTCCGACTATCTTTCACACTTGGATATACGAAGAAGTTTTGAGAACTGTCCGACGCATCAAGTTTTCGACGTCGAAAATAAAGAAAGCATATCCAACGTGTTCACACCTACGAGACCAATCACAAGAAGACTTGATCAAGAGTGAACCCAACAAGATGAAGTTCGGAAAATGCATGCCATAGAACAGTACAACTACTAGGGAGTACATCTATACCAGTCTCTTTCTTTCGTTATAAATATACCATATCCACTATGCTTATCACTAAGTGTGGGTATCAAACCCAACACACACTGCTAAAAGAATACGTCTTAGATGTTTCAAATCCTAAGTGTGAGATCTTACCCCAGTCAGAAGTTAGAATAACATCGAGGATGATGTTCCTTTAAGTGTGGGATAGCAGTAGTTACACTACTGTAAAAAGGATTATGGTATATGCTTGATTCTAAGTTCGTTTCTCTTTAGACCATCCTTCTCCAATAAGTAAACAAATTTTTTCAAAATTGAGTTAAAAATATGTTGAAAATGAAAAAATTTACACAAAGAATGATTTACTTTGGGGAAGAAGGATAAATAAAATATGAATTCCTTTAAAAAATTAGTTTAGTAATCCCATAAAGAGAATTGCATGACTAAGCACACAACAAACCAACTTTCAATTCGTGAGGTATCTTGAGCCATATAAAGCATTCATTTTTAATGCTTCACTTTTTCGATTCTTGAGTGTGCCGATGTATGCGTTTAGAATCAGAACTTGCTTCTGTAATGCATTTCGAATCCGAACTGGTGAGTAAAATGGAGATCAAATCACATCATTCTTAAACCCATCCATACACCCAAAAAGAAATACGTTATCCCTACCCTCTCAAAAGCATCTCTCAAACTTCATAGAAAGTTCCAAAGATGAAAGAAGAGAAGCTACAAGGATATGACATCGAAAAAAAATCAAAAGAAAAGGATTCAAAGAAAAAGAAAGTCAAATGGAGAAAAAGACTCCTACCAAAAATCACGAGAAAAGAGCATCAATCCTCCCAAAAATTTCAGCTTTCCTCTTCACAAAAAAAATAAAAAAACCTATGAAAAACCAACACAACCCCCTCTCATATCACAAACACTCTACTCCGAAAACCCTACATCACTTCTCCTAGAATGATTGTGGCTAGATCGACTTCGCGCTCACTTAAAAGGTAATGATTTGATTCTCGATCAAGCCTATGACGATAAACGATACATGACTGGCGTTCTGAGTGATTGATAATATTAGAATAGGAAACCCTAAACACTTTGAGTGATTGGAGTGACCATCGTGAGAGGATCGCCTAGTCATGTATCCAAGATCAAAGATCAAAAGCATGCTCCCAAAGATTACAACCCTACTTTTTCAAAAGCACAAATATTTTATTTTTCCAAAACCCCCTCAGTAAAAAGTTCCGCTCTAAAATATTTCATTATCTACTTATCTTTAACCATGCTTGAAATTCGAGTTTGCTTGAGGACAAGCAAAGTTCTAAGTGTGGGAAACTTGATATCGCGTAAAAAGTCATGTTTTTACCACCGATATCTCGCTCATTCTGGAACAATACTTGGCATTTGGACTCAAATAATGCACGAATAAGTGATATTATGCCAAGAAGGTCAAAACAAGGTTGCACGAGAAAAATCAAGCAAAACGAGCGAAAAACGAAGATTCCACGCACAGTTGAAGATTCAAGGCATCAAAATAAGATTTAGAGACAAAGTACCCATCACCAAGATCCATCTTATCCAAGATATTCGTTTTCAAAATACGAATCCAATAGAAGAAGAATCAATAAAAACAGATGAAAAATGAAGATTCTACATACGCCGGAAGATTCAAATGATTCGTACAAGACATATAAAGATAAGAGACACATCTTAGGGATTTCTTTTCATCAATGTCTTCGTTTTTGAAAAATGAATCCAACGCAAAAGAATCAACGAAAATGGACGAATAACGAAGAAGATACGCATGAAATGAGGAACAAGCAAAAGAATGCGAACCGGGGCAGGAGGCTGGTGTACCAGGCCGGCTGGACTCCAGCCGCCACTCCCTGGCAGCCACCCGTCTCCACCTCCTTTTTTGTACTAGGCCGGCAGGACGCCACCCGTCTCCACCTCCTTTTTAGTATTCGCATGGTACATGTGCTAGACCTTTCCACAACTTTATGGTACATGTGTTAAACCTTTCCGTGCTTTAGGGTACATGTGCTAGCAACTTTACCACCTTTTGCTAACATGTTCCCCTAGTTTCTAAAATGCACTGGATTTCAACTATAAATAGGTGCCTAATGGCTTCATTTCAAGACACACCATTCCTATCACACATTTCTTAGGAAAAACACCTTCCATACTTTTCTTTAGACTAATAATACTCTCTAATTATTAGTTCTACTTTCTTCTTCTATTTTCTTACTCCAAATTAGTTATGCTAGTTTAGGAAACTTGTTTAGAATAGAACGAAAGCAAGGAACGCATTGTAATCTTCGGTGTACGCTAGGAATTGTGTCAAAAAATTCAAGTCTATTATCTCTCGCATTTAATCCTGGTTCTTTCTATCCTTATCTATCTTAATTAATTACGTTTATATTGATTATGCTAGATTTATTTATTGCCATAATTAAAGAGTAGTATACTTTTTGTGTTTGCTTGCGAAGAAGATACGCATGGTCGTGTACACACGTATATATATATGATATCGCGTTAAAAGTCACGTTTTTACTACCGATATCTCTCTCATTCTGGAAAAATACTTGGCAAATAAAATTAGATAATGTTCAAATCAATGAAACTTTGCCAAGAAGGTCAAAATGAAGTTGCACGAGAAAAATCAAGCAAAACGGACGAAAGACGAAGATTCCACACACGTTTGAAGATTCAAGACATCAAAATAAGATTTAGAGACAAAAGTTCCCATCACTGAGATTTCTCTTATCCAAGATGTTTGTTTTCAAATTACGAACCTAACAGAAGAAGAATCAACAAAAACGGATGAAGAACGAAGATTCTACGTATACCGGAAGATTCAAATGATTCGCACGTGACATCTAAAGATTAGAGAAACATTTCAGAGATTTCTTTTCATCAAAGGTCTTCATTTTTAAAAAACGAATCCAACGCAAAAAGAATCAACAAAAACGGACGCATAACGAAGGAGATACGCGCGAATTTAGAAACGAAGCGAAAGAAAGCGAACCGGGGCGGAAGCATGGCAGCCGCCGCCAGCCGCTGCCAGCCACCATGCAGCCGCCGCCGGCTGGAAGACCCCCATCCCCCGTCCGATTTTTCATCCTGGCTCGTACTCGCAGGGTACATGTGCTACCGGACGCCGCCCGTCTCCACCTCCTTTTTGGTACATGTTACCTTTCACCGCTTTAGGGTACATGTGATAGACACTTTACCACCTTTTTCTAACATAAACCTCAAGATGCTAAAGTGAGCCCCTCTTCAAGTATAAATAGGCCATCAAAGCCTCATTTTCAAGACACACCATTCCTAACACACATTTCTTAGGAAAAACACATTCCATACTAATCTTTAGACTAATAATACTCTCTAATTATTAGTTCTAGTTTCTCCTTCTATTTTCTTATTACAAATTAGTTAGGCTAGTTTAAGAAACTTGTTTAAAATAGAACGAAAGCAAGGAATGCATTATAATCTTCGGTGTACGCTCGGAATTGTGTCAATAAATTCAAGTCTATTCTCTCTCGCATTTAATCCTGGTTCTTTCTATCCTTATCTATCTTAATTATTTACGTTTATATTGATTATACTAGATTTAGTTATTGCCATGATTAGAGAGTAGTATACTTGTTGTGTGTTGCACTGCACACCGGTTGTTGGAATATCTAATGGAGATGCAGCACAGCAGTGGGTTTTTAATTTGTAAGGCTGGGGCCTAGGGTTACTACTATTGCTAATCTAAGGGCTAGCAAAGGATAAGTATGACCTAGAGTCGTTCTTCAAAGCGCGACGAATTGAAACTAGGAGGATTTAGGAACTTTTATGGACTTAGCTGGGGTTTAGAATGATGGTTTTGGTTTTTGGGTTTTTCTAAATTAAAATTAAATTTAAGGCAAACTAAAAGGTGGAGGTTACTTCGGGCGTTCAGCAATTAAAGCGATTGTCTATTATGAAGTGGTTTAGGTGAAGTTAAATAGGAGGAGTTCTAACAAGGATAAATTTGTAGGTTAATGTGAGCTATTCTACAGTCCTTCTATTGGGCTAACGCGAATGTCTCCACAATCAGGCAAATAGAATGTCACATGGGTTGCAGAATATATTAAAACACACACCGAAAGTTCTCTCAAATGCATGTCCACATTATCCAACAGTTAATCTCAATTCCTATTCCCCAATCTTGGTCATCAGAGATGTCCGAATCATGGCACAATTTGTTGAATAAACAATCTTGTAAACGGGGTTTACCCTCGTCGGATCAGGTTGGAATAACCGATCTAGACGGTTGGATAGCATGTCATCACTTATTCATACAAATTATCAACATTACTCAAGTATGCAAGAAAACAAGGATGATTTATACTAAGAATAGAAACCTAATTAACACGTTTGTTAATCGATTCATAATATGACTACCTTCGGTCGTTCTCAACTTCCATACATTTGTACTCAGCCATAGGCGTTTCCAGTACTATATCAAAGAACAGTCGAATAGGGGCCGTCACATTAATTTACGATGATTAAGGCTAAATATATTTAACTATCATGATAATCCTAAGGCAACAATCAAACAAGAACATGCAATAAGACAATCAAGGTAATAGTTCAATTTGAGCATACAAAAGTGTTATCTAAGTCGAGGATATTCCGAAAGTTGTCTCAAAAATATCGTCTGTTTGAATTAAATCTTAATCTACCTCTATTCCCATGTTCCGTGTCTCTTAGATCCTAGTGTGGTCTAGAGAACACCAGCCATGTCGAGCTCAATGATTCAATCTAACATAGTATAACTCAGTGACCGATATCCTATGAGTTAGCTACGCTCATTTTTGGATAAGGTTTTAGTCATAACATGAGTTGGGCAGATAAACGATAAAGATTCAACTCCTACATCTATTTATAACTTAAAGCATCCGCAATCTCATAACATACAATACAATCACATATTTAAACTTTCCCTAAGCGACTATCATAGCAGACAATTGAGTTATTTAGTTGATCATGGTAATTCTAGCATTCATATTTAAATTTATTAAAGAAAGAACGAACATATTAAATATGGAAGATAGATTAACACCTGGAGAGAAGTACAATAACTCGTAACTAAAATATGCATCCCGGAGCACCTCCGTACAAATCTTCCTTTATTAGTTAATTAGTTAGCCTAATTAACTAGGAAGAATTAAAAATTACAAAGAAAATAAAAGTATTTAAGTGAATGTGTGAAGATAGTAAAGGATGATATTAAAGATTGCTTCAAATGAGGTCTAGGGGCTGCTATTTATAGGGAAAATATGGCTCACATTAGCAACCCTAGGCTCACATTAGCAAAAGAGTGAAAGGTGGTGCACCGGGTACGAAAAAGTAGCTAAAGGTGGTGCACCAGGTACGAAAAAGTAGCGAAAGGTGGTCCACCAGGTACACGCAAGGATGAAAAAGCGCAAAAGAGATGGTGGGTGGAGGCCGGCCCCGCCCACCAGCAGGACGGCGGCGGCTGGCTGTCACCCGCCCCGGTCCGTCGTCTTTCGCTGCGTTGCTCGATTCATGCGTATCTTCGTCGTTATGTGTCCGTTTGCGTTGATTCTTTTTTTGCGTTGGATTCGTAATTCAAAAACGAAGACTTTGATGTAAAGATATCCCAAAAATTTGTCTCCTATCTCCATATATTGCATACGAATCATTTGGATCTTCCGGCGGGCGTAGAATCTTCATTCTTTATCCGTTTTTGTTGATTCTTCTTCTGTTGGATTCGTAATTTGAAAACGAACATCTTGGATGAGATGGATGTTGATGATGGGTACTTTTGTCTTGAAATCTCGTTTTGTTGCCTTGAATCTTCAAACGTGTGTAGAATCTTCGTTTTTGATCCGTTTTACTTGATTTTTATCGTGCAACCTGGTTTTGACCATCTTGGCATAATATCATTGATTTGTGTTGGTTTTGAGTTTAAAATTCCAAGAATCGTTCTAGAATGAGAGAGATATCGGTAGTAAAAACATGACTTTTTACGCAATATCAAGTATCCCACACTTAGAACTTGCTTGTCCTCAAGCAAATCTTCAGTAAAACGGTTTTTAAAAGTCTAGAAAGGGGGGTTTTGTATCCTGGAGAACTTTGATTCCTGCAGGCTAAGTAAAGAAAAGATTTAAGGCGGGGTTTTAACCTTCTGATGTTTTTCCAACCTGGTTCTAGCAAGCTCTCTTTTTAATCTTCGTAATGTAAGATGTACACGACTGGGATCCTCATAGGTTGTCACTCAATTCACTCAAGTGTATCGGGTTTCCTAATTTCTAATTCACTCAGGGGCCAGTCATGCAGCTCTTCCGTCGTCATAGGCTTGGTCGAGGATCAGATCTACAGTACTTAAACGAGGACGGTGCAAATTATCCCTAGACATTCATAAGAGGGTGGAAGTAGTGTATATGGATGAAGGGTTTTGTAGGTGGTTTATTTGGGGGTTTTAATATAGCTTAAGAGTTGTCTGTGATGACTTATCTTTGGTGCTTAGTAGCGCTTCTTCTTGAATTTTTCTCTTTGAGCCTTCTTTTTGCAGCTTTTTCTTTCAAGTTTTCTTTTGATGAACCTTTCCCTTGGCTTTAAATGATCCTTGGGCTTTTAGGTTTCTTCTGACAGCTTTGTTTTTGCTGAATTTCTTTTTCTTGGAGATCCTTTTACGGATGATGCTCATCCTTTGGGGAACGCTCCCTACTTCTTATAATAATTCTTCTGACAGCTTTGCTTTTGCTGAATTTCTTTTTCTTGGAGCTCCTTTACGGATGATGCTCATCCTTTGGGGAACGCTCCGTACTTCTTATAATAATTCTTCTGACAGAACAGAAACTTAGGTTGTGGCCAAAAGGTGAAAGAAGGGATTGGCTTTTGAAGTGAGTTTTTGAAATGAAAAGGCTAAGGCTCAGCATGTTTTCTGCTGATCTTCAATGCTGAAGGTGAGCATTGGTTAGGTTAGGTTTGAAAGCAAGGGTTTTATGAGAGGGTTCTTATCCTAGGAAATGTTGAGGTCTTCTAATTGCACCTTCGTCACGTATGATGCCCATTTTTGTAATCTCGAAATGTATTCCTTGAACAAGTTCTGATTCTAGAGAGCATACATCGGCACGCTCACAATCGGAAAGTGAAGCATTAAAGATTAATGCTTTTATATGGCTCAAGGATCCTCACTTAGTTTGGTGGTTTAGTGCCTAGTCATGCGATTGCTTGCCTCGAAACAGAGCTTGGAAAATCCTCAAAGGGTTTTGCCCGACATTATCTACTTTCAAAGCCTTTGAACTTCTGTTGACCGAAAATACCCCTTTTTGGTTTTAAAAATTTTGAAATTTTGCTGAAAACATGACTTTTACTTAAAAGATTGATCAAAATTAATGTTGCATACTTTAGTAGTGAATACTACTGTCATCCCACACTTAAAAGAACATTGTCCCTAATGTTCTATTTCTAAGTTGGGTTAATCCCACACTTAGGTTTTCGAACGTTGGACAGTCTTTCAAAGTTATACTCTCCCTTGTGGGACATAATCCCACACTTAGAGTCTTACTTAGAATTTTTTAGTGTGTTTTAATCAAGCAAAACAAGGTTAGAAGAGATACTCCCTTGTGCTGCGTGTGTATGTGGATTTGCTGGAGACGGACCAGGCTCATAAAAGTAAACTTGTTCCATAAAACCTACATCAATTTCTGCATAATAAACATCCTTCACAAACATCAATACACGTTAATATTAAACACCAATAATCCTTGTTAATACTAAACACAAATAACTACTAGAAACTAATCCATGTCAGCAGAGAGCGTCTCCCAATCGGTGAAGTCATCATCCACGAAGATCTTGTTTTCAACGACCGATGTGGGTGATGATGACTCCTCGATAGTGTAGACTGGAGATGTGGTACCATCTTCTGGATCCTGAATCCAAGCATCTAGTGCAGCAGCCTCCTCCTCTAGTGGGTCCATAAAAGTGGGGTAGTCCTGCGCAGTCATGCTCCAAGGTGGAAATAAGTCCCACGGTGGAATGTGCGGAGCGGGATCAGGTCCCATCTGAAAGGGGCACACAGGTGTGGAGGGGAAGCCCAGAGCAGTGTGGATCTCAGCGATGGCACTGTGCTGGACCTCAAGGGCCCTCAGTATAGACCATGTGACAGCAGGGTCTGCAGTAGTAACCCCATGCTCAAAGATGGGTACTCTAGAGTTCCCTGCGGTCTGTCCCTCTAGTTGGGGAGATGAAGGTAACCTAGCGTGGGTGGAGCGCAGAAGAAATGTCTCCTGAACGGTCAACTCCACCAAGTCTGCCAAGATCTCCTCCAAGCTAGGAGGTGGTGACTGGGATGCTCTGACAGTCCTCATGCTACTGCTCGGTGATGAACTCCGGGAGTGATACAAGGCATGTGAGCGTCTCTGTCGTGGTATGTCTAACTGTGAACTCATCCTGAAAAATACAAAAGGTTAATGGTCCAGGACTAATCATTAGTCTTTCATGAGGCGAGAACTGCATAAAATGGATTAAATTGAGAACAAGAAAATAAAATTAATGCTGAAAATGTAAGATAGGCTTGGGGTGCCTCCCAAGAGCGCTTTGTTTATCGAGTCTCATAGCTTGACTCTATTATTCTATCAGGGCTGTTCGTAACCATAGACTTCCCCGGATGGGGGAAAGTCTTGTACGTAATGTTTCAAACGGTGACCGTTTACCTTAAAGTTTCCTTCAGGGGCCTCGAGCTCAACGGCACCATATGGGAATACTTTAGATATCGTAAATGGACTGCTCCATCGTGTTTTAAATTTGCCAGAAAACTTTTTAAATTGTGAGTTAAAGAGTAGAACTTTATCACCTGAGTTGAAGCGTGTGAGGTAGAGTTTTGAATCATGGAGCACCTTGGTTCTCTCCTTGAATTTATAGGAGCTTTCGTAAGCGTGATCTCTTATTTCTACCAGCTCGTTCAGTTGCATTTTTCGGTGTGTTCCCGTTATTGTAGGATCCAAGCTACAATTTTTCAATGCCCAGTAAGCTTTGTATTCTAGTTCGATTGGAAGGTGACATGCCTTTCCATATACAAGCCTATAAGGGGTTGTTCCGTTGTAGGCTGTCCGGAATGCCCATAAAGCATCGTCTAGCTTATCTGCCCATCTTTCCCCGTGTTGACCGACTGTTCATTCCAAGATCCTTTTTAGCGCTCGGTTTGTAATTTCTGCTTGCCCATTTGTCTGTGGGTGGTAGGTTGTAGACGTCTTGTGGGTAACACCGTATTGTTGCAATAGTTTCATAAACTGCGTATTGCAGAAGTGTGTGCCACGATCGCTGATGATTGCCCGAGGAGTTCCAAACCGACATAATAGCTATTTTAAGAATTTGGTTACGACTCTCGAGTCATTTGTTGGAAAGGCTTGAGCTTCGGCCCATTTGGAGACGTAGTCGACAGCTACTAGAATGTATTCTTTTCCGTATGATTTTGGAAATGGTCCCATGAAATCTAATCCCCATATGTCAAATATTTCACATGCTTGGATATTCGTTTATGGAATTTCGTTACGCGTTGTGATATTTCCAAACCTTTGGCAAATATCGCAGCGTTTCACCAAGTCTTGTGCGTCTCTGAAGATAGTGGGCCAGTAGAATCCTGAGTCGTAAACTTTCTTTGCTGTTAAATTAGCTGCATGGTGTCCTCCGGTTGGTCCGTGGTGACTTTGGTGGAGTATGTGTTCGGCTTCTTTCCCATCGACACATCTTCTTATAATTTGATCGGGACAGACTTTGAATAAGTATGGATCGTCCCAAAAGTAGTGCTTGGCGTCACGGAAGAATTTCCATTTTCGTGATGATGGCATTCCTTTCCTTATGATCCCTCAAACTATAAAATTTGCAATATCTGCAAACCAAGGATCATCAGTGAATTGCGAGCCTTGCATTGATTCTCCTAAACTCATTAATTGTTCTTATGGAAATCGATCTCTAATATCTCTTTCTGCAAGTTGTTCCATCGATGGATTTTCGAGTCGACTTAAATGATCTGCGGTGACATTTTCTGCTCCCTTCTTATCTTTTATCTCGATGTCGAATTCTTGTAGGAGTAGATCTTTGAGAAGTCCTTGATAAAACGACGGTAGAATCCAGCGTGTCCTAAAAAACTCCAAATGGCTTTGACGTTGGTTGGTGGTGGAAGTTTAGTGATGGTTTCGACTTTGGCTTTGTCTACTTCAATTCCTGACTTTGATATCCTATGTCCTAAAACTATTCCTTCTTTCACCATAAAATGACATTTTTCTCAATTCAAGACGAGATTTGATTCTTCACATTTGGAGAGCATTCTTTCGAGGTTCAATAAGCATGATGCAAAGGAGTCTCCAAAGACCGAGAAGTCGTCCATAAAGACTTCCATGCATCGTTCGATCATGTCATGGAAGATTGCAACCATGCATCTCTGAAATGTTGCAGGTGCGTTGCATAATCCAAACGGCATTCTTCGGTAGGCGAATGTTCCATACGGGCATGTGAATGTTGTCTTCTCTTGGTCCTTCGGGTCGAGCGGGATTTGGAAATACCCAGAGAATCCATCAAGGAAATAGTAGAATTCGTTCCCTGATAATCTTTCGAGCATTTGGTCAATAAATGGAAGTGGGAAGTGATCCTTACGAGTTGCTTTATTTAACTTCCAATAATCGATGCAAACTCTCCAGCCGGTGACAGTCGGAGTTGGTATAAGCTCATTATCTTCGTTTGTAATGACCGTCATTCCTCCTTTCTTTGGAACTACTTGAACAGGGCTAACCCAAGGTGAATCGGAAATTGGATAGATCAATCCAGCATCCAAGAGTTTGATAACTTCTTGTTTGACCACATCTTGAATCTTTGGATTCACTCTCCTCTGCCTTTGCACGGATGGTTTGAAATTGTTTTCCATGAGGATCTTGTGGGTGCAGTAGTTTGGACTGATTCCTTGTATATCAGAAATTTTCCACGCGATTGCTTTCTTGTGCGATTTCAGAACATCAATTAGTTGAGCTTTCTCTTCGGGTTTTAACTCCTTTGAAATTATTACTGGGAGCTGTGAAGTTCCTTGGAGGTAAGCGTACTCAAGATGAGGTGGTAATTCTTTCAATTCTAGGGTTGGTGGTTCTTCAATAGACGACTTCATTCTAGCTATCTCGTCTCTATTTAGTTTTTCGTACTCTTCTTGGAATGGTGCTTCGTCTATCTCAGGCTCAGCTGTGGAGATTGATGCTATTTCGACCCATTCTGTTTGGTTTGAAAATTCGTTCATCTTTAGCTCGTATTTGTTGACTGCTGATGAGGATATTTCGTCATTTCGGGTGAGAAGAATCCTTCCGTTGTCGGTGAACTGGAATTCTTGAAATTGAGTGGTTGAAGATTGGTTTATGGTGATTTCGGGATTTGGTAGTGATACGGGTTGGTTGGTTAGTTGTGGTTCAATTAGGGGTGTTTCCATACTCATTCCTTTGAATGAATCTAGGATTTCTTAAATTGAAGGAAATGGGTTAGGTTTGGCCCCTTCTCTTTTTAGCCAAGGTATCGGTGTACCGCATCCTAATGGAACAGCGATTATTTTGTCATTAGTGCAAGAGGATTTCTTTTCAAGCAGGGGAGATAGTAGCTCTTTGGATGTTGTTGGTGAAGTGATTGCAGATTTCAGCCCAGGGTCCTCATTGTATAACCTCCGAACGGTGACTACCGTGTTGGGTATCGGATCCCGACGGGATATTGCCAATACTTCGTGGAGATGTTCATCAAAAATGTCATGCATGGTATCACACAAATCAAGGTCCTCTTCCAGAGGTTGCTTCATTAATCGATTGACATTAAAGGTGACCTCCTCCGTCCCCACTCTCAGTTTTAAAGATTTTTCGTTTACGTTGATCACAGCCTTGGCAGTGTTTAGGAAAGGTCTGCCAAGGATGAGTGGGACATGGGTGTCTTCCTCTATATCCATGACAATGAAGTCTACCGGAAAGATGAACTTATCGACTTTTACCATGACATCTTCAGCAATCCCTCGAGGGAGTTTAACTGATATGTCTGCTAATTGAATGGTCATACGAGTAGGTAATAGGTTATCTAATCCTAATTTCTTGTAGAGAGAATAAGGCATAAGATTAACACTAGTACCTAGGTCGGCTAAGGCATTACTGATTTGAATATCTTGGAGAAAAAAAGGTATGGTAAAGCGTCCAGTATTGCCTAGTTTAGGTGGAAGACCGTGTTGTACAATTAAAGAACATTCAATATCCAAGGGTAGACTAACTATTTGCCTAAGCTTTTATTTGTTTGAAAGGAGTTCTTTAAAGAATTTCATACATGAAGGCATTTCTACTAAAGCATCTAATAATTTGACATTTAAGTGTAGGATTTTAAACATATCCAGATATTTTCCGAATTTTGCTTCTTGCTTTTCCTTTTTAAGTCTTCCAGGATAAGGTATTCTTGTACGAGGTACATTATCCTGGGTTTGGGCTGGTGATGGGTCAGGGATGTCAATTGACTCATCTTCACTAGGTATAGGTGTAGGTAAAGAAGTGTTTTAAGGGGTGTTATCTGGTGGTGGTAGATCAACTTTGGTTACTTTTCCTCCTCTTGTCACGATTAACACATCGTCACTTGGTGGATGAGTGGTGTCATCAGTGCTTGCCGACGTACTTTCCTCAATAAAACTTAGGTTTTTCAAAATGGATTCCATGTTAGAGATTAATTTTTCTGAAATTTTTATCATGGCGTCAATGTTATCTTGAAATCCGGTTACTCTTTTGTTTATAAGGTCTTGTTCAAGCATAAAAAGTGACAAAAAGTGGAGGTTACTTCGGGCGTTCAGCAATTAAAGCGATTGTCTACTATGAAGTGGTTTAGGTGAAGTTAAATAGGAGGAGTTCTAACAAGGATAAATTTGTAGGTTAATGTGAGCTATTCTACAGTCCTTCTATTGGGCTAACGCGAATGTCTCCACAATCAGGCAAATAGAATGTCACATGGGTTGCAGAATATATTAAAACACACACCGAAAGTTCTCTCAAATGCATGTCCACATTATCCAACAGTTAATCTCAATTCCTATTCCCCAATCTTGGTCATCAGAGACGTCCGAATCATGGCACAATTTGTTGAATAAACAATCTTGTAAACGGGGTTTACCCTCGTCGGATCAGGTTGGAATAACCGATCTAGATGGTTGGATAGCATGTCATCACTTATTCATACAAATTATCAACATTACTCAAGTATGCAAGAAAACAAGGATGATTTATACTAAGAATAGAAACCTAATTAACACGTTTGTTAATCGATTCATAATATGACTATCTTCGGTCGTTCTCAACTTCCACACATTTGTACTCAGCCATAGGCGTTTCCAGTACTATATCAAAGAACAGTCGAATAGGGGCCGTCACATTAATTTACGATGATAATCCTAAGGCAACAATCAAACAAGAACTTGCAATAAGACAATCAAGGTAATAGTTCAATTTGAGCATACAAAAGTGTTATCTAAGTCGAGGATATTCCGAAAGTTGTCTCAAAAATATCGTCTGTTTGAATTAAATCTTAATCTACCTCTATTCCCATGTTCCGTGTCTCTTAGATCCTAGTGTGGTCCAGAGAACACCGGCCATGTCGAGCTCAATGATTCAATCTAACATAGTATAACTCAGTGACCGATATCCTATGAGTTAGCTACGCTCATTTTTGGATAAGGTTTTAGTCATAGCATGAGTTGGGCAGATAAACGATAAAGATTCAACTCCTACATCTATTTATAACTTAAAGCATCCGCAATCTCATAACATACAATACAATCACATATTTAAACTTTCCCTAAGCGACTATCATAGCAGACAATTGAGTTATTTAGTTGATCATGGTAATTCTAGCATGCATATTTAAATTTATTAAAGAAAGAACGAACATATTAAATATGAAAGATAGATTAACACCTGGAGAGAAGTACAATAACTCGTAGCTAAAATATGTATCCCGGAGCACCTCCGTACAAATCTTCCTTTATTAGTTAATTAGTTAGCCTAATTAACTAGGAAGAATTAAAAATTACAAAGAAAATAAAAGTATTTAAGTGAATGTGTGAAGATAGTAAAGGATGATATTTAAGATTGCTTCAAATGAGGTCTAGGGGCTGCTATTTATAGGGAAAATATGGCTCACATTAGCAACCCTAGGCTCACATTAGCAAAAGAGTGAAAGGTGGTGCACCGGGTACGAAAAAGTAGCTAAAAGTGGTGCACCAGGTACGAAAAAGTAGCGAAAGGTGGTCCACCAGGTACACACAAGGATGAAAAAGCGCAAAAGAGATGGGGGGTGGAGGCCGGCCCCGCCCACCAGCAGGACGGCGGCGGCTGGCTGCCACCCGCCCCGGTCCGTCGTCTTTTGCTGCGTTGCTCGATTCATGCGTATCTTCGTCGTTATGTGTCCGTTTGCGTTGATTCTTTTTTGTGTTGGATTCGTAATTAAAAAACGAAGACTTTGATGTAAAGATATCCCAAAAATATGTCTCCTATCTCCAGATATTGCGTACGAATCATTTGGATCATCCAGCGGGCGTAGAATCTTCATTCTTTATCCGTTTTTGTTGATTCTTCTTCTGTTGGATTCGTAATTTGAAAACGAACATCTTGGATGAGATGGATTTTGATGATGGGTACTTTTGTCTTGAAATCTCGTTTTGATGCCTTGAATCTTCAAACGTGTGTGGAATCTTCATTTTTCATCCGTTTTACTTGATTTTTATCGTGCAACCTGCTTTTAACCATCTTGGCATAATATCATTGATTTGTGTTGGTTTTGAGTTTAAAATGGCAAGAATCGTTCTAGAATGAGAGAGATATCGGTAGTAAAAACATGACTTTTTACGCGATATCATTGTGTTTGCTTGCGATGTAGTTAGTTAATTATGGGATGATTTATAATTAAATATTAAAGATCGGTAGTATAGCTTTAATCGTCTTATTGCATGTTCTTGTTTGATTGTTGCCTTAGGATCATCATAGTAGTAAAATATAAATGGTCCTAATTATCGTAAAGTAATGTGACGGCCCATATTCGACTGTTACTCGATATAGTACTGGAAACACTTCAAGGTGGAGTACAACTGTATGGAAGTCGAGGAACTACCAAAGATAGTCATATTACGAAATGGTACAACATTACGAAGTAATATGATGGCCCCTATTCAACTGTTATTCGATATAGTACTGGAAACACTTCAAGGTGGAGTACAAATGTATGGAAGTCGAGTAACGATCGAAGGTAGTTCTATTACGGACTAATATATAAAATAAGAAACCTAGTTTAACTAACCTTTCTAAATAGACTTTTAAACTTCAAATTAATCTAATCGCCTTTCCACTAATAAACATGATCACAACACCTTTTTAACGACGTCCAATTGAAAGGTAGTCAGTCATCTGTGTCAATATAATTTGTCAAAGGTATGAAACTATGGAGCCACAAGGCTACATGGGGGATTATCATAGGACAAGACATGGCCAAGGTTTGAAGTGGCGGAACCACTTTAAGTGAGGAACGTTGTGGATAATTAGGGGATTTATTGGGTAGTCCTAAGAAAGGGCTGGTTTAAAGTCATAAATGAACTTTTTAAATATACGAATCTGTTAGGATGATGAGGAATCGTTATATGATTCGGTTATGTCTAGTACCTTAAGATTTTGTTTCCGTTCATATGAAAGTATTATTAAACTATAATCAAGATTTTGCTTATTATTCTAAATACTTCGTAATGTTACTATGTTGGGATGCCAACGGTCGTGTGAAGACGACGTATGGATCGCAATCAGTTTGTTTTAAATTTATATTTGCTGGGGTCTAAGTATGACTTACTAATACTGAACCAAAGGCTAGTAGATGGTAAGTATGACCTAGAGTCATTCTTAAAGAGAAACTGAATTGAAGCGGAGGTGATCCAATCAATCTTTCTTTTCTAGTAAAGGTTTTAAAAGAGTGTGTTGGGGGTTTTGGTTCAGTTAACTAAGTAAACTAAATAAAGCAAATAAAATGTAATAGTAAATCAGATAATAAAAGTAGTATTTGTTGTGAGTTCGTTAGCTAATAATGTAGGATGATGACTCTTATAGGAAGACGATTATCTAAATTGGAAATCTCTAGTGGATTCAATACCCAGTGGTATAACCAATAAGTTCCCTATTAGTCGGTTATTAACTAATATGTCACGAGGAACTAAGGTGTCATGATCTGATCAGACAGATGATGCTCAACTCTCCATACTCTCCTGTGAGGGAGTCAGTGACCCGTATTATTAAACGTATTTGCTCATGGGCGAAGGAATAGAGTAGCAGGTCATTAGCATGTCTAACCGTTCTTAATACCATAAAGATTTCAAATCCATTAAACAACTAACTTAGAATTCATGTTCGGACTTATTAACTAATTCCTATTAATGAGACTTAAGAATGATAAGCAGGGGAAAACGTTCAGGTTTCTTGCGTATGTTACTTTTGGTTTTGTATTTTAAGGAAAGGATATCAGTATAATTTAGATTCCAAACCTTCCTTTCTCATTATAATTAACAAATCCCTAGGTTTTCGTAAATGATTATTTAGCCTGTAGCCTACCTACTCTAATCTAATCTAAATTAACTAATCTAATTAAAATGCTGACGACTTTTGCATGAAGTTAAACCCATACCATGTCGGAAAATGCTATGGTGATTCACAGTGTATTTAATCGTTTACCGATGTTTCCATTGTGAATTTAATTGCTTCGCCATGTTCACATGATAAGTACATTGTGATCGAAAGTGTACAATACTCATGGCAAGTCCATATAATCACATTGCATTTTATGATGCTTGCATGACGTTACAGTTAAAAACATAGTTTTTACACAGATAACTATTGACCAAGTATCAAGGTTCGTGACTACTCTTTACAAGGTTACAATCACGTTTGTTAATCGAAAGGCGAATATAAGTTTTAGGTTTAAAATCATAAGATAAGTCCATTCATAAAGTTTCCGTTTTATAATGTCGATCCATAATACAACTAACTTCGGTCGTTACCGGCTTCCATACGTATGTACTTTTCTTAAAAGCATTTTCAGCACTATACCGAGTATACAGTCGAATAGGGGCCATCATATTATTTCACGGCATATTTAAAGTCATCCCACAATTATATATGCTAACTACATCACAACAAATACAATAGTAATCTACTCGCTAATCATGGCACAAACTAATTCTAGCATAATTAAAGCATACATATTTAATTAAGATAGAATAGGATAGAAAGAACCCGAATTAAAATGCGAGAAGGAATAGACTTGAATTAATAATCGTAACTCCAAGCGTACACCAAAGATTACAAAATGTTCCATAGCTTTCGTTCTACTTTAAACAAGCTCCCTAACTAGCCTAATACTAATTTTGAAGTAAGAAAATAGAATGAAAAAGTAAAGAGAGAATTATGCCTAATTCATATGGGACATTTTTAAATGGAAGCCTTAGGGCCCTATTTATAGGTGAAATGTAGCTCATGTTAGCATCCCTAGGCTCACATTAGAAAAAGAGTGAAAGGTGGTGCACCGGGTACGAAAAAGTAGCGAAATGTGGTGCACCGGGTACGGAAAAGTAGCGAAAGGGGGCGCACCGGGTACAAACAAGGATGGAAAAGAGGAAAAGAGAAGGGGGGTAGGGGAGGCAGCGCCGCCCACCACCAGGCCGGCGGCGGCTGGCTGCCACCCGCCCCGGTCCGTCGTCTTTCGCTGTGTTGCTTAAATCACGTGAATCTTCTTCGTTATGCGTCCGTTTGCGTTGATTCTTTTTGCGTTGGATTCGTAATTCAAAAATGAAGACTTTGATGTAAAGATATCCCAAAAATATGTCTCCTATCTCCTGATATTGCGTACAAATCATTTGGATCTTCCGGCGGGCGTAGAATCTTCATTCTTTATCTGTTTTTGTTGATTCTTCTTCTGTTGGATTCGTAATTTGAAAATGAACATCTTGGATGAGATGGATGTTGATGATGGGCACTTTTGTCTTGATATCTCGTTTTGATACCTTGAATCTTCAAATGTGTGTGGAATCTTTGTTTTTCATCCATTTTGCTTGATTTTTTTCGTGCAACCTTGTTTTGAACATCTTGGCATAATATCATTGATTTGTATTGTTTTTGAGTTTAAAATGCCAAGAATCGTTCTGGAATGAGAGAGATATCGGTGGTAAAAACATGACTTTTTACGCGATATCATACCATAACCTAGCTCCCGGTGTGACATGCTAATGGGATTTTAATTAGTAGGGAAGCTAGTGTTTACATACAAGTATTCAAGAATAATAATTAACTAATATCTTTCAAAACAGTTTCTCCAAATATCATCCCATAGCTTAATTAACGAAATCTCAACAAACACTATCTTTATCTTATCTGCTTTATCTTTTATTTTTATTTCGCTTTTATTTATTTACTTGCCTAAGTATTCAATATAAAAACCAAAACTCACTCACTATTTTATAAACCCTTCACTAGTTTGAAAGTCTTCATTTGCCACGTCTTAGTTTCAATTCAGTCGGTTTGAAGAATGACTCTAGGTCATACCTACCACTTGCTCACCCTTAGGATTAGCATTGTTAGGGAAAACTTAGGCCCCGCAATTACAAATTTAAAACACCCACTGATGCCCGTCGCCAGTAGCCGGTGCAACGACAAGGGTAAAATCTTTACCGACCGCTGGTGACGCATCAAAATATATATATATATATATATATATATATAAGGTTAGTCGTTATATATAAAATATTGTTCCATATAATTATTCATTCCCAAAAGTTTTCGTTTTAATATATGTTTATATTAAAAATTTGTTTATCTCATATCAAGTTTTAAAACTTAACATGTGACAAACAAATACCGTGCGAGTGAATTTGTACCGTATTAATTTTGGACAACATTTTGGGCTTGTTACACAACAGAGTCCATACGATTTAAATGTCACACAAAAGCAAGCTAGCCATTCAGCTAGGATCATGTAGCCGTTCGGCTATGATTACCTAGCCGTTCGGCTGTGATCCACTAGCCGTTTGGCTATGCTCACCTAGCCGTTCGGCTGTGATCCACTAGCCGATCGGCTCCTTTTGGTTTCCAATTCAGGCTCTGTTCGTCTCAGCTTAATACATACTCGTGTCTGTTTTGGTTCAAATGTGTTCCCCAAAGTTTCCAATCATCCACAACAACGATTATTAACTTAGGGTAGCGATTTTATCAACAATAAAATGTTATCATTATTATATTACCATATCTACCAAAATTTTGTATAATTGGGTTTAGTTTACACAAACTTTATTCAAAGAGTTTAATCAAACAATCATCGAATTATCATGTTAAATGCATAAATTAGGTTGTATTAACACTATATATAACGAAATTTGGTGTAAGAAATCAAAAAGGAAAGGTTTTCTTACAATGATAAAGATGGTGATGAAGCTGCCGTATGATGATGATGATAGGACGATGATGATGATTATGGGGGAGAAGAGAAGGTGATGATGATAGTTGAGTTGGTGATTGTGAGGAAGGAGATGAAGTGAAGCTGCTGTTTCACTTGTTGCTGCCTCTGTTGGTCAAGAAGGAGGAGGAGGGAACAGGGAGTTGAATTATTAGGTTTGGTGTAGTGTATGAGTGTGTGAGTATTGTATTTGAGAATTGGGAGGAAATTGGAGTACATACGGGTTCAATAATTCAAACAAGCAGTATGGCTCACATACAGGAGAATGTCTCTCAATTATTTGAGGTTACAGACCAGTATTTTTTTTACCTGTTAATTTCGGGTACGGGTCCAATTAAGTGCAAATTTATATTTAAATTTCGTAATTATATTTTGAGGTAATTCCCCAAATACTCTATTATGAATCAGAAAAATATCACTTTTATTATTTTTGACCTTTGTGTACATTTTGTATTTCTTTCTGTTCGCGTGAAATACGTTCTATATAAAACGTATAATTGTTTTCGTTTCATTTTTTGTTTCAACCAGTTTACATAATATTTTCAAATAAAAATATTCAAAAAAAAATTAAAGTTCTTTCCGAACTTTCGTATCACCAACTTTTGTATTTATTTTTGTCGGGTTCGTTCCAATAAGATTGCACATAATTATAAATAATTACGAAATGTGTAATACTTTTTGTTCAATAGTATATGGCTCGCTAGACTTATCTCACATCATTAGTGTAGTTAAAATTCGTTGCAGGGAATTCGCGTAAGAAATGTATGAAATTAAGTATCATTATATACCTAATTTGGCGGAGTATCACACATATAGTATAACTGTTTAATGCATGTTTTGTGTTGTATGAATAAAATTTTATGTTGTATTTATCAACTCCCAAACCAAAAGTTTAAAGGCCTGCCCATGATATTACTGATATGACAACTATAGTTTTTTTATTAATTCTTATAGTTTCACCAATATGAGATTATTTTACTATATATATCTTGTATTATATTGAAACCCTTTTTTTAGCCTAACACTTGACAATTTTGTCATTTTTAATACCATTATAACTAAAATCAAAATATTGTTATATTATGATACTATACTAACAATAATCATTTTATTAACATGTAACAAAATTAACAAGGGTTAAGTATCTGAGAATGCATCCAACTTGTTCCGAATATCTATTGTATGTATCATAATTACGGGAGATGTATTTAGTGCATCCAACTTTCAAAAATGGTTTATTGTATGTATTTTGATGACATGTCATCTTCTAAGGACGCCACATGACATCTTAAACGGATGACACATCATCAAAATACATACAATAAACCATTTTTGAAAGTTGGATGCATTAAATACACCTCCCGTAAGTATCATACATACAATAGACATTCGAGACAAGTTAGATGCATTTCTAGATACTTAACCCAATTAACAATAATATATATATGATTACAAAAGCTTTATTGCCAAAAAAATTTCTAGATTTGCAAATCATTTTACATGTTTACCTGTCAACATTGATTTTACTTACTATATTTATCAATGTGACTTTTAATTATGAAATCTCACTTTAACAGTGTATGGTTTTAGAGATTTTCTGACTTGTTCCTCATAAGCACATTTAATGATTCCGAAATTTACATAAATAGTGAAATATACATTTATAATACGAATAAAAAAGGTAAATATTATGTTGAATTAATGAATAATAAATGTAAATTTTAATATTTAAGTAAATATTGTGTTTATTAAGTGTACTTTATCGTATGCTACGGGCACACATTATGAAATAAGATCTAGTTTAATATTAGATGATGAATATAAGTTTCTAACATCATAATGTGACACCCGACACTTTAGGTTAACTATTAAACCTGACTGGAAACCCTAATTACTTGTATTTAGTTTGTATAAGGCTAAATATTTGTAATTACTTGTATATTTTAATATACATTTACGTGATTACATGTTTATTTATAATTACGCAAAATGATCGCACGGAGTCCGACACTATATACGACGTTGGTGAAATCACTTTTATAAATAACGCGAGCTATTTTATGAATTAAATAGTAGTTATTTATCCTATATTATTATTATTATTATTATTGTATAATGATACACGAAAAACCTACGTAGCAAACTCAGTAAAAATGCGCGAATCGAATTCGGAAATCAAGCAAAAGTCAATAAATATTTCTACAACTTGAAAAAAAAGTATTTTAACAATACTTCAATGAAATAAAAAATCCCAAATATATCGCTAATTAAAACAACAAAGAATAACGTTACACAATTTAATCGAATAACGAAAATAAAGAGTAAACGACCAAAATACGTAAACACAGTATGAGACTGGAAATTAAATCACACACCCTCATGGTGGGGTCAATGAGAATGACCAACCACCCTCCTCATCCACTAAAAACTCATGCAAAAGTGTCACATCACCCTTTGTCTTATTACACTCTAACCTCATGCATAACCTCATTTACACTTCACCATTTTCACTCAATTTGCTCTCACCACTCTCTATATTCTTCTTCTCACTAAAAATCTAATAAAATCCCCGCCCTAAAACCACATGTTGATGCATTATGTATGTCAGTCAGTTGGTCTATCGAGTTGTAAGTGTCGTTTGTCAAATATAATAGAAAAGTCATTTTTGTTATTAGCGACCCTGAGTTTTAGTTGTAGGCGACACTCGTCAAGTGTTGCCAATAGTGCGTTTAGAGTTATATGCGGCACTTGAGTCAATGTCGCATGGCCAATGTTTGTGACACTTGGCTAAGTGTCGCTAAGTCGGTCAGTTTTTAGTATAAACACCAACCTACGGGTTCAGAGCTAGGGTTGACGAAATTCTAGCATCATTTGTCAAAAAAGCAACTTTGTAAACATTCTCATACGTTATTATATTCAATATAACAAGTTTCTTTGGTTTAATTGTTGGTTTTCGGTTTGTGATTACTTGTTATTTGTGTGATTACTTGATTCCGCCAAGTAATTAGTTTGGTCAATCTTCTGAGATCCATACTAGGGGCACTCACAACTGGTATCAGAGCGGTTGGTGGAGTGATTGATGTTTTTGATCAAGTATTGGTTTGTTTTCGGCCCGAATCTTGAAGAATATATAGATTACTCGTGTTATTTGACTCAATTGGGTGTAAATCAGGTGTTTTGGATACATAAATTCAGGTTTCGTTCATTTGGGATCAAGGAATTTTCGTTAGGTTTACGAAAATTCATTTTTTAGGGTTTTTGGGTGTCATCAGCCGTTTCAGCGACATTCGACTGTTTGAACGACACTCGAGTGTGACACTCGATAGGTTTAAATTAGGGTTTTACCGTCACTCAAGTGTGTCACTATTAAGCGACACTTGAGTGCGTCACTTAAACGATTCAACGATACTAACCTCTAGTGTCGCTTGTACTGATTCTGCATCACTCAAATGCGACACTTGAGTGCGTCATTTGATTGATTAAGCGACACTAATCTCTAGTGTCGCCTAATTTTACTGTGCGTCACTTTCAAGAGTCACTTGAATTTGGCTTTGTTTGACCTTGCGACAGTTAACCAATTGTCGCTACTGCTCTGCGACACTAACCTAGTGTCACCTATTATTACTAATCAGTTTTTGTTTGTGTGTTTTAGCTAAACTCTCAGGTATTTTTCAATGCCTCACGATAAGGATAGTGTTCAAGGTATTCGTGAAATGCTTAAACAAAACAATGATGTGGGGTCTAGCAATAAACCTCCTTTGTTGTTAGCTGATGTGGACTATGCCTATTGGAGGTCGAGATTTGAACAATATGTGGACTTTCACTGTCCTGAATTGTGGGGTCCTCTTACGGAACGCTATGAGAAACATGTTGCTGAAGTCAATTATAAAGGGATTCCACCAGTTAAGACCTACAAGGCAATGACTCCAAATGAATGTAAAGAGTATGATATCGAACGTAAAGCCCACTCAGCTATTTGCATGTGTTTGACTCAGGACGTCTTACGGTTATTCAAAAACATGATATAACATATGATCTTTGGAGAGCTATTGAGACTAGATGTGGAGTAAATGAAAAGTACAAAAAGGATAAGCTGGAATCAGTCAAGAAACAGTATGATCTTTTCGACATTCTTCCAAATGAGACTGCATCTGGGTTATTTACTCGACACTCACAGTTGGTAAGTGAATTGACTGAAGGAGGTTATACATTTACTGAGACTGAGGTAAATAAGAAGCTTTTGGATGCGCTACCTAAGTCTTGGGAAATAAAAGTTCAGTTACTGAAAGAGAGCCAAGAGAAAGATACAATGAAGCTGGATGATTTGATAGGCGTACTTCAAGCCTATGCCATTGAGTTAAAGAAGAAGGAGTGCAAGTCGGGTGGTTTTGTACAAGACCCAACACTTTATGGTGGAAAGGTTAATTTAGGAAAGACCTATGGTGGAATGGCATTCGTTTCTTATATCAAATCACCAACCAATACAACCAGGTTTTATTCTTCTGGAACTTCATATGGTTCACAATCCCAACAAGCTCAAGTTTCACCTGCAATTGAGGAACAAGCTGCTATTTATACAGCTTTTCTGAGCTCGTATAAGGATTTGGTTTCCCAACCAAATACCACTCTGCAAATGGCTCAAGAGGACTATGCTCAATTAGATGATGATGATCTTGAGCAAATGGACCTAAATTGGAATATAACTATGTTTCAAGAAGGGTAAAGAAATTCTTGCAAAGGACTGGGCGCAAGAGTTTGGAAGGAGAAGGAAAGTCAGGCTTTGGTTTTGATAAAAGCAAGGTCCACTGCTATAACTTTCAGAACTTGGGACATTTTGCAAGGGAATGCGAGAAACCCAAGATGCCTCCGTCTGGTCCCACCAAGCCTACTCCCGTCAAGGCTACAAAAAAAGAAGCGGTGAAAACAGGGTCTGCAGATAATGCCCTGATTGTGTTCGAGCCTACAAATACTGATTGGACCGCTCAAGCAGAAAAGTACCAAATGGCTCTAATGGCTCACATTACACCCGAGGTTAGTGAAGATCCAATTTCGTGTACTTCATGTATTCAATTGTCTACTTCTTTAAATGGATATAAAGTAGATAACGAAAGTATGAGAGATAAAATAGAAAAACTTACTAAGTCCAATCAATTCCTTAAAAGTAATGAAAAACTTTTTGAAAAGAAAATTGAGGCTTATCAGTTAGATACTCAAACCTATAAATCCAAAGTATTTAGTCGGAAAGATGCTATAAATAGTTATCTTAATGAAATATCTTTATTAAAAACAGAACTTACTGACTCACAGGATGAGATTGTTGATTTTAATCGAAGACTCTCAAATTTTGCTACTTCTACTTTTGTGTTTGATGAAATCATTAGCAAGCAAAGGACAGATAATAAAAGTAAGGCAGGACTTGGTTATATTGTAGTTCCACTTCCTACTAATTACTGTCCTATGCCTGTCAATGAGGACAGTCTAGACTTTGTATCTGACTATGCATCTAATTGTTGCCTTAGGATCATCATAGTAGTAAAATATAAATGGTCCTAGTTATCGTAAATTAATATGACGGCCCATATTCGACTGTTACTTGATATAGTACTGGAAACACTTCAAGGTGGAGTACAACTGTATGGAAGTCGAGGAACAACCGAAGGTAGTCATATAACGAAACGGTACAACATTACGAAGTAATATGACGGCCTCTATTCGACTTTTATTCGATATAGTACTGGAAACACTTCAAGGTGGAGTACAAATATATGGAAGTCGAGTAACGATCGAAGGTAGTTCTATTACGGACTAATATATAAAATGAGAAACCTAGTTTAACTAACCTTTCTAAATAGACTTTTAAACTTCAAATTAATCTAATCGCCTTTCCACCAATAAACGTGATTACAACACCTTTTTAACGACGTCTAATTGAAAGGTAGTCAGTCATCTGTGTCAATATAATTTGTCAAATGTATGAAACTATGGAGCCGCAAGGCTACATGGGGGATTATCGTAGGACAAGACATGACCAAGGTTTGAAGTGGCGGAACCACTTTAAGTGAGGAACGCTGTGGATATTCGACTGTTACTTGATATAGTACTGGAAACACTTCAAGGTGGAGTACAATTGTATGTTCTCTCTGGCAAAACCCACCACCAAGAGAGGTTATTAAGACAGACACAACAACCATGACCGACTCTAATGGACCTGTCACTAAAGCAGTTGAATACATCACCTTCGGACTTCATGGACTTGCAAGGACAACTTCAGAGCATCTTCTGAACTACAAGGTGGAATCGAGAGATAGTCCATTGGAATTGATTACGACAATAATCAATCATTTCATGAGAATCTATCCACCTCGATATACTTTCCCGCAACCTATGGCCCACAAAATCAACACAGTGGATCCCAGGGATGCATCCATCTCCATCTAGCAAGGAGAAAAGAAGTCGAGCTCTCGACTTTAAAAGAGCGCTTCTCGGGAGGCAACCCGTGTTTTACATTTCCGCAATTTTACATTCCAAGAAGTGATGAAGTCTCCGACTATCTTTCACACTTGGATATACGAAGAAGTTTTGAGAACTGTCCGACGCATCAAGTTTTCGACGTCGAAAATAAAGAAAGCATATCCAACGTGTTCACACCTACGAGACCAATCACAAGAAGACTTGATCAAGAGTGAACCCAACAAGATGAAGTTCGGAAAATGCATGCCATAGAACAGTACAACTACTAGGGAGTACATCTATACCAGTCTCTTTCTTTCGTTATAAATATACCATATCCACTATGCTTATCACTAAGTGTGGGTATCAAACCCAACACACACTGCTAAAAGAATACGTCTTAGATGTTTCAAATCCTAAGTGTGAGATCTTACCCCAGTCAGAAGTTAGAATAACATCGAGGATGATGTTCCTTTAAGTGTGGGATAGCAGTAGTTACACTACTGTAAAAAGGATTATGGTATATGCTTGATTCTAAGTTCGTTTCTCTTTAGACCATCCTTCTCCAATAAGTAAACAAATTTTTTCAAAATTGAGTTAAAAATATGTTGAAAATGAAAAAATTTAGACAAAGAATGATTTACTTTGGGGAAGAAGGATAAATAAAATATGAATTCCTTTAAAAAATTAGTTTAGTAATCCCATAAAGAGAATTGCATGACTAAGCACACAACAAAACAACTTTCAATTCGTGAGGTATCTTGAGCCATATAAAGCATTCATTTTTAATGCTTCACTTTTTCGATTCTTGAGTGTGCCGATGTATGCGTTTAGAATCAGAACTTGCTTCTGTAATGCATTTCGAATCCGAACTGGTGAGTAAAATGGAGATCAAATCACATCATTCTTAAACCCATCCATACACCCAAAAAGAAATACGTTATCCCTACCCTCTCAAAAGCATCTCTCAAACTTCATAGAAAGTTCCAAAGATGAAAGAAGAGAAGCTACAAGGATATGACATCGAAAAAAAATCAAAAGAAAAGGATTCAAAGAAAAAGAAAGTCAAATGGAGAAAAAGACTCCTACCAAAAATCACGAGAAAAGAGCATCAATCCTCCCAAAAATTTCAGCTTTCCTCTTCACAAAAAAAATAAAAAAACCTATGAAAAACCAACACAACCCCCTCTCATATCACAAACACTCTACTCCGAAAACCCTACATCACTTCTCCTAGAATGATTGTGGCTAGATCGACTTCGCGCTCACTTAAAAGGTAATGATTTGATTCTCGATCAAGCCTATGACGATAAACGATACATGACTGGCGTTCTGAGTGATTGATAATATTAGAATAGGAAACCCTAAACACTTTGAGTGATTGGAGTGACCATCGTGAGAGGATCGCCTAGTCATGTATCCAAGATCAAAGATCAAAAGCATGCTCCCAAAGATTACAACCCTACTTTTTCAAAAGCACAAATATTTTATTTTTCCAAAACCCCCTCAGTAAAAAGTTCCGCTCTAAAATATTTCATTACCTACTTATCTTTAACCATGCTTGAAATTCGAGTTTGCTTGAGGACAAGCAAAGTTCTAAGTGTGGGAAACTTGATATCGCGTAAAAAGTCATGTTTTTACCACCGATATCTCGCTCATTCTGGAACACACAACAGTTAATCTCAATTCCTATTCCCCAATCTTGGTCATCAGAGACGTCCGAATCATGGCACAATTTGTTGAATAAACAATCTTGTAAACGGGGTTTACCCTCGTAGGATCAGGTTGGAATAACCGATCTAGATGGTTGGATAGCATGTCATCACTTATTCATACAAATTATCAACATTACTCAAGTATGCAAGAAAACAAGGATGATTTATACTAAGAATAGAAACCTAATTAACACGTTTGTTAATCGATTCATAATATGACTATCTTCGGTCGTTCTCAACTTCCATACATTTGTACTCAGCCATAGGCGTTTCCAGTACTATATCAAAGAACAGTCGAATAGGGGCCGTCACATTAATTTACGATGATAATCCTAAGGCAACAATCAAACAAGAACTTGCAATAAGACAATCAAGGTAATAGTTCAATTTGAGCATACAAAAGTGTTATCTAAGTCGAGGATATTCCGAAAGTTGTCTCAAAAATATCGTCTGTTTGAATTAAATCTTAATCTACCTCTATTCCCATGTTCCGTGTCTCTTAGATCCTAGTGTAGTCCAGAGAACACCGGCCATGTCGAGCTCAATGATTCTATCTAACATAGTATAACTCAGTGACCGATATCCTATGAGTTAGCTACGCTCATTTTTAGATAAGGTTTTAGTCATAGCATGAGTTGGGCAGATAAACGATAAAGATTCAACTCCTACATCTATTTATAACTTAAAGCATCCGCAATCTCATAACATACAATACAATCACATATTTAAACTTTACCTAAGTGACTATCATAGCAGACAATTGAGTTATTTAGTTGATCATGGTAATTCTAGCATGCATATTTAAATTTATTAAAGAAAGAACGAACATATTAAATATGAAAGATAGATTAACACCTGGAGAGAAGTACAATAACTCGTAGCTAAAATATGTATCCTGGAGCACCTCCGTACAAATCTTCCTTTATTAGTTAATTAGTTAGCCTAATTAACTAGGAAGAATTAAAAATTACAAAGAAAATAAAAGTATTTAAGTGAATGTGTGAAGATAGTAAAGGATGATATTCAAGATTGCTTCAAATGAGGTCTAGGGGCTGCTATTTATAGGGAAAATATGGCTCACATTAGCAACCCTAGGCTCACATTAGCAAAAGAGTGAAAGGTGGTGCACCGGGTACGAAAAAGTAGCTAAAGGTGGTGCACCAGGTACGAAAAAGTAGCGAAAGGTGGTCCACCAGGTACACGCAAGGATGAAAAAGCGCAAAAGAGATGGTGGGTGGAGGCCGGGCCCGCCCACCAGCAGGACGGCGGCGGCTGGCTGCCACCCGCCCCGGTCCGTCGTCTTTCGCTGCGTTGCTCGATTCATGCGTATCTTCGTCGTTATGTGTCCGTTTGCGTTGATTCTTTTTTGCGTTAGATTCGTAATTAAAAAACGAAGACTTTGATGTAAAGATATCCCAAAAATATGTCTCCTATCTCCAGATATTGCATACGAATCATTTGGATCATCCAGCGGGCGTAGAATCTTCATTCTTTATCCGTTTTTGTTGATTCTTCTTCTGTTGGATTCGTAATTTGAAAACGAACATCTTGGATGAGATGGATTTTGATGATGGGTACTTTTGTCTTGAAATCTCGTTTTGATGCCCTGAATCTTCAAACGTGTGTGGAATCTTCGTTTTTGATCCGTTTTACTTGATTTTTATCGTGCAACCTGCTTTTAACCATCTTGGCATAATATCATTGATTTGTGTTGGTTTTGAGTTTAAAATGGCAAGAATCGTTCTAGAATGAGAGAGATATCGGTAGTAAAAACATGACTTTTTACGCGATATCGTTGTGTTTGCTTGCGATGTAGTTAGTTAATTATGGGATGATTTATAATTAAATATTAAAGATCGGTAGTATAGCTTTAATCGTCTTATTGCATGTTCTTGTTTGATTGTTGCCTTAGGATCATCATAGTAGTAAAATATAAATGGTCCTAATTATCGTAAAGTTATGTGACGGCCCATATTCGACTGTTACTCGATATAGTACTAGAAACACTTCAAGGTGGAGTACAACTGTATGGAAGTCGAGGAACTACCAAAGATAGTCATATTACGAAATGGTACAACATTACGAAGTAATATGATGGCCCCTATTCAACTGTTATTCGATATAGTACTGGAAACACTTCAAGGTGGAGTACAAATGTATGGAAGTCGAGTAACGATCGAAGGTAGTTCTATTACGGACTAATATATAAAATAAGAAACCTAGTTTAACTAACCTTTCTAAATAGACTTTTAAACTTCAAATTAATCTAATCGCCTTTCCACTAATAAACATGATCACAACACCTTTTTAACGACGTCCAATTGAAAGGTAGTCAGTCATCTGTGTCAATATAATTTGTCAAAGGTATGAAACTATGGAGCCACAAGGCTACATGGGGGATTATCATAGGACAAGACATGGCCAAGGTTTGAAGTGGCGGAACCACTTTAAGTGAGGAACGTTGTGGATAATTAGGGGATTTATTGGGTAGTCCTAAGAAAGGGCTGGTTTAAAGTCATAAATGAACTTTTTAAATATACGAATCTGTTAGGATGATGAGGAATCGTTATATGATTCGGTTATGTCTAGTACCTTAAGATTTTGTTTCCGTTCATATGAAAGTATTATTAAACTATAATCAAGATTTTGCTTATTATTCTAAATACTTCGTAATGTTACTATGTTGGGATGCCAACGGTCGTGTGAAGATGACGTATGGATCGCAATCAGTTTGTTTTAAATTTATATTTGCTGGGGTCTAAGTATGACTTACTAATACTGAACCAAAGGCTAGTAGATGGTAAGTATGACCTAGAGTCATTCTTAAAGAGAAACTGAATTGAAGCGGAGGTGATCCAATCAATCTTTCTTTTCTAGTAAAGGTTTTAAAAGAGTGTGTTGGGGGTTTTGGTTCAGTTAACTAAGTAAACTAAATAAAGCAAATAAAATGTAATAATAAATCAGATAATAAAAGTAGTATTTGTTGTGAGTTCGTTAGCTAATAATGTAGGATGATGACTCTTATAGGAAGACGATTATCTAAATTGGAAATCTCTAGTGGATTCAATACCCAGTGGTATAATCAATAAGTTCCCTATTAGTCGGTTATTAACTAATATGTCACGAGGAACTAAGGTGTCATGATCTGATCAGACAGATGATGCTCAACTCTCCATACTCTCCTGTGAGGGAGTCAGTGACCCGTATTATTGAACGTATTTGCTCATGGGCGAAGGAATAGAGTAGCAGGTCATTAGCATGTCTAACCGTTCTTAATACCATAAAGATTTCAAATCCATTAAACAACTAACTTAGAATTCATGTTCGGACTTATTAACTAATTCCTATTAATGAGACTTAAGAATGATAAGCAGGGGAAAACGTTCAGGTTTCTTGCGTATGTTACTTTTGGTTTTGTATTTTAAGGAAAGGATATCAGTGTAATTTAGATTCCAAACCTTCCTTTCTCATTATAATTAACAAATCCCTAGGTTTTCGTAAATGATTATTTAGCCTGTAGCCTACCTACTCTAATCTAATCTAAATTAACTAATCTAATTAAAATGCTGACGACTTTTGCATGAAGTTAAACCCATACCATGTCGGAAAATGCTATGGTGATTCACAGTGTATTTAATCGTTTACCGATGTTTCCATTGTGAATTTAATTGCTTCGCCATGTTCACATGATAAGTACATTGTGATCGAAAGTGTACAATACTCATGGCAAGTCCATATAATCACATTGCATTTTATGATGCTTGCATGACGTTACAGTTAAAAACATAGTTTTTACACAGATAACTACTGACCAAGTATCAAGGTTCGCGACTACTCTTTACAAGGTTACAATCACGTTTGTTAATCGAAAGGCGAATATAAGTTTTAGGTTTAAAATCATAAGATAAGTCCATTCATAAAGTTTCCGTTTTATAATGTCGATCCATAATACAACTAACTTCGGTCGTTACCGGCTTCCATACGTATGTACTTTTCTTAAAAGCATTTTCAGCACTATACCGAGTATACAGTCGAATAGGGGCCATCATATTATTTCACGGCATATTTAAAGTCATCCCACAATTATATATGCTAACTACATCACAACAAATACAATAGTAATCTACTCGCTAATCATGGCACAAACTAATTCTAGCATAATTAAAGCATACATATTTAATTAAGATAGAATAGGATAGAAAGAACCCGAATTAAAATGCGAGAAGGAATAGACTTGAATTAATAATCGTAACTCCAAGCGTACACCAAAGATTACAAAATGTTCCATAGCTTTCGTTCTACTTTAAACAAGCTCCCTAACTAGCCTAATACTAATTTTGAAGTAAGAAAATAGAATGAAAAAGTAAAGAGAGAATTATGCCTAATTCATATGGGACATTTTTAAATGGAAGCCTTAGGGCCCTATTTATAGGTGAAATGTAGCTCATGTTAGCATCCCTAGGCTCACATTAGAAAAAGAGTGAAAGGTGGTGCACCGGGTACGAAAAAGTAGCGAAATGTGGTGCACCGGGTACGGAAAAGTAGCGAAAGGGGGCGCACCGGGTACAAACAAGGATGGAAAAGAGGAAAAGAGAAGGGGGGTAGGGGAGGCAGCGCCGCCCACCACCAGGCCGGCGGCGGCTGGCTGCCACCCGCCCCGGTCCGTCGTCTTTCGCTGTGTTGCTTAAATCACGTGAATCTTCTTCGTTATGCGTCCGTTTGCGTTGATTCTTTTTGCGTTGGATTCGTAATTCAAAAATGAAGACTTTGATGTAAAGATATCCCAAAAATATGTCTCCTATCTCCTGATATTGCGTACAAATCATTTGGATCTTCCGGCGGGCGTAGAATCTTCATTCTTTATCTGTTTTTGTTGATTCTTCTTCTGTTGGATTCGTAATTTGAAAATGAACATCTTGGATGAGATGGATGTTGATGATGGGCACTTTTGTCTTGATATCTCGTTTTGATACCTTGAATCTTCAAATGTGTGTGGAATCTTTGTTTTTCATCCATTTTGCTTGATTTTTTTCGTGCAACCTTGTTTTGAACATCTTGGCATAATATCATTGATTTGTATTGTTTTTGAGTTTAAAATGCCAAGAATCATTCTGGAATGAGAGAGATATCGGTGGTAAAAACATGACTTTTTACGCGATATCATACCATAACCTAGCTCCCGGTGTGACATGCTAATGGGATTTTAATTAGTAGGGAAGCTAGTGTTTACATACAAGTATTCAAGAATAATAATTAACTAATATCTTTCAAAACAGTTTCTCCAAATATCATCCCATAGCTTAATTAACGAAGTCTCAACAAACACTATCTTTATCTTATCTGCTTTATCTTTTATTTTTATTTCGCTTTTATTTATTTACTTGCCTAAGTATTCAATATAAAAACCAAAACTCACTCACTATTTTATAAACCCTTCACTAGTTTGAAAGTCCTCATTTGCCACGTCTTAGTTTCAATTCAGTCGGTTTGAAGAATGACTCTAGGTCATACCTACCACTTGCTCACCCTTAGGATTAGCATTGTTAGGGAAAACTTAGGCCCCGCAATTACAAATTTAAAACACCCACTGATGCCCGTCGCCAGTAGCCGGTGCAACGACAAGGGTAAAATCTTTACCGACCGCTGGTGACGCATCAATATATATATATATATATATATATATATATATATATATAAGGTTAGTCGTTATATATAAAATATTGTTCCATATAATTATTCATTCCCAAAAGTTTTCGTTTTAATATATGTTTATATTAAAAATTTGTTTATCTCATATCAAGTTTTAAAACTTAACATGTGACAAACAAATACCGTGCGAGTGAATTTGTACCGTATTAATTTTGGACAACATTTTGGGCTTGTTACACAACAGAGTCCATACGATTTAAATGTCACACAAAAGCAAGCTAGCCATTCAGCTAGGATCATGTAGCCGTTCGGCTATGATTACCTAGCCGTTCGGCTGTGATCCACTAGCCGTTTGGCTATGCTCACCTAGCCGTTCGGCTGTGATCCACTAGCCGATCGGCTCCTTTTGGTTTCCAATTCAGGCTCTGTTCGTCTCAGCTTAATACATACTCGTGTCTGTTTTGGTTCAAATGTGTTCCCCAAAGTTTCCAATCATCCACAACAACGATTATTAACTTAGGGTAGCGATTTTATCAACAATAAAATGTTATCATTATTATATTACCATATCTACCAAAATTTTGTATAATTGGGTTTAGTTTACACAAACTTTATTCAAAGAGTTTAATCAAACAATCATCGAATTATCATGTTAAATGCATAAATTAGGTTGTATTAACACTATATATAACGAAATTTGGTGTAAGAAATCAAAAAGGAAAGGTTTTCTTACAATGATAAAGATGGTGATGAAGCTGCCGTATGATGATGATGATAGGACGATGATGATGATTATGGGGGAGAAGAGAAGGTGATGATGATAGTGGAGTTGGTGATTGTGAGGAAGGAGATGAAGTGAAGCTGCTGTTTCACTTGTTGCTGCCTCTGTTGGTCAAGAAGGAGGAGGAGGGAACAGGGAGTTGAATTATTAGGTTTGGTGTAGTGTATGAGTGTGTGAGTATTGTATTTGAGAATTGGGAGGAAATTGGAGTACATACGGGTTCAATAATTCAAACAAGCAGTATGGCTCACATACAGGAGAATGTCTCTCAATTATTTGAGGTTACAGACCAGTATTTTTTTTACCTGTTAATTTCGGGTACGGGTCCAATTAAGTGCAAATTTATATTTAAATTTCGTAATTATATTTTGAGGTAATTCCCCAAATACTCTATTATGAATCAGAAAAATATCACTTTTATTATTTTTGACCTTTGTGTACATTTTGTATTTCTTTCTGTTCGCGTGAAATACGTTCTATATAAAACGTATAATTGTTTTCGTTTCATTTTTTGTTTCAACCAGTTTACATAATATTTTCAAATAAAAATATTCAAAAAAAAATTAAAGTTCTTTCCGAACTTTCGTATCACCAACTTTTGTATTTATTTTTGTCGGGTTCGTTCCAATAAGATTGCACATAATTATAAATAATTACGAAATGTGTAATACTTTTTGTTCAATAGTATTTGGCTCGCTAGACTTATCTCACATCATTAGTGTAGTTAAAATTCGTTGCAGGGAATTCGCGTAAGAAATGTATGAAATTAAGTATCATTATATACCTAATTTGGCGGAGTATCACACATATAGTATAACTGTTTAATGCATGTTTTGTGTTGTATGAATAAAATTTTATGTTGTATTTATCAACTCCCAAACCAAAAGTTTAAAGGCCTGCCCATGATATTACTGATATGACAACTATAGTTTTTTTATTAATTCTTATAGTTTCACCAATATGAGATTATTTTACTATATATATCTTGTATTATATTGAAACCCTTTTTTTAGCCTAACACTTGACAATTTTGTCATTTTTAATACCATTATAACTAAAATCAAAATATTGTTATATTATGATACTATACTAACAATAATCATTTTATTAACATGTAACAAAATTAACAAGGGTTAAGTATCTGAGAATGCATCCAACTTGTTCCGAATATCTATTGTATGTATCATAATTACGGGAGATGTATTTAGTGCATCCAACTTTCAAAAATGGTTTATTGTATGTATTTTGATGACATGTCATCTTCTAAGGACGCCACATGACATCTTAAACGGATGACACATCATCAAAATACATACAATAAACCATTTTTGAAAGTTGGATGCATTAAATACACCTCCCGTAAGTATCATACATACAATAGACATTCGAGACAAGTTAGATGCATTTCTAGATACTTAACCCAATTAACAATAATATATATATGATTACAAAAGCTTTATTGCCAAAAAAATTTCTAGATTTGCAAATCATTTTACATGTTTACCTGTCAACATTGATTTTACTTACTATATTTATCAATGTGACTTTTAATTATGAAATCTCACTTTAACAGTGTATGGTTTTAGAGATTTTCTGACTTGTTCCTCATAAGCACATTTAATGATTCCGAAATTTACATAAATAGTGAACTATACATTTATAATACGAATAAAAAAGGTAAATATTATGTTGAATTAATGAATAATAAATGTAAATTTTAATATTTAAGTAAATATTGTGTTTATTAAGTGTACTTTATCGTATGCTACGGGCACACATTATGAAATAAGATCTAGTTTAATATTAGATGATGAATATAAGTTTCTAACATCATAATGTGACACCCGACACTTTAGGTTAACTATTAAACCTGACTGGAAACCCTAATTACTTGTATTTAGTTTGTATAAGGCTAAATATTTGTAATTACTTGTATATTTTAATATACATTTACGTGATTACATGTTTATTTATAATTACGCAAAATGATCGCACGGAGTCCGACACTATATACGACGTTGGTGAAATCACTTTTATAAATAACGCGAGCTATTTTATGAATTAAATAGTAGTTATTTATCCTATATTATTATTATTATTATTATTATTGTATAATGATACACGAAAAACTTACGTAGCAAACTCAGTAAAAATGCGCGAATCGAATTCGGAAATCAAACAAAAGTCAATAAATATTTCTACAACTTGAAAAAAAAGTATTTTAACAATACTTCAATGAAATAAAAAATCCCAAATATATCGCTAATTAAAACAACAAAGAATAACGTTACACAATTTAATCGAATAACGAAAATAAAGAGTAAACGACCAAAATACGTAAACACAGTATGAGACTGGAAATTAAATCACACACCCTCATGGTGGGGTCAATGAGAATGACCAACCACCCTCCTCATCCACTAAAAACTCATGCAAAAGTGTCACATCACCCTTTGTCTTATTACACTCTAACCTCATGCATAACCTCATTTACACTTCACCATTTTCACTCAATTTGCTCTCACCACTCTCTATATTCTTCTTCTCACTAAAAATCTAATAAAATCCCCGCCCTAAAACCACATGTTGATGCATTATGTATGTCAGTCAGTTGGTCTATCGAGTTGTAAGTGTCGTTTGTCAAATATAATAGAAAAGTCATTTTTGTTATTAGCGACCCTGAGTTTTAGTTTTAGGCGACACTCGTCAAGTGTTGCCAATAGTGCGTTTAGAGTTATATGCGGCACTTGAGTCAATGTCGCATGGCCAATGTTTGTGACACTTGGCTAAGTGTCGCTAAGTCGGTCAGTTTTTAGTATAAACACCAACCTACGGGTTCAGAGCTAGGGTTGACGAAATTCTAGCATCATTTGTCAAAAAAGCAACTTTGTAAACATTCTCATACGTTATTATATTCAATATAACAAGTTTCTTTGGTTTAATTGTTGGTTTTCGGTTTGTGATTACTTGTTATTTGTGTGATTACTTGATTCCGCCAAGTAATTAGTTTGGTCAATCTTCTGAGATCCATACTAGGGGCACTCACAACTGGTATCAGAGCGGTTGGTGGAGTGATTGATGTTTTTGATCAAGTATTGGTTTGTTTTCGGCCCGAATCTTGAAGAATATATAGATTACTCGTGTTATTTGACTCAATTGGGTGTAAATCAGGTGTTTTGGATACATAAATTCAGGTTTCGTTCATTTGGGATCAAGGAATTTTCGTTAGGTTTACGAAAATTCATTTTTTAGGGTTTTTGGGTGTCATCAGCCGTTTCAGCGACATTCGACTGTTTGAACGACACTCGAGTGTGACACTGGATAGGTTTAAATTAGGGTTTTACCGTCACTCAAGTGTGTCACTATTAAGCGACACTTGAGTGCGTCACTTAAACGATTCAACGATACTAACCTCTAGTGTCGCTTGTACTGATTCTGCATCACTCAAATGCGACACTTGAGTGCGTCATTTGATTGATTAAGCGACACTAATCTCTAGTGTCGCCTAATTTTACTGTGCGTCACTTTCAAGAGTCGCTTGAATTTGGCTTTGTTTGACCTTGCGACAGTTAACCAATTGTCGCTACTGCTCTGCGACACTAACCTAGTGTCACCTATTATTACTAATCAGTTTTTGTTTGTGTGTTTTAGCTAAACTCTCAGGTATTTTTCAATGCCTCACGATAAGGATAGTGTTCAAGGTATTCGTGAAATGCTTAAACAAAACAATGATGTGGGGTCTAGCAATAAACCTCCTTTGTTGTTAGCTGATGTGGACTATGCCTATTGGAGGTCGAGATTTGAACAATATGTGGACTTTCACTGTCCTGAATTGTGGGGTCCTCTTACGGAACGCTATGAGAAACATGTTGCTGAAGTCAATTATAAAGGGATTCCACCAGTTAAGACCTACAAGGCAATGACTCCAAATGAATGTAAAGAGTATGATATCGAACGTAAAGCCCACTCAGCTATTTGCATGTGTTTGACTCAGGACGTCTTACGGTTATTCAAAAACATGATATAACATATGATCTTTGGAGAGCTATTGAGACTAGATGTGGAGTAAATGAAAAGTACAAAAAGGATAAGCTGGAATCAGTCAAGAAACAGTATGATCTTTTCGACATTCTTCCAAATGAGACTGCATCTGGGTTATTTACTCGACACTCACAGTTGGTAAGTGAATTGACTGAAGGAGGTTATACATTTACTGAGACTGAGGTAAATAAGAAGCTTTTGGATGCGCTACCTAAGTCTTGGGAAATAAAAGTTCAGTTACTGAAAGAGAGCCAAGAGAAAGATACAATGAAGCTGGATGATTTGATAGGCGTACTTCAAGCCTATGCCATTGAGTTAAAGAAGAAGGAGTGCAAGTCGGGTGGTTTTGTACAAGACCCAACACTTTATGGTGGAAAGGTTAATTTAGGAAAGACCTATGGTGGAATGGCATTCGTTTCTTATATCAAATCACCAACCAATACAACCAGGTTTTATTCTTCTGGAACTTCATATGGTTCACAATCCCAACAAGCTCAAGTTTCACCTGCAATTGAGGAACAAGCTGCTATTTATACAGCTTTTCTGAGCTCGTATAAGGATTTGGTTTCCCAACCAAATACCACTCTGCAAATGGCTCAAGAGGACTATGCTCAATTAGATGATGATGATCTTGAGCAAATGGACCTAAATTGGAATATAACTATGTTTCAAGAAGGGTAAAGAAATTCTTGCAAAGGACTGGGCGCAAGAGTTTGGAAGGAGAAGGAAAGTCAGGCTTTGGTTTTGATAAAAGCAAGGTCCACTGCTATAACTTTCAGAACTTGGGACATTTTGCAAGGGAATGCGAGAAACCCAAGATGCCTCCGTCTGGTCCCACCAAGCCTACTCCCGTCAAGGCTACAAAAAAAGAAGCGGTGAAAACAGGGTCTGCAGATAATGCCCTGATTGTGTTCGAGCCTACAAATACTGATTGGACCGCTCAAGCAGAAAAGTACCAAATGGCTCTAATGGCTCACATTACACCCGAGGTTAGTGAAGATCCAATTTCGTGTACTTCATGTATTCAATTGTCTACTTCTTTAAATGGATATAAAGTAGATAACGAAAGTATGAGAGATAAAATAGAAAAACTTACTAAGTCCAATCAATTCCTTAAAAGTAATGAAAAACTTTTTGAAAAGAAAATTGAGGCTTATCAGTTAGATACTCAAACCTATAAATCCAAAGTATTTAGTCGGCAAGATGCTATAAATAGTTATCTTAATGAAATATCTTTATTAAAAACAGAACTTACTGACTCACAGGATGAGATTGTTGATTTTAATCGAAGACTCTCAAATTTTGCTACTTCTACTTTTGTGTTTGATGAAATCATTAGCAAGCAAAGGACAGATAATAAAAGTAAGGCAGGACTTGGTTATATTATAGTTCCACTTCCTACTAATTACTGTCCTATGCCTGTCAATGAGGACAGTCTAGACTTTGTATCTGACTATGCATCTAAGGCAGATACAAAATCCAAGAAAGAAGTTAAGACAAGTACTAAAAATGATGCCTGTGTTAGTACCAAGAAAGAAAAGAAAAAAAGGCAGAATATCCTCTGCCTTCCTTTGTCAAGCCTAAAAGTACTCCTCCAGCTGGTATTGAGGAGGAAATTGAGATTGAAGATTTGACTGAACAGGAAACTGATAGAGGAGGTATTCATGGCACAACCGGAGGGTTTTGAAAATGCAAAGTATCCTAATAAAGTGTGTAAGCTTCAGAAGGCTATTTATGGACTTAAACAAGCCTCTCGTAGCTGGAATCTCTGCTTCCATGAAAAATTCACAGAGTTTGGATTTTCTAAAAGTAAAGATGAGTCTTGTGTATATGTCAAATTCAGTGGGAGTGTTGTAGTCTTTCTAGTATTATATGTGGATGATTAACTACTCATAGGAAAGGATATCCCAACATTACAAGGTGTAAAGGACTGATTGGGAAAATCTTTCGCTATAAAAGACTTGGGAGATGCAACATAGATTCTTGGTATAATGTTTTACAGAGATAGGTCGGAGCATCTCGTAGGACATAGCCAGGACACGTACTTAGATAAAATTTTGAAAAGATTCAAAATTGAGAACTCTAAGAGAGGGAATTTGCCCTTACATCATGGCATAAAGATTAGCAAAGATCTTTATCCGAAATCTAAGGAAGAATCAGATAGAATGAGTCGACTCCCATATGCTTCGGCTATAGGATCGATCATGTATGCCATGACGTGTACAAGGCCTGATGTCTCATTTGCTTTGAGCTTAGTGAGTCGACATCAGCAGAATCCTGGTGAAGGTCATTGGACAGTTATAAAGAATATTCTTAAGTATTTGAGAAATACAAAAGATAGGCCTTAGTTTATGGTGGAGAAGAGGAACTTAGAGTAATGGGTTCTAGTGACGCAAGCTTCCAAACAGACAGAGATGATAGTCGTTCACAATTTGGTTGGGTATTCTTACAGAATGGGGGAGCGGTGACATGGAAGAGTTCCAAACAAGATACAGTGGCAGACTCCACGTGTGAGTCTGAGTACATTGCGGCTTGTGAGGCTTCAAAGGAAGCTATCTGGATTAAAAAAAAATCATTGGAGATCTTGGAGTTGTACCAACGGTTCAAGACCCCATTGAAATATTATGTGATAACGAAAGTGCGGTCGCCTTGAGTAGAGATTCCAAGGATCACGGAAAGTCAAAGCATATTGAAAGAAAATATTATTTTGTTTGAAGGAAAGTAGAAGAGGGACACGTGATTGTGAAGAGCATAAGATCAGAGGATAATCCGGCTGATCCATTCACAAAGCCACTTGAAAAGTCCAAACATGATGAAAATGCTAGGAGCATAGGTTTAAGAGATAATGTAAAGTTTTAATTATTAGTTTGATTTTGAAACATTATTAACAATGATGGAAATTGTATATAGACTTGGTGATTAAATAATGAAGATTTATTTATTTGAAGAAGTTCTTCCATTTACTACTGTTTGTCATTGTATTTCAGTTTTGCATGTTTAGACACCACTTCCAGAGTAAAACAATTTTACTCAAACCTCCTCAGTCGATCACACTATAGGAAGTATGTGGTGAATTAAGATTGTCATGAAGTGTTAGTAGATTGTCTATGGAGATTAGACATTGCATGGAGATTGTTGCAACACTCATGGGTACTTAATGGGGATTTAAGTGTAGGAGAAACCCGTACTTAAAGAGATCACTTCATGGATTAAATCATGACTAATTTTTGGATTATATTATTCTCTATTCTTGAAATGGAGATACATTAAGTTTCTAGTTTTTCAAGTCTATTATACTTTAGCCTATTCAAACGCTGTGCGTAAATGTCAGTTATAAAGGGTATGCTAGGTATGATATGATGAGTTGACTAGTACTATGTAGTCAAAATTTATTTGTTCCTTTTTGCCTAATGGGAAAAGTGATATCTTGGACCCTCTGATGATTAAAGATTGACTCTAAAGTGCTAGGCCTGGTCGGGACTAAGTTGATGGTTCAATAGTCTCATATATTCAAAATAATCGGAAATCAGACAACAAATTATGAATCTTGAGATTGAAAATCCATGTCCCGATTCATAAAATATCAGTAGAACAAAGGAATAGTTGATCACTTATCTAAAGGGCTAACTCTGAGATAAGATTCAGAGTTCAGCAGTTGCGTTGGATGGCACTCTCTGCTTAGTTAATGGATAGACTTGAGACCAATAATAGTTGATGACTTGTCCAAGTGGGAGGCTGTTGGAATAGTATCCAAGATCATAACTAATTGGTAAGAATATCATTAAAAGTAGAGTCCTTTTTGGGTTGCCCTCAATGAACAGTAAGAGAAATAAATAGAGAGATAATATTAATTAGAATTTAAATTATAATTAGTTTATTAATTGAATATTAATTGAAACTAAAAGAATATTCTGGAAGCATGATCTAACCACCGGTTGGAAAGTTCAACCGGCAGCTGGAGTCAAGAGGATTGAGGTGATGGAACACGCGGATCCAACCGCCAGTTGGAATTCCTGGAGGTTTGTCCCACATCGGCTGGGGGACCAAACCCTAGGCTCCCCTCTTCCCAATAAATAGGGACCATCCCTATGCTTTCAAAGCCATCCCAAATTCGAATTGAGTTCATTTCTTTCTCTCTTTCTCATTCCTACTCCTTGTGAGAGTTTACACGACTTAGAGTCGGGACCCTAGGAGTTTGGGAATTTATCTTAGTTCTTGGGTGTGAACCATTAGAGGTGTTCTGGTTTAGGCACTCGCCTCAAAGTAAGAAAGCTCTGCAAGATCGTGTGCGCGTGAAAAATTGGTTTTCTCAAAAGGTTAGTATTTTCCTCTTTATCTATTTTTTTATTGCTTTTATTTATTAAAGTTAAGATCCCTTACGGTTTAGTTTCCTAATTGCCCTATATTAATTATTTTGTCATAATTCTGCTGCGTATATTAATCTAGTTAGGGAATAGAAAACTCAACAACCTTTGCAGGGGATACTGGTGGGATGATTAAGGGAGAAGGAACACTTACTAATGGGAAAGTAAGTTTTGAGAAAGTTAACTACGTGGAACATCTACAACACAATTTGTTGAGTGTTTCACAGGTTTGTGATAAGAAGTATACAGCGGCATTCAAGGATAAAGAATGTGCTATTCTGAATCCAGAGTTCGTAATTCCGAATGAATGGGTGTTAATGCGTGCGCCAAGGAGAAATGATACATATATTTTGATCATGCGAACCGCTGAGACTACCAGTGAGTATACGTGTCTCTTATCAAAGGCTTCAGAATTGGAATCACTACTTTGGCATATGCGAATGGGACATATTCATTTTTGCAAAATCATTTATTTGATTAAGAATGATCTGGTGAATGGAGTTCCCAAACAGTCTTTTGCATTAAAAGATGATTGCATTTCTTGTCATAAGGGAAAACTCCATAAGAAGTCCCATAAGTCTAAGTTAGTGAATTCCATTACTGCTCCATTGGAACTGTTGCACATGGACTTGTTTGGTCCTATTTCTACTAAGAGTATGGGTGGAAGATCGTAATGTCTGTTAGTTACAGATGACTACCCGAGATTTTCTTGGGTATATTTTCTTGGATCAAAAGATGAGACTGCTGAGATTTTGGTGTATCTGTTTGATAAGTTGGCTAATTTATGCAACTTAAAAGTTAAGAGACTGTGAAGTGACAATGGAACTGAATTCAAGAATTCAACTCTTAAGATGTACTATGCTTCAAAGGGAATTGACCATCAATTCAGTGCTCCTAGAACTTCTTAACAGAATGGAGTTGCAAAATGGTATTGGGGAACAGTTCCTGCATCTACGGATATTCCAATCTATCATGACTTGCCTATGTTGTCGGATGATGAAGAAGAATTGGAAACTTCTCATTTCTATACGAACGTAGATGACGATGATGATACCCTAAGGAGATTGACCTTAACTGAAACAAGTATTATTCTTGATAAAGAAGATGCTCCTGGTATTGGGGAAACTGATACTAATCTGGATTCGATCATTGTTCCTGACTCGATTCCATAAACACTCATGCATAAGAATCACCTAACTGATAACATCATCGGTGATCCCCATGCTGGGATTTTAACTTGAAGTAAGACTGCAAATGAATTAACCGGTCTAGTGGCCAGGTTTCATTCTTGATTTCTATCTCAGTTAGAACCCAAAAATGTTACGGAAGCGTTAAAAGAATCTAATTGGGTTGAGGCAATTCAAGTAGAGCTTCAACAGTTCGAGAAGCTTCAGGTCTGGAGCTTGTGAAAGTACCTAAGGATGCTCATCCAATTGGTACGAAATGGGTATTTTGAGTTAAGAAAGATGATCGTGGAGTCGTTGTAAAGAATAAAGCACGATTGGTGATCTAAGGCTTCAAGCAAATAGAAGGCCTTGATTATGATGAAGTTTTTGCTCCAGTAGCTAGATTGGAATCTATTTAGCTGTTACTTGCTTATGCATCATATAAAGGATTTCGATTATTTCAACTGCATGTGAAATCCGCGTTTCTGTATGGGAAGCTTCATGAAGTTGTGTATGTTCACCAACCACCTGGTTTTGAAGACCCAAACCATCATGAGTACGTCTACAAGTTAGATAAAGCTATGTATGGTCTTCACCAGGCTCCTCGTAAGTGGTATGAAACACTTACAACTCATTTGCTTCAGAACGGGTTTAAGCAAGGATAGATAGATGGTACACTCTTCATTAAAAAGTTTGGGAAGGATATGCTGTTAGTCCAAGTTTATGTGGACGACATTGTTTTTGGGTCAACAAATGAAGTCATGTGTAAGGAGTTTGAGGGTATTATGAAGGACAAGTTTGAGATGAGTTCGATGAGAGAACTTACCTTTTTCTTAGGTTTACAAATAGAGCAATCTGGTGATGGGATCTTCATTCATCAGACTAAGAATGTAAATGATATCCTATCAAAATACAACATGCTTGACTGTAAAACTTATGGAACTCCGATCGAGTTAAATCACAAGCTAGGTCCAGCTGAGGATGAAGACGATGTGAATCTTCAAAACTATCATTCAATGATCGGTTCACTAATGTACCTCACTGCTTCAAGACCCGATATTATGTTTGCAGTGTCCATCTGTTCACGTTTCCAGGCAAAACCTAAGGTTTCTCACGAGAAAGCAGTTAGGCGAAAACTTAGTTATCTGAAGTTTAAATCATCACTTGGATTATGGTACTCTAATAAGGATAACTTTAAGTTGACTAATTACTCTGATTCAGATTATGGAGGGTGTAATATTGATAAGAAATCGACTACGGGAGGATGTCAGTTCTTGGGAAATTGATTAGTCTCATGGCAGTGTAAGAAGCAAACAACTGTTTCTATTTCCACAGCGGAGGCGGAGTACATTGCTGCTGCCAGTTGCTGCTCTCAAGTTCTCTGGATTCAGCACCAACTACGAGATTACGGGTTCCTTCTTACTCTTACTCCTATACATATTGATAACACCGCTGCAATCTCAATCACTCGCAATCCCATACAACACTCAAAAACAAAACATATTGAAATACGTTTTCATTTCATACGGGATTGCTTTGAGAAACATTTAATAGACTTAATTCACATCGATACCACTAAACAAATGTAGACATTTTCACAAAATCTTTTTCAAGGTCTCGATTTGATGAGTTAGTCTCCATGATTGGGATGAAAGATCCCACTCGTAAGTGATTTGTGACTTAGAATTATGTATATTCATCTACTTATATGTGTTCATTTAAAAAAAAATTGCAACGGCCACCCTTTATACTTGATTAGTATTAAAGAAATGCATGGTTGCTACATTTTTAAAATAGACGTTGGGTTGTGTCTGTAAACAACATGGGATATGATAGTACATCGGGTGACATGCATAAAATGGAATTTTAAGGTTTATATTGGATGTGTCAGTAGGTTTATCTGACATGTTAACAACAACTTTTATGAACATTATCTTCATCATACAATGTATTAGTATTCATGTTACATAACAATTGTAAAGACATGTTTTGATTAATACTTATTTTTGTCTAAAGTGTTAATCCGTGAATTAGTTTGTCCGTGAATTAGAAGTATCTTTATATCCGTGACTAGGAATTCGACAATTGTCTTTGTATCCGTGAATACTAGGAATTCGACAATAAGTATTGTGTCCGTGAATTCTTAAATCCGACATTCATATTTCGTGAATGCTTGGAATCACGGACAGTGCAATCCGTGAATAAGGATTCACGGAATCATGGAATCCGTGAATGCTTAGCATTGTCGCATAAATAGTTGTCTATAAATAGGTAAGTTGAAGTCAGTTTTAAGGGTTGTCTTTTTTTTTTTATCAGAACACTCTTGACTTCTTGTAATTACTTAGACGTTGAGAGTTGATGTATAGTTCTTGTAACAGAAAGTTTACGAACGTATAATACAATCAAGTTCTCTTGTTGACACATCCTTATTGTTCTTGTTATTACTTCAATTCAAATTCTATTTTACACATACTTGATTTCCGCACAAGTACTGTGTTAGTTTCGATTGCGTATTCTGATCCGAGAGGAGCTCACAACAATCATTGAGTCTTTTAAGAAGAACTACTTGTTTATTATCTAGTGGTACAACACCATCAGATGTATGACAAAAGTCTTAATATCTTACTTATGCTAGATATATTTCAGTGCATGAAGTTTATTTGATATCATTTGGGGGTATATATTGACAGTTTCCTTTGTTATACGTGAATATAGATCCGGTTTCTGTTAATATATATTCAACATTAAGCAAACACAATTCAATGTACTTGAAAAGTCTTTAAAAAAGATACCTAACGAGGTTGCCAAAATGGTTTGACCAAGTCTGGTTTTGCTTAAACCTGAATCAAGCTATGTCGTTCTGTTGTACGTAAGTACAGACCTGTCATTGCTGACTTGATTCTTAAAAATGATTTTTTTATATTCTTTCTATAAATGGAAGTATGGTCTATGTCTAAAGTTAAGGTGTATATCTATGGTGGGGACCACAGAGAAATATACATACGAATAATAATAAATTAGCTCCTAGACGTGAGTGTAATATGTTTAAGAGGACAAATTTACTGATAATCATCTTGAAATAATTTTAATAAAAGGTGTTTTTAGCATGTCAAGTACATTTAAAGTGTACAAATATATTGATGATTGAAATAACACTTACTATTTCTTAATAATTGCATGTCAATCCGATATGATCCCGAACCAGACTCAAACAATCCCATCGCCAAAAATAATGTGTCTGTTATTTATTCATGATTTTAGTTAATTTTGTTTTTATTTTTATTTTTTTATCTCTTTTAATGTAACTTTTACTTTAATTCTACTCCAAGTCACATGTCATTATCAAATCGCGTACCAAAATCAAAACGCAACAGATAAAAAAAATTCAAAATTTGTGTTCCAGAGACACTTCGTAAGTGTCGCTACGGTTGTGTTAAGTGTCGCAAGTCGAGTGCCGCAAAACTTAGGGAAAGGGTATAAATACTACAGTCCGCGGCACTCAATCCCTCACTTTGAAATTGCTTATGCGTCACTTACCACAAACCTGTGTCACTCTCTCTTGTCTACGCGACACTCGATATGTTCATGCTTTTTGGATTTTCGATCGACTTTGCTGCATTTTCTTCGTAATCGTCCTTCACAATCTTGTTCCACTACTAATCACGCACACTTTGGTATATCTCTTAACCTATCTACTTGTTTAATTTGTATTTAATCGTTGTAGATGAATACGAGATTAGGGTTTCGGGCAAACAAATTGAACATGAAACTGAATGTGTTTGATGCTGAAAAAGGGTGTGTTTTGGTCGCCTGTATATGGTGTACGTTGTGGTTTACTCGTTTTACAAAACCCCTAAAATTGTCTCGTTGAAATTCTGGGTTGGGACGTGTTTCTGGGTTCGTGTTCATCTTTGCGTCACTTGATGCAAACACTCAATCGAGTGTTGCATACCTAGTAATTTGACACCATCTGCGTCACTTGACCAAGTGACGCATACTTATTAGCGACACTCGATCGAGTGCCGCTCGATTAGATTTTGCATTAACTGCGTCACTTCTCTAAGTGTCGCATCCTTTGTTTGCTTCACTTCACTAAGTGTCGCACTATTTGTTTGCGTCAATTCATTAAGTGCCACATGGAGAAGTGACGCACTTTTGTAAGCGTCACTTTCCTAAGTGCCGCATACAAGAATTTTAAATTTACGCTTCATTTAACGAGGTGCTGCTCAGTTTTTAATTGACAAGCGACACTTCGCTTAAGTCCCACTTACTAATTTGAATCAACTTTTGCGTCACTCATCTAAGTGCCACTTCTGGGGTTAGCGACACTTCATTAAGTGTTGCTAATAATAAGACAGTTTTTAATTTTCTTGTCATTTTGATATCGAAAACATTTGAACTTTTTCTATAACGAAATATCTGTATATGTTCTTTTGTTTTTAGACTACAGATGGCCGATCTTGTTGCTTATGCCGCCCGAACAAATCAACTACACAACATTGTTGCGTTTCTCAATACAACGCATGCCAAGTCGGTCCCGTTCCACCCGATGATCAATTTTCTAAGGCGTTCGCGGGTTTTCTTTGCTATTACTGAGAATCCTCCTGTCTATCTAAACCAAATAAGCACTTTTTGGACGAACGTGCGCGTTAGCACAAATAACAACCAGCGCAGGATTTTATCCAACGTTCTTGGTCATTCAATCGTGGTTACTGAAGACACAATCCGACAGGTCTTACGTTTTGAGGATGATCAGGACATACCGACTCAATTTGATAATAATTTTATCTCCGGTGGGATGTTACGCATGTGTTATCCTGACATCCCTTTAGACCAATACCGCAAACAACATTTGAGCAGGGTTTGGAGATATCTAGCTCATATTCTTATAGTTTGTATGTCTCCACGCAAAGCGGGTTACGATGGGATGAGCTATGCTACGGTATCCGCAATGTTAGACCTGGTCTATAACAAACTGTTCAACTTTTTGGGCTATCTTTTTGAGAATATGATCGACAATACACGCTGGAGATGATATGTGGAATCTGTATCCACGTTTTGTACAACTGATCCTGAATTTCCTGAATCTAGGGATTCCAGCCGATCCGATATCCCAGCTATTACCACAACCGATGTTGGTCAGAGTTTATGGTGACTGCGCGACCCCACCGAAGGGTCAACAACACCAAATATTGAGATTTTTGGCCACGTTGTCGATGAAAACTATGTGCCTCCACCGAATGATGGATTCTTGGATGAGGTGATTCCTCAAGAACCGGTGAAAGAGGAGGAATTTCTAGACGTCAATGTGGAAGAGGATCTTGTTGACATTGAGAATGTACAGAATGTGGATGAAGGTGGTGATGAGGATGGTGGTCCCACCCCTGCTAATTCTGAAGGTGATGTCCTTCCACTGGATACTCTTGTTTCTATTCAGCTAGTGGATCCTCAGCATTTCAAACGCATTTTGCGAAGGATGTCACAGGAGCGTGTTCGTTTACCCCTAGGGCTGATAAGAGACCACGTTCGGCTGATTATGGTTCTGAACCGGAGGAAACTCCATTACATCGTCGCCGTTGTGGTACAGGTGTAGAGATTGGCTCTGCAGATCAACTACCTCAACCTCAGCCAGCAATTATTCAACAGTGTCGCACCCCCAAATTCGGGTTGCAGAAGCGAATCGGGTCGGGGCGCGACTAATCAATAATCACAGCACAAAGATATAATGAACGACTCTATATGCGTCGTTTTACAACTTGTATTGATTAAAATCAAAGTTTACATCAAAATATAGTTTACATTAGCTCAGTTTGAAATTGAGAGATTTACATACATAATTAATTTATACAAAATATAATAATGCAGCTAAATCTCTGAATGTTTGCATGCTGACACGAGCTAATGATTCCTGGTTTGGGCAGTCCAATCTACTGCTGTGTACCTGTGATACATGCTAAAATGGGTCAGCGTGTGACACCCGACGATTTAGGGTTACTGATTAACCCTCTAGAAACCCTAATTACGTGTGTTTAGTTTTGTATTAGGCTAAATGCTTGTAATTACTTGAAACTATTTGTATATTTATGTGAATATACACTTCCGTAATTGATTTATATTACGCTACGTAATTCGTTGTAATTACGCTCACGCAATTTGGTAAAATTGTGCAAAACAACCGGACGGAGTCCGACAGAAAATACGACGTTGGTGAAAACTTTTCTATAAATAACTTAAATCTATTTTTAGAAGTTATTTATCATATATTATTATTTTAATATAATAATACCCGAAAAACCTAGACGTTTCGATTAAAACGTCTCAAACGCAACGAAAACGCGCAGAACGCGCCCGACAATCGAACGAAATTCAAAATATATTTTTGAATCTAAAATAAAACTAATTAGTGAAAAGCTATTAGTTAATATATCGTGTCTTTAAACGATAATGAAAAACGTCCAAATAAAACGTCACGCGATTTAAAATCCGTACAACGAACGCGCAAATCGAGATCGATAAATTAACGAAACATTTTTATAAATGTTTTTCAAGTATTTTATAAGAATACTTCAAATGGTAACTTTGAAACTTAAATCATTACTTAAAAACGCATATTAAACGTTTAACGCCAAACCGAACGAGTAAACGAACGAAAAACGCAACAAATAAAGCTAGAATTGGAGAATGACCAAAATACCCCTTGTGGGGCCCCCCATGGGCCGGCCACCCCACCTCCCCTCTCCCTTTTTGGCTGACCATTCCCCTTCCCCACTCATATTTCATGCAAACTTTAATCTCTAACACTCTATCTCACTTCCCATTTCACACTCCAACTTTCCCCTCTTTTCTCTCCTTTCTCTCTACACTCTTTCACACTCTCTCTCCCTCTAAAATCCAGAGGGAATCTCAGCTCTTCCACCACCATAAACCACCACCAAACCACCTCAAACACCACCATTAATCAAGCAAGAGAAGGAAGCTAGCACCAAGAGCATCATCATCATCATCATCTTGTTCCTTTGTTTCACCACCTCCTTTGTAAGGATACCAACACTTTCTCTCTCTAAAACTGATTTCATATGATTTATTTACATGTTATAAAGTTCATCTAACATTAATATGTCCAAAACCTTGATCAAAATACGTTTTTATAACACCTATATGAACAGGCATGAATCTGTCCAGAAACTTTCTTCACTTACACGAATTTTATAAAATTCGTCCTTTCATGAAAATGGTCGTTTTTATAGGTTAAAATCAAGCTCAAGATGTTATCTTTCTACCACCGCAAACCTCATGCCTTTTTGAGCTCGTTTGGTATTTTTAATAATTTAAATGAAAACACATAGACTTTCTGGTACTGAAAGTCAGAAACTTGAACCACATGATTTTGACCATAACTTGAGTTCTACAAAGAATTGGAAGATGCATTTTTTTTTAAAAGTTGCGTATTGAAAAGATCTACAAAAAGTTCTTCTATGACTCCTTCCAGAAACCTACGGATTTTCTTAGAAATATGAATCTATGTAACTGGTCTGCATGAAATTGAAAACTGTGTATGGATTCATCCATAAATTTTATACCTAACAAGATGGACACCATAATTAATGGAAAAATTAAGTTAACCTCTAGACATATGGTAGAACAGCTGGTAAAAATCTTGGACTCTAACTCGGAATATATCTAACTAAGAAAAATAGAGAAAGTAAACCGACAAACCGAGAAACATGAACATGGACTGTTTTTGGACTTTTATAAAAACCGAGACTCTTGGTGAACTCCGGCATGAACCGACAACATATTTGGACCTTATAAACTGATATTTGGGTTGGGTGAAAGTTTCGGGTCAAACCGAGTAAGTTTGACCAAGTCAACAAAAGTGGCTTGTTTTCGAAAAACTTACTATATTTGGAAAGTGGTAACAAAAATAGGTTTGGTTGACTTAATTAGTAACTTGGACCAAAAACTAATTTTAGAAAGTTTCCCGAACGAAAACCGACACTTGAAAACACTTGGACTAAAATGTAATTTTTGGACAGACCTTAGTGTCGCATGACCATGCGACACTAACCTTAATGTCGCATGACCTGCGACACTAACCATAGTGTCGCACCCCTCTGTGTCGCTGACCTATCATCAGTGACTTCAAACCTTGCGACACTACCTGCGACACTTGCCTAAGTGTCGCATAACCAACAGTGGAAACTAAAAATACGGCAACAGTGGTAACCATGCGACACTACCTGCGACACTTGCCTAAGTATCGCATAACAAACAGTGGTAACACTTGCGACACTAGCAGTGGCTACACTGCGACACTTACCCTAGTGTCGCATGACCTGCGACACTGACACTAGTGTCGCAAAAGACAGAATGTTTTAAATTAATTTCACTAAGTATTGAACATAAGTAACAACTTATAACCACACATGATACATAATGTGACAAAGCATATGATGACACAAACTTGATAATAATGTCTTAAAGAATTATTATTACAAACTTTCAGCAACGGGTCGTACACGTTTTCGATAAACGAACTTGAACTACTATTTGGACATACTAGTTGATGAACTAGCTTTAGGTGGACATAAAACCCCCACCTACCCGATTGGCTTAAGTGGACATTAACCCCCACTTATACAATCGCTATAGATGGTCTTTTGAGACATCTACTTATACAACCTCATACGTTTAGGGCGTTAGGAGGTTGCACACGGGAACGAGAACACCCACTGCTTGCTACTTGATTATTGCTTGCTATCTGCTAAACCTTGGTGAGTTTCATAGCCCCTTTTTACTGTTTTCACTGGGGTGAGAATACATACAACTGTTTTATAAACTGCTTAATGATCACAAGTACTGGTAGCAACTTTTTTTTCCGATACGCATTGCATGAGACCTGAATAATCCACTAAAGTCCTCTACTTATCATAGTCATTAAAATTTGTGCGTGAGTATTATTGGGTGGTACCATCAGGGTTTGACAAACCTCGTCCGGGCTAGTCGCGCTAGCCAACCCACGGGCGCAGTATTACTTGTGAATTAGAAGTGTATCGGATTAGTACACTTACCGGAGGCAAACAACGTTAAGCTTGACTATGAGACTCATGGCAATGGTATACCTATATTGCAGGAAGCAATACGTTTACTTGTCGTTTGATAACGATACTTTTTACTTATCATTGATGAATGATACATACTTATGAAATCTTGTGGATCATTTTAGCAACTGATTACTTGACAAACCTATGAACTCACCAACTTTATGTTGACCTTTTAGTATGTATTTCTCAGGTAACCCGCCGCAGTAGGAAGCTTTTGGAAAGCTTAGCTCGAGTCGCATTGTTTTCAAAACATCAAGAGATTAGACTGCATGTAGCTGTATTTTGTAAATTCAGTATTGTATTAGAAATCTCTAATCGGTTTATGCGAACTCAAGAATTATTTTTTGTAAACATTTGAATTATGGTAAATGTAATATTTTCAAACGTCTCATATAGAGGTCGTTTGCTTGATCTTTGTGTTGATGATATTTGATTTGGTCGGCGCCCCCGTGACACCTCCCACTTCCGCTGCCACGTGTTTTGGGGGTGCGACAGATTGGTATCAGAGCCAAAGGTTATAGCGAACTAGGATTGCATTAGTGACCTAGACTATAACCATAGGGTTAGTATTCTTGTTTATTATGACTGGTTCAGCAATTGCATCATTCGAATTTAATTTAACATAGCCTGATCAACTATGTACAATTAAAGGAGAATTGATGCAAGACCTGAAATGGTTATAGTGAATGGGAATGCAATAGAAGACTTTGACCGAGGATAGAAACGGGACCAACCCTATACGTGCTTATGTGCTAGGTTATTATATTTCTATATATGACCTTAACCTCTCGTATACTAAACTCCTTGCCACAGAAATGGCAGACCCTTCTAACGTATCGTCAACCGGCTTGAACAACGAAACTCAAACGCGGTCCACTACTAGGGGTACCACACCCTTACCTATTCTTACAACTCCAAACTCTCTCGAACCCCTTTACTACATGACCGGCGAAGCCCGGGTAGTACGAAGACGTCGAGGGAATGTCGGATCATCCCGAGCAAACCCTTACTCAAACTCTAATGCCAACGCCTCAACTGATAACCGCCGTATGGCATACGCCCGTAGGTGGGACTGGCTACCCACAACTTTAAACACTTGGAGGTCTGAGGAAGCAATACAGATTCCTGCTGACCCCATGGACATTTCCCCGTACACACAAGAACCAATACACCATACTGTACCGGTGTTAGCAGCCCGACTTCATCGTCACGAAGAAAGGCTCGAAATCCTAGAACGAGATCATTATATAGTAGAAAACTACCTATTGTACCGAAACGATGATCGCATAACACAACTCCTTCAAGAACAGGAAAGCATGAACCGTACTCTGGAAATGATTCATCAACAAGTTATAGATGACAGGAGTGCTACCGACCTCCTACAAGCAAGGTTGGAAGAAAGTGAACAACGTTCACGGGAAGCCGAGGAGTATGCTCGGGCACTCGAGCAGCGACTAACCTTAGCCGAAGAAGGTGCCAGGCAAACAAGCAGACTTGCGGATACTATAAACCGTCTTGTCGCCCTAATGTCGCGAGTAAACCTACGCCAGGACTAGATCTATTCCTTCTATTGTAACCTATATGGGCAGGATGTGCTCAAACTTATTATCCATTATTATGTTTTGTAAACTTTCGAATTCCGACCGGATGTAACATTCCCGGTATCTTTTGTAATCTTTGTGATTGTTGTTTGTTGGAACTCGTACTCTGTATTCAACTTTTCTGTCTAATGAAATACAGTTGTCATTCTGAGTTGTTGGATGTTATCTCATTATATGTACACATCTGATATATCATAACCTCACGCAAACCTCTTATATGTCTTATTTCATTGTTGTTCAGCATCATGCCTCCAAGACGACATACTTACACCGACACCGAAATCGCTCAAGTCATTGCACAGAGCGTAGCTCAAGTCCTTGCTGCCCAACAAAATCCGGGCGGCGGAGGCGCACCTGCTAACACATCTACTCCAAAACCCTGCACCTATAAGGACTTCTTGAACTGTAAACCCTTGTACTTCAAGGGATCTGAAGGAGCTATTGGTCTGATACGTTGGATCGAAAAGACCGAATCTGTTTTCCGAATCTGCAATTGCGCTGAGGAAGACAAAGTCAAATTCTCTACCTGCACCTTATCTGAAGGCGCACTCACCTGGTGGAACTCCTACTCCCAGACTCAGGGACTTGATGTCGCCTATCAACTTCCCTGGGAAGACCTCAAAACAATGCTCAGGGAAGAGTACTGTCCCCGTGAGCAACTGCAACAACTTGAGGAAGAATTCTGGAAACTCTCTGTTCAGGGAAACGACATCACCACCTACACCACTCGATTCCACCAGCTATCTGTCTTATGCCCATCCATGGTGGACCCCGAATACAAACGTATCGAGAGATACATTTGGGGGCTACCAGAATCAATCCAAGGTAACGTCATCTCATCAAGACCCGGGACCATCCAAAGTGCTGTCCGCATGGCACACGAACTCATGGCCCAGATTGTCCGCCGAGGGACAACCACTGAGAAAGCCATCGGGGACAACAAAAGGAAATGGTCCGGCAACAACCACAACCAACATCAACAACAGCCAAACAAAAAGGCCGAGACTGTTAAGGCCTACTCCTCTGGTTCAGGGTCGGGGGAACGAAAAGGGTACGTTGGGAACAAACCTTACTGTTCCAAATGTACACGACACCATGATGGCCCTTGTACCTGTACTAAGTGCAAACGACAGGGACACCTAGCCAAAGATTGCAGAACCCCCAACCCAAACACCAACCCTAACACACCAAAGGCTTGTTTCGAGTGCGGCGACACTAGCCACTTCAGAAACAACTGCCCGAAACGCAACAACAACAACAACAAGAACAACAATAACAACAACAACCCTCGCGGTCGAGCTTTTGTCCTCAATGCTGGAGAAGCTCGTCAAGACCCCAACGTTGTCACTGGTATGTTTCTCCTCAACGATTTAACCACTTCTGTATTATTCGATACCGGTGCTGATAGAAGTTTCATATCCGATAAATTCTGTCCACTACTAAACATCACACCCACTGCCTTAGATGCTAAGTTCACCATAGAATTAGCGAATGGCAAACTGATCGAAGCCAATAGTGTGATACCTAATTGCACTTTAAACCTCGCCAACGAACTATTCCCTATAGACCTCATCCCCGTGGAAATCGGAAGCTTCGATATCATCGTAGGCATGGACTGGTTGTCCAAACACCGTGCCGAAATCATTTGTTTCGAGAAAATCGTACGTATACCTCTCACTACCGGTGGAACCTTGATCATACAGGGGGAGACTGGTAGGCGGAACCTGAATATCATATCCTGTATGAAAACTCAAAAGTACCTGAGGAAAGGGTACTCGGCAATTCTCGCACATGTAACCGAAAAGAAGTCGGCTGAAAAGCGACTTGAGGATGTAACCATCGTCCAAGACTTTCCGGAAGTCTTTCCCGAAGACTTGCCAGGCCTACCCCCGCCTAGACAAGTCGAATTCCAAATTGATCTTGTGCCCGGTGCTGCACCCGTGGCACGAGCCCCATACAGATTAGCCCCATCCGAGTTGCAGGAGTTATCCACCCAATTACAGGAACTCCTGGACAAGGGATTCATCCGACCGAGTTCTTCACCTTGGGGAGCTCCGGTCCTATTCGTTAAAAAGAAGGACGGATCCTTCAGAATGTGTATCGACTACCGCGAACTGAACAAACTTACCATTAAGAACCGATACCCACTTCCAAGAATTGATGACCTGTTTGACCAACTTCAAGGTTCGAGCTTCTACTCGAAAATCGACCTACGGTCGGGTTATCATCAACTTCGAGTTCGAGACTCCGACATCCCAAAAACAGCTTTCAGAACCCGCTATGGGCATTACGAATTTCAAGTGATGCCTTTTGGCTTAACCAACGCACCGGCTGTATTCATGGACCTTATGAATCGGGTGTGCAAACCCTATCTAGATAAGTTTGTCATCGTGTTCATTGATGACATCTTGATCTACTCTCGCAACGAAACCGAACATGGCCAACACCTGAAAACCATCTTGGAATTACTCAGACACGAGGAGTTATACGCCAAATTCTCCAAGTGTGAGTTCTGGATGCGAACAGTACAATTCCTAGGGCATGTCGTTGACAGTCAAGGGATACGTGTTGATCCAGCCAAGATCGAGGCCATTAAGTGCTGGGAAGCACCAACCACACCAACTGAGGTACGACAATTCTTAGGTCTCGCCGGATATTATCGACGATTCATTGAGAATTTCTCCAAGATAGCCTTGCCTTTAACCTCACTAACTCAGAAAGACAAGAAATTTGACTGGACCGATAAACAGGAGTCCGCCTTCCAACTTCTGAAACAAAAACTCTGCAGTGCACCAATCCTGTCCTTACCCGAAGGCACCGATGATTTCGTAGTTTACTGCGATGCCTCACGCCAGGGACTAGGTTGTGTGTTAATGCAACGTGAAAAAGTCATTGCTTACGCCTCTCGACAGCTCAAAATCCACGAAAAGAATTATACCACTCATGACCTTGAACTCGGAGCTGTCGTATTTGCTCTCAAAATCTGGAGACATTACCTTTATAGCACTAAGTGCACCATCTTTACCGATCACAAAAGTCTCCAACACATATTTGATCAGAAGGATCTCAATATGAGGCAACGTCGCTGGGTTGAGTTGCTTACTGATTATGACTGCGAAATAAAATACCATCCTGGCAAAGCAAACGTTGTTGCTGATGCCCTCAGCCGAAAGGAACGTTCAAAACCCCTTCGTGTTCGAGCACTTGGGTTGACCATCCACAATGATCTCACCACTCAAATCCACACCGCTCAACTCGAAGCACTTAAAAACGACAACATCAGAAACGAAGCCTTGCGAGGCATGGAAAAACAATTTGAAATCAAACCCGACGGAACCCGATACTTCTCCAACCGAATCTGGTTACCAAACTTCGGAAACCTACGAAATTTGGTGATGGATGAAGCTCACAAATCTCGATACTCTATACATCCTGGTTCTGACAAGATGTATCATGACATTAAACAACGGTATTGGTGGCCCAACATGAAAGCTGACATAGCCATCTATGTTGGCAAATGTTTAACATGCGCCAAGGTTAAGGCCGAATACCAGAAACCCTCCGGGTTACTACAACAACCCGAGATACCTCAATGGAAATGGGAAAACATAACCATGGACTTCATTACGAAACTACCGAAAACACCGAGCGGTTGCGATACCATTTGGGTGATCGTCGATCGTCTCACGAAATCTGCCCATTTCCTAGCCATCAAAGAAAACGACAAGATGGAGCGTCTGGCTCGCATCTACCTCAAAGAGGTTGTGGCACGACATGGTATTCCCATTTCAATCATCTCAGATAGAGATAGTCGCTTCACCTCTCGATTCTGGCAAACACTTCAACAAGCCCTTGGTACTCGCCTCGATTTGAGTACTGCTTATCATCCGCAAACCGATGGTCAGAGTGAACGGACCATTCAAACCTTAGAAGACATGCTACGAGCTTGCGTAGTTGACTTCAGAAACACATGGGAAAACCACCTACCTTTGTGTGAATTTTCCTACAATAACAGTTACCACACCAGCATTAATGCTGCACCATTCGAGGCACTCTATGGGAGAAAGTGCCGATCACCCATTTGTTGGACCGAAATAGGCGAAAGCCAACTCACTGGTCCTGAAATCATCCATGAAACAACCGAGAAAATCGTGACTATTCAAAACCGGCTGAAAGCCGCACGTGATCGTCAGAAAAGCTATGCTGACGTGAGACGCAAACCACTCGAGTTCCAGGTTGGGGATCGAGTACTCTTAAAAGTATCACCCTGGAAAGGTGTTGTTCGTTTTGGCAAACGCGGCAAACTAAACCCCAGGTACATCGGACCTTTTGAGATTCTTGAAAGAATTGGTCCGGTGGCATATCGACTGCAGCTACCACCACAACTTAGTAGCGTGCACAACACGTTCCACATTTCTAATCTGAAGAAATGTCTGTCTGATGAGACACTTGTGATCCCGCTCGACGAAATCCATATTGATGACAAACTCCATTTCGTCGAGGAACCAATTGAAATCATGGACCGTGAGGTCAAACGTTTGAAACATAGTCGTATTCCCATCGTTAAAGTCCGGTGGAATTCTAGGCGCGGTCCTGAATTCACTTGGGAACGGGAAGACCAAATGCGACTGAAACATCCACATCTATTCTTAGATACCACACAGACCACAACAGCAAGCTAATTTCGGGACGAAATTCTCCTAACAGGGGGAGAATGTGACACCCGACGATTTAGGGTTACTGATTAACCCTCTAGAAACCCTAATTACGTGTGTTTAGTTTTGTATTAGGCTAAATGCTTGTAATTACTTGAAACTATTTGTATATTTATGTGAATATACACTTCCGTAATTGATTTATATTACGCTACGTAATTCGTTGTAATTACGCTCACGCAATTTGGTAAAATTGTGCAAAACAACCGGACGGAGTCCGACAGAAAATACGACGTTGGTGAAAACTTTTCTATAAATAACTTAAATCTATTTTTAGAAGTTATTTATCATATATTATTATTTTAATATAATAATACCCGAAAAACCTAGACGTTTCGATTAAAACGTCTCAAACGCAACGAAAACGCGCAGAACGCGCCCGACAATCGAACGAAATTCAAAATATATTTTTGAATCTAAAATAAAACTAATTAGTGAAAAGCTATTAGTTAATATATCGTGTCTTTAAACGATAATGAAAAACGTCCAAATAAAACGTCACGCGATTTAAAATCCGTACAACGAACGCGCAAATCGAGATCGATAAATTAACGAAACATTTTTATAAATGTTTTTCAAGTATTTTATAAGAATACTTCAAATGGTAACTTTGAAACTTAAATCATTACTTAAAAACGCATATTAAACGTTTAACGCCAAACCGAACGAGTAAACGAACGAAAAACGCAACAAATAAAGCTAGAATTGGAGAATGACCAAAATACCCCTTGTGGGGCCCCCCATGGGCCGGCCACCCCACCTCCCCTCTCCCTTTTTGGCTGACCATTCCCCTTCCCCACTCATATTTCATGCAAACTTTAATCTCTAACACTCTATCTCACTTCCCATTTCACACTCCAACTTTCCCCTCTTTTCTCTCCTTTCTCTCTACACTCTTTCACACTCTCTCTCCCTCTAAAATCCAGAGGGAATCTCAGCTCTTCCACCACCATAAACCACCACCAAACCACCTCAAACACCACCATTAATCAAGCAAGAGAAGGAAGCTAGCACCAAGAGCATCATCATCATCATCATCTTGTTCCTTTGTTTCACCACCTCCTTTGTAAGGATACCAACACTTTCTCTCTCTAAAACTGATTTCATATGATTTATTTACATGTTATAAAGTTCATCTAACATTAATATGTCCAAAACCTTGATCAAAATACGTTTTTATAACACCTATATGAACAGGCATGAATCTGTCCAGAAACTTTCTTCACTTACACGAATTTTATAAAATTCGTCCTTTCATGAAAATGGTCGTTTTTATAGGTTAAAATCAAGCTCAAGATGTTATCTTTCTACCACCGCAAACCTCATGCCTTTTTGAGCTTGTTTGGTATTTTTAATAATTTAAATGAAAACACATAGACTTTCTGGTACTGAAAGTCAGAAACTTGAACCACATGATTTTGACCATAACTTGAGTTCTACAAAGAATTGGAAGATGAATTTTTTTTTAAAAGTTGCGTATTGAAAAGATCTACAAAAAGTTCTTCTATGACTCCTTCCAGAAACATACGGATTTTCTTAGAAATATGAATCTATGTAACTGGTCTGCATGAAATTGAAAACTGTGTATGGATTCATCCATAAATTTTATACCTAACAAGATGGATACCATAATTAATGGAAAAATTAAGTTAACCTCTAGACATATGGTAGAACAGCTGGTAAAAATCTTGGACTCTAACTCGGAATATATCTAACTAAGAAAAATAGAGAAAGTAAACCGACAAACCGAGAAACATGAACATGGACTGTTTTTGGACTTTTATAAAAACCGAGACTCTTGGTGAACTCCGGCATGAACCGACAACATATTTGGACCTTATAAACTGATATTTGGGTTGGGTGAAAGTTTCGGGTCAAACCGAGTAAGTTTGACCAAGTCAACAAAAGTGGCTTGTTTTCGAAAAACTTACTATATTTGGAAAGTGGTAACAAAAATAGGTTTGGTTGACTTAATTAGTAACTTGGACCAAAAACTAATTTTAGAAAGTTTCCCGAACGAAAACCGACACTTGAAAACACTTGGACTAAAATGTAATTTTTGGACAGACCTTAGTGTCGCATGACCATGCGACACTAACCTTAATGTCGCATGACCTGCGACACTAACCATAGTGTCGCACCCCTCTGTGTCGCTGACCTATCATCAGTGACTTCAAACCTTGCGACACTACCTGCGACACTTGCCTAAGTGTCGCATAACCAACAGTGGAAACTAAAAATACGGCAACAGTGGTAACCATGCGACACTACCTGCGACACTTGCCTAAGTATCGCATAACAAACAGTGGTAACACTTGCGACACTAGCAGTGGCTACACTGCGACACTTACCCTAGTGTCGCATGACCTGCGACACTGACACTAGTGTCGCAAAAGACAGAATGTTTTAAATTAATTTCACTAAGTATTGAACATAAGTAACAACTTATAACCACACATGATACATAATGTGACAAAGCATATGATGACACAAACTTGATAATAATGTCTTAAAGAATTATTATTACAAACTTTCAGCAACGGGTCGTACACGTTTTCGATAAACGAACTTGAACTACTATTTGGACATACTAGTTGATGAACTAGCTTTAGGTGGACATAAAACCCCCACCTACCCGATTGGCTTAAGTGGACATTAACCCCCACTTATACAATCGCTATAGATGGTCTTTTGAGACATCTACTTATACAACCTCATACGTTTAGGGCGTTAGGAGGTTGCACACGGGAACGAGAACACCCACTGCTTGCTACTTGATTATTGCTTGCTATCTGCTAAACCTTGGTGAGTTTCATAGCCCCTTTTTACTGTTTTCACTGGGGTGAGAATACATACAACTGTTTTATAAACTGCTTAATGATCACAAGTACTGGTAGCAACTTTTTTTTTCGATACGCATTGCATGAGACCTGAATAATCCACTAAAGTCCTCTACTTATCATAGTCATTAAAATTTGTGCGTGAGTATTATTGGGTGGTACCATCAGGGTTTGACAAACCTCGTCCGGGCTAGTCGCGCTAGCCAACCCACGGGCGCAGTATTACTTGTGAATTAGAAGTGTATCGGATTAGTACACTTACCGGAGGCAAACAACGTTAAGCTTGACTATGAGACTCATGGCAATGGTATACCTATATTGCAGGAAGCAATACGTTTACTTGTCGTTTGATAACGATACTTTTTACTTATCATTGATGAATGATACATACTTATGAAATCTTGTGGATCATTTTAGCAACTGATTACTTGACAAACCTATGAACTCACCAACTTTATGTTGACCTTTTAGTATGTATTTCTCAGGTAACCCGCCGCAGTAGGAAGCTTTTGGAAAGCTTAGCTCGAGTCGCATTGTTTTCAAAACATCAAGAGATTAGACTGCATGTAGCTGTATTTTGTAAATTCAGTATTGTATTAGAAATCTCTAATCAGTTTATGCGAACTCAAGAATTATTTTTTGTAAACATTTGAATTATGGTAAATGTAATATTT